>CM038674.1:496615367-497215367 GCA_021605145.1 Aegilops bicornis
CGACATAGGTAGTAAAGTAGTGATTTTGGGCCCAATTCATACTTCGGTCAAGTGCTTGTGCGTGCTCTTACCTACCGTAGGACCTTCGTCCCCGAAGCGAAGAAGGAGGAGCGCACGCAGTAATTTGTTTTTTCGGGATGGAGAAGGGTATCAATTGGGTTGTGCGGGACCCGTGGCCCGTCTAGCCCAGGCTTTTATTTCATATGTTTAGCACATGACCAACCCAGTTTGTTTTTCCTTTCTCGAAAAATGGCTAGCCAGCTATTTTGTTTTTTTGCGTAATAACCAACATAGGCCTACTTGCTTTTCTCGCCTACTGCTTGGGCCGGAAATCTTTCAAGACGAGGAGGGATGCGTTTTGCCTAGAAAATGGGCTATAAGTAATAAGAAATGGGCTATAAGTAATAATAAATGGGCTATAAGTAATAAGAAATGGGCTATAAGTAATAATAAATGGGATGTAAAATGAAAAAAATACAGCAAACAGGCAATTAGTTCCCATATACTGTTTTCTTTCGGATTTTGATATTTTAAATTTCATTGTTTTTAAAGGGTAAATTTCATTGAATTTAAAATAAGGTATATTTATATTTAAAATTAATTTGAATCGGCTAGAAATTTCGGGTCATGTGCTATTTGGGATAGATTTGGATGCTTTGACTTGTGGGTCTACTAGGTTGGCGTGTACTTTGGCTTTGTCAACTTAGTCCACAAACGATTCAAATTTAGTCCATTAACGATTCTAGCAGCGATGACCGTTGGATGTTAATCCAACGGCCGTCGCTTCTTCAATATCTGATCTTCTTGCTCCATTACCAAACAAGCTCCGGTGGGACTGCCTACACCCGCCTCCGTGGCGGCTGTCTTTGTCGCCGCAGAGCCGCACCACCCCACCCTACTTCATTGCTGGCCGTGCCATTCCTCTACTCACCCACACCACTGTGATTTTCCGCTGACGGCAAGCCGGACCAAGAACCCTCGTACTCCCCACCGCGTGGGCAACCATTGCCGAGTCTTCCCCGGCTCCGTGTTGTTCCCTTCCTAGGACTCGCCGTCGTCCACCGCCATGGTGCTCTCGGCGCGGCCTTGTCAACGTGGTCAACGGTCGACATCCATCGGCCGTGGACTGTACGCGCAAAATTATGATTCCTCCACCTGACAGCTAAGACCCACCGGAAGGGCCTCTGTATTTCATGAAAAAAAAATGTTCCCCCCGCTGACATGTTGGACCCACCAGCTATATCTTCGCACACAAGGAAGAACCTCCTTATTACGCACAAAAAAAATGAATACCCACCCTGCTAGATGGGACCCACCATAGTGGGAGGATGACTTGTGGGCCAACTAAGTTGACGGGGACGGAGGGGTTTGTCAACTTCGTCAATATGAACGATTCTAGCTTCAGTGACCATACGATGTCCATCCAATGGCCATAGTGCTTCTTCAACCTCTGGTCTTCTTGCTCCAGCCGCCCAAAGCAGCGCCGGTCGTGCCGCGTGCTCCTTCCTGTCGTGGCCGGCTGTGATGCCGCAGAGGCCTCACCTCCCCCTACTACTCCCACCGGTGGCCCATGGTATCCCTCTACTCACCCACACCCCCTGTTATTCTGCAGCGACGGCAACCTCACGCCGCAGCCGAACCAGTGAACCCTCATACTCCTTTCCGGGCGGGCTACCACTACTGCGTCTTCCCCGGCTCCGCGTCGTCTCCTTCCTAGGCCTCGCCGTCGTCCAGACCACCACCCTGGTGCTCTCGGCGCGGCGTGGTCAACGACCGACTTCCATCGGAAGAGTACTGTATGTGGAGAGGCTGACAGCAAGGTCCAGGCGGCCGCAAGGAAGTGCCTCCTTATTACGCGTAAAATAATTATTCCTCCAGCTGACAGCAAGGACCCACCAGATGGTCCACCTTATTTCACAAAAAAACATTTCCCCCTGACTGCTGGGACCCACCGGACGGGCCAGCGTATTTCACGAAAAAAATGTTCCCCGCGCTGTCAGCTCGGACCCACCGGAAGTGCCTCCTTATTACGCACAAAAAAATGAACACTCCTCTTGCTAACTGGGACCCACCATGGTGGGAGGCTGACTTGTGGGCCTACTAAGTTGACTAGGACGGGGGCCTTTGTCATCTTTAGTCAACATGAACGATTCTAGCTCCAGTGACCGTACGATGTCCATCCAACGGCCGTTGTGCTTCTTCAACCTCTGGTCTTCTTGCTCCAGCCGCCCAAAGCAGCGCCGGTCGTGCCGCATGCTCTTGCCTCCTGTGGCCGGCTGTGCTGCCGCGGAAGCCTCACCGCCCCCTACTATTCCCACCGCTGGCCAGGCCCTGCGGCGACGGCAGCCTCACACCGCAGCCGAACCAGTGAACCCTCGTACTCCTCTCCGCGCAGGCTTCCACTGCCGCGTCTTCCCCGGCTCCCCGTCGTCCCCTTCCTAGGCCTCGCCGTCGTCCACCGCCCTGGTGCTCTCGGCGCGGCGTGGTCAACGTGGTGAAGGAACGACTTCCATAGGACGTGGACTGTATGTGGAGAGGCTGATAGCTGGGTCCACGGCCGCAGCAAGGAAGTGCCTCCTTATTACGCGGAAAATAATGATTCCTCCACCTGACAGCTGGGACCCACCGGACGGGCCACTATATTTCGCAAAAAAAACATTTCTCCTCGATCATTGGGATCCACCAGCTACATCTTCGCACGCAAGGAAGTGCGTCCGGGCAAAAAAATAAAACGATTCGCCCCCCTGACCGTTGGGACCCACCAGCGACACCTTTGCACGCAAGGAAGTGCGTCCGGGCAAAAAAAAACGATTCACCCCCCTGACTACTGGGACCCACCAGCTACATCTTCGCACGCAAGGAAGTGCGTCTGGAAAAAAAAAGACGATTCGCCCCCCTGACTGTTGGGACCCACCAGCTACATCTTTGCAGGCAAGGAAGTGCCTGACAGTCGGGACCCACCTGGTCAAAGCGTACGTACCGTTGTCATTCTGGTCACGAACGTAATGCGTACATATTGGTCGTTGTAGAGGCGCGCACGTGTCATAGTAGAGGCGCGCACGTGTCGTAGTAGAGGCGCGCACATAGCATGTACACGTACGTATAGCGGCGAGGGTGCAAGAAAGAAAATACGGCCACGTACGTACATACGGGCAGGGTCTCGAACGCCTACTCGCACATACGTACATGGCTGGTCGGAACGAAGAAACATCATCGTCGTCGTGTTCATGGGGAGCCAACCGGCTGGATCAGAACGGAATGTGTGGTCGTGTTCATCGGGAGGGCTTGGACGGAACAGGCGATGGAAACGAGGCTTGGCGTACCGCAGAACGGAGGAAACAGACCTCCTACGTTTGGAACGGGGTCCTGTTGATCGGTAGGGGTGTGGCATACCGCAAAACGGAGGAAACGGACCTTCTACGGTCGAAATGGGGGTCCTGTTGATTGGGAGGGGTGCGGGGTACCGCAAAACGGAGGAAACAGACCTCCTACGGTCGAAACGGGGGTCCTGTTGATCGGGAGGGGTGTATGCATCAGCAAAACGGACGAAACGGACCTCCTACGGTCGAAACGGGGGTCCTGTTCATCAGGAGGGGTGTGGCGTACCGCAAAACGGGACTCCACGGGATACTGTTCATCTCCACCGTCGACCTCCTCTAGCCTCCACGGGCTACCGTCAACCTCCTCCAGTCTCCATGGGCTCCTGTTCATCCAGCCTCCACCGCGCGCTACTCCACTGGCTACTGTTCAACCACCCCTCCACCATCTACTGTTCATCCAGCCCTCCACACCACAGGGTCCTGTTCATCCAGAGGCAACGCCACCGCCATCGCTCATCCAAACCCCCTCTGCAACGCCATCGCTCATCTAATCGATCGGCTTCAGATTAGCGGCAGCGGCGGCGAATCGCTCCATCGGGTTCGCTAACAGCCATCGATCGATCGCTCGGGTTCGATGAACGCGTAGCTTTGTAGTGCAATCGCCGGGTTGAGTTAGAGCCCAACGCCTCGCCGGGTTCATTAGAGCCAACGCCGCACACACGCTGCAGCGTCGTCACGAGAGAGAACGCATCGCCGCCCCCGACCTCCCACCATAACCGCAACTCCCCAAAATTCCCCCCTCGCTTCTACCACGTTTTTTACATCATGGGCGGCCCAAAGAATGTCATGCATTGCGTCTCCAGCCCGCCCAGGACGAAAAGCCCATTTTTTGTCATGATTTTTTTCATAGAAGTAGGAGCCAACCACATCTATGATGATATCGGGTTTTGTCACAATTATCGTCATAGAAGTGTCATATGTATGACAGAATTTTTTTTCGTTCGGCCCAAAATGTCACGGATGTGTCTTTTTTTGTAGTGCTAGTAGTAGTTACTTTCGAGTGTGTAAATCGCAACTCCCCCGGCAGTCCCGGAGCTTGTGCAGTGAAATTTTTCCAAACTCTGCGAGACAAAGTAAACAATTACTTGATATCAGGAAATGAACAAAGTTGCAGATATGGTGCGATAATGATCGATTGAACTTACTTCTCGAGCATTTTAGTCATGTCGCATAGTCATCGGGATCTTTTCGTCTCGAATCTAAGACGGTTACTAGTCCCTGCTCAAGCTTAATCTCTAGGAGAATATAGCGGAAGCTGCGCACGCATGCATAACTCATCAATTACATTACTATAACCTCGAGTAATAAGGGAAACCGAATATGCACAAGACAATAACACTCAGTTGAAGTTGTAAGGAAAGAGTATTTTTTTCTTTGTTTTGATTTATTACCAACGATCGATTTCTTTGGCATGAAATTTAACCGTAAATTCATCTATGAGATTTTTGTTAATGAACCCAATATCACCGATTTGTCTTTTCTTGCATTCGGGGATCTTCAATCTGCATAATATAGTGAGGATAATTATATACATGCAATGAAAGAGCTGATCTATATAGAGAGACTTAATGACAGAAGTAGTACTTACAGACAGTAGCAAGTGACCGTTTATTTATCGAGGGCCTTTTGATTGAAAAACTGGAAGAACTCCTCAAATGGAATAGATAACAGATCAACTATGGAATCTTTAACTCTCAGCGTCAAAGTATCCTTCCCAGACTCTTTGCAGGTTTTCATGTACCAATCATGAAATCTTCACATCATCGTTGTTAGAGGAGGACTTTCATCTTTGGCGAGAGGCTTCCCGTACTGGTATCTGAATTCGTCCACCTCCATTATATCAAAATGTGCATCGTCATCGTGCATGTAATCTGCAGGATTGGTACCGGGCAAGATCCCCGGATGATTAGCGACGATATTGCTAGACACCTTGAGCGGGGGGGGGGACGATTTGTTCGCTTGTTCACCGAGCTGGGGAATTTTTCCCACTTCTTCGTTCTGCTAACCTTCGATCACTGCAAGTACTTCCCGACCGGGACGGTTCCTTATATGTCCTTTCAATAATGCGCTCATAGTTGGTTTGCGGTGGAGACGGTGGTGGTCGCTTTAGGACATCCAAAGTGCGTTTTGCTTTCACCGGATCTATCTTCTCCTCCGGAGGTGGATTTTTCTTTGCAAAAAAGTCTTTCACTTGGGCTTTAACGATCTTCATGTTTTCCACCTCGGACATCTCGTATGGTAACTTCTCTAGAGGCTTGAGAGATGGACCGAATCTGTATTGCCTCCCGCCTCTGGCTGTACTGCTAGACTCCGGAGCAGCCGGAGCGGCTGCGGCTGTCTTCCTTTGTTGCTTACGAGGCGGAGAAGGAGGCGGGGTGCTACGATGCGCTGGAGTAGCGGCGGCTCTCTTCCGCCCTTACTGACGAGGCGGAGGAGGAGGCTGGCTGGTCGGACGCACCGGCCTAGGTGGAGAAGGTGGCGGAGTGCTGCCATGCGCCGGAGAAGGAGGCGGAGTGCCCTGATCACTCGCCGGAGGAGGAGGCGGAGTGCCCTGATTCGCCGGAGGAGGAGGTAGAGGCGTCTAGTTTGGAAGGTTGATGAGCTCCTTCCGCCATAGACATGGAGTCTTCAGCGCAGAACCCAGCCGAGTCTCCCCTTCACCGGTAGGGTGGTCAAGCTCGAGCTCTTCAAATCCCTCCATTATTTCATCCACCATTACAGCAGCATATCCTTCTGGAATCGGATGGCAGTGAAAAGTTGCGCCGGGTTCAGAAGGTGCAACAGAGCCGACAGCCGCCTTGACTTTGAAGTTCTGCCATTGCGTCATAAGGTGGCAATCTTGAGACTCCGTGATAGCATCCACGGGGTAGCTAGCAGGAGCCGTGAAGACAGGCTCCTGAAGCAGCTCGGTGGAAGCCACGCTGCTTCTCCGTTGAGATGGCGGGGTAGCTTCGGCAGGTCGCTTGCTGTGAACTGCATCTCGTTCCTCTAGCGCTTGTACCCTTGCGTGCAGCGCGTGCAGTTGGTTCTGCTCCACTTTCCTCTTACCCTCCCGGCCTTTGTAACCGCCTGCGTCGGGAAACCCAGCCTTCCACGAAACGGAGCCTGGCGTGCCTCGTGTCCGTCCAGGGAGCTCAGGATTCCCGAGGGCCATTGTGAGCTCGTCATTCTCTCTGTCGGGAACGAACGTCCCTTGCTGCGCTGCGATGGTATACTCCTGAAGCTTCGTGACGGGAATTCGCAGTTGCTCGTTCATCCAAACGCACTCACCTATTTCAGGGTCCAAGGTTCCCCCAACCCCGAATTACCAAGTCCTTGAATGATCTGGCCAGTTCAATGTCTCTGGTTCGACCCCTTTATCAAGCAGGTCATTCTCAGTGTTCTCCCACAATGGCCGGGCTTTGAGGTAGCCACTTGACCCCGTGCGATGGTGATGCTCCTTCTTCGCAGCATTTTTCTTGTTTGTCGCTAACTTCTTCTTACTCTTGTCCGATGTCTTGTGGCCCACAAATGCGTCCGAGTGATCTCTGATCTTCTCAAACCGG
Source organism: Aegilops bicornis (assembly GCA_021605145.1). NCBI lineage: Eukaryota > Viridiplantae > Streptophyta > Magnoliopsida > Poales > Poaceae > Aegilops > Aegilops bicornis. The sequence continues at coordinate 496,622,293 of CM038674.1, forward strand.
TCGGTGAATTCTGGAGTCTTGTCTTTGTCGACAAACGTTGTTTTCAACTCATTCTTCCACCTCCTGAATAGATCTGTCATCTTCTTAATAGCATGAGCCTTGACCAATGGCTCTATAATAGCTGGCTTCTCCGGATCGTCCTCTGGCGGTAGGGTGAAATTTGCCTTCAGCGCGGTCCAAAGTTCATCTTTCTGCCTATCGTTGACATTAGAAACCTCGGGGTCTTTGTTCTTAGGCTTATACCATTTGTGCATGCTTGTCCCTAACAAGAACCCAGCACTGAGCAGAAAATGCTTCCTTGGTCCGGATGGGTTCAATCGGTTGTCCATCGCGCGTGATTGCTGTGATCGTGAACCCTTCATCCTGGCGCAACTTTTTCTTCGAGCCTCGTCTCGTTACCGAAGTTTTGCTCGATCCGGAGGGCTAGAAAAGAAGAAAGAAGAGATTTAATATGTGTACATAACAAAACAATTAATGCATCAATTATCTATAGTCAGCACAGGCTAAATTAATATATATACCTGGCCAGACTCTGTTCGGTCACCAGAGCCATCATCATGGTGTCCTTCTTCCATCGGCATTCGGTCACCGGAGCCATCATAATCATGTCCTTCCTCCTCCATTGTTCGATCACCGTAGCCTGCTTCACCTTCTCCTTCTAGACCATCGGTGTCATTGAGATAGTATGAGACATTACCTCCGGATGCGATTATGTCCCCCAACACCTGTTTTTCTTCCAAGTCTCGGTGCTCCATAGTTTCTGCAAATATTACAACATGGCAATTATTATACAAAACATGACAGATGGATATATTAGTGGCAAACTTAGACCTAGCTAGCTAATCACAACAAGGAATCATATTAGTGGCCTCGACGCTTCTCTAGGGTTTGGGGTGGCCTCGGCAGCGCTTCTAGGGTTTGGGCCAGACCGCCTCTCTCATGATTGTCCGACGTCCGGACCGGCAAGGGATTTAACAAAATGGCGCCATTCTGGATGTGCAGAAAATGGTCCATATTTTTCCTGATCTCATCTACCCTTCTATATGTCACGTTGTCTAGTGTCAAAGAATTCAAGAAAACCATGACTTCGTCATTAGCCGGAAATGACAGGTGCATAATGGTACGAAGCTCTTAAAAGTTGTTTTGGAACGGAGTTCCCGGTAGAATAATTCGCTTTTTGGTAAAATTTCAGCAAGGGCCTTCTGAATATCGCTATTTGGAAGGCCTTTGCTGAAATTTGTACTAAAAGGCGAATTATTCTACCAGGAACTCCGTTCAAAAACAACTTTGAAGAGCTTCGTAGCATCATACGCCTATTACTTCCAGCTAATGATAAAGCCATGGATTTCTTCAATACTTTGACAGAAAACATGACATTTAGAATAATATATATATATATATATATATATATATATATATATATATATATATATATATATATGAGATCAGAAACAAATTGGATCAACTTGTGCACATCCATAATGGGGGCATTCATGATAAATCTGGACCCTCGACCCCTAGACGACCCTCGACCCTAGACTGCTCGGTGATCCACGACCCTCTATACCCTAGTTCCCGACCCTCGACCCCCTCATGTCACATTTGTCTAGTGCCCAAGGATTCAACAAAACCATGTCTTCATCATTAGGCGAAAGTAACAGGTGCATCATGGTACGAAGTTCTCCAAAGTTGTTCTGGAAGGCCTTTGCTTAAATATGTACAAGAAGACGAATTATCCTATCCAGGACTCCGTTCCAGAACAACTTTGAAGAGCTTCGTACCAACATGCCCTGGTTACTTCCGGCTAAAGATGAAGCAAAGGATTTCTTCAATACTTTGACACAAGGCAACCTGTCGACCCCTCGGCGATCCTCGACCCTCAACCCCTCGGCAACCCTCGACCGCTCGGCGGTGCACGACCCTCTATACCCTAGTTCCCGACCCTCGACCCCCTCATGTCACATTTATCTAGTGTCAAAGGATTCAACAAAACCATGTATTCATCATTAGGCGAAAATGTGAGTAGCATGATGATGCAAGCTCTCCAAAGTTATTTTGGAATGGAGTCCCAGATAGTATAATTCGCTTTTTGGTACAAAATTCAGCAAGAGCCTTCCAAATATCGCTATTTGGAAGGCTTTTGTTGATATTCATACCAAAAGGCGGATTATCCTATCCGGGACTCCCTTCCAAAATAACTTTGGAGAACTTCGTACCATCATGTCCCTGTTACTTCCGGCTAATGATGAAGCCATGGATTTCTTCAATACTTTGACACTAGGCAGCCTCTCGACCCCTCGGCGATCCTCGACCCTCGACCCCTCGACGACCCTCGACCCTTGAACCCTCAGCCCCTCGACGTCCCTCGACCTCGACCGACGAACCCTCGAACCCTCGACCCTTGAAACCTCGACGATCGTCGAATCCTTGAACCCTCGACCCTCGAACCCTCGGCCCCTCGACGACCCTCGACCCTCGAACCCTCGGCCCCTTGACGACCCTCGAACCCTCGACCCTCGACCATCGAACCCTCGAACCCTCGACCCCTCGACCCTCGAACACTCGACGACCCTCGAACCCTCGAACCCTTGGCCCCTCGAAGACCCTCGACCCTCGAACCCTCGGCCCCTCGAAGACCCTCGACCCCTCGACCCTCGAACCCTCGACCCCTCGACCCTCGAACCCAAAAAAAGGAGAAGAAGAAGGAATAGAGGAGAAGAAGAAAAAATAGATTTTAATCTATTTTTTCCTTCTCCTCTATTCCTTCTCCTTCTCCTCTTTTTTTCTTCTTCTTCCTCTTCTTTTTTTTCTTCTTCTTCCTTCTTCCTTCTTCCTCTTTTCTTCCTCTTTTCTTCTTTCCTTATTTTCCTTCCTCAACGACCCTAACCCTAAACAGTACAACTAACGACAACGACTTCCCTTGCATACATATGAACAAATATGATCGATCATCTATGAACAATATAAAAACATCATATGATATATGAAAAAAAATCACATCTATGAACAAAAAAAATCATATGATCATATATATGCAGAAAAAACAACATATATGACGAAACTGAACAAAAAATCATCATATATGCATACATATATATCAATACATCAACATATATGCAAAAAAACATATATGCATACGGTAGCCACTTCCACGGCGCGCCGGCAGGGGCTCAAGGGGGCGGGGCGGCAGTGTGTCGGCGGATGGCTGTGATGGCTGGGCGGCGTGACGTGGCGTCAGGCAGGCGGCTGACGGCGTCGGGGGCAGGCGGCGGCGGGCGGCGGCGGCGTGCGCGGGCGGCGTGGCGATGGCATCGAGGGCGGCGCGGCGCGACATCGTCGGGCAGGCGGCGGCGCGACGGCGGGCACAAGCGGCGGCGTCGACGGGAAGCGCACAACGACGGCGTCGGGGCAGTGGGAAGAAGAACTGAATCAAAAATTTCACAAGTGTGGTTTATATAGACAGAGCATTGGTCCCGGTTCATGGCACCAACCGGGACCAATGCCACCCTTTAGTCTCGGTTGGTGCCACCAACCGGGACCAAAGGTCTCTTTTCAGCAGCCCAAAGTGCGGGAAGCAGAGGCCTTTGGTCCCGGTTGGTGGCACGAACCGGGACTAAAGGTGGGCATCGGTCCCGGTTAGTGCCACGAACCGGGACCAACGGTGGGCATTGGTCCCGGTTCGTGCCACCAACCGGGACCAATGGCCTTGCACAGCGGCGTGGTGGTGGGAGTTTAGTCCCACCTCGCTAGTTGAGAGCTCTCATCACCTGTTTATGAGCTCCGTTGCCTTCTCCCTCTCGAACTCCTCTGATGTGCAGGCCTATGGGCCTAATCTGACACTGCTTTGGTGTGGGCCTGCTGCTTCTTCTACGGGCCTGAATCCTGGCCCAACTAGCTGGGTTTCTAGTTGTATTCAGGCCATGGTGGCCCAGTAGGTGGCATTTTTTCTGTTTCTTTGTTTTCTTTTTTTCTTTATTTTTTATTTTATTTTTTTTGCAGTTTTTGAGTGATTCTTTTTGCTGTTAGGTCACAAAAATTATAGACTTTCTGTTAGTGCCATTAATTTTCAAAGTTGAATAGTTTAAATTTGAATTCTTTTAAATTTGTGTGAATCACTAGTTTGTGAATAACTTTACTATAAATTTAGATTTTTGAGTGATTCTTTTTCCTGCTTTTTAATATTATTGTGTTTTATCATTATATTAAATTTGATAATTTTTAGGTTATTTTCATTGTCTCTTTTAATCAAGAACAGATTTTGTTATTTTAGTTTGCTAATAAAGTTTTTAACAAAAAATTTATTTATGAAAATTCTTTTTGCCATTAATATTTTGAACAGAAAATACTTTGATAATTTTAGTTGCATAAATTTTCTATAATTTCAGTTTAAAAATACTAGAGGTTTATAAAAGCTTTTTAGTTGATTCCTTTAGCAATTAGAGTTTTATAAAAGCTTTTTTGTTGGTTCTTTTTTCTATTAAAGAGTATTATAGTTATGTTTTTGTTGATCATAACAGAATATTTTAATTGATTATTTTAAGTTCATTCTTTTTGCTATTAGTTCATTCTTTTTGCGCTATATGACCCTGAAATTGAAAAAACATTTCAAATGAACTCTGAAAAGGTTGAAAGTTGGCATGGTATCATCATTTCACCCACATAGCATGTGCTAAAAAGTTGAGAGGGTTACGGCAAAAACTGGATGCACTTCTTGTACAAAATGGGCAATCTCTTTCGAAGTATCGTGGTTTGGACGAAAACTCATCTGTTACAAAGGGATTTCATTTTTTTGAACTTATTTGAACTCCAGACTTTTTGTGTGTTCAAAATGCACCATTCAAAGCCACATCATCAATTTTCAACCTATTCTGACTTCATTTGTTATTTTTCACGCATTTACTGATTTTTTAGGCTATATGACCCTCAAATTGAAAAGCATTTCAAATGAACTCTGAAAAGGTTCAAAGTTGGCATGGTATCATCATTTCACCCACATAGCATGTGCTAAAAAGCTGAGAGGGTTACGGCAAAAACTGGATGCACTTCGTGTACAAAACGGATAATCTATTTCGAGGTATTAGGGTTTTATACGGAAACTTGTCTGTTACAACAGGCATTTCATTTCTTCACATGTACTGCAGTGATATTCTAGATCAAAGAGGCATCATCATAATAGTTGTGGAGATAAAGTTTTCACTTTTTCTTCGCTTGTGTCCTTTGCTTATTGCGACGAAACCATGGATAATCTTCATCGTTTAACAGGGTGCTTGGGTCAGCCTTGACTTTGAAGGGAGGAATTTCGTGAAACTTTTCATAATCTTCAGACATGTCTGTCTTTCTCTCCACTCCCATGATGTCTCTTTTTCCTGAAAGAACTACGTGGTGCTTTGGCTCATCGTATGATGTATTCGCTTCCTTATATTTTCTTTTTCTCGGTTTGGTAGACATGTCCTTCACATAGAAAACCTGCGCCACATCATTGGCTAGGACGAACAGTTCGTCTGTGTACCCAAGATTGTTCAGATCCACCGTTGTCATTCCGTACTTTGGGTCTACCTGTACACGCCTCCTGACAGATTGACCCATTTGCACTTAAACAAAGGGACCTTAAAATCATGTCCATAGTCCAGTTCCCATATGTCCACTATGTAACCATAATATGTGTCCTTTCCGCTCTTGGTTGCTGCATTAAAGCAGACACCGCTGTTTTGGTTGGTGCTCTTTAGATCTTGGGCGATCGTGTAAAATGTATTCCCATTTATCTCGTATCCTTTGTAAGTCAATAAGTCGAAGATGGTCCCCTGGACTACGAGTACAAGTCATCACAAACAGTGTTGTCACCTCTGAGACATGTTTCCAATGCCGAAAGTCCTGATGTGTTTGATATGTCCATTTGCGTCATGTTTTATATTTATATTTAATGTATTATGGGTTGTTATTACACATTATGTCAAAATACTTATGCCTTTTCTCTCTTATTTTACAAGGTTTACATGAAGAGGGATAATGCTTAAGCTGGAATTACGAAATTTGGAAAAGGAGCAAATATTAGGGACCTATTCTGCACAACTCCAAAAGTCCCAAAATTTCATGGAGGCACGTTTTGGAATTAATAAAAAATACTGGCGAAAGAATCAACCAGAGGGGGCCCACACCCTGGCCACGAGGGTGGGGGCGCGCCCTACCCCCTTGGCGCGCCCCCCTGTCTCGTGGGCCACCTGGCAGGCCTCCGGTGCCCATATTTTGCTATATGAAGTCTTTCGTCCAGGAATAAAATCAGAAGGAAGCTTTCGGGAAGAAGAGCCGCCGTCTCGAGGCAGAACCTGGGCAGAACCAGTCTAGGGCTCCGGCGGAGCTGTTCTGCCAGGGAAACATCCCTCCGGGAGGGGGAAATCATCACCATCGTCATCACCATCGATCCTCTCATCAGGAGGGGGTCAATCTCCATCAACACCAGCACCATCTCATCTCAAACCCTAGTTCATCTCTTGTATCCAATCTTTGTCTCAAAGCCTCGGATTGGTACCTGTGGGTTGCTAGTAGTGTTGATTACTCCTTGTAGTTGATGCTAGTTGGTTTATTTGGTGGAAGATCATATATTCAGATCCTTTATGCATATTAATACCCCTCTGATTATGAACATGGATATGATTTGTGAGTAGTTACATCTGTTCCTGAGGACATGGGAGAAGTCTTGCTATAAGTAGTCATGTGAATTTGGGATTCGTTCGATATTTTGATGAGATGTACGTTGTCTTTCCTCTAGTGGTGCTATGTGAACGTCGACTACATGACACTTCTCCATTGTTTGGGCCTAGGGGAAGGCATTGGGAAGTAATAAGTAGATGATGGGTTGCTAGAGTGACAGAAGCTTAAACCCTAGTTTATGCGTTGCTTCATAAGGGGCTGATTTGGATCCATATGTTTCATGCTATGGTTAGGTTTACCTTAATACTTCTTTTGTAGTTGCGGACGCTTGCAAAAGGGGATAATCATAAGTGGGATGCTTGTCCAAGGAAGGGAAGTACCCAAGCATTGGTCCACCCACATATCAAATTATCAAAGTAACGAACGCGAATCATATGAGCGTGATGAAAACTAGCTTTACGATAATTCCCATGTGTCCTCGGGAGCGTTTTCCTTTATATAAGAATTTGTCCAGGCTTGTCCTTTGCTAAAAAAATGATTGGGCCACGTTGCCGCACCTTGTTGACTTTTGTTACTTGGTACCCGTTACAAATTACCTTATCACAAAACTATCTGTTATCGATAATTTCAGTGCTTGCAGAGAATACCTTACTGAAAACCGCTTGTCATTTCCTTCTGCTCCTCGTGGGTTCGAAACTCTTACTTATCGAAAGGACTATGATAGATCCCCTATACTTGTGGGTCATCAAGACTCTTTTCTAGCGCCGTTGCCTGGGAGTGAAGCGCCTTTGGTAAGGAAAAATTTATATAGTGGGCTGAAATTTACTGTCACTTGTTACTATGGAGAATAATCCTTTGAGGGGCTTGTTCGGGGTATCTTCACCCCGACCAGTAGAGCAAAGAGTTGCTCCTCAACCTACTGAACCTACTGAAAATGTTTACATTGAAATTCCTTCATGTATGATAGAGAAACTGCTAGCTAATCCTTTTACAGGAGATGGAACATTGCATTGCACCTAATCTATGTGGATGAAGTTTGTGGATTATTTAAGCTTGCAGGTATGCCCGAGGATGTTATCAAGAAGAAGGTCTTCCCTTTATCTTTGAAGGGAAAGGCATTGACATGGTTTAGGCTATGTGATGATATGGGATCATGGAACTACAACCGATTGAAATTGGAATTTCATGAGAAGTTTTATCCTATGCATCTTGTTCATCGTTATCGTAATTATATATATAATTTTTGGCCTCGCGAAGGAGAAATCATCGCTCAAGCTTGGGGGAGGCTTAAGTCAATGTTATATTCATGCCCCAATCATCAGCTCTCAAGAGAAATTATTATTCAAAATATTTATGCTCGACTTTCTCTCAATAATCGCTCCATGCTCGATACTTCTTGTACTTGAATTCAGATGGGATTTATTGGAAAGAATTAAACACAACTCTGAAGATTGGGATCTCGACAAAGGTAAGGAGTCAGGTATAACACCTAAGTTTGATTGTGTTAAATCTTTTATGGATACCGATGTTTTCTGTGAATTTAGCACTTAATATGGACTTGACTCTGAGATAGTAGCTTCTTTCTGTGAATCATTTGCTACTCATCTTGAACTCCCAATGGAGAAGTGGTTTAAATATCATCCTCCCATTGAAGTAAAAGTAGATGAACCTATTAAACATGAAAACAAGACTATCACTTATAATGTTGATTCTGTTGTTCCTACCGCTTATATTGAGAAACCACCTTTCCCTGTTAGAATAAAGGATCATGCTAAAGCTTCAACTGTGGTTCGTAAGAGTAATACTAGAACACCTACACCACTTGAGCAAATTAAAGTTGAACCTAGTATTGCTATAGTTAAAGATCTCTTGGTCGATAATATTGATGGGTGTGGGAGTCCTGGATTAGGGGGTGTCCGGATAGCCGAACTATCACCGTTGGCCGGACTCCTGGACTATGAAGATACAAGATTGAAGACTTTGTCCCGTGTCCGGATGGGACTTTCCTTAGCGTGGAAGGCAAGCTTGGTGATACGGATATGTAGATCTCCTACCATTGTAACCGACTCTGTGTAACCCTAACCCTATCCGGTGTCTATATAAACCGGAGGGTTTTAGTCCGTAGGACGAACAACCATCATACCATAGGCTAGATTCTAGGGTTTAGCCTCTCTGATCTCGTGGTAGATCCACTCTTGTACTACCCATATCATCAATATTAATCAAGCAGGAGTAGGGTTTTACCTCCATCGAGAGGGCCCGAACCTGGGTAAAAACATCGTGTCCCTTGTCTCATGTTACCATCCGCCAAGACGCACAGTTCGGGACCCCCTACCGGAGATCCGCCAGTTTTGACACCGACACTATCGCTGACACATAATTTTCGTTCATAGAGTATGTTTATCCAACCGCATGTTGGGGAGTATCCGTACGACCCGTGCGGTGGTCTGTTGGGGAAGAAGAAGAGGTGGGGACATCTTTCAGCACTCGCCCTTTGGCGACATCCTGAATTCACTAAAGTCTCTCTCTTTATCAGGAGAGCCCTGACCGGATTACCGTCAGGAAGGTTGGGATGTGGACGACGAAGAAATTCAACGCCCACCCACCACCCACTTTGTAGCCAATGTCGATGATTTAACCGACATGCTCGACTTCGACTCCGAAGACATCGACGGTATCGACGACGATGCTGGGGACGACCAAGAACCAGCGCCTACAGGGCACTGGAAGGCCACCTCATCATACGACATATACATGGTGGATATCCCAAAAGATGGGAACGGCGATAGAACAGCGGAGGATGGCCCCTCCAAGAAACAGCTCAAGCGCCGGCGTCAGCGGCGCCGCTCTAAATCCCGCCACATCAAAAACAGTGATTCCGCACGGAGATAATAACACCGGACAAGGTCAAGACAACCCCTCCAGCAGGATTCAGCACAGATGAGGGAGAAGCCAGCCCTCATGATAGAGCGGCGCCATGTGGAGGTGGAGGACGATATTTATATGCCTCCTTCAACATGAGGCAAGCCTCGGCGGCATTTAATTTGTCGTGCACGAGAATCCCGCCCGAACAGGAGCGTTTCAAACGCAGGCTTATGGCCACGGCAAGCAGCCTCAAGAAAAAGCAGCAGCAGCTTAGAGCTGACCAAGACTTGCTAGGCGACAGATGGATCAAGTCCTTGCAGCCGAAGAGTACGAACTCGAACGCCCCTCCAAGAGATACTCAAAACGCAGGCTGCTACCGCAATTAGAGGAAGCAGCACCCAAACCTACATCACCAGAGCATGATGCGGCCGACCGGCCACCCCGTGGTCGCGACAGAGAGGCCTCTAGACCCTCCATTCAAGCCGCACCCCGGGTCGCTCGAAAAATACCAAGGCACGGGGAAACGCGCTGCACTGCGAGACATATTGGAGGACAAGGCAAGGCAAACAAGATCGATCTACGGATCGCGTGGGCGCCCCACGACATGCGACGATAACCGTCACGCCGGATACAACAATTCCGGCCGGGCCGAACATAGTAGACAAAGCTCATTTGACTTGCGTCGTGATATAGCTCAATACAGAGGCGCCGCACACCCACTATGCTTCACAGACGAAGTGATGGATCATCAAATCCCTGAAGGTTTCAAACCCCTAAACATCGAATCATACGATGGCACAAAAGATCCCGTGGTTTGGATCGAGGACTACCTCTTCCATATCCACATGGCCCGCGGTGATGATCTACACGCCATCAAATACCTCCCACTCAAGCTTAAAGGACCAGCTCGGCATTGGCTTAACAGCCTGCCAGCAGAATCAATTGGTTGTTGGGAGGACCTGGAAGCCGCATTCCTTGATAACTTCTGGGGCACATATGTGCGACCACCAGACGCCGATGACCTCAGCCACATAATTCAGCAGCCAGAAGAATCGGCCAGACAATTCTGGACACGGTTCCTAACCAAGAAAAATCAAATCGTCGACGGTCCGGATGCAGAGGCCCTTGCAGCCTTCAAACATAACATCCGCGACGAGTGGCTTGCCCGGCACCTAGGACAGGAAAAGCCAAAATCCATGGCAGCCCTCACAACACTCATGACCCGCTTTTGCGCGGGAGAGGACAGCTGGCTAGCTTGTAGCAACAACTTGACCAAAAACCTTGGTAGTTCGGATACCAAGTACAGTAATGGCAGGTCGCGTCGCAACAAGCACAAGCGCCGCATTAACGGTGATAATGCTGAAGATACGGCAGTCAATGCCGGATTCAGAGGCTCTAAACCCGGTCAGCGGAAAAAGCCATTCAAAAGAAATACTCAGGGCCCGTCCAATCTGGACCAAATACTCGATCGCTCGTGCTAAATACATGGCACCCCCGAAAAACCAGCCAACCACACCAACAGGGATTGTTGGGTCTTCAAACAGGCAGGCAAGTTAAATGCCGAACTCAATGACAAGGGGCTGCATGGCGATGACGAGGAGGAGCCCCGGTCGCCGAACAATAGAGGACAGAAGGGCTTCCCCCCACAAGTGCGGACGGTGAACATGATATACGCAGCCCACATACCCAAAAGGGAGCGGAAGCGTGCACTAAGGGACGTATATGCGATGGAGCCGCCGCCCAAAGTTCAACCCATGGTCCTCCTGCCCGATCACCTTTGATCGAAGGACCACCCACTAGCATCCGCCACGGCAGATTCGGCCGCATTGGTTCTTGACCCAATCATCGACGGATTCCACCTCACCGAGTCCTGATGGACGGCGGTAGCAGCTTTGAACCTGCTCTATCGTGATACAATGCGCAAAATGGGCATAGACCCCTCAAGGATTAAACCCACAAAGACGACCTTTAAAGGCGTCATACCAGGTGTAGAGGCCAATTGTACAGGCTCAGTTACACTCGCAGTGGTCTTCGGATCCCCGGATAACTTCCGAAGCAAAGATTTACTCTTTGACATAGTCCCGTTCCGCAGCGGCTATCACGCACTGCTTGGACGAACCGCATTTGCAAAGTCCAATGTGGTGCCACACTACGCGTACCTCAAGCTCAAGATGCCAGGCCCTCGAGGAGTAATCACGGTCAATGGAAACACCGAACACTCTCTCCGAACGGAGGAGGACACGGCGGCCCTCGCGGCGGAGGTGCAAAGCAGCCTCTCACAGCAATTATCGAGTCCGGCTATTAAACGTTCGGACATCGTCAAGCGCGCCTGGAGTAACCTACAGCAAGACCGCCTGGCATGATCCGAGCACGCGTAGCAATCCGGCCCCAACCCCAGCCCTCGCGAAATTGCAAAGCCAGTACTACGCGTACATAACTACACTCTGGAGATACCATGAGCATCAGGCGAGGGGCACGACCACGGCACGCCTGCACGCGGCTCAACCGCACTGTGGGCTCCGATTGTGTCATTCTTTTTATTTCTTCTTTTCTCTTACTTTCGGGACTCCGTTTTCCGAAGCCCTGTCCGCACTAGAATTGCCGAACTCACGATGCAACAGCCGGGGAAGCGGCTATGTCGAGTGTCCAGGTGGTCTCTACTACGAGCATTATACCTGTTTTACATACCATCCCGTAGCTTACCCCTGGAGGGGGACATGCTAAATAGTCCCATCCCTTGCTTATCGCACTATTTGTATCGTTCTGCTTTCATTGCAGTACCTTCTTGAATAAACAATACATAGCTTTTGCCTATTATTGCACTCCTTTCTTTATCTATATATATGTTCATTCATGACATGTTGCACCCGTACACTTTGGTACGGCCAATACACCAGGGGCTTAAGTACCCCAAAAATATGGTCTGATAAGTCCGAACACTTTCACAAGTGCGGCACCCGAACTTATAGCATTATATGCATCGGCTCCGAATCATGTCTTGGGTCAATATTTGGGTTTGCCCGGCTCCCAAGTTTGGTACCTTATGTTCCGTTTATCGGCTAAGGTAGCGCTGGGAGAACCACTGCGATTGTGCCCCAGTTGAGCTGGGTTGAGCACCTCAGTGGAGAAAGTTAAACTGACCGTCATGATAGGGCGAGAGCCGGTCGCTGTTCGAGAGGTTTTTTCGGGTCCCTAAAGACTTATGCCGCTTAGAGCGAGGAGTCGGCATTGTCCGGCCAAGGCGTGGATAGCGCCGCGAACTCGGTCTTCCAAAGACTAGGGGCTTCGACGAAATTTAAAATTATAGAATTCTATGGCTAAGTGAGAGTGTTTAAGCACTATAGTCCAGTTGCCTTGTTTGTTGCGTTGAGCACCTCCCTCGAAGGACCCAAGAATGGGAACAAGAGCGCTCAAGTTTATCCCGAACACCCCAGCACTCATGGCATGGGGGCTGAAGCCAATGACTTGCCATCTCTCAAATTTGATAAACGGCCGCACAGAAGGTAATATTTTAAATTCACAAGCGTTGCTTAGTGCATATGAACAAGTTTTCAGCGTACATGATAACAAATGTGAGTCTATTAAAAAATTACATCTTTGGAGCATTCACCCGCTATAAGGCGGGCACCCTTCAGGACACCCTCATAGTACATTTCAGGCTTGCGATGCTACTTTCCCTTTGGTGGCCCGTCCGTCACAAGCTTCTCAGCATCCAGCTTGCCCCAGTGCACTTTAGCACGGGCAAGGGCCCGACGGGCACCTTCAATGCAGACGGAGCGCTTGATGAGTTCAATCTATGGACAAGCGTCCACTAGCCGCCGCACTAGCCCGAAGTAGCTCCCAGGCATGGCTTCCAATGGCCACAGCCGAATTATGAGGCCCTTCATGGCCTGTTCGGCGACCTTGTGGAGCTCGACCAGCTGCTTCAGCTGGTCGCTCAGGGGCACCGGATGTCCGGCCTCAGCATGCTGAGACCAGAACACCTTTTCCGTCGAGCTCCCGTCCTTGGCGCGGTAGAACGCGGCAGCATCAGACACACTACAGGGCAGATCTATGAATGCTCCTGGAGAGCTCCGGATTCGGGTAAGTAATAGATAATTCACTTTCACATGCTTGCTTTGCATAAAGAATGCCTTACCCGCCGCTATCTTCTTTAATGATTCAATTTCCTGGAGGGCTTTTTGGGCTTCGACATTAGCGGCTTTGGCACTCTCAAGAGCCGAGGCGAGCTCGGACTCTCGAGTCTTCGAGTCATGCTCCGAACTCTCGTGTTTTTCCACGAGAGCCTGGAGCTCTTGCCGCACCTCCGCCACCCGCGTCTCCCGCTTCTCTCGCTCGGTGCGCTCCGCGGCTGCTTTGCTTCCGGCCGTGGACACCGCTTCCTTCAGGGTCGCCACCTCGTTCGTGGACCCTACAGTACCCACGTTAGTCCTGTCATTTTTTGCAACCAAACCCTTTCTATAAGGTATTACTTCAAAAAGGTATTACGTACCTTCCTTGTCCTCGAGCTGCTTCTTGGCAAGGCCGAGCTCGTTCTCGAACCGCTCGAGGCTCTGCTTCAATGCATTGACCTCCGCAGTCAGTGCGGCAGAGGTCAGCAGCGCAGCCTGAATTCCCATATTGACATACTTATGTTAGACTCCTGCGTGTATCTTTTTAGATCCTCAGTCCGGTTTTTCTTTCCAAACACCGAACTAAGTATCAGGGGCTACTGTCTATGCGGTAATATTTTTACATATTCTAAACTTACCTCAAAGCCTGTTAGAAGGCTGGTGCAGGCTTCAGTCAGCCCGCTCTTGGCGGACTGAACTTTCTGGATCACCACACTCATAACAGTGCGGTGCTCCTCGTCGATGGAGGAGCCATTAAGCGCCTCCAGCAAGCTATCCGGTGCCTCCAGATGGACGGAGGTCACCGGCGTCGCAGTCTTGCCCTTCTTACGAAGGGGCCGCTTGCCGGACTTCGAAACCACCGAAGGTTCCGGTACGGAGTCCGGCACAGGGCCGGACTTAGAGCCCTCTGGGGTCTCGCCCTCTTTGTGCCCAGAGTCCGGGAGGTCGCCTTGCGGCGCCTCCAGAACCACCTCCTCCTGGTTGGGCCCCTTTTGGTACTCCACCACAGTGTCGTCTGCGTCACGAGGAGAGGAGGTGGTCGGAAGTGAAATGCTATTCACATCCGATGAATCCAGGGAGTCGCTCGACGAAGCGGCGAGCTCGTCCTTGGGCGGGCTACATGGTTATATTCGGCGTTAGAAGACACTATGCGATAAATAAAAAGTCATGAGCTATTCCGGAGTCCGGACACTTACGATCTCGCCAGGGGCTTGGCCCTTGGTGGCCACTCCTCCTCTTGGTGGAGAAGTCCGGAGGAAGGGTCCTTCCTTTCTTGGACCATCCGGCCTCCCCGATCGGGCGGCCTTCCTTTTCTCTCCTTCACCGGGGAGAGGCTTTTTTCCTCCTCCCCGTCCTCAGGGGAGGATTCCACCTCAGAGTCGTCGGACGATGAGTCCGACAACACCTGGCATCGGGCGCTCCTTCGAGTCCCCATGGCCTTCTTCTTGGCCTTCTTCTCCGGCACCACGTGAGGTGCCGGAGCCAGCAGCCCCGTCAAGCGAGCGTCCACTGGGTCTTCTGGCAAGGGAGCCGGACTGTTAACCTGCCCGGATGTGTTACGCCAGTCCTGTCAAAGGTAAGGGAGTTTAGATCCCACATAGAGTCAAACTATGAAAAACAAGAGTCCCGTAAAGGGAAAATAGCTTACCTCGGTAGCTTGGCGCTGCAAGCTGAATCCGCGATATTCGGTAGCGCATGTGGGAGCCTCGGCGCCCTTGAACAACACCTTCCAGGCATCTTCGTACGTAGTGTCGAAGAGCCTTTTCAGAGTTTGGTGCTGTGCCGGATCGAATTCCCACAATTCTAAGGCCCGTTGTTGGCATGGGAGGATCCGGTGGATGAGCATAACCTGGACTACATTGACAAGCCTGAGATTCTTGTCCACCAGGGTTCGGACGCAGGTTTGGAGTCCGGACAGCTCTTCCGAATCACCCCACGTCAGCCCGTCTCTTTCCATGATGTGAGCCGTGTGGGGAAGCTAGATCGAATTGGGGCCGCCGCCCATTGAGAGTCAGCGGCTCGGTGATGTAGAACCACCCGATTGCCACCTTTATTGTCTCCACAAAGGAGCCCTCGAGCCATAGGACTTTGGCCATCTTGCCAACCTTGGCACCTCCGCACTCCGCTTGGCGGCCGCCCACTACCTTCGGCTTGACATTGAAGGTCTTCAGCCATAAGCCGAAGTGGGGCTGGATGCAGAGGAAGGCCTCGCACACGACGATAAACGCCGAGATGTTGAGGATGAAATTCGGGGCCAGATCGTGGAAGTCCAGGCCGTAGTAGAACATGAGCCCCCGGACAAATGGGTGAAGTGGAAAACCTAGTCCGCGGAGAAGTGGGTGAGGAACACCACCCTCTCATGGGGCCTGGGGGTGGGAATGAGCTGCCCCTCATCGAGGAGCCGGTGCGCGATGTCCCTGGACAAGTATCGGGCCTTCCGCAGCTTTTTGACTTGTCCCTCCGTGATGGAGGAGACCATCCACTTGCCTCCCGCTCCGGACATGGCTGGAGAAGGTTGAGGAGGGATGTGCGGACTTGGGCGCTGGAGCTCGAGTGCGCGGAAATGGATGAGCAAAGGAGGAAGAAGGCGTAGGTGAAAAGGTGGATCCTTATCCCCTTATATGGACGGACGAAGCTATGCGTCCCCCGCCAGCCTGGTAAAACTCGCTTATCTCCCAAGCGCCGTAATCAATGGCGCGGTTGGGTTGCCCACGTCCGTATTGGTGGGAATCCTGGAATAAGGGGGCACGATCTCCGCTTTGATAAGACGTGCCAAGGAAACCGCCTCGCTAAAAGCGCTGAGGTGGAACAGTAAAAACGATTCGTATAAAGGCCTGGCCGTGGTGTGATGTCACGCCATGAATACGTCAGCAGATGTGTGCAATGTTTATTCTCTCTACGGTGGTATGTGGTACTTGTTTTGCAGAGCCGGACACACTCCTTGTGTTCAAAATCTTCTATGAAGTATTCGGAGGAGGAACCTGCCTTGCAATGCCGAAGACAATATGCGTGCGAACTCGCCGTCATTGAAGCCTCGTTCAGGGCTACCGAGGAGTCTGGATTAGGGGTGTCCGGATAGCGAACTATCACCGTTGGCGGACTCGGACTATGAAGATACAAGATTGAAGACCTCGTCCCGTGTCCGGATGGGACTTTCCTTGGCGTGGAAGGCAAGCTTGGCAATACGGATATGTTGATCTCCTACCATTGTAACCGACTCTGTGTAACCCTAACCCTATCCGATGTCTATATAAACCGGAGGGTTTTAGTCCGTAGGACGAACAACAATCATACCATAGGCTAGCTTCTAGGGTTTAGCCTCTCTGATCTCGTGGTAGATCCACTCTTGTACTACCCATATCATCAATATTAATCAAGCAGAGTAGGGTTTTACCTCCATCGAGAGGGCCCGAACCTGGGTAAAAACATCGTGTCCCTTGTCTCCTGTTACCATCCGCCTAGACGCACAGTTCGGGACCCCCTACCCGAGATCCGCCGGTTTTGACACCGACAATGGGCATGTTATTTACTTCTGTGATGAAGCTGCTAGAATTGCTAGACCCGATACTAAGGGTAAACATAGACCTATTGTTGGCATGCCTGTTGTTTCTTAAAATAGGAGATCATTGTTAGCATGGATTATGTGAGATGGGTGCTAGTGCAAGTGCAATACCTCATTCCTTACACAAAGAAATTATGCATGATATTGCACCCGCTGAGATAGAAGAAATTGATGTTACAATTAAGGTTGCCAATAGAGATACTATTTCACCAGTTGGGATTGGTAGACATGTTGAAGTCCTGTGTGGGAAAGTTAAATATCCTACTGATTTTATTGTTCTTGGTTGCCCACAAGATGACTTTTTTCCCATTATATGCGGAAGGCCTTCTTAAATATTGTTAATGCTAAGATAGATTGCCAAAAAGACATTGTTACTGTTGGTTTAGGGGATATGTCGCATGAGTTTAATTTTGCTAAATTTCGTAGACAACCCCATGATAAAGAATTGTCTAGTCAAGAAACTATTGGTCTTGCTTCTATTGCCGTGCCTCCTAATGATCCTTTAGAACAATATTTGCTAGACCATGAAAATGATATGTTTATGAATGAAAGAAGGGAAATAGATGAAGTATTTTTTAAACATGGTCCTATTTTGAAACACAACTTGCCTGTTGAAATCCTAGGGAATCCTCCTCCATCCAATGGTGATCTCGCGTTTGAGCTTAAACCATTGCCTGATACTCTTAAATATGCTTATCTTGATGAAAATAAGATATATCCTGTTATTATTAGTGCTAACCTTTCAGAGCAAGAAGAAGAGAAATTATTGAAAACTCGGAAGAATCACTGGATATACTCTTGATGATCTTAAGGGCATTAGTCCCACACTATGCCAGCACAAAATAAAAATTGGAGAAAGACGCTAAACTGGTTGTTGATCACCAACGACGGTTAAATCCTAAGATGAAAGAAGTGGTAAGAAAAGAAATACTAAAGCTTTTGGAGGCAGGTATAATTTATCATGTTGCTGATAGTCAATGGGTAAGTCCTATCCATTGTGTCCCTAAGAAGGGAGGTATTACTGTTGTTCCTAATGATAAAGATGAATTGATCCCACAAAGAATTGTTACAGGTTATAGAATGGTAATTGATTTCTAAAAATTAAACAAAGCTACTAAAAAGGATCATTACTCTTTACCTTTTATTGATCAAATTCTAGAAAGATTATCCAAACATACACATTTTTGCTTTCTAGATGGTTATTCTGTTTTTTTCTCAAATACCTAGGTCAAAAGAGGATCAAGAAAAGACCACTTTTACTTGCCCTTTCGGTACCTTTGCTTATAAACGTATGCCTGTTGGTTTATGCAATGCACCTGCTACCTTTCAAAGATGTATGATGGTTATATTCTCTGACTTTTGTGAAAAGATTGTTGAGGTTTTCATGGATGATTTCTCCGTTTATGGATCTTTTTTTGATGATTGCTTAAGCAACCTTGAACGAGTTTTGCAGAGATGTGAAGAAACTAATCTTGTCTTGAATTGGGAGAAGTGCCACTTTATGGCACTACAACAAGAACCCCCCTACAGCAACGCATTGATGTGTTGTCTTATGTCCATATAGGCGTTGCTAACGTCTACACCAACGGATTAATATTCGTTGCCGTTGGTGGCGTTGCAAGAGTCTACAACAACGTATATGCATGCGTTGGTAAACCGCATGAATAAGCGTTGTAAGAAAGCAACGTATAGAATTACATCCTAACAACACATCTCATACGTTGGTGACTACCCTGTCCAAAACGATTATTGCAATGCCTAGAAAGTTTGCTACATTGCATGAACAATTCATGGTATTATATATATCACCATCCATAGATATAAGTTGAATGTCGATGGTACATAGGAGACACGATATAATAATAAAAAATGCCTCATATATTAAATTAACTTGGTTGTATTACAAAGAATACAATACAAAGATTACACCGAACAACTCAACCATTCTGAAACATAATGTTTGAAAGTGGCAACATTGACCATGAAAATGGCATTCTAAAACATAATGTGAAACTATGTAGCATCCCCATCCGTGAGCTTGCAATCAACATCCGATCCATGCATCATCAATTTATCTTGGCAATCTACAACAACAAAGAAATGAGATCTAACAAGGTGGTAAAACTGAGAGGAGCAGCATACAAAAAGTTTAAGGCAATATGGTAATTAATCTTGCGGTATGACAAATAATTTTGATTTTTTAGTGGTTGCATCAACTTATCAGATTCTGCTAATGTAGCATTAACTTGCAATACCAAGCTTTTAACACCGTCAACTTTAGCTTTATATTCTTGGTCGATACTTTGGAATGTAACAAGAGCAACATTCTTGTTTAGATTTCTAGTCTGAAATAGCAATCTACTCTGTTGAGAAAAACTTCATTAGGCATCATCTCACATTTCAGTACTAAAATGCATAGCTAATTGATATCAAGTAAATTAACGTGACTGGTCAAAGTGATTAGCATGAGTGAAAACATATAGTTGGATATGTCCTAGCACAGAATCCAGACTAGTTAGATCTACAGGAATGACATCTATAGATGAAAATAGTTATTTTAGCTTAAAGTAAACCAACTCAGTTCATTCCACTATTAATTTTCACCATGTTAATAGAAACAGAGGTTTTTAATAGGAAGTAGGGAACATAAGGCAAGCATACAGTAGTTGATGAATTGTTTTACCTAATCTAACCGCACAGAGTCTTGTCTCACAGAAGATGTATGGCCATTTTCAAATTTGCAAGAAAAGTGTTCTCTTGTGAAAACTAGGTGGGAAAAAAAGAGAAGCATATGCTAGATAATAAAAAATATTCAAGGAATGATATTAGAAATTAAATAATTCCCTTTGAACTAGCGAAGAAACAATATATAACGACAATTAGAAAAATACCTCATCGCAAATTCAACTGGCACTGTGATTTTCTAGATTTTAGCACCCAGAATAACGATTTGGAATAATATCTGGTTTCTGTAACCTGCAGATTCAGCATACATATTGGAATTGGTAATCTACGTTTGGTTTTACCCAAAAAATCAAACTCTTTATTCTCTTTTTTCAGAAAAAACTCTCTTGTGACCTTGATTTTGTTAGGGAAAAACTCTACATGACCTGGTTCCACAACTATGACCTGCTAAATGACCAAACTAACCTAAACCTGCTCTGACTGAGTATCTAAAATGACTCGGACTCGAACACCCTTTTCCTAAACTGGTAAGGCACACTAACTCCAATACGTACTAGTACAGCATATCGGTAACTATCTGTGCAAACTCCGTCCTATATGGACTAGGACTCACCTATAAGCACACACATGCTTACGAGTTACAACATGCAAAACGGGCATGCTGGAAAACTAACTGATCAACCTAGACTAAAGGCCTGTTCGGATTCCCTCCCCTCCACAACTCCGCTCCCGGAGCTGGAGGAGCGGCAGTTTAAAATCAGGGAGTGGGGAAGGAGGCGCTCCACAGATCCTTAGATTTCACGGAGCGGGAGGATTACCGAACAGCCCCTAACTAGATGCAAAATTCATTAGCTAGTTAAACCAACATGTACTCCTAATCTAAGTATTATTCTAACACAATTTTGAAGACCACAACATTTCATGCAGACTAAATAGTGTCAGCATACTTGTATATACCAGCATTTGTTAAACATGATTCACTTTCTTAATTCACTTGTTTACCAAGAAAATAGAAACTTGTAACAATTCCATACAGATAAACTGAGCAAACAAGGTAATCCAAAATGTGTTATAACCTAAAAGCAAGTGATAAGAAGCACTACCTAAAATGTAGTTGTGAAGCCAAGCTTTTGGGCAATTCATGCATACTGCACTAACAAATAAGTAGATAGAAAATGTTATATTGCAATTCAGAAAAGGCTGGAAATAGGACAAATGAACATTTTCTGCCTGCGTGCTCAAACATTCAATGTTCCTAAGCATATTTAACAAAAACAATAATATGACCATTCAATTTTACCTTCCTGACAGCAAGCTTGAGAGTGTTCTTCACTCTTTCCTTCTGTGCATGCCATCTTTCCTGAAGCAAATATCAGTGATGTCGTTTCCGGCTCCTTTATCCTCATAATAACTGCAGCAAAACGCTGTCAAAGAAAAGAGATGATGGAGTCTTGAATTCATCATAGGTTCAATGCATGTTTGAGGTTCAAAAACAAAAGGGGGAAAATCATTAGTAGCTGGTTGTGTTCTCTGCATCACAGGCATGTAAGGCAAACAAACAAAAAACAGATCCAGCCTGTAGTCCAGATTAACTGTCGACACAATATTCCTGAGTCATCATGCAAAAAATACCAGATTTCAATACTTTGAACTGAGGTAAGGAAATGAAAAACATCTAGATCTAGTAGTTGGAAACGCCCACTAGCTGTATCATCTGTTTCCGGCAAAGAATCAACCATGGCAGTATGGCACGATGGCCATGGCACAAAACACACATGAGAGGGTAAGAGCAGATCCAAGGAGTGCCTTACTGAATCGTCAGTGTCAGATCGGAGTAGAGGTAGCCGAGGTGGAGCAGCACCTTCGTGCCCGAGCCGGTAACAACGCGTGAGGATACATGGGGTAGTGAGACTAAAAACAGAGGAGACGCTGGATCCTCTACGGTGACCCATGGTGCCTAGGGTTGCTGCAGGGGCTCGTCCAGGGGCATGGAGGACATGGCCATGGTGGAAGATGGGAGGTGAGGACCGAGAGCGCGCTGGGCCGGCGAGCAGCGGTCACCGGAGCTATCCGGAATCAGATGTGGCGGCGACAACACAGTTCCCATGGAGGAATTGGGGAGGGAGAGACGATGTGTATGGAAAAACGAAATATTAGTTTGTTTCCTTTTTTTACGGTCCATTTGTGTGGAGGTGGCCACAGGGATGTTACCGCTTTTTTTCTGCGAACGGGGAGGTCATACATCCAAGTGGGAAAAGTGGGAGGTTTGTTTAAACAAACAACACATCTTATCATGTCGTTGGTACATATGTGTTGCTAAAGGAGGGTTCTTGTTGTAGTGTGGTTAATTAAGTTATTGTCTTGGGGCATAAATTTTTTGAAAGAGGTATTGAAGTTGATAAAGCTAAAGTTGATGCTATTGAAAAGATGTTGTGTCCTAACGACATTAACGGTATAAGAAGTTTCCTTGGTCATGTCGATTTTTATAGGAGGTTCATTAAGGACTTCTCTAAAATTTCTGGGCCTCTGACTAATCTCTTACAAAAATATGTTCCTTTTGTCTTCGATGATGATTGTGTAGAAGCATTTGAAATACTTAAGAAAGCTTTGATTCTGCACCTATTGTTCAGCCACCTGATTGTAATTTACCCTTTGAAATTATGTGTGATGCTAGTGATTATGCTGTAGGTGTTGTTCTAGGAGAAAGAGTTGATAAGAAATTAAATGTTATCCAATATCCTAGTAAAACTCTGGACAGTGCCCAGAGAAATTATGCTACTACTGAAAAAGAATTTTTAGCAGTTGTATTTACTTCTGATAAGTTCAGACCTTATATTGTTGATTCTAAACTAATTGTTCACACTGATCATGCTGCTATTAAATATCTTATGGAAAAGAAAGATGCTAAACCTAGACTTATTAGATGGGTTCTCATACTACAAGAATTTGATTTGCATATTATTGTTAAAAATGGAGCTGAGAACCCCATTGCAGACAACTTGTCTAGGTTAGAGAATGTTCTTGATGGCCAACTACCTATTGATGATAGCTTTCCTGATGAACAATTAGCTGTTATAAATGCTTCTCAGATCGCTCCATGGTATGCTGATTATGCTAATTACATTGTTGCTAAATTTATACCACCTAGTTTCACATACCAGCAAAAGAAAAAGTTTTCTATGATTTAAGACATTACTTCTGGGATGACCCACACCTTTATAAAGAAGGAGTAGATGGTGTTATTAGACGTTGTGTACCTGAGCATGAACAGGTACAGATCCTACGCAAGTGTCACTCCGAGGCTTATGGAGGATACCACGCTGGAGATAGAACTGCACATAAGGTATTGCAGTCCGGTTTTTATTCGCCTACTCTCTTCAAAGATGCCCGTAAGATTGTCATGTCTTGTGATGAATGTCAAAGAATTGTTAATATTAGTAGACGTCAAGAAATGCCTATGAACTATTCACTTGTTATTGAACCATTTGATGTTTGGGGCTTTGATTATATGGGACCGTTTCCTTCCTCTAATGGGTATACACATATTTTAGTTGCTGTTGATTACGTTACTAAGTCGGTAGAATCTATTCCAACTTGTAGTGCTGATCATAAGACCTCTATTAAGATGCTTAAAGAAGTTATTTTTCTGAGGTTTGGAGTCCCTAGATACTTAATGACTGATGGTGGTTCACATTTTATTCATGGTGCTTTTCGTAAAATGCTTGCTAAGTATGACGTTAATCATAGAATTGCATCTCCGTACCACCCACAATCTAGTGGTCAAGTAGAACTGAGTAATAGAGAGATTAAATTAATTTTGCAAAAGACTGTTAATAGATCTAGAAAGAATTGGTCCAAGATACTAGATGATGCATTATGGGCCTATAGAACTGCGTATAAAAATCCTATGGGTATGTCTCTAAATAAAATGGTTTATGGAAAAGCATGTCACTTACCTCTCGAGCTAGAACATAAGGCATATTGGGCCATTAAAGAGATCAATTATGATTTCAAACTTTCCGGTGAGAAGAGACTATTTGACATTAGTTCACTTGATGAATGGAGGACCTAGGCCTATGAGAATGCCAAAATGTTTAAAGAAAAAGTTAAAAGATGGCATGACAAAAGGATACAAAAGCGTGAGTTTAACCTAGGTGATTATGTTTTGATATACAACTATCGTTTAAGATTTTTTGTAGGAAAACTCCTCTCTAAATGGGAAGGTACTTACGTTATCGAGGAGGTCTATCGTTCCGGTGCCATAAAAATCAACAACTTCGAAGGCACAAATCCGAAGGTGGTGAACGGTCAAAGAATCAAACATTATATCTCAGGTAATCCCATAAATGTTGAAACTAATGTTATTGAAACCGTAACCCCGAAGGAATACATAAGGGACACTCTCCAGAATGTTTCAAACTCCGAAAAAAAATAGGTATGTGGTACGGTAAGTAAACCGACTCTAAAACAGTTCTAATAGCAATTTTCTCTGTTTTGGTATATTTAAGAAAATAGGAAAATAAGAAGTAGTCCGGGAAGGACACGAGGCATTCACGAGGGTGGAGGGCGCACCCTACCCCCTGGGCACGCCCCCTGCCTCGTGGGCACCTCGTGTGCTCTCCGGACTCCGTTTTCTTGCACGATACTTCTTTTGGTCGGTAAAAATTCATTATATAATCCCCCGAAGGTTTTGACCCTCGTATCACGCAAATATCATATGTTTTTGTTTCAAGCTATTTTCTGTCAGAATTGTCAAGGCCAGGCATCATGTCGTCCCCCTTCTCCAACAACGAGGGCAATGGTGCTTGGCTAATGAGGATAGAGCTGAAGAGAGAAGAACCCAGGGAGATCAACAAGGATGATAGGATCAAGAAGGCCATGGAGGATCTAGATCCGGCAGCACAAGAAGAAGACATGCTTCAACCTCATCACAATCTTCTTACCCCGACTGAGATTGAAGCTTTCAAGATGATTGAGTTAGCTCGCATACAAAACAAGTATCTCACACGTGAAAATATTTTGTTGAAGGAGCATATCACCGCACTCAAGGGCATTATCTGCAAGTTGGAGCATCTCCTACGCCCGATGTGCGACACTCCATCATCACCACCATCTTCTTCACCACCAAAGGAGAACTGAGTGTCGGGTATGGGCACTCCCCTTGGCAACTGCCAAGCTTGGGGGAGTTGCCCCGGTATCGTATCACCATCACACTCCTATCTTTACCATTTTTCTTAGTTTGATCCTTTTGGTAATATCTTGATCTAGTAGAATAAAGTTTTAGTATGATCTATTTTTGAGTTTTGCTTTATGATCCCTCTATGTAATCGAGTTCGTGAGCTATATATAATAAAGATTAGTTTTGAGTCAAGGGCTTGATTATCTTGCTATGATAATAGAAAAATAAATAACAAAAAGAAATAAAGAGATCATATTGATCTTATGGAGAGTAATGACTTCACATATAAAGAGTTTGATGAATAAAAGTTGTTGAGAGTTGACAAACATAGTTTTGGTCATCGTTGCAATTAATAGGGAATAATAAAGAAAGAGAGGTTCTCACATATAAATATACTATCTTGGACATCTTTTATGATTATGAGCACTCACTAAAATATGACATGCTAAAAAGTTGATGTTGACAAGGAAGACAACGTAATGGGTTATGTTTTCTTATATCCGAAATAAAGTATATTGTCATGGATCATCCAACATGTTGAGCTTGCCTTTCCCCCCTCATGCTAGCCAAATTCTTTGCACCAAGTAGAGATACTACTTGTGCTTCCAAATATCCTTAAACCCAGTTTTGCCATGAGAGTCCACCATACCTACCTATGGATTGAGTAGGATCCTTCAAGTAAGTTGTCATTGTTACATGCAATAAAAATTGCTTTCTAAATATGTATGATTTATTAGTGTGGAGAAAATAAGCTTTATACGATCTTGTGATGTGGAAGAAATAAAAGTGACGGACTGCATAATAAAGGTCCATATCACAAGTGGCAATATAAAGTGATGTTCTTTCACATTAAGATTTTGTCCATCCAACCATAAAAGCACATGACAACCTCTGCTTCCCTCTGCGAAGGCCTATCTTTTATTCTTGACTTATACCTTATACAAGAGTCATGGTGATCTTCAACTTTCCTTTTTACATTTTATCCTTTGGCAAGCACATTGTGTTGGAAAGATCCTGATATATATATCCAATTGGATGTAAGTTATCATGAACTATTATTGTTGACATTACCCTTGAGGTAAAAGCTTGGGAGGCAACACTATAAGCCCCTATCTTTCTCTGTTTTCGATTAAAACTTCATACCCATAAGTATTGCGTGAGTGTTACCAATTGTGAAAGACTAAATGATGGTTGAGTATGTGGACTTGCTGAAAAGCTCTTATATTGACTCTTTCCGATGTTATGATAAATTGCAATTGCTTCAATGACCGAGATGATAGTTTGTTAGTTCTCAATGAAGTTTCTGATTCATATTGACGTTGTGAATAGATTGTTACTTTAGCATAAGAAATCATATGACAATATATATGTTGTTGTTATATATGTTGTTGTTATAAGAATGATCATGATGCCCTCATGTCTGTATTTTATTTTATCGACACCTCTATCTCTAAACATGTGGACATATTTTTTGTTATCGGCTTCTGCTTGAGGACAAGCGAGGTCTAAGCTTGGGGGCGTTGATACGTCGATTTTGCATCATGCTTTTATATCGATATTTATTGCATTATGGGCTGTTATTACACATTATGTCACAATAATTATGCCTTTTCTCTCTTGTTTTACAAGGATTACATGAAGAGGGAGAATGCTGGCAGCTGGAATTCTGGGCTGGAAAAGGAGCAAACATTATAGACCTATTCTTCACAACTCCAAAAGTCCTGAAACTTCATGGAAGCCACCTGGTAGGCCTCCAGTGCCCATCTTTTGCTATATGAAGTCTTTCGTCCAGGAAAAAATCAGAAGGAAACTTTCGGGACGAAGCGCCGCTGTCTCGAGGCGGAACCTTGGCGGAACCAATCTAGGTCTCCGGCCGAGCTGTTTTGCCGGGGAAACATCCCTCCGGGAGGAGGGAAATCATCACCATCGTCATCACCATTGATCCTCTCATCGGGAGGGGGTCAATCTCCATCAACATCTTCACCAACACCATCTCATCTCAAACCCTAGTTCATCTCTTGTATCCAATCTTTGTCTCAAAGCCTCAGATTGGTACCTGTGGGTTGCTAGTAGTGTTGATTACTCCTTGTAGTTGATTCTAGTTGGTTTATTTGGTGGAAGACCATATGTTCAGATCCTTTATGCATATTAATACCCCTCTGATTATGAACATGAATATGATTTGTGAGTAGTTACGTTTGTTCCTGAGGACATGGGAGAAGTCTTGCTATAAGTAGTCATGTGAATTTGGTATTCGTTCGATATTTTGATGAGATGTATGTTGTCTTTCCTCTAGTGGTGTTATGTGAACGTCGACTACATGATGCTTCACCATTTTTTGGGCCTAGGGGAAGGCATTGGCAAGTAATAAGTAGATGATGGGTTGCTAGAGTGACAGAAGCTTAAACCCTAGTTTATCCGTTGCTTCGTAAGGGGCTGATTTGGATCCATATGTTTCATGCTATGGTTAGGTTTACCTTAATACTTCTTTTGTAGTTGCGGATGCTTGCAATAGGGTTAATCATAAGTGGGATGCTTGTCCAAGTAAGGGCAGTACCCAAGCACCGGTCCACCCACATATCAAATTATCAAAGTAAAGAACGCGAATCATATGAGCGTGATGAAAACTAGCTTGACGATAATTCGCATGTGTCCTCGGGAGTGTTTTCCTTTATATAAGAATTTGTCCAGGTTTGTCCTTTGCTACAAAAAGGATTGGGCCACCTTGCTGTACCTTGTTTACTTTTGTTACTCGTTACCCGTTACAAATTACCTTATCAAAAACTATCTGTTACCGATAATTTCAGTGCTTGCAGAGAATACCTTGCTGAAAACCGCTTGTCATTTCCTTCTGCTCCTCTTGGGTTCACACTCTTACTTATCGAAAGGACTACGATAGATCCCTTATACTTGTGGGTCATCAGTATTCACATGTTATCTAGTCGTCACACTGCTCCGGGTGTTTGGAGCGCAGACTGTTCTTGTGTTCATCGACATACGGGATCACCAAGTTAGAGTTCTGTAGAACTGTGTAGTGTGCTTGAGACCAAGAATGCCCATCCCTGCATATTATTGAGTCCCCTCCAAGCGTACCTTTTCCAGTCAGTCTCCCCTCATACCGCGATTTAGGGAGACCAATCTTCTTTAGGCCAGGAATGAAGTCAACACAAAACCCAATGACATCCTCTGTTTGATGGCCCATGGAGATGCTTCCTTCTAGGCTAGCGCGGTTACGGACATATTTCTTTAGGACTCCCATGAACCTCTCAAAGGGGAACATATTGTGTAGAAATACGGGGCCTAGAATGACAATCTCGTCGACTAGATGAACTAGGATGTGTGTCATGATATTGAAGAACGATGGTGGGAACACCAGCTCGAAACTGACAAGACATTGCGCCACATCACTCCTTAGCCTTGGTATGATTTCTGGATCGATCACCTTCTGAGAGATTGCATTGAGGAATGCACATAGCTTCACAATGGTTAATCGGACGTTTTCCGGTAGAAGCCCCCTCAATGCAACCGGAAGCAGTTGCGTCATAATCACGTGGCGATCATGAGACTTTAGGTTCTAGAACTTTTCTCTGCATATTTATTATTCCCTTTATATTCGGATTTAGAAGCCAGACGGGACCTTCATCTTGAAAGGTGCATTCAAAGAATATTTCCTTCTCTACTTTGGTAAGAGCATAGCTGGCAGGAACTTCATACTGCTTTGGAGGCATGCCGTCTTTTTCGTGCAAACGTTGCAGGTCCTCCCGTGCCTCCGGTGTATCTTTTGTCTTCCCATACACGCCCAAGAAGCCTAGCAGGTTTGTTGGGGAACGTAGTAATTTCAAAAAAAATCCTACACACACAGGATCATGGTGATGCATAGCAACGAGAGAGGAGAGTGTTGTCCACGTACCCTCGTAGACCGAAAGCGGAAGCGTTAGCACAACGCGGTTGATGTAGTCGTACGTCTTCACGATCCAACCGATCCAAGTACCGAACGTACGGCACCTCCGAGTTCAGCACACGTTCAGCTCGATGACATCCCGCGAACTCCGATCCAGCAGAGCTTCACAGGAGAGTTCCGCCAGCACGACGGTGTGGTGACGGTGGTGATGTTGCTACCGACGCAGGGCTTCGCCTAAGCACCACTATGATATGACCGAGGTGGAATATGGTGGAGGGGGCACCGCACATGGCTGGAGTAGATCAACAGATCAACTTGTGTGTCTAGAGGTGCCCCCCTGCCCCCGTATATAAAGGATCAGGGGGAGGAGGCCAGCGGCCAGGAGGAGGGCGCGCCAGGGAGGAATCCTCCTCCCACCGGGAACAGGGCTCCCTCTTTTCCTAGTTGGAGTAGGAGGGGGAAAGGAAGGGAAGGAGAGAGGGGGAAGGAAAGGGGGCGCCGCCCCCACCCCCCTCCTTGTCCAATTCGGACTAGAGGGGGAGGGGGCACGACCAGCCCTAGCCGCCCCTCCTCTTCTCCACTAAGGCCCATCTTGGCCCATTAAATTCCACAGGGGTCCGTAACCCCGGTACTCAGTATATGTCTGAAACTCCCCGAAACCATTCCGGTGTCCGAACATAGTCGTGCAATATATCGATCTTTATGTCTCGACCATTTCGAGACTCCTCGTCATGTCCATGATCATATCCGGGACTCCAAAATACCTTCGGTACATCAAAACACAAAACTCATAATACCGATCGTCATCTAACTTAAAGCATGCGGACCCTACGGGTTTGAGAACTATGCAGACATGACCGAGACACGTCTCAGATCAATAACCAAAAGCGAAACCTGGATGCTCATATTGGCTCCTACATATTCTACGAAGATCTTTATCGGCCGAACATCATAACAACATACGTTGTTCCCTTTGTCATCGGTATGTTACTTTCCCGAGATTCGATCGTCGGTATCTCAATACCTAGTTCAATCTCGTTACCGGCAAGTCTCTTTACTCGTTCCATAATACATCATCCCATAACTAACTCATTAGTTACAATGCTTGCAAGGCTTATAGTGATGTGTATTACCGAAAGTGGGCCTAGAGATACCTCTCCGAGCAATTGGAGTGACAAATCCTAATCTCAAAATACGCCAACCCAACAAGTACCTTTGGAGACACACCAGAGAGCACCTTTATAATCACCCGATTACGTTGTGACGTTTGGTAGCACACAAGGTGTTCCTCCGTAAGCGGGGTTGCATAATCTCATAGTCATAGGAACATGTATAAGTCATGAAGAAAGCAATAGCAGAACACTAAACGATCAAGTGCTAAGCTAACGGAATGGGTCAAGTCAATCACATCATTCTCCTAATGATGTGATCCCGTTAACCAAATGACAACTCATGTCTATGGCCAGGAACCATAACCATCTTTGATCAACGAGCTAGTCAAGTAGAGGCATACTAGTGACACATTGTTTGTCTACGTATTCACGCAAGTATTACGTTTCCGGTTATACAATTCTAGCATGAATAATAAACATTTATCATGATATAAGGAAATAAATAAAAACTTTATTATTTCCTCTAGGGCATATTTTCTTTAGTCTCCCACTTGCACTAGAGTCAATAATCTAGATTACACAGTAATTATTCTAACACCCATGGATCCTTGGTGATGTTCATGTTTTTCTCGTGGAAGAGGCTTCGTCAACGGTTCTGAAACATTCAGATCCGTATGTATCTTGCAAATTTCTATGTCTCCCACCTGGATTTGATCCCGGATGGAGTTGAAGCGTCTCTTGATGTGCTTGGTTCTCTTGTGAAATCTGGATTCCTTTGCCAAGGCAATTGCACCAGTATTGTCACAAAAGATTTTCATTGAAACCGATGCACTAGGTATGACACCTAGATCGGATATGAACTCCTTCATCCAGACTCCTTCATTTGCTGCTTCCAAAGCAGCTATGTACTCCGCTTCACACGTAGATCCCACCACAATGCTTTGTTTAGAACTGCACCAACTGACAACTCCACCGTTCAATGTAAACACGTATCCGGTTTGCGATTTAGAATCGTCCGGATCAGTGTCAAAGCTTGCATCGACGTAACCATTTACGACTAGCTCTTTGTCACCTCCATAAACGAGAAACATATCCTTAGTCCTTTTCATGTATTTCAGGATGTTGTTGACCGCTGTCCAGTGATCCACTCCTAGATTACTTTGGTACCTCCCTGCTAAACTTATAGCAAGGCACACATCAGTCTGGTACACAGCATTGCATACATGATAGAGCCTATGGCTGAAGCATAGGGAACATCTTTCATCTTCTCTCTATCTTCTGCAGTGGTCGGGAATTGAGTCTTACTCAACTTCACACCTTGTAACACAGGCAAGAAGCCTTTCTTTGCTTGATCCATTTTGAACTTCTTCAAAAATTTGTCAAGGTATGTACTTTGTGAAAGTCCAATTAAGCATCTTGATCTATCTCTATATATCTTGATGCCCAATATATAAGCAGCTTTACCGAGGTCCTTCATTGAAAAATTCTTGTTCAAATATCCCTTTATGCTATCCAAAAATTCTATATTATTTCCAATCAACAATATGTCATCTACATATAATATCAGAAATGCTACAGAGCTCCCACTCACTTTCTTGTAAATACAGGCTTCTCCAAAAGTCTGTATAAATCCATATGCTTTGATGACACTATCAAAACATTTATTCCAACTCCGAGAGGCTTGCACCAGTCCATAAATGGATCGTTGGAGTTTGCGCACTTTGTTAGCTCCCTTTGGATCGACAAAACCTTCCAGTTGCATCATATGCAACTCTTCTTCTAGAAATCCATTCAGGAATGCAGTTTTGACATCCATTTGCCAAATTTCATAATCATAAAATGCGTCAATTGCTAACATGATTCAGACAGACTTAAGCATCGCTACGGGTGAATAAGTCTCATCGTAGTCAATCCCTTGAACTTGTCGAAAACCTTTTGCAACAAGTCGAGCTTTATAGATGATAACATTACCGTCGGTAGCCGATTATTTTCTTGAAGATCCATTTATTCTCAATGGCTTGCCGATCATCGGGCAAGTCAACTAAAGTCCACACTTTGTTCTCATACATGGATCCCATCTTAGATTTCATGGCCTCAAGCCATTTCGCGGAATCTGGGCTCACCATCGCTTCTTCATAATTCGTAGGTTCGTCATGGTCTAGTAACATAACCTCCAGAACAGGATTACCGTACCACTCTGGTGCGGATCTTACTCTGGTTGACCTACGAGTTTCAGTAGCAACTTGATCTGAAGTTTCATGGTCATCATCATTAGCTTCCTCACTAATTGGTATAGATGTCACAAGAACCAATTTCTGTGATGAACTACTTTCAAATAAGGGAGCAGGTATAGTTACCTCATCAAGTTCTACTATCCTCCCACTCACTTCTTTCCAGAGAAACTCCTTCTCTAGAAATGATCCATTCGAAGCAACGAATGCCTTGCCTTTTGATCTGTGATAGAACACTACAAAAAAAAGACACATCCGTGACATTTTGGGCCGAACGAAAAAAATTCTGTCATACATATGACACTTCTATGATGATAATTGTGACAAAACCCAGTATCATCATAGATGTGGTGGGCTCCTACTTCTATGACAAAAAATCATGACAGAAAATGGGCTTTTCATCCAGGCGGGCGGAGGCGCAGCTGCATGACATTCTTTGGGCCGTCCATGACGGAAAAAATGGTGGTAGAAGTGAGGGGAGGAAAATTTCGGGAGTTGCGATTACGGTGGGAGGTCGGGGCCGGCGATGCATGTTTCTCTCGTACACGACGTCTGCTGCAGTGTGCGTAGGCGTTGGCTCTAATCGAACCCGAAGCGAGGCGTTGGGTTCTAATCAACCGGCGATTGCACCGCGAGCTACGTTCATCGAACCCGGCGATCGATCGATGGTACGTTAATCGAACCCGATCGGCGATTCCTTCTCTCTGCAGCTAAGCGAAGCCGATCGATTGGATGAACGAGTGGCGTTGCGGGGATGAGCGGTGGCCCGGTGGCGTTGCCTCTGGATGAACATGACCCGTGGTGTGGAGGGCTGGATGAGCGATGAGACGGTGGAGGGGCGCGTGGAGGGGTGGTTGAGCGATGGTCGATTGGAGTAGCGCGTTGGAGGCTGGATGAGCAGGGGCCGTGGAGGCTGGAGGAGGTCGACGGTAGCCCATGGAGGCTGGAGGAGGTCGACGGTGGAGATGAATAGTATACCGTGGAGTCCCGTTTTGCGGTACGCCACACCCCTCCCGATGAACAGGACCCCCGTTTCAACCGTAGCGCTCCAACACAAGTCCGTTTTGTCCGTTTTGCGGTACGCCACACCCCTCCCGATCAACAGGACCCCCGTTTCGACCGTAGGAGGTCTGTTTCCTCCGTTTTGCGGTACGCCACACCCCTCCCGATCAACAGGACCCCGTTTCGACCGTAGGAGGTCCGTTTCCTCCGTTTTGCGGTACGCCACACCCCTCCCGATCAACAGGACCCCGTTCCGAACGTAGGAGGTATGTTTCCTCCGTTGTGCGGTACGCCAGGCCTCGTTTCCATCGCCTGTTCCGTCCAAGCGCTCTCGATGAACACGACCACGCATTCCGTTCCGACCCAGCCGGTTGGCTCCCCATGAACCACAGCGGCAAGCCTTGTTTCTCCGTTCCGACCCAGCCATATGCGTGTATGCGCGAGTAGGCATTCGAGACCCTGCCCGTATGCGTATGTGGTCGTATTTTCTTTCTTGCACCCTCGCTGTATGCGTGACGTGTACATGCTACGTCTTGCGCCTCTACTACGACACGTCGCGCCTCTAATACGACATATGCGTGCCTCTACATCGACCAGTATATGCATTATCGTTCACGACCAGAATGACAACACTACGACGCTTCGACCAGGTGGGTCCCGGTATCGAGCACTTCCTTACTGCGAAGATGTAGTCGGTGGGTCCCAGCGATCGAGCGAATCATTTTGGGTTTTTTTCCCGGACACACTTCCTTGCGTGCGAAGATGTAGCTGGTGGATCCCAGCAGTCAGGGGGAAACATTTTTTCGTGAAATACTGGTGGCCCGTCCGGTGGGTCCCTGCAGTCAGGTGGAGGAATAATTATTTTGCGCGTAATAAGGAGGCACTTCCTTGCAGCCGCCGTGGACCCAGCTGTCAGCCTCTCCACGCACAGTACTCTTCTGATGGAAGTCGGTCGTTGACCACATTGACCATGCCGCACCGAGAGCACCACGGCGGTGGGCGGCAGCGAGGCCTAGGAAGGGACGACGCGAGCCGGGGATGACGATGGATGCCCACGCGAAGAGGAGTACGAGGGTGAGGCTGCGTCGCCGCAGAATAACAGGGTGTGGGTGAGTAGAGGGATGGCACAGCCAGCGGTGGGAGTAGTAGGGGCGGTGAGGCCTTGGCGGCATCACTGACCCGGCCACCGGAGGCAGGAGCACGCGGCACGACCGGGCGCTGCTTTGGCGGCCGGAGCACGAAGACCAGAGGTTGAAGAAGCGCTTCTGACGTTGGATGGACATCGTCTGATCCTTTGGAGCTATAGTCGTTCATATTGACTAAGTTGACAAACCCCTCCATCCCCGTAAACTTAGTAGGCCCACAAGTCAGCCTCCCACCAAGGTGAGTCCCAGCTAGCAGGGGGAGTATTCATTTTCTTGTGCGTAATAAGGAGGCATTTCCGGTGGGTCTGATCGGCAATGGGGAACGTTTTTTCATGAAATCTGAGACCCTTCCGGTGGGTCCCAGCTATCAGTGGAGGAATCATTATTTTTGCGTGTAATAAGGATGCATTTTCCTGTGGGCCCCTCTTGTCGGCCTCTTCCGATGGTCGTTGTTTGTTGACCATGTTGACCTCGCGCCGCCAAGAGCACAAATGGGGTGGAAGAGGGCGAGGCCCAGAAGAGAACCACCCGAGTCGGGCCGGGTTACCGCAGATGGATGCCCGCTACCGAGGGGAGAACAAGCGCTGACTTGTCGGCTGCGTGGCGAGGCTGACATCGCCGAAAAATAACACGATGTGTGGGTGGTTAGAGGGATGGCCTGGCGGCACAGCTTGACCCTCGGAGGAGGAAGCGAGCAGTCCCGCTAAGCGCTGGTTTGGGCGGTGGAGCAGAAGATCGAGAGATTGAAGAAGACGGGGTCGTTGGATGGACATCCAACAATCCATCAACTGTGTGTTGACTAAGTTGACAAAGCCTTGCGTACGCGTCAAAAAAAATTTAGGACAACGTGATCGTCAACCTAGTAGGCCCAGAAGTCAGCCTCCAAATCTGTGGAAAACAGCATACAACCCATTAGCCATTATTTTCAATAATTTATAGCCCATCTGCTAATTCTTAAGGATATTTGAAGCCCATATTCTTTTTATTAGCATTACAGACCATATATTCTGGGCACTGCTAAAAAATTCAACGAAATTTTGCATATTTCGATGGGGTCCGAACTCTTTTAATCAAAAAAATTCGAGTCATGTTAAAAATAGTTTTCAAAAAATTATATCAAAATAAAATTCAAAAAACAATTCTCCGCAAAAAAATGAATGAAATTTAGAATCTTAACTAGCAAGATGCCCATTCATTGCACGGAACATGAAGATGCATTTGTATGAGTAGTTTATCTTGTGGGAGAAAAGATGATATTTTAATGAAGTTGCCAGTTGGCTTTGGTTTTTATAAGAGTAGAGAGTAGAGAAATCCTGAAAAACTGATATTTTAATTTAATTGCATGTTGGCTTTGGTTTAAAAATTTATAGCCCATTTCTTACAACTTATACCCCGTTTTCTGGGGAAGCCCATTTCTTACTACTTGCAACCCTCCTCGTCTTGAAAGATTTGCAGCCCAGCAGGGCTGAGAAAAGCAAGTAGGCCTGAGTTTTGGTATTCTCCAAAAAAAGAACTGGGCTAGCCAATTTCAGAAAGAAAAAAAATATATCAACTAGGCTCGTCATGTGCTTAATAAAAGCGTAAGCGTGGGCTAAACAGACCCACAACCCCCCACAAATGCAATGAGCTTGAGCTCCGTCTACGAAGCTGAAAAACAAGCTGCGAGCTGTTGGGTCCTCGTGTTATCCGCTCATTGTGTAATTTTCTCGTTTATTGACTACATTGACAATGGTGTGGAACCTAGTTGTCAAACAATTAGGAGGAAGTATTTTTTGGCTTGTAATAACGAGGCACACCTTTGCGAAATGCAATGACCCTGGTGGGTCCCTACTGTCAGCCTCTCCACGTACAGTCATCTCCTGATTCCTCTTGGTTGTTGACCATGTTGACAACGCCAGACGGCGGTGGGCACATCAAGCTAACCAAAGTAGAGAACGATGGCAAGGCCTCGGACGGGAACGAACGGCAGCCATGGAAGATGCGGCAATGTAGTGGCAGGTGGAGGGGAGTACGAGGGCAACAACATGTAAGTCAAGCATACAAATGGTACAAAAATCCCAAGGATTAATTGTTCATCAAAATTTTAGACAAAACCCAGATTGAACATGATAGTAACATCTAACCCAACCACTCTTTTTTGCAGTCACAAACAAATGGATCGGTCTGATCCATAAAATCAACATCTGTGCAAAAAATTTAATTCGTGATGTCTACAACTTATTGTAAATATAAGCCGAACACGTTTAGAAGCCCATTTGTCCACCTGAAACTTCTTTTTTTGCTGTTCAACATGTTCGTCCGTGAGAAATCTCTTGCTGTAAAAATTAAGCCTCATGGACAATAGTAACCTCGCGTTCAGCAGGAAGAATGTGACAAAGCTTCCGTTTGCCTGGTTGGATGCATATCGTCCCATCGTTATTGTCCTCAAACGAATGTCATGAGAACTGAGAAAATCCTTGTGCTTATTACGCCAACAATTGGTTATATGTTTTTCTCCATGTGGTTCTCGCTAACTAGACATGAAGATTGAAAATAGTTAAGGTCTGAAAAAAGAGTATGTCGAAAGAACGGCAATTTGAGCAGTTAATTCTAGTACAATATATAATGGCTTTCAATGTGCATGAAATCATCACCTCTATGTATAAATTCTCCGTAGATCGAAAGCATCGCAACAAGCCAATAATTATGTCCAGATCAAAACTATACATTCGATATATATGATCTTGATAGAATCCAAGCATTGATAGGCTATCAATGGAGGAACTCTTCATTGAGCATATAACATAATATTAGTACCCAAAGTGTACTCCAAGATGATATAAAACTTATGCGCACAAATGAAAAAATGCAGCATATGATAACAAATGTGTAGATGATAATATCACGGTACACGAAAAAGTGAAGAGCCAAACACCAACTCCTTGTGATTATTAAGCGGGTCACGAATTACACCCAAGGTCTCGGTTTGGGCGCGCATAGGCGACAGATTATTTACGAAGGTGTATAACAACTATGAAGGAGTAACCTTTCAAGTGAAGGGGCATCTTCGATGATGAGTTGTTGTCCTTTAAAACAAATTCCAATGCTTTTAAGTTGAGGCGACTTTATTTGGAGACAACTTGTTGGGGATATGACTATTTGTGTAAGCTGCCCAGGAAGGGCCGGGTTACACAAAGAAGACTCATCAGAGGAAGCCCAAGCAAAAGCATGAAGATGGCGTCTCAACAAGGGGCCTAAGGCGCACAGGCGACTTAAGGCCCGTTGTAGTAAACCGCCATAATGGCATGACTTGTATCATAAGGTAGACTTGACTAGTCACCGAGCGGACCTTTGTTTATGAGCGGCGTGACTCTTCAAGCCGCAGGCGTCAACCCGTGTATATAAGGGGCGACCACGGCCGGCTTAGGGCAAGAAACAACCAATCGAGAACCGGGCATAGTGTATCTCGCTCCTGGTCATCGAAACCTCAAGCAATACCAAACCAACTAGGCGTAGGCCTTACCTTCATCGTAAGGGGCGAACTAGTATAAACCTCTCGTGTCCTTTGTCCCGATTAACCCCTTTAAGCTTCCTAGTTGCGATGGCTCCACGATTAAGTCCTTGCAAGAGGACATCTGCCGTGACAATTCCATGATTAAGCGCCACCGTGGGGCCAGCGACAGTGGATTTGAGTTCTTGAAGGGCAGCTTGACAGGCTCAAGGGATCTGTGATGGGCCGGATGACCAAGAGTCGTCAGCGGCAATATCTACATTGACAACGAAGGCTAGGGCCCGAGGCCGACTCAATTGAGTACTGGTACCGGGTCCCCTTTGGCGGAATTCACGTCTTCATCGGCGGATTGGTGAGCGGGGCCCAGAGCCGGACAGTATCGACCTCATTGAGACGGCTCAGCGTGCGAGACCCGCTCAGATTCAACCTGTGATGAAGCGTGCCTTTGTGGGATGTGTTCATGGAAAGGCACTTTCGGAAGGATCTAAAGATGGCGAAGAGACGACCGTCCCATCAGATGATGATTCGTCCTCCGGCTCAACAGATTCTCTGTATCAGGTCCAAGAAGGCATGCTAGGGGGCTGTTCTGACGACTCTAGCGTTCCAGATTGCTATGAGCCGCCAAGCTGGGCAGGAGTCTTCATGGCTGGTACTCAACCCGCCAAAACTTCGGCCAGGCTGCGACAAGCAATAACGTCCGGGTTAGGGCGGCCGGGCGGGAGGCCCAGCCCGCCGGCTCAGGTGCTGATAGATCTTATGGACAAGTTGGCGGCCTTGTTAACCTCCACGGTTATTCCTGCAAATCCAGATGAGCATAACGTGGAGGTGGCAAAGGTGCGTGAGGAGATAGCCACAGCCAAGGAGGCCTTGGCGGTGAGGACACCAAAGCTAGGCGGAGCGGGCGGCTTTAGATGCACGGGCGCAGCGACTCCAGTCAGAGGCTTTCCAGCTTAACATGAGTCTGAATGCATCCAATGAGGTGATGAGAAGGAGACATCAGAAAACCCAGTCCCGTCTGCCTCTGGTTTACGATCCTCGGAATCTTTTCACGACACCCGGAGCTGGTCCTAGCAATTCGCCCGAAGCCAACCAATTTATGACACCCGGAGCAGGAGGGCCGGTTCAGCCTCGAGAGACGGCACCTCTTCACGGGAGCATGGCCCGCCCGATACATACCAACACCTCCGGGCCACTTTTCCAACCCCATGGAGAACACGATAGCAGCATCGGCGCGTCTGGTGGCTCTTCCGATTGGATGGTGACGACCCGACGGCGGTGGAAACCCGGAGGGTTAGGAGCTTCTTCAGACGGCCTTGGCACGAAGAGGCCTATTCTTCAAAGCAGGGACAGGATTCATTCCACTCCTCAGCCTTGGGTAGCACCTCGACCAAACCGAGTCCGAAATTCTGGCAGACGCATGGAGTCAGAGGCTTTATCAAGTAATGCCCAGCGTCGCAACCAACTCGGCGGCTATAACCCGGTGCAGGATCGACTGCGTCAGGAGGATGAACGGGCGGCTCAATTTGCGGCTCATCAGACGGCGTGTCATGGTTTCCCAGAGTATCCAATGACTTCTGTTGGAGCAGGGGTGGCCACTAGAACCGGTGGTGTCCCTTATGCAGTCTTAGAAGCTCTGCGAGATGTGCGTCTGCCCAAGGATTTCAAGGGTCCTTGAAAGGTGCCGAATTACACGGCCGACTTAAAGCCGGGGGCATGGATTAAAAGTTACGAGATGGCCATGGAATTATTGGAAGTCAGCGACGCGGCAATGGCTAAGTATTTCACCATGATGTTAGATGGAACGGCCCGAACTTGGTTGAAAAGCTTGCCTCCCAATTCCATCAGTTCATGGGCCGAGTTAAAGGCCCGGTTCATCCAGAACTTTAAGGATACTTGCAAGCAATCTATGTCCATTGTGGACTTGACCAATTGTAAGCAGGAGGAGGGTGAGTCCACAACTCATTGGGTGCGCCGGGTCAAAGAAATAATACATTCATCTGATAAGATGGATGCTGCTCTCTTGATACTTATGCTCCATCAGAATTTTCGTTTTGTGCCGCTGAAGCAGAAGCTGGGGTGCCTTAAGCGTGATTGCAATGACATGGGTACACTGATGGCGGCTTTGGTTAAATATGCCGATTCTGATACTACTGATGATCTCGTGTCTGAGGAGGAAAAGACAGGGAAGGGAAAGAAGAACGACAACGGAAAGAGTCGGCTGACAACGGCCCGGTAAGTCAAAGGTGGTAACAAGCGTAAGCGGACAGTAACCGGCGTTTGTGGACAATGCTAATGCTCAAGGTAATAACAAGAAGCGTAAGGGGAGAGGACCTCCTCGATCTGGTGGCTCAGTCCATCTCTTGAGCAGCTTGAATGAGCCTTGTCCAAGACCACGGTACTCGGGAAAATCCTGCCACCCACTTATGGAAAGACTAGCGATCATGAAGGCTTTCAAGAATTCAAACATGTTTGATGGCAATCACGGATCAGGCGGCGGTTCAGGAGCAGGTGGTTTCCATGGCCCGGGTGGCGGCTCAAGTTCCGGTTTTCAAGGTGGTCAAGGTGGCTATAATCAGCAGCAGTCCGATCAAGGAGGACAACAGCAGCGGCAGTGAGGTTATCAGAGCCATCCAAAACAGTTAAACGGTGGGCAATACCATGTGTTTACCACTAACTTGTGTAAACGTGACCAGAAGGTTCATAAAAGGGTTGTGAATTCGGTTGAACCGGCGGTTCCCCGTTATCTGAGGTGGTCAAAACAGCCTATCATTTGGAGTAGAGAAGATCACCCCGGGTTGATAACCCAAGTCGATTAGCCTTGGTGGTGGCCCCTCGAGGTTGGTGGATATAAATTCACTAAGGTGCTCATGGAATGGCGGAAGCGACATCAATATTCTCTATTATGAGACCTTTTCACGTATGGGTATGACTGATAAGGACTTGAGGACATCTAACACTGTTTTCCATGGGGTGGTACCCGGTAAGTCGGCGTATCATCTGGGAAAGATTGAGCTGGAAGTGGCTTTTGGAGACGAATACAATTCTAGGGCTGAGAAGCTGACGTTTGAGGTAGTCAAAATCAGAAGCCCGTATCATGCTCTGTTTGGACGGACGGCTTATGCCAAGTTTATGGCACGGCCGTGTTATGTTTATCTGCAGCTCAAGATGCCGGGTTACAAGGGCACCATCACTGTGCATGGGAGTCGCAAGGTGGCCTTGGAATGCGAGCAAGGCGATGCGGCATATGCTGAATCCGTTTGTGCTAAAGAGGAGCTGAAGTTTTATCAAACTAATGTTGACCCGGCAGATATGACCTCTTTGAAGAAGCCAACCACAGAGCAAGAGTCGGCTTTGAAATTTAAGTCGGCCGCCGAGACAAAACTGGTTGACTTCACTCCAGGTGACTCTTCCAAGCGATTCAAAGCCGGTACCAATTTGGATCCCAAATAGGAAAGCGCTCATCGAGTTCATCCGTGAGAACCGGGACATCTTTGCATGGAAACCTTCGACATGCCGGTATCCCGAGAGAACTTCATGAGCACACTCTTAATATTGATCCAAAGTATAAGTCGGTCGAGCGGTTTCTCCGTGATTCAATGAGGAAAGGCGAAAGGCTATAGGGGAAGAGGTCGCTCGGCTCTTAGCGGCAGGGTTCATCGTGGAAGTTTTTCACCCGGAGTGGTTGGCTAACCTGGTGCTTGTGCTCAAGAAAA
Organism: Aegilops bicornis; assembly: GCA_021605145.1. NCBI lineage: Eukaryota > Viridiplantae > Streptophyta > Magnoliopsida > Poales > Poaceae > Aegilops > Aegilops bicornis. Next base: position 496,663,938 of record CM038674.1, read on the forward strand.
ACGGCACCTGGCGGATGTGTGTAGATTACACAGACCTAAATAAAGCTTGTCCAGCTGATCCCTTTGCTCTGCCCCCATTGATCAAATCATCGATGCCACTGCGGGTTGCAAGCGGTTGAGTTTTTTGGATGCTTACTCTGGTTATCATCAGATCAAGATGGCAGTTAAGGACCAGGAGAAGACGGCTTTCATTACTCCATTTGGAGCCTTCTGCTATGTGTCTATGCCGTTTGGGCTCAAGAGTGCCCATGCGACTCATCAGCGGTGTGTGCAGAATTGTCTCCACAATCAGATTGGGCGCAATGTTCATGCTTATGTTGATGACATTGTGGTGAAGTCCAGAGAGAAGGAAACCTTGATCTCCGATTTAAAGGAAACCTTTGATAATCTCCGGGTCTACAAGATGATGCTTAACCCGGACAAGTGCGTATTTGGCGTACCTGCAGGCAAACTTTTGGGATTCCTGGTCTCAAACAGGGGCATTGAAGCTAACCCGGAGAAGATCAAGGCGATTACCTCTCTGGCTAAGCCGACGTGCATCAATGATGTTCAGTGACTGGCAGGTCGCGTTGCTGCTTTAAGCCGATTCATAAGCCGGCTAGGGGAGAAGGCTTTACCGTTGTATCAAATGATGAAGAAAGCAGACACCTTTATGCAGAGTAAGGCTGCTGATGCTGCTTTTGAAGATTTAAAGAGACAATTGGCTGAGCCGCCGGTTCTCGCAGCTCCGATTGATAAAGAGCCATTGCTATTGTATGTTGCTGCTAACTCACGTGATGTTAGTGTGGCCATTGTGGTGGAGCATAAGGAGACTGGCAAGGAGCATCTGGTTCAGAGGCCGGTTTATTACATCAGTGAGGTGCTCATAGAGTCCAAGAAAAGGTATCCGCATTGGCAGAAACTTGTTTATGGGGTGTTCATGGCAAGCCGGAAGCTAAAGCGGTACTTCCTGGGTCATCCTATAAGTGTGGTAAGTTCAGCCCCCTTGGGAGACATCATCGAGCAATGGGAAGCCACAGGCGAGTTGCCAAGTGGGCCATCGAGCTTGGGCCTCATGGTTTTGAAGTATATGCCGTGCATAACTATCAAGTCTCAAGCCCTAGTGGACTTTATCAATGATTGGACAGAGTTGCGAGCACCGGAGGAGTAGCGGATAACACGTACTGGACTATTCACTTCGATGGGTCCAGGCAGTTGGAGGGCTCGGGTGCTGGGGTTGTTTTAACTTCCCCCCGAGGTGACAAATTTTGTTATGTGCTCCGGCTTATGTTTCCCTGTACTAACAATGCAGCTGAATATGAGGCTTTACTCCATGGCCTCCGGATGGCCAAAGAGATGAATTTGAGCCGGGTAAGATGCTTGGGCAATTCAGACCTCGTCGCTCAACAGGTGTCAGGCACATGGGATTCTAAGGATCCCCTCATGGCAGCTTATCGTCGTGAGCTTGATGCGGTGGCTGGGCACTTCAAAGGTTATCAAGTAGAGCACATTGATCGAAGGAAGAATGAGGCGGCTGATGCTTTAAGCCGGCTGGGGTCTCTCAGCGTAAGCGGTGCCGCCTAATACTTTTCTTGACATTTTGCATAACCCTTCGGCCGAGTGCCTACAGAGGAAGAGCTTGCGACTGCAGACCGGAGGCGCAGCTGGTGGCGGCTCTCCATGCCATCCCAGAATGGATGGTCCCATACTTAGCCTATATGACCCGGGGAGAATTGCCTGAGGACGAGACCTTGGCAAGACAAATCGTCAGGCGGTCCAAATCCATGACAATTGTTGATGGCAAGTTGCATCACCGCAGCGTCACTGGGGCGTTTTAGCATTGTGTGTCACCTACGGAGGGTCAGGAGATACTTCGTGAGATTCACGAAGGTGATTGCGGTCATCATGCCGGTTCAAAGTCTCTGGCAGCCAAGGCTTTTCGTCATGGTTTTTATTGGCTGACGGCTCATGCTGAGGCAGAGGATCTGGTCAGCAAATGCGACGGATGTCAAAAATTCTCACGACGAGCTCATGTGCCGGCTCAAGAATTGAGGATGATTCCAATTACTTGGCCGTTTGCGATGGGGGGCTTGATATGGTTGGACCGTTTAAAAGGTCTAAAGATAAGAAAGACACACCTGTTGGTGGCGATGGATAAATTCACCAAGTGGGTTGAAGCGAGCCGGTCGATAAGTGTGATGCAGCCACGGCAGTTCAGTTCATCAAAAAGGTGATCTTTCGTTTTGGTTTTCCGCACAGTATTATAACTGATAATGGCACTAACCTCTCTAAGGGTGCCATGGAAGAGTTATGTCAACAAGAGCACATCCGGCATGATGTTTCGGCTGTTTCTCACCGCCAGTCTAATGGTCAGGAAGAAAGAGCTAATCAAGAGATCTTGAAAGGTATCAAACCCCGGCTCTTAGTTCCTTTACCGTGAACTCCGGGTTGTTGGGTGGAGGAATTACCTTCTGTGCTATGGACCATCAACACAACGCCTAATAGGTCTACTGGTTATACACCTTTCTTCATGGTGTATGCGGGCGAGGCGGTTACGCCAAGTGACATCCGGCATGATTCACCCCGGGTGGCGGCTTACGTTGAGGCTGATAACAAAAAAGCTTGACAGGATGCACTTGACTTGTTGGATGAAGAGCGAGACTTGGCCATAGCCCGCTCGACGATTTACCAGCAAGACATCTTGGCCAGTATCATTGCCACCCGGGGTTAGAAGCGAGAACTTTCCGGGAAAGGCGGTTTAGTGCTCCGGCTCATCCAGGATCAAACCGATATGCACAAGTTGTCCCCTCCTTGGGAAGGACCTTTCGTGGTCGACCAAGAATCTCAACAACGGGTCATATTACCTCATCGATGTTCGAGAGCACAAAGACTCACGTACGTCGGAGGAGGAGACCCGTCGGCCGTGGAACATAGCGCATCTCCGGCCCTACTATACTTAAGCCGCTGGCTTTTAGAGTATATTTATCTTTTCTTTTTTGGCAATGTATATATTATATAAAGCAATAAAGCAGGACCTCTTTCTTTTCCATCCTACAAGGTTTATGTGTCTTCTTTACCAGGTGATGGAAACGACTAACGAGGAGCCGGATCATATCTGAATCCGGTTTTCCCTTTGGTCCGGCTTATGATCATATCTGAATCAAGCCATGGTCATTTGGGGGCTTCCTGTTCAAACATAGGTCGTATTCGAACCAAAGAGAACATAGCTGTCGATACCCAATTGATTAGCACACTGCCAAACCCATTTGGGGGCGTCTTGATCATATTTGAATCATAGCTTAACCTCTTTGGGCCTGACGTGGATCATATTCGAATCAGCGTCATTAAACAATTCTCATGGTCACTTGGGGGCTTCCTGTTCAAACATAGGTCATATTCGAACCAAAGAGAACATAGCTGTCGATACCCATTTGATCGGCATCACCAAAGCCATTGGGGGCTATATGATCGTATCCGAATCTTAGCTTAACCCCTCTGGAATGGTTCTACTGATCGTATTCGAATCAGAGGCCTTTGAAAATCAGGTTTACTTTATTTTATAAGAGTAAATAATACTAAGGGCCAGGTAAACATTATATGTGCCAATTTTCAGAAGTTAAATATAATTGTCTGCTTTTTTGGGATCAAGTAAGCCGGTAAGGTACGCCTTAAACCGGCTGATACTTATGATGTTTTGGTTCCTACTCCGGATTAACGTTATCTTACATGATCCCGGATGTGGTGAGATGCCAAAGGATGTTTTTGTTTTATACACAGAGTAAAGCAGAAAGCTTTTGGATGATTCAAGCATGCCTTGGCGGTGCACATTCTTTGGCGGCTTGAGACATTGTTATTAAGCACCGCAAAACATGCTTGCCAAGGCATGACAGAGTTAAGAAGTTTTTCTACCCTATTACAAGACTCCATGAGTCTGAATAATGAAGTATTGTTTTCTTTAAAAGACTTAAGTGCCCGCGGATTACTCCTTTGGTGGACTTGATGACTCCGGGTTATCCTTCTCCGCCTCTTCGTCTGCTGCTTTGTCCTGAAAGGTTGACGAGGTCCAGTCAATGCCGCTTAAGGCTTCAAATTCAGCTTCATCATCTATTAAACTGACCGGGTCAACTTTAGGAGCAAAGGTATGATTACGAGTTGGAGGGATCAGGCTGACATCATCATAATGCGGAGTTGGAATCCTCCGGTTCTCGTTGTCATAACCCGGCTGGTACTTTGTAAGATCAATATCGTTGCCGATGATGGTGGCCACAGGACGTACGACTCTCACACAGGTGGTGAAGTCTGATTGACTAAATGCAGAGCCGTCCTCATTTAAGCCGGGTATCCAAGAGCAACATCGCTTAAGTCTAGCTCGAGCCAATGCTTTGGCCCGGCTTAAAGCGGCTATGGCCCGGCTCTACCGGATGCCCGCCTTAACTCCTGAATCCGTTGAGGTAACACGGCAAGCCGCTTGAGTACATCTTGCAGGAGATAAGGAGTATCATTTGATAAAGCCACAACGGCCAAAGCACGTTGTGACCCGGTGTACAGCTATTCCACTAGAGTGTACACTGCCTTAACCTTGATCGGCATATTCTGCTTCAGGTTAGTACTCCTGGGACCTGCGTTTATACATATAAGGTGAACCGGAGTTAACAATAAAAATAGACATCAAAGGAACCATTGTGATATTCAGAGTTATACATAGTAACTTACCGAAGATTGCTGAGACCATTTGAGATATCTGGCGCTCTAAGCCGGACAGCTCGGCGGTTGCCTCGGCAAGAGATGCCTCTGCTATTTCAGCCCGAGTCACCAGTGAAGCCCTCTCTTCAACCCAAGTTTTCTTCTCCGATTCAAAATTTTTCTTCAGTTTCTCTTGTTCGGAGACACTGAATTCAAACTTGGAGTTGCCTTTATGAGCTTCAAGCTCTTGGGTTTTCAATTGACTCTTCAGATCAGCAATCTCCGCCTCAAATTGACTTATGGTGGCCTGCATCGACATCAGGTTATGGTAAGAATCACGGTAAGATTATATTCAAGTCCCAAACACTTCACAAGTAAAGATACTTGGCACTTGGGGGCTAATGTATGCTTAAAGAATTTCTTAACCTATTTTACCGGGTCATGTATATTAAGTCTCAAGCACTTTACAAGTAAAGGCACTTGACACTTGAGGGGCTAATGTGTAACCCAAATTCAAAGTTTCATGCTATCACCGAGTTAAATATATTGAATTTAAGCGGACAAAACTAACGATAAGTAGATTTCTAAGTCTCTGACATATTCATTCATAAGCAATAGACTTGAGGCTGATACGATAAGTAAGGTTCAGGAAAAAGTTAAAGTTATACCTCAGATTTATGTTGTATTTGCTTCACCATGTCAATTTCCAGGTCACGGCTATTGTGCACTTGGGTCAGATAGCCCGAGACTATATCACCAATGCTTAGGTGAGTATAATCAGTGATGTCCTGTTTGGTTTTTCGACGTTGGGCAAACTCCTCCTTGGCAGTGCATCGAGCAAGGACAGTAGGCCGGCCCGGTTCAACATATTGGCTTTTCAGAAATTCAACTTCTGGTTCAGTCGTCTTGACCGGGCTAGGAATTTCCGGCTTATAAGAATCGTGGACAACGTCTTCTGCACGCGGGTCAGAGGTTGACACCGGAATATTAAAAGCCGGTTCAGGCGGTGGCTGATGAGTGGAGCTATCAGGAACGGATGAGTCAATTGCCGGTTCAGTGGTCCCACCGGGTCTCGGGACAAATTATTTTTTTTGGCCCTCTTGCTAGGCTTCACTTGCAGGCTGTCAGTCAAAGTGGAAGGATGAGTACCAACGAATAAGTATGGAAAAACTTAAAGTAAGAAAGGTGGCATTACCCGGGAGCTGTTTTAAAATCCGGCATGTTTGATTGCATCGACTCATGGGAAGACTCGGAGAGAGGTATCCTGATAATTGGAGTCAGATGAATTGAGGGGTCGGCGAATTAGACCCGCCAAAGGAAAAGCAGAATGTAAATTGGAGATAACCTCGGTCCGGCGTTTCCTGGTTATATCGGGTAAGCCAGAGGAGAGTTCTGCATCTTGAATGGCCCGAGTTTGCCTCCGGTTCTCAAGTTGTTGTTGCTTCCAAAGAAATTGAGGATCTTGGTAAGCTAGAGGGTGTGAAAACCTTACTTTCCGGGTCACCCTTCGGATTTTTTGTGTTGGCAAAGGCTCTGAGTCGGAGGAAATTATAGTTACCTCTTCGCCAGCTGCTTGACTGTTTCCAGTATCCTCCTGAAAGGATCAAATGTCAGTAAAGTAATGGCAAAGGAGTTAAAGAAAATTGAAAAAGATTACCTCTTCCTCATCCGAAGAAGAGTCATCCAATTTAAACATGTCAGAGGCGTTGGGTTTCTTCTTCTTAGAGGTGCCCGTCCTGGCGGCTTTTCTTTCAAGTTTCTTGGCCGCCCTGGCCTGTTTAGTAGCCTCATGGTCATACTTGACCTTCCAGAAATCATCACCGGCTTGTGGAAACAGATAAAGAATCATAAGTATAAGAAGGTAACCTATAAAAGAGTATTTGTGAAGACTAGTAACTTACTGCAGGAGCCGGGTTCTTCTTACAGAAGAGAAGTAAGCCGAAGGCATTCTTATTCTGATGCCTTCCTTCAATAGATATTGGACTGTAGCATCTACCGCATCGTCGATAAATCATCGAGCTATGGCGCATCGAGTCATCCTTTTACGCTTTAATATAAGTACACATTAAGCGGAGCGGCGGCTTAATGGTAGTATCCGCCGGGTGACCCAGACTTCGAACCGGATCGATGCCATTTAAACTGTTCCCTAGAGGAGCTTTGATCTTCTTGATGGTGGAGTTGAGAGGCGAGGCGTTCAACAGCGGATAACTTATCTGCGGCGGATGATTGGATTCGAGACGCAGGCGCGAAAGCGAGGCGATGGCTTCTCATCACCGGTGATGTATCTTGGCAGTAGAACCACGTCTGGTTCCGATCTTCGGGTAACAGCAGCTCAGCATAAGGGAAAAGACAATCTCTTCGCCGCTGGATGGAGATGCCGCCAAGTTCAAGACTAGGACCGTTGGCACGTTCATTTTGCCGGTTCAAATAAAAAAGTTCTCTGAACAAAAGCAGATTTCGTTCTTCTCCTAGGTACACTTCGCAGAAAACTTGAAAATTGCAGAGATTTGACACGGAATTGGGCCCGATGTCTTGAGGTCTAAGGTCAAAGAAATTCAGAACTTCTCTGAAATTTTTTGAGCCGGGAGGGGCAAATCCCCGGTTCATGTGACCCGTGAAAACTATCACTTCCCCCTCTTTTGGTTTAGGATTTTCTTTGGATGGGTCAGGAACACGATAAGACATGATCTCCTTTTTTGGCAGATGGCCAGACTTCACAAATTCGGCCAGTTTACTCTTAGTGACTGTGGATGTGACCCAGTTGCAGGTTACAGGAACTTTTGCCGCCTTAGGTGCCATGACAACAGTTGGCCTATTACAAAATTAGAAGTTCCGGTTCAAATTTTAACCCGGGAGGAAAATATCCAAATTACTGAAGGTAGCGGCTTACGAAGGGGCCTAATGATATAAGGGTGGTTGTGCAACAATATTTAAGCCGCTACAAACATCAAGAGCGATTCAAAAAATTTAAAGTCATGAGAAGACGGCAAGGATTACAGCTCAGTATCACTTATTTAAACCGGACACCTGGACAGTTGTGTTTAAGGGCATTTACCAGAAGAAGCTTTCCGGGTGATAGAAACAAGTTTCACAGACGACAACTATTATTTTGGATCAAATATTGTTCTGAAAGGAAATTTTTCTAGACCTAAAACAGAAGCGGAGAAGTTCACGCTTTTCGAAGAAAGTTCCCAAACAAGGGAGATGAGATCTGTTTTTATGCAAGATCAACACAAACAACTACCGCAGCAGTTACGCACAGTTTTCTACGATCTAAGTAGGCTGTGGAGGTGCAAGCTATGAGGGTTTGCGTCGGGCGGTGATGAGCGCCCGGCGAACTTCGAGAATGTTCTGATGCAGATCTAAAGAAAGGAAAGGAGAGGAACTCACGGATGAACTCGAGCTGCGGAGGTTCGCCGTTGATTTTTGGTCCGAGTCAGGCTGATGCAGCAGCCTGAGTCGATGAAGACGAGGGGTTCGACGGCGGTGGCGGCGGAGCTTGAGTGACAGAGAAGAGAGGAAGAAGACGACTGGAAGGAGAAGAATGAAAGACCTGAAGTCGCGCCTATTTATAGGGAGAAGATAACCGAGACGGCGCGGGAAACAAGGAGATAAGAATTACTATCCAGCAGCCCCGACGCCTCGATTTTCGGAACAATCAATAAAAGCAGAGATCCATTGAAGGATACGATGGAATAGGAAATGAATTAAGGAAAGGATGACGTCACGCCGGGTTAAGACGGATCCAGAAGATGACGTCATGGCGGGTTAAAGAAAACCCTTTGGATAGTCAGTAGACTGAAGATTTATTCTTTAAATATATTTTTAGATTGACATGAACAGGTTCAAATCAATCTGGGGCCTAATGTTGGGGATATGACTATTTGTGTAAGCCGCCCAAAAGGGGCCGGGTTACACAAAGAAGACTCATCAGAGTAAGCCCAAGTACAAGCATGAAGATGGCGTCTCAACAAGGGGCCTAAGGCCCACAGGCGACTCAAGGCCCGTTGTAGTAAACCACCATAATGGCATGACTTGTATCATAAGGTAGACTTGACTAGTCATCGAGCCGTACACTGTTTATGAGCCGGCCGGGACTCTGTAAGCCGCAGGGCGTCAACCCGTGTATATAAGGGGACGACCCGCCGGCGGCTTAGGGCAAGAAACAACCAATCGAGAACCGGGCATAGCGTATCTCGCTCCCTGGTCATCGAAACCTCAAGCAATACCAAACCAACTAGACGTAGGCCTTACCTTCATCGTAAGGGGCCGAACTAGTATAAACCTCTCATGTCCTTTGTCCCGATTAACCCCTTTAAGCTTCCTAGTTGCGATGGCTCCACGATTAAGTCCTTGCAATAGGACATCTGCCGTGACAATTCCACGACACAACTGATACCGATTTCTATTCCCAAAACAATCAGCAAGCGCTCCAGGGCAGAACAATCGGAGTGGATGATCTTGTCTTGATGAGGCCTCCGACAGATAAACCACCACAAGCGAAAGTTTTTTTAGCAGTGGGAGTCGAAGCATTTGTACCAGATTGTCGGAATTTGGGTTCCGGCAGACCCTCTAGGTTCGAACTCTAGGGTTCACGCGGAGATCACACCTCCTACCTACCTACACCTCGTCGCCTCGCGAGTATCTAAACTACACAAAGAGTAACACAAGGGACACAAGGTTTATACTGGTTCGGGCCACCATTGTGGTGTAATACCCTACTCCAGTGTGTGGTGTGGTGGATTGCCTCAGGGGCTAATGATGAACAGTACAAGGAAGAACAGCCTCGCGAGGGTCTGTTCTTGGCTAGTGCGATGAACTGCTAGGGAGAGCTCAGTCGCTTTTCTCTCTCTCTCTCTCTCTCTCTCTCTCTCTCTCTCTCTCTCTCTCTTTGTTGTTTCTACCCTGTGGGTGGCTAGTCCTATTTATAGGCAGAGGTCGTGGGCCTCTTCCCAAATATTGAGCGGGAAGGGCGCCAACAATTGGCCATTTTGAAGGGGAACATCTAGTACACTTATCCTGACTAAAGTAGGTCCTCGCCTGCCAAAGACTCTGACGGTGACGCCGGCTTGGGCTCCACGATGACCTCCTCCTTGCCGTTGTGTTGGTCTTGGTCTTGTTGCACCGAAATGGTTTCCTTTGCTTGATGCTCTCGCCTGCACCTGCCTCCTTTGCACCAAAGAGGAAACGAGGATACTGCGCGGGCTGGCGCCCGCCTGGCGCTCTTGGTCGTCATGGCTTGCGTCATGGGCACCTCGTGAGGTACCCTGCCTTGATCTCTCCGCCTCCTCGCGAGCCAGCCTGACGAGGCCGTGCCTGAGGAAGCTTCCTGTTGTCCGCCCCGTGAGGCTTGGCCCCTCGCGAGGGTCTTGAGCTTGGGTTGATGAAGATGGGCCGTACTGGGCCACCCCTTGAGCCACGCCGCAGGCCGCAGGCAGGCAAGTCTGGATACCCCCGTTCCCAGAACGCCTACAGTAGCCCCCGGGCCCAAGGCGCGCCTGAACTTGGCTTGGCGGAGAAGCGAAGGGGCATGTGCGAAGCGCCGCGGGCCCTAACAGCCTGCGGCCTTGGGCGCCCGTGTGGCGGTTGATTAGGCGTGGGGCGTCTCCACTTCCCCACGACGCCTTGGTAACTGCACGAATTGACTAGTACCTGCAGGCAAAGCGGGTCATGATTACCTGTGATCGTGGAGGTCGACGGTTGGCCTTCCCCGGCTATAAGTACGGAATGGCGCGTGCCCTTCCAGTCCATCTCTTCTTGCTTCTCCTTCTTCTTCATGGCTCCGCCGAAGAGGTTCTCGGCCATGGAGAAAGGAAAGGCCCACCAGGTGGAGCCTGAGTCTCCCTCGGCCAAGCGCGGTCGAGGCCGTCCTCGCAAGCACCCTGTGGCTCCCATAGCGGCTTCTCGCGGCCGTGGAGGTGATCTCCCGCGCGGTGACGGGCATCAGGCCGTTGATGGGGGGCGCGCTACGGCCGTGGACCCCCTAGGCCGCACTTCCACTTGGCAGAGGTGCTGCCGGAGTTTGTCGTGTGGTCGGCGGAGCCGACCAACACCTGGCTCCAGCTTCCCCGCTTCCTTTTAGGTGAACTTCAGGCCGGCGCCCCGGGCGACCTCTGGCTCCAGGCGGACGGTTGCTGCAGCCGGGCCTCCTGGGCTTCGCTGGAGGTCTCCACCGCCGGGAGCGTGGCCCTGACCCGCGGCTGGCAAACGTTTGCCCGCGCGCGTGGTTTGAGCCGGCGGTGCACCCTGCACTTCAAGTTCGATGGCGATGCCACCCTCTACGTGAGGGTGTTCGGGGAAGACGGTCGCCGCGTTGGGTGCTGCCCCGAGGACGATGACCGCGACCATGGGCCTAGCCCCGGCGACGATCGGGATGAAGATGACAGCGCGCGCGTGGTCGGCGGCGCTCGGGGTTCGTCGAGCTTCGGCGACTCTTCTTCAGACAGCGGCTCCTCCAGCGGTGGCCATGCCCAGCCTCCGCGCCGCCGCGCCCGCCTGGAGGGAGGTAGCGGGTCTGCCCGCCGTTGCGCCTCGGTGAAGCGCGAGAGGGAGTCCGCCTGAGCTCCGGAGGCAGTTCGAGCCTTCACCGCGAGTTTGTGTCAAGCGAGCCGTGCTTGTTTTGTTCTTTTCCTTTTCCTGCGCAAAGAGACAGTAGGTGTAGGGCCCCGCGGGGGCGTGCTTGGACTGTTGCTGTTAATTATCGTACTGTTTCCTCTATCTCTGTATTAGGCTTCATGCCACACGCTGTAGCGTAAAATTACTTAGCTTGGGGGTGGCCTGTCGCAGTCTTCGCCTCCCGAAGCCGAGGCCTCGTCGAACGCTTCATGCCCTGCAAATATTAGCCAAGAGAGGTAGCTTCCAGCCTCAGTTGTGGAAGCGACCGACCCAGGTCCTGCGTTCGCGTCGCGGTGCCCGTGGGGAACAGACTGGAGGGATGCTCCTGTAGTGGACCCGGTTAGGGAAACCTCAAACAATAGGGGCAGAAAACACTCACGAGGGTGCCCGCGTTGCTCCCTCGCGAGACTCGCGTGAGAGAAATCGAGGCAGGAGAGCAAAGAAGGCAAAGAGTCACAAGCCAAAGACGGCAATAACTTCAATAAAACTTCAAATGGGAATGAACAAGCCAACTGTAGAAAGCAAATGAAAAAAGCCGCGTCCGGCACCTAATCTAGTCTTCGAAGTCTTCTCACCAGCATGGAGCTAAGTGCTGCCACTGGGCGCGAGAGGGAGCCCCAGGGCCTGAGGCCGGCGCTCCTGAGACTCTGGGTCGTGTACAGCCCCAACTCATTATTACGTGAGAGTGTCACGGGTGGCGAGCTTCACAGGCATTGGCCTTCTTCACAGGCTCGAGGCCTTTCTTGGGGAAGCGAACTTCAGGCATTCGCCTTCTTCACGAGCACCGCCTTTCTCGGAAAGATAAGCTTCACAGGCGTTTGCCTTCTTCACAGAACCGGGCCTTTTAGGGTAAAACCTCCGGAGGTGCTGGATGTTCCACGCTGTTACGGATGGGCACCCCTCCCGAGTCTCAAGCGCGTGAGCCGAGCACCGAAACATGAACAACCTTGAACGGGCCCTCCCACATGGAAGAGAGCTTATGCAGTCCCTCCCTAGAGAGAACACAGCCCATGAGCACGAGGTCCCCCACCTCAAGAGTTCGGGGCGAATGTTGCGGCGATGGTATCGCCCTTGATGCTTATTCAGTACCTACGCCGCTCGTAGCGCGGCTTCTCGACGATGCTCCTCTCCCAGCACGAGGTCTGTCCCCTGCATGGCGTCCTGCTGCGCCTCGTCGAATGCCAGGACCCGCGCGGAATGACGTCTGACCTCGTGAGGGAGGACCGCTTCAGCTCCATAGACCTGGAAAAACGGGGTCTCGCCAGTCGGCTAGGTCGCGGTCGTGCGGATGGACCACAACATGGACTGAAGCTCGTCGTACCGGCCTCTGTCGTAGGCCTTCAGCTTCTTCTTGAATGTCCTGGTCTTTAGGCCCCTCAGGACCTCTGCGTTGGCCCGCACGGCCTGACCGTTGCTTCGTGGGTGCGCTACCGAAGCGTAGCATACCTGCGTCCCAAGGTTAGCACAGTATGTTTTGAAGAGGTTACTGGTGAACTGCGAACCGTTGTCAGTGATGATGCGGTTCGGCACCCCGAACCGGCTCACGATGCCCTTGATGAACTTGACCGCAGAACCTGCGGGGATGGTGCGGACGGCTTCCACTTCAGCCCACTTGGTGAACTTGTCTACGGCGGCGTAGAGGTAGCGATAGCGTCCCGGCACCGAGGAACGGGCCAGGATATCCAGCCCTAGGCTGCGAATGGCCACGAGAGGGGTATAGTTTGCAGACCTCCGTCGGTGGTGGATCTGCTTGGCATGGAATTGGCAGGCCTCGCAAGCCTTCACCGGTTCCACGGCATCATTGGCGCGATGGGCCAATAGAACCCGCTGCAGAACGCCTTGCCAACGAGGGTCCGTGATGACATATGATGCCCACAGTCTCCATCGTGTATATCTGCCAGCAGCTCCTTCCCTTGCTCCCTGGAGATGCAACATAGGGACAGATCACTTGGTCGCTTCCGGTAGAGCTCTCCATCCCTGATGCAGTACGCCGTGGCTTGCCGCGCCACACGCTCCGCTTCCTCCTCCTTTTCTGGCAAGGTCCCTTGCGTCAGGTAGCTCCGGAGCTCTGTGATCCAGCACCCCTCCTGAGGCTCCAGCGTCAGGAGCAGACGCGCTCCTGAGGCCGGGCCACAGACCGGGGCTCCCGAGGCAGGTGGCTGGGGGAGCTCTTCCCGAGGCTGCATCGTGCTTGATAATATGGCGTGGGCCGAGGGCTTGAAGGGCCGCTCCTCGAAGACGCCTGTGTTCTTGAGGTAGCCACTGGATGCCCGTTTGGCGATGTCGTCGACCTCTTGATTGTTGCCACAAGGCACATGCTGCAACTCCAGCCCCGAACTGCTTCTCCCTCCTGCGGACCTCCGCGAGGTAGGCTTCCATGTGCTCATCCCTCGGCTCGTATACTTTGTTGGAGTAGTTGACGAGGAGTTGTGAATCACCCTTGATGGTAAGGCGCTTCACTCCCAGGGCAGCCGCGGCCTTCAGGCCTGCTATCAGGCCTTCATATTCTGCTATGTTGTTGGAGACCTTTTCTCCGTCTTTGAAACAGAGCTGCACGGCGTAGTAGAGCTTGTCTTGAGTAGGTGATATAAGCACTGCGCCAGCCCACGCGCCGTGTCTGGAGAACGCCCCGTCGAAGTACATGACCCAACCGTCCGGTGCCTCGCTTCCCGGGGAGAGCGATCGATCCTCATCAGCCTTGAGGCCCGGCGCCTCCGTCCATTCCGCCACGAAGTCTGCTAGCGCGGCCCCCTTGATGACTCTGGTGGTGCTTAATTCTAGCTGAAACGCTTGCAACTCGATGTTCCACTCAGCGACTCTTCCAGCCGAATTAGGGCTCCTGAGCACCATTTCCAAGGGGTACACTGAGACGACCTTGATGGGATGGCCCTGAAAATAGTGTCGCGGCTTGCACGAGGCCACCAATAGCGCGAGGAGGAGTTTCTGGGGCATGGGGTACCGCGCCCTCGCGTCCACAACATCTTGTCTTTGACGAAGTACCACGGGGTATTCGACGAGGTTGGGAGTCTTTGGTATTCTTTGGCGTCCTCCGGAGGCCGTGGCGCCTCCTGAGACGGTGGAGCTCCCAGGGGCTGGTCACCGAGGGGATGGGTCTCTTCTGTTTCGAGTGCCCTTCCCTGCGGCGGCTGATCCTTCTCGGCTATGGTAGTGGTCTCTGTGAGGCCCCTTGATCCTGCCGCCTTGACCGGGCAGCTGCCATGCTTTGGTCCAACGCTCCTCCCTAACCGCCACGAGGCTGTTGGCAGTAAGTAGGGAGTGGCTGCAAGGTAGAGCACCGGGGGCTCTTGAGGCGCGGAGCCACCATTACGGAGGGCTGGTTAGGTACCTTTGAGATCTTAGAACGCCACTGTCGTCCTCTTGATCCATTCAAAGGGGCCCTTTTCTTCATTAGCTTGAAGAAGAGGCGGTGCTCGCTCCCCAACTTGGAGATGAAGTGTCCTAGTGCGGTCACGCCGCCCAAAGGAGCTTCTACATTTCTCTGAGGGTCTTGGCGGGTTCATGTCCTCGACCGCCTTGACCTTTCTGGGTTAGCCTCGATGCCCGGTGGGACACGAGGAAGCCCAAGAGCTTGCCCGAGGGACCCAAAACACACACTTCTCCGGGTTGAGCCGCAGGTTCACTGCGTTGAGGCTCGCGAAGGTTTCCTCCAGGTCTTGTATCAGGGTTCTGGCCTCCCGAGACTTCACCACAATGTCATCGACATAAGGCTCAACATTCCTCCTGAGCTGCGGACCCAAGGTGATGTGCATCAGCCACTGAAAGGTCGCTCCTGCGTTCCGCAGCCCGAACGGCATGCACGTGTAGCAGTACACTCCGCATGGGGTCAGGAAAGCCGTTTTTTCCACGTCTTCTACTGCCACCTTGATCTGGTGATAGCTAGAGAAGGCATCCAGGAAGCATAACAGGTCGCACTCGGCGGTGGAATCGACGATCTGATCGATACGAGGGAGCAGGAATGGATCCTACGGGCTGGCTTTGTTGAGGTTGGTGAAATCGACACACATGCATCCCTTCCCCCCTTTCTTTGGCACGATAACCGGGTTAGCCAACCAATCTAGGTATCGGACCTCGCAAATGACCCCTGCCGCTTCTAGCTTGCGGGTCTCTTGGACGATGAAAGCCTGCTTCTCAGTGGACTGTCGTCTCGCTTTCTGCTTCACGGGGCGTACGTTGGGGCACACGTCGAGGTGGTGCTCGATTACGCCTCTTGGGATCCCTGCTAGCTGATCAGGTTCCCATGCGAATACCTTCTTGTTCGTGCGTAGGAACTTGACCAGGGCCTCCTCCTGCTCGGGCTCGAGGTTGGCGCCTATGCTAAAGGTGGCGTTAGTGGGTCCGTCCTCGTCGACCAGTATCTGCTTGGTTTCTGCCTTGTCTTGGGTGAACAGCTGCTTCTTCTTGGCCGGCGCAGCCCCCTTGGGCTCAGGGGCGTCTGTGCCGCCGCCGCCGTCTTGAAGACGAGCTTGAGCACTTGCAACGCATCCCCGGTGTCTCGGGACACGGTGAGGACGCCTTTGCTCCCGGGCATCTTCATGAGGTTGTACGGTGGGTGAGTCGCGGCCATGAATCGGTCTAGTGCTGGGTAGCCGAGGACGGCGTTGTATGGGAGGCCAATGGGGGCGATGTCGAAGTTGACTAGCTCCGTGCGGAAGTTGTCGTAGGTGCCGAAGGTCACCAGAAGACGGATCTGCCCCAGGGAGCCGGATGAACCGCCTCCGACGCCCAAGAAGGGCCTGCTGGGCTGAAGTCGCTCCGGCGGTATGTGGAGGAGGCTGAAGGCTTCAATCAAAAGCATGCTGAGGCCCGCGCCGCCATCGCTGAGAGTCCTAGTGACGGCCACCTGGCAAATGGTGGGGGTGCACAGCATTGGGAGCGCGCCCGAGCAGGCTGAGTTGGAGGGGTGATCCTCCGAGCTGAAGGCCAGATCGGCCTTGGGCGCCGACCGACCCGGAGGAGCCCCATGCTGCGCGGAGGCAGCGCCGATCTAGCGGGCGAATGGCTTGATGTGGCGGCCTGAAGGTGGCGCCTGCGAGCCGCCCAGGAGAGCTGCGATGACCGAGGGTGCCGACGCAGCGTGCTGGGTGAGGAAAAGGTCGCCCGGCTCCTCCCAAGAGGCCACGGAAGCCGCTGGCAAGTGGAGCAGCCACATGCGCGGGGCGCCGGTGAGGGCCATGGGAAGCCAGTTAGCCATGACCCTGTCGTCACCCCCTGCTTCGAGGACGGCCTCCTCGTACGCCAGCAGGAAGGCCAGCGGATCAGTCGTGCCGTTGTAGCGCGGTGGCGTCTCTGGCTTGAACTTGTTCGGCCACTACAGCTGTCGCAGGGCTGGGCCCAAGGCTCGGAGCCCCCTGGCCCCTACGCCGGCGCTGGCAACCGGAGTGGGCGGCGCGCTGCTCATCATAGGGCGCGCTGCTCATCATAGGGCGAATCGCGATGTTGGCAGAGAGCAAGTTGGCGGAAGGGAAAGCTCCGGCGCACCCCTACCTGGCGCGCCAAATGTCGGATTTCGGGTTCCGGCTGACCCTCTAGGTTCGAACTCTGGGGTGCACGCGGCGATCACACCCCCTACCTACCTACACCTCGTCGCCTCGCAAGGATTTAAACTACACAAAGAGTAACACAACGGACACAAGGTTTATACTGGTTCGGGCCACCATTGTGGTGTAATACCCTACTCCTGTGTGTGGTGTGGTGGATTGCCTCAGTGGCTGATGATGAACAGTACAAGGAAGAACAGCCTCGCGAGGGTCTGTTCTTGGCTGGTGCAATGAACTGCTAGGGAGAGCTCAGTCGCTTTTCTCTCTCACTCTTTTTGTTGTTTCTACCCTGTGGGTGGCTAGTCCTATTTATAGGCAGAGGCCCTGGGCCTCTTCCCAAATATTGAGCGGGAAGGGCGCCAACAATTGGACATTTTGAAGGGGAACATCTAGTACACTTATCCTGACTAAAGTCGGTCCTCGCCTGCCAAAGACTCTGACAGTGACGCCGGCTTGGGCTCCACGATGACCTCCTTCTTGCCATTGTGTTGCTCTTGGTCTTGTTGCACCGAAATGCTTGCCTTTGCTTGATGCTCTACTTTGCGCCTCCTTTGCACCAAAGAGGAAGCGAGGACCTTTGTCTTGGCCGGGCGCCCACTGGCGCTCTTGGTCGTCATGGCTTGCGTCATGGGCACCTCGTGAGGTACCCCGCCTTGATCTCTCCGCCTCCTCGCGAGCCAGCCTGACAAAGCCATGCCTGAGGAAGCTTCCTGTCGTCCGTCCCGTGAGGCTTGGCCACTCGAGAGGGTCTTGAGCTTGTGTTGATGAAGATGGGTCATACTGGGCCACCCCTTGAGCCACGCCGCAGGCCGCAGGCAGGCAAGTCTGGGTACCCCCGTTCCCAGAACGCCGACACAGATCGTCTGGTAGATGGCACCGGGCGAAGGTGGCGGTGTGGAGAGAGGAGGAAAACCGCGAGATGGACAACGGTGGCGTGGGCACGAATTTTTGGTATGTTCGTGTTATGAAACTTTCGTGGTAATGGTAGAACTCAAACTGCTGGAGTTTTCCAAATTCAGGGATGTCAGCCAAGCGTCCACCTTGTCATGTATGGACAACATGTAGCTTGTCGGGATGTAGAGGCATTGAACGGGGCCCTCCTGGTGAGAAGAGATGATGGCTCTGATGGGATCAAATTCAGGAAGGACAGATATCTGATGACAGTCGAGATTGAGGGGCGCCGTGTGCCATAGAGGGCGCCACCGAGTTGAGAGGACTTGTGTGCGGCAGCAATCCTTGGTGGGGAGAAGCGAGATGATCTCCTCAAGGATGACGCCCGGGAGATCACTGATGCGGTCCACCGGAGATTCTACCGGTTCCTCAGATCCGGGTGGGGGGAGGGGGGCTCGCCGCTTCTCCCCGCGCTACCGGGTGCGGGACCTACAACTGGCGTCACCGCTGGCGGGAGCCTCATCTTCTTGGCACTGGGGCCAGCCGACTCCATTTTCCTTGTGGGCGTCGCGCCGAGCTCAGGGGTTTGAGCAGAGTAGCCAGAGACGAGCCTAGTGGCGGTCGAGTGGGGAAGAAGGAGGGCTGGGGATTTCAGAGAGTGGAAGAAGGGGAGTAGGCGTTTTACATGCAGTGAGGAAGAAGGTGAGCGGGTTTTTCTGGACGAGTGAGGAAGATTGGGGAGCGGGGGGAATTGCGTGGGGAAACGGAAGCGGGAGAGTGAGATGTTCGTGTTTATAAGGCCCGCTGCACTAACTACTCGCTTTCTCCCAAGAACCGCTCTCTTCTTTTGCGTTGCTGCATTGGAGCTGGCGCATGGGCTTGGCTGACTGGCCATGCATGTAGGATGCATGTGCCCGCCGGCCACTACATGCGCCTGGTTTGTTACTAGGCCTATTTAATAGGGTGGTTATGGAGTAAATTAAGGAGATTTATTTTCTCTGTGTGCATCCATCAAATTAGAGGATGCGTCTTTGGATCTGAACACTCACATTAAACTAATATTCAGAAGAACAAAAGTTCAGCATGTCTATGCGTCTCAATGATTCACCATACTATAACCAATATACAAAGCTGTGAGAAGGTGTGGAAATAAAGAAAATCGGTCGATTCTTCTCTGAGCAAAGGGCCTCCTTGGGCACGCATTAATTTCCTGGGCATGCTTGTTTCTACTCAATGTTGCGAGCACTTTGAGCATGTTGGCAACTCCACAGCTAGCTAGCTGCCTCATCTTGCAATTGATGCTGACACATTTGTAGCAAACACATGAGGCAATAGAGATGACTCAACATGGGTCCATATTGTGCAGTTCCCCTGATATCATATTCATTGTCCTGAATCTGAAAAGATAGGAAAACAATAGCTATACTTAAACGGTTTTGCAAAACAGTAGCACATACCAATAGCTCGGCATGACAAAACACGATCATCTGGACGAAGGGGATACTGACCTGCCTGAGGAAGATTACATATAATTTCATAAGTCCTTGGTTGATTTCCACCTTTGGTTGCACTGCTTGTTTGCTCCTCCACACATGACAGGATCGTTCCGCACTGCATTCAGCAAGTCAACGTACGAATAAGCTAATTTCATCTTGCGGTGGTCATTGTACCTAGTTACGAATGTAGGAATACCGGAGCACCATGAGGTTAGACAAAGCAGTGTAGATGCAGCCATATAAATTTTGTGCGGTGCTACCAGAATTGAGGTTTGTATCCCTTCCCGTTATGAGAATTCTTCTTGAATTTGGTAGAATGTGACGGCTTGTTCTTTGCATCAAACTTGCCTTTCCCCTGAGATTTGTTCTTGTTGTTTTGGGGCTGGTTGGGCTGGAAGTTCTTCTCGTGTACCATGTGGGCACTAGAAGCTCCCTCAAATGACCCGAGCACGTGTGTCTTTTGCTCGCCTTCTCCTGAAAATCAAGAGTGCTAATGAGATCCAAACAGAAAACTCATGTCTCTTGTTTTTCTAGAAGTAGCAAAATCGTTCCACGAAGGTGGAAGCTTGGCAATGATGGTCCCAAAGAACAAATTTGTCCGACAACACACACTTAAAGTACTCAAGTTCCTTAGAGAGTGATCAGATCTCATGAGTCTGCTGAACAACAGAGCACTCATCAGTCATCTTGTAGTCACAGGATTGCTCCATGACGTACAACTCGTTGCCAGCGCCCGAGGGCCCAAACGTGGCCTCGAGCGCAGCCCACATGTCTTTGCCGATGTCAAACGACATATATGAATCCACAATGGAATCGTCAAGAACACTCAGCGGGGCGGCTTTGAAGAGGGTATCCATGTTCTGAAAAGCTTCCAGCTGTGTAGGATTAAGATCGCCCTCAGGCTTACCCTTAGTGGCGTCATAGCAGTACATGATCTGAAACCAATATACTGCTCTTGTGCGCCACCTTTTATATTGCACCCCCTTAAAAGTAGGCGGCTTCAAAAGCGCAGCAAAACCACTCGGAGTAAATTGCCTGTGATCAGGTTTTTGGATTGGATTGTTGAATATATGAGCAAATTAATATGAGATTTAATCCAAAACAGCCATAAATAGATCATGACGACAATTGCAAACATCAAAGTAATGATGCGGACTAAACCAGGAGGACAGAATCACATACTGTACAGCGGGAGCAGAACCGATGTGGTTGATGTTTTCACTCATGTCGTTGATGAAGAGGTTACCGAGGTCGGGGAAGAAGGCCGACGTTGAGGAAGTCGTCGCTGGCAGTAGTCACAGGAGTGTGCTCCCCAAAAACCTGATCGCCCCTCTCCCGTACAGGATCGCGAAAGGCGGGGTTCGGAGGACTGCTGTCCCTTCTCGCGGTGCACGCCGGAAGGAGGGCTGGAGAAGAATTATGATGGCGGCGCTAAGATGCAGAGCAGTGTGAAACCATATGATACAATGACGGCTAGGGTAGAGCATGTCAGGTCGGTCGTGCGAGTATAATAGTAGGCCTTTGGCCCCCAAACCCCACGTCCAAGTCAATAATAGCTCAAAAAAAGTCAATAATAGCCTCACCAAGGTTTGTCTAAAAAACGGAGTAATTAAGGCGTCCGTTAGTCCCTTTAGTATAAATACAATATCATTAATAATGGCCCCACCTTTTGTCTCACAAAGTATGTTGGAGTACAACTGGCTACATGTTTACAATCCGCTTCTCTTCTCTCTCCTCTTATCTCTCCTTCAACTAAGCACAAATACTATATTTAAATCCTTATAGCCTGCTTATGTCATCTAATTGTAGTACTTGCTCTAAAAGTTACTATCCACTGTAGTCTGAAATGTCGAGGCGTGCGTGGCGGTGCCCTCGGTCGCCGCTTCAACGACGGAAGCAGTGAGAGGTCGTGGTCGCCCTGACTTGCCATCAATGTGGAGCGGCGGGCTCACCGGGCCGCAAGGAAGCTGCCAAGGAGGGGGAGGGTTTTGTTGGGCCAAGAAGGTGAGAAGCCAACTTGAGATCGGTCCACGGGAAATATCATGTGCTCCCATACTGCATATGACACTAGTCTATGTTATTACTCCCTCCTTTCCGGTTTATAGAGATGTTTAGAGTAACATAGTAATATGTTACAGTACAAGTTACTCCCCACTATGACTTGCCTTGGCCTCTCCTAGTGCTCCACCATGTACAACAAGCTAAGCACCGCCACGTAGGCATAAAATATGATGTGGCACCAATAAACTAAGCACCTATGCATTGAAGACTTGAGTTACTAAGCCATTTAATGCACTTAGCACCTCATCTAAAGAGCACTAATAGTATAGCCAGCTGCTGGCTATAAGCCAGTGCCATGTCATCTACAGCCCATCTTATAGTCAACATGTACAATAGTAGATCAAAAGAGTGTACTACTACTTTTTTGTTACAGGGCCCACCTTTCATTATCACAAAGTGCCTAGGAGCATCGTGCATAGAGCTGGCTCTTCACGAAGAGCCCGCTTACCTTCTCTCTCCTCTTCTCTTTCCTCCAACTAAGCAGAAATATACTATAGTTTATTCCTTATAGCCCGATGACTCAGCTCTATTGTACTTGCTCTAAGCATATCTAAGCACTTACTAGCACCCCTTTGACCGTGGACCTTGACGGTGTACGTCACCTTGTGTCTCATAATTTTCCTCGTCATCATCTGAGTCCTAGAAGATCTCACCCACATCATCATTAGCATGCAGCCGCCTTGATAGACAACGTCTTGTGAGAAGGAGTAGAGGCGACTGGGGACGCATGATCACCACGTCGTGGGCACTCCGTATGTGCTCGTGTGCGTGCAGCGTGCGTGTTTTTCCATCGGTGCTAGCTCTAAGGCCGAGGCTGCGGTCGTCTTCGTCTCTGACTAGTAGTTGAGCAACGACGGCAAAGAGGTGCTGCAAGAGATGCGTATGCGCCGTTGCGTGGGAGCTTCGCCGTAGCACGACGAACCGTACGTCGCCGGGGATGGCGCACGCCTCCATGCAGCCGAGTGTGTGCGCATGCATGTATTATTCATGTGCATTCTACGGGCGAGCGTGTGTGCATGCACGTCTTGTGTACGTGTGTTGTGTGCTCCATGTGCGCGTATGTGCATGAGTTGGATCGGATGGATTTAGTGCGTTGGCTTGTGTACATGCGTGGCTTGTTGCGTGGTTATCAATAATTCAATATAAACTACTCCCTCCATTCCTAAATATAAGTCTTTCTAGCCATTTCAAATAGACTACAACATACGGATGTATCCATACATATTTTAGAGTGTAGATTCACTCATTTTGTTTCGTATGTAGTCCCTTATTGAAATATCTAAAAAAACTTATATTTGGGAACGGAGGGAGTATAAAACATCTTCAACTTAGCATCATGATGTACCGTTTCTAGTGGTTAGCGAAAAGTTCATGTTCTTTTAGTTGTTTATAGGTGGGCAGGCGGCAAAAAACAGGGGAAATGCGCAAGGTTCCTTGCTCCTTCTCGGTCGTCGGGAATCTATGCTCTTCAACTCTTTTCTTTTACATGAGATTTGTTTATTCATCCTTTTCCCAACACGCAAGACATCTAGC
Source organism: Aegilops bicornis (assembly GCA_021605145.1). Lineage (NCBI taxonomy): Eukaryota > Viridiplantae > Streptophyta > Magnoliopsida > Poales > Poaceae > Aegilops > Aegilops bicornis. The sequence goes on from CM038674.1 coordinate 496,686,754, forward strand.
ATCAAGGTGCACGTGTCATGCAAGAAAATGGAGATAATCAGATAAGCAGTGCGTAAGTGAGTCGTGCAGGGGGGGAAGCGGGGGGAAACCCTTTTTCGTAAGTGAGTCGTGCACTTCGATGGCACCTACGCAATATTTTTTCTCCTCGATGGCACGTGAATAGTGCATGTACTCAACGACGGAGCACAGGATGGTACCAATGACATGGTCAGCCCTTTTTTGGAGAGAGTACGTACTACTAGTAAATAACTTTGATGTGTCCCGTCAACTCGCAGAACGACGAGAAGCTTGATTATGCCTTCTCCCTCGCCAACGCGGCGCTGATGGCTCGCAAAGACGAGGAGAAACTTTTGCTTACAAGCGGTGGACGTGCAAGAGTTTATTTGGTGTCGATTGCCGGAAGAACTCTTCAGAGAACCATCGACTTCCGGAAGAGGCGAAGAGCCAAGCGAAAGGTCACCTACTAACCTTAGGCTAGGCGTAGTGGGATTAACATAAGTAGGGGTACCTCCTTTTTTTTATTCTAGAAACAGCCACATGCAAATATCAAGGTGCTGGTTACATAGAACAAATTTCCTGCAGTCCATGCTCAGCCCTCCTCTATCTCTCTTCTCAGCCAGCCAGCGGACGCGCGGAGCCCATCGTCTGTTTGCTCACATGCGCCCCACATGTCGCTGAAAACGCAAGAGGACCCATCGAACCTGCACATCTTTCACCTCGACGTCTTTGGCGATGAAAAACAAATCCAATAAAGATCTTCGGTGGACGCTTTTGGAGTTACTCAAGAGTAGTAAGATTCTATTTACAGTTTAACCCAAGATGCAGATCTCGTGGCTTCAACTTATCAACTACTAGTACCACTCTATTTTCTTTCATGACACGACCTGGATGCTGGATGTACCACGTGTCGGCAAAAGGAGGAAGAACCCGATCAAATCTTCGGTTGTGCTCTCGGATTAGACTAGTTGTGCTAACTTAAAAAATTTACTGTGTACTCCCTCCGTTCCAAAATACTTGACTTCCATTTTGTCCAAAAATGGATGTGCCTATATACAAAAACATGTCTAGATACATATATATTTTGACAAATACTACCTCCGTCCGGGTTTATTGGTCCCCATTATATTTCGTGCCAAATTTTGACCATAGATTAAACTAACAAAATGTTTATGCATGTCACCAAACATTATATTTTTGAAAACTCGGTTCAAATACGAATCCAATGAGATAATTTTTCTTGACATGCATTAACATTTTGTTAGTTAAATCTTTAGTCAAAATTTGACACAAACTACAAAGGGGACCTATAAACCAGGACGGAGGTAGTAGAAGGCATGTATTGTGCAACGGAGGGAGTAGAATGGATGCAAGTTTTTGTATTGGGAAGAAGAGTACATCCATATATTGATAAAGCGTTGGAGTTGGCCTTACAAGTGGGACCGCAGTTGAGGAAACCGACTATCGGCAAACCCCCACCTCGCCCGCCGCGCGATGGCTGAGTTAGAGAAACGATGAAGTTGAAGAGATTGCTCTAGCACGGACTCCAAGAAATATGGTGTCAGATGGAAGTCGTGTTGGTGGCGTGTGCCGTACTTCTAGACGTGAATGCCTGTTCTGGCCCATGCCACCCTAATACTCCTACTACTTACTATATAGTACTAGTATCGAGGATTCGAGGTGCTGGTCACGTACAATATGGCTACAGTAAAAACACCCGCACGACGCGCGAAGCATGTGAAGCTAGTACAAATAGTGTACTACTATTGTTGATTGGCCTCATTCAATAACCTGTTGCAATGCATGTACAATTATGTATTCAGAAAATATTTTTCTGCCTCGTCGCACCACTCACTCACAGAAGCAACTCAAAAGCCATTCATAAATTTAGTAAGTTTATCACATGCATATCATTTTATTACATACAACAGGTCATCAACCCACATCGACAACGAGGATACATTATAAATACTAAAGTTTTCACCACACAACAAATAACAAGCAATGAAATGAACTTCAACTCAACCATTCCTCGGCATTGGAAACGCTTGCTTTGAACCACAAGTGATTCTCTGGGACGGGCCATCTATTGTCAATCTCGAGACCAACGCAGGACTGATCATCCAGGCTGAAGCGGCCTACTATATCAGTACTAGGGTAGGGAACCACCCAAATGTCCGAGGTATAGACACAGTTGCTTCTCATAAATGGTAGTAACGTTGTGTCAACAGCAGTTGGATCGCCTTTCACCATCATCGGATAGTTTTGTCCAAGGAAGAGCGAGTTTTCTCCAATATTATCAATTCTGTACCAGGGAGAAGGTGTTGGCGCTAGCACACTAGTATCCATCCCGAATACCATGCAAGGGGTGTTGGAATAGGTCCGGAGAGTGCGACCATGGGAGACTACACCTGCTTCCTTAGCGATAACATCATCAAGGGTCAGTATACACACGAGAAGAGGTGATCCATCGTAATTAGTTGCCAGCGCCAAAGAGTATATGGGCGCTTCTCGTCCTCATGCTTGTGATCATCACCATCGCTATCTCCCCTTGGTTATAAAAATCTTCAAGTATAGGTGGTGGAATGTTCACAGGACCTTGGAAACACAAGAAGAAGGTTAATTAGTAAAGGGAAACTTGCTAACCCGCATGCATGTGGATGAAACAATTATAATTACAGTGGAAGACAAACGTACCAAAATCATAACGATTCCATGCAAAAACAGTGCCACGAGTGGTGGCAGCAAACACAAGGCCCTCGTATTGAATTGCATCACAGTACTCATGCGTGTACAGAAACTGATTTTTGAGCAATGTCCATCGAGTCAAACCAGCAACGACGGCAACAAGCTTGTCAAAGATAGCAACAACTTCATAGTTGTTGTAATTCCAAGAGCGGTTGGGAACTCAATAAATTGCTATCTTCCGTAGAAGACAGTCACCATGATTGTATTTGAACGTGCGTACAATACCGGTGTGCTCAACCTCTGGGCAGTCTGCTGAGATTTTTGGAAGTGGAACCCGGTCACGAGTGTACACATTCACAAGTTCCCACTCGTAGTTGGACCCAATGTAAACAACCCAATCTCCATTTGTGCCTGCCCAAGCCTTGCCCTCAAGCGATGGCATCTTAACATCATACGTATCATTATCAAGCAACATCAACTTGCACAGGGCGAGGCCTCCATTGTGATGGCGCCAGTCATCAGGGTCACGGCGAAGAAGATAGGGGAGATCAAACCGCTCCTTGACTCTTGGGTTCCTTGTAATGATGTTATTAGTTGAGTCAAGAATGGGCTTGAACGAACCTGCCATGCTAGCCGAGGTGATGACGTCACACCGACCAATTAGTTCCTCCACCACATCATCTTTCAGATCGGGGCAAGAATAATGGGGTCGTTTCCGTCCTGTTCCCTCCATGGAGAAGACGATCGAACAATGGTAGAAGAAAGGGTGAAGGGCTAAAGGAAAATGGAGGAGGGAGAGGAAGAGCGTGCGACAACAGTTCCAAATCGAGAGGGAAAGGCGAAGAGTCGGTGGACGGTTGCCAGTTTGCCACGGTTCACGAAGGGGCGCCCCGGCCTACACGTCGGTTCGGAAATACTCCTACTACTCGCCGTCGTCTCACTGATATGTTGGAACGGGACCACATGTCAACGAAACCTGGTGTGTAATTTCTCGTGCAAAATGCGATCACGCCGCGTTGGCCCGAGGTGCCGCATTATTTTTTTTTTGAAAGTTTGCCACACTAGTTATCGACCTTTATTTTTTTAACATGCAATCTGAATGGATAGCTCTCATGGTCATCACACGGAGCGGATATAGTGATGGTTGATTCACCAGCAACTTATTACCGTGGGAATATGGGAGTACCAAATGATTCAAGGAACAGAGAAATGATGGTTGCTTCGTCAGAGCAACTTCTTCGTGGCGAAGGTGGGGCTCTGTGATTTGATCGCTCAATAGTCATTACTACTGCGAGCAATGACCGGGTGAATCTTTCCCGAAGTTGTGTTGTGCACTCAATATTGCTGCATGGCGGTGGAGCCGATGAAGGATGTCCAACATGTCGGCGAAACGAAGTTGAATTGTTTCTGGCATTGCTATCAATCCTTCAGGATTTTTTTATATGTAGGCATAATTTTGATGAAATTGTACTGTGATGCTATGAAGGTTTCAACTCTGGTTCCCGCAGGAAAAAAAGGTTTCAACTTAGGATTCATGTGTCTTGCCTCGAGATTATCTCGTTACAACATTCCATCAAATACAAATGAAACTACCATGGCTAATGCATCTCAATGGTTCGCAGATCAGCGCCAATATTCACATCATAACTGAAGACAAAGTTGTGAGAAGGTGTACAAATAAAGAAAGAAAAAATATAATTGATCGATGATGTTCGTAGGCATGGCTCCATTTCCTGGGCATAGTGTTCATTGCTTGGCAGCTAGTTTCACCCAGCTCTGTAGCCCAAAAAGAGGTGTATGAAGGGCACCACAATCCGATCATTTTGTGCAGCTCCACTAAAATCGGGCGGACCATCCCTGTTTGCAAAGATATCCAACAAGGTGTGATTACAATAATAGTGGAACTAGATGATGAAACATAACACACATAAATAGAAGCCGATCACCTCTACCATCTTTCTTTAGGACTAACTTCTTGTTGGACAAGATTAGGCATGGAGTTGGATGAGGAGGATAGCAAAACCAATCTCCCTTTCCGCAGTCCCACAGAAATGTAAAAACGTTGCCCTTGTGACATTTTGACGGAACTGCACAAAACACTCTTCGGAGAAGTGATTTGTGCAGTTCACCAAAAGTTCACAATAGCAACAAGGTGAAAATGGATAGCCCTGTTTGCAAAAGGAGGTCTAAAGGAAACAATTACTTCCCAATAACACGAGTTGAAGACACATAGCCGACAAAAAAGAAGCATGTTCCATGTAAAAAGGGAAAGATAGCACATGGTGGTTTATCAAAAATGGTTTGAGGATGAGATTGCAAGATGGAAAGTACGCCGGCCGAGATACGATTTAAGCAAACAACTAAAGAAGATCCACATGCAGCAACGTGGGAAGATGGGCAGTGGAGCAAGGCCGGAGGAAGCTGTACCTGAGGGTAGTCGGGATGTTACTAGGAGGGCACCGACGGCCGGGATCTTCCCATACTGCGGCAGCGAGCAAGTGGCGAAGGCCCTACCGCGCCGGAGCTTGGTCAGAGAGAACGGCGGGTACCGCAGATCGGGACGAGCTGCCTCAACGCCATCGAACGGAGAGACGATGCACATCCTCCCTTTTCGCTGGTGGACGGGATGCGGTCGGATCACTGACCAACGCTGAGAAAGAGAGGCCACGGTAGCCTTGTGTGATATGGTGTGATGAGAGACAAACCCATTTTTCCATTTTCCCCACGGCAATCGTTTTATATTCTAGGCGTGGTACCCGACCCTCCTTCGAGTAAACAACCTCTACACGCGTCAAATTATCACGTGGACTGCCTTTTTGTACAGAAACGAACTCCACCGTGTACCCGCACGGGTGTGGCCGGGAACGAGACATGAGTACGTGCGTCCTGCGTGCACTTGTTCTTTAGGTGCAGGTACGTACGTGGGTGGGTGTGAGAGAGATGGTTTGTGCGAAACAGAGGCAATGTGTTGATGATATCTCAATCAGAAAACGTAACATATGCAATGTGTGTGAAACAGAGTCGTGGACGTGAGATATCGATAGAATTGAAAACAGGGATGAAGTGTGTGGCTGCGCAATCGATAAAGAGTGCCATCGATTTGTGTTCGCCATCGCCAAAGATACAGGCGGCTGGCCCACTGGAATTTGAGAGGGCAGAGGTGCATTTCTTCTCCGTGGCATGGATACCTACCTACAACGTTCGATTATCGGTGTGTGTGTGTGGGGGGGTAGAGACCGGTCGACTAGTATATGTGTGGGGAAGGACAGAAACCTAGCTATGTATTGAGGGAGATTGATCGACATCCATGGATATGTGTAGCATAGGAATAAGGTTGGGAAAAAAGACAAAGGTAGAGCGTTTGAGGGTTGGTGGTAGAGTGGCGTCTCACAAATGGTGGGAGAGGCCTGCTAGACAAATGAAGGGTATGAGTGCAATATCAATAAGAGAGGGCGGGGGATGTCTGTCTGTCTATGCACATGCGTGTGAGAGACGGGTCGGGAGGTGTTCAAGGATGACGAGGGGAGAAGATATGGTTGTGGTAAGCATGCGTAACTACATAGGAAGATCAACCGTCATGTGTCCGAGAAAAGGAGAGACATAACTAGCGAGGTAAGTGTATCGGTGCTTGGTGAACACAAATTATAGTCGACCTGGCTATATGTAGGGAGATCAGTTCATATACACGCCTGCATGTGTTAGAAGCAAATAAGGTCCGGAGAGGCAGACAGGGGGAGAGGGTGTGGCTAGGAGGTGGTGCGAGAGGCCTACCATGTCGAGGGGGGAGGAGTGTGTGAGCATGTGATTAATGAAAAGAGGGGCGGTAGTGTGCACTTGCGTGAAATCGTATTGGACATATGGGGGCATGGACGGTGAGAAGAGAAGAGGGGAAGTATATATGTGTTTGTTGTAGGCACACTTGGCTAGAGAGGTATATCGACCGGTGTGTGCCAAAAATAAGGAGCCGGGGCCTACACACATCGCTGGTGGACGACCTAAAGAGAAATAATGAACGTCTTGTGATGGAGGGGACGCTAAGGGTGTGTGAGGGGGGCGGGCGTGTGCATGCACGATAGAAAGTTAGCGCTAGCTAGCTACAAATAGAAGAGGGTCATGAAGGTGTAAAAGACGAACAAAGATCATAAATCATTATAGAAAAGTGGATACGAATACTTCAAAGAAGATATCATAATGTAGAACATTGATTATAATTTGGGCTAATGTGTGGCTTTTGCAACTCAGGTCTAAATACTTGTCATAATGTAGGGGCGGGGCACTATACTTTGTGTGATAAACACGGTGTAATGCGTATGGAACATGGTTTAGATTATGAATATATAGTTAGTACATCAAATGTACTATTATTTGGAATCAACATCAAGTGTATTCAAAAAATAGAATTCGAGTTCACGTAGTACACATAGTACATATCTATCTCTATAGTAATCATGTGGTGTGTTATTAAGGTAATACACGAATGATGGTTGAAGTTGGCAACAATCATGATTGTAGATTCTTATTGAAATAGAGAAACGAATTCAACTTTAGTTTGAATTGCAGCGGTAGTATAGACATTTGGAATGCACTAAAATGTTGGTATGAGTAGGTTACATGCATTATACAGCAAGCGGAAAAATTTAATCGGACATAACATGGATTCATACTACCTCCTTCCATCTATATAGGACGTAATGAGATTTTTAAGACTGCCTTTGACTATTGACAAGATTAATAGTACATGACATGCACAATGTGAAAATTATATCATTGAAAGAACCTTTCACAAACGAAGTTAACAGTGTGCTTTGTGTAAGTTGCATGTCATATATCATTTCTCTAATATTTGGTCAAAGTTAGCATCGAAAAACGCATTAGGCCCTATATAGATGGAAGGAGGGAGTAGCTTTGAATAGCATTTGTATAGTAAAACGGGGCAAGACTCTCTCTTTGTGTGGTGTGAGTAGTTTTATTTTTTTCGTTTTCTTTTTGGTTGAGGGAAGTGCGAATTGATTTGGTACGTACAAGTACAATATTGCTACACGTTAGGCTTGTCCCTAAAATTCAACCCGCGTCTTGTTATATCCCGAAAATTCAGATATCGTGCTCCCAAAACTGGCCCTTCACAACCCGCGCCTTGCAATCTTGAAATTACAACGCGAGCGAAAACTCCCTCCAGCTGCCAAATCCCGACATGCGAAATCCTCCTTCTAACCCTGAGCCGAAAGGGCCGCTAGTTCAAATCGGTGGGGGGTACTTTTGTAACAGACCCTACATTTTGGACAAGTGCGTCCCTAAGTCATGCTTCACCCCCTCCCATCGCCCCCTTTTCACCATTCGAAATCCCAGGCCGCCATAACCTCTCCGCTCCAGCCGCGAAACCCCACCCTCCTCCGTCCGCCACGTCGCCACTGCCCAGCCGGAGCCTCTTCCCCGACGACGTCGTCCACCTCAATAGCTCGACGTCCCTCGTCCACCTCCCTGGATGAGGATCGGTCGTCCATCTTGCTGTCCCGCCGGTTCAGCCGCCCCGTCCTCCACCTCCAAGGATCTGCTCCGACGATCGCCTCGTCTATCGCGGCAGCTCCATCCCCACAGCGCTGCCTTAACCTGCTCCACCGGAACCGCAGCATCCTCACCAACTCCTCGGACGAAGCCGAGGCCTACTCGGCGCCACCAAAGAGGTTGTACACTCATCGCATTGCACCTTCTCCTTAACTCGACCTCCCGGCGCCGACGTTGCTCCATCCCGCACCCCCATGGAGCGGCTACCTTGAAGCCGGTGCCACGGGTGACATCTCCACGGCGGCTCTCCCCAGTGCGAGGACCCTTCGGCGGCGGCGTCCATACCAGCCGGATCTGCTGCTGCTGTTGCTCCGGCTCTCACTCGATCGCTCCCTCGCCCAGCTGCTGCTGCTGCTCTCCCCCTCGCTCGTGCTGCTGCTCTGGTCCGATTAAGCCACACTTCAATAGACTGAATCAACTTTTGGGTCACCGATATTCGAGGGTTTGGGGGGCTCACGAGTAAAGGATGAACCACCCGCACTGGGACGGGGCTCACGGAGAGGTACCCCACTATCTATCTTAGGGTTCGTGGTGGGGGTGGGGGCCTAGAGGGCTGGCCGGGGTGGTGGTGGCGAGTTGTTTCAGGCGGGCGAGGCGGGCGGCTGGGCAAGCGGTTCGGCCGGTGGAGGTCAAGTCGGGGGTACAGTTGAAGATGAACTGTAGGCCCTCCCTAAACTACATGTCAAGTGCCTCTCTGCTACCATTGCATTACTGCTTCGACAAGTAGCATTCTGGGATACCACAAGAAATTTCAGTTTTCGACAAGTTAATTTCAGAGTCAACAGCTTTTACCTCATCTGTTGTAGTCGTGGTTTTTGGTGATGTTAATTTTACATCCATTTTACATCATCTATTGGAGATGCTATTAGAATCCCACTTGAGATTGACGATGTCGGTCTTGTGTCGCTTCAAATTGACGCCTTACGGCCCACCGGAGCTGCTCCAACGACGTAATCGATCCATCACAATAGAGCAAAGGCTCGACACCGCCTCTGATTCCTCAGATCTTCCTCCACACCTCTGACAGCCACCTCTGCCTCAATTGCTTCAGCGACCAGTTGTTCAATGATGCTGAGGTCGACACGGCTACGGCAAAGAGGTTGTACACTTGTTGCATCAGTTATTACTATACATTCACATCGATCCATTAGGGCTATTTTGGTTCAACGAAAAAACTTAGCAATAGGGAATTTTCCAATGGCACTCTACTATTCAATTATTCATGCATTTTGTTGAATGCAATGAAGCAAAACATCCACCTGGACCTACTTTTCAAAATCCTATGCATGAAAACAAGACCAAGTGCATTAGTGCCAGAATAACATTCTAATTGTACACGCTTTCATATGGTTTCACTTTATTTTGGCCATGTTTCTTTGCATTCCTCTGCTTCTTCCAATTCCTGTAAACCAAACACCCAAGTTGATGTAAATCCTGTGTTTACAAATGCTCTATTTACCATGTGCATTTTCCTATCCTATTCCGTGTTTTTCCTATCCCTCGCTTTTAAGAATCATGCAAGCCAAATGAGCCCTTAGAGAATTACTTCAGTTACAGGTACGTGTCGAAGGGAACTTTGTGTGGTTTGTCCTGCTCCTCCCGCGATGTTGTCCACCTCACCTGAGCTGCTCCATCAAAAGAAGCATCCACCAAACCAGACATCACGACTCCTGACCGTCTTTCGCCGCCACAGATCTCCTTCCCTACCGCCGGCACCCACTGCAACGGCATCACCATCATCGACTCAGCAGATGAACCTGAGGAATACACGGGTCCACAAGATAGGTCGCACTCTTTTGTTTTTGCTTATGTTATGAATTGCTTAAACTTACCTGCTACTTTATCGTCCTGTTCAGCTCTTGGACTCCCAAGTCAGGTCCAAATTAAAGTTAAAACTTGAGTTCTAAATTAGTTGTGGGGCACATATTGAGGCAGCAATGAATAGTATGTCTGTCTAATATCTGGTTCACCAGGGTATGCCTATGTAGTTCATCTTGGGTGGGAAACAAATAGTAAAGCAATCATCATCTGTCTTTTTATTAATTTAAAGCAATCATCAGCCTGCTATCATTTTTTTTGGATCCATCCACTGGTTGTTACCATCACTCTAAATTTCTGCATGCTCTCCTTACATAATCTCACCATATTTTTTCGTATGCATGTCAGATATTGTACACAGTCATGCTGAACATGTAGAGCAAAAGATAAGAGTTTTGGGTGGCAATACAATGTCATGCAGACATCGCTCCATGGTGGGTTCAATGGCAAACCCTCCCCACCCCTCTCCAGATTGTAATCCAGAGGAAGATATCTGTTTTGAGGCGGATTCAGACGCCGCTGACCACTCCTATTTACCCCCAAGGTGTTTGCTCTACCTTGGCATGATGATGTTAGTCATATCATGCATATGTTGCCTTGCAAAGGCCTACTTTTGACATCATATATGTCATTTGCTTAGTTTAGACATGTTCTGTAATGCCACCTGTTTAGTTTCTATATCATATATGGGAATTATGCAGTCTCATGTCTTTTATCCAGCCATAATATATGAGAAATGTGCAATGCCATCCTGTTTAACCAGGCATCATATATTTGAATGATATCTTGCCCATCCTTTTCTTCATTACATTTCCATTTGTCGACAATGTTTGTACATTAAACTACTCCTCCTGTGAATCAGCCATTTGGGTGGGAGATGGAAAAATCTGGAGTGAAAACAAGGCCTTCATAGCAGACAGTGCTACTTGTCGAAGAAGATCTCTTGTTGGGTCCCGATAGCTCCTCAGAGATGGATTCAGAGACAGATGACCAGTCCTATTCCCCCACTGAGGTGTATGCTCAAACTTGGCACGGTTATACTGCTCATATCATGCATACGGTGTCTTGCATTGCATAGTTTAGACATCATATACACAATATTCAACACCATGTTCTTAGTTCAGACATCATATCGTATGCCCTCTGTTTAGCATATAAATCACATATGTGAATTAAATGATGCGATCCTGATTACTTAGATAACATGTAGGTGAATTATGTCATGCGATCCTGTTTAGTTATTCATCATATCTTTGAATTATGTTATGCTATGCTATCCAGTTTAGATAGACATCATATATGTGAAATTATGTCATGCTATCCATTTTAGTTAAACAATATACATGTCAACTATTTCATGCCCTCTTTTTTCCACACTATCTATTGCATATGTCTCTCATACAATGTATGTACATTCAACTATGTTTCCTGTTTATCAGCCATTTGAATTGGAGCGGGTGATGCCAGTATCTAGAGGAATAAAAACACGGTCTTCAAATAAAACAGTGCTACCTCTTTTTTTTGAAGGTTAGGACAGTAGGAAAGGCTCCTACTGCTTTTGTATTACCACCAAATTAAAAGTTTGTTACATATGCACAAAGTGGGGGGGGGGGGGAAGAAGTTAGAGAAACAACTACATAGCTAAGTTACAAGATGGAGGCAATATCCTTAGCAAGGATTCCTCCATAGCTCCCCCTATGTATAGTATCATTGTATAGTAGCCAAAGTGTCATGCACAAGGTGTTTTTTGTGGTCAGGTAGTCTGTGCAGCAGATCTCGAAAGTCATTGATGAACCTCCCTTTCCATGAGTCAATGCATGGCCGTACTTTTCTGAAATGGTTGTTATTGCGCTCTTTCCATAAGCTCCAAGCTGCCAGTAGGAATGTCTCCATAATCATCTTATGATGGTGTCTTTCTTTCAATCTTTCCAGTAGCTAGAGGCGATGTCGGTGGTTGCTCCATGTGCTGTTCAGTATCCTCCAGCAGGATCGCTAAAGAGCAGTGGAAGAAAAGGTGTTCCACTGTTTCTTCAATGTGTTGGCCACAGAGCAAACAATCCAGATTGGTCCCTATGTTATAGTGCCTCCGTTTTAGCATGTTCCTTGTATTGAGACGGTCAGATAGGAGTAGCCACCCAAAAACTTTTATTTTTGTCGTGCACTTAGTTTTCCATAGCCATGTGAAAGCCACATGTGCCTTTACGTTTCTGAAGTAGTAGTTGTAATACGAAGTTGTGTTGAAGCTGTGTGCTCCCCAACAGCAGGTCCATGCATCATTCTCGCTTGTTAGTTCCACATTTGCAACTTCCCTTTGAATTTGTCGCAATTCCTCGTGGGCTTGTACAGAAAGCGGGAGATGAAAGGTTGTTGCCAGGTCAGTTATGTTGAGGAAGGCTTGAACCGGAATGTCACCATTCTTGCAGTAAGAAAAAGCTCTTGGGTATTTTTCCTCATAGATAGAATGATTCCAGTCATCTTTCCAGAAGAGGGCTGAGCTGCCATTGTGAACATTGACTTGGGTTACACATCTATAAATTGGCATTAATCGGATGAGGTCTCGCCACCGAAAGGATCCGCAGGGTTCTGTTGCATGGGGTACAAATTCTGTGTAATATGTATTCCAGATGAGGCTAACCCAAGGAGTGTCTTGCTGATTGTAGAACTTGTGCAGGAGTTTGAGTAGCAGAGCGTCATTTTGAACATGAAGGTCCATAACCCCTAGTCCACCGCACTTTTTTGGGCGGCAAACCATAGACCAGGCAGCCAAAGAGTTGCATTTCTCTCCATTTTCTGTTTTATTATTCCAGAGGCAGTACCTTCTGATTTTGTCCAATTGTTCAATGATTTTTGGAGGGAGTCTTAATGTGCCCATGGGGTAGATAGCCAGCGATGTTATGAGGGAGTTTAGGAGTGCCAATCTACCTGCATAGGACATGAGCGACATAGCCGCGGTAACTTTCCTCTCTGCCTTGCAGACAAACAGTGTCAGGTCCAAAACCGAAGGTCGAGTGGTACCTAAGGGCAGCCCAAGGTAAGTGAAAGGCATGGTTGCTTTGGAACACGCCAAAGATCGCTGCCACTCATCACATTTGTCCCGAGGGGTGTTGATGGGCACCAAAGTGGATTTATGAAAATTGATTTTGAGACCCTGAAGTGGCATAGTCCTCAAGAATCTGTTTGATCTTGGTGGCCTGATTGATGCAGGCAGGGAGGACAATTATCGTGTCGTCAGCGTACTGAATCACCGGGTACTGATCCTTTCCTTTTGGCGGGATTGGATGTTGGATGATCTGGTTTTGAAGTGCCTCATTTAGAGCGGTTTGGAGCAGGTCCGCGGCTAACACAAATAGCAGTGGTGACAGTGGATCACCCTGTCGTACTCCACACTTACAGAGAAATTGTCGACCTGGCACCCCGTTAAGAAGCACCGAGGATTTGCCCGATGAGAAGATATGCTCCATCCAGTTTAGCCATTGAGTTGGAAAGCCCATGTGTTTCATAATTTGCAGCATCGGAGGGTGTTGGATCATATCAAAGGCCTTCGCGAAGTCTAGTTTCAGTAATACAATCTCCCGTTTGGACGTTTGGCACTGATGAATATACTCGAAGGCCCAGGCAAGGCAGTCGTGAATGGATCGACCACGGAGGAAACCGTATTGGTTGCGATGAACGATCTTTAAAATAATTTTCTGAAGTCGATTGGCAAGGATCTTGGTTATAAGCTTGAGGCAACACTTCAGGAGTGTGATCGGGCGAAAATCATTGACTGTCACAGGAGCATTATTCTTAGGTATTAGAGTGATATGTCCATAGTTGATACTCTCCAGATTTAAATTTCCCTCATGGAACTCTTCACGCGGTTGATAAATGTCATTTTTGATAATAGGCCAGCAGGTTTTAATGAAGGCCGCGTTAAATCCATCTGGTCCTGGGGCCCTATTAGGTGTCATTTCTTTGACTACCGCGTCAATTTCTGCATGTGTAAACGGGGTAGTCAGGCTGTGAAAATCAACCTCTTGTCGGAGCATTTGTGAGAGGTTGAACTTCATCGGTTGTGGGTTGTAAGATCCTAGTCTGTCTTTGTAAGTGTCAAACGGGTCGCCTCTTTCGTTGTGTGGTCCTCCATTTCAACTCCATTATGGTCTTGCAAGGTTTTTATGAAGTTTTTTCTGTATCTTTCAGTTGCCACAGCTTGAAAAAAATTTGAATTCTCGTCACCAAATTGAATCCATCGGATGGTGCAACGTTTTTTCCAATGTTCTTTTTGGTATTGCAGCAGGCGAAGCAAATGTTTTTTGAGTATATCTCTAAAGTTACCTTCAGGCAAAGTGAGAGATCGTCGATCAGCAATATTGTCGAAGTTCAACCGTAGCTTTGTTGGTATTCTCAATCGCAATCTTCAGTCGAGAGATATGGCGGCTCCAATGTTTGAGAGCATGTCGGACTGCCTTCAGTTTTTGACACAGACGGGAGGCAGCATTAGACTTCTTGTTATATTTAATCGGTTTATTCCAGGCTAGGGACACCACATCCATAAACCCTGGGTGTGCGATCCAGTAAGTTTCAAACCTGAAAATCTTACTTCGTGGTATGGAGGTCTGAATGGCCACAGAGCAGGGGACGTGATCGGATACTGGCTTACCAAGGGGGGTCACCGTGGTGTTTGGGAACGTGGCGGTCCAGTTTAAGGATGTGAAAAATCAGTCGAGCTGTACCAATAGAGGGTTTTGCTGCATGTTAGACCACGTATATTTTCTGCCCTTTATAGGTAGCTCGGTGAGATTTTGTTCACAGATAAAGTCGTTGAAAGTGAACATATCGTGGATGTCTCCTCCGTGTTTATTACGATTTTCCGGAGAGCGTATGTAATTAAAATCACCCGTAATGAGCCAATCTTCTGTCGAGGGTATGTGCAGGTCAAAGAGCCATTGTGTGTAAGTGGATCTTTGTTCACCTTGACAAGGACCGTATACATTCACCAGTTTCCAGCAATGGCCCGATTCGGTTGACGTAAGTTCTATCCCCAGAGCAAATGGTTCAGATAAGAAAACCCGTCCCGTGAAAAGGTGGCTATTCCATATCGTAACACTACCACCAGAAGCGCCTCGCGAAGGAATATAAGCGAACTGATCAAATCGTTTGGGGCACAAAGCTTTAAGGGAGGAATCATCAAAGCACGGCATTTTTTATTCCTGTAAACAAATAACCGCACAGCCACTAACGTTAATCGCATTAGATAGAGCTAGCTGCTTGTCTGACGAATTAAGACCACGGATGTTCCAACATAACACGTTCCAGTTTTGCAAAAGAGGCATAAATGAAAAGGAACGGGAAGATAACTAGATCGAGGAGGTCGATTCATCCGCCGGCTTGGAGAGCACAGCAACCGTCAGTTCTTCTGCTGGAATAGCACACAACTGTGTGCCAATAGCTTGCATTGACTCAATTGTCGTTGGTGGTGGGATTTCTGAGTCTTGCACTTGAGGCATGTTGTCATCTACAGTAACTTGAGCAGCAGGGTTGATGCGGGGCTTCACCTTGGATTTTGGCAGACGCGTGTCAGAAGGCTGTGGGACTCGGAATCCATCGTACTTGGTCGATATGTTACTGTGATGAAGAGATGTTGTGTCCACAGGAACAGGAAGCTTCCCTTTGCGCTGCTTGTTAGCTCTGTTGCTAGCTTCACCCATAGTGCTGTCAGCTCCAGATTGAATTTCCTCCAGAGAAGTGTTGCTGTCAGCAGATAGGGCCGAGGAACCAGATTCAGAAAGAGCAAGTGTAGAGCTGGAGTGCTGTTGAGGAGTGTCAGAGGATCTGGTCTCAGAGACGTCCAGACTATCAGGAGCAATGATACCAAGGTGAGTGTCCATTGGAGCCGGTAAAGCCAGCAGGTTGTTGTTGTTGTTGTTAATAACCGGTACAGGCAGTTCAGATATGTGCACTGAATTTGCTGGAGCTAAGGTACATGGAGTTGGCAGCTGTGTAAACTGAATTCCTGTGCTTCCCAGGTCAACTTATATTTCCACACGCAGATTGTCATTCCTGAATCCATATCCACCGTTCCATGGCCCAACTGACGCCAAGAGCGGGTGCAACGCCGCAAAGATCGTGGTATTCAGTTGCTGACGGGGAACGGGGTCAGTCAGCAGGAGTGCCATGAGTTTCTCTCCTTGAGTGGAGAGACCAAAACGAATCCCTTGCGCATGTATTTCCACAGAGACATTTATGCGCTCCACCACAGCAGGTGGTTCCATTTCGCTAGGCAGTACAATCAAAGCGAGTGAATGATCAGAGCTAGAATCATCCGAGACAGTGATGGAGTCGTTCCAGGCCTGGGCAGCACTGTCCACTGTATTATCATCAGGAACAACTCCATCATGCACAAAGAGACCCTGTTCAGTCAGCCAAGCTTGGAAGTTCATCAGAAAAGGTGGCATAGGAGGAGCAGGAGGTTCAGGCCAGGCACCCCATCCTTGATTACCCATATCAGGTGCATCCTGATCTGCAGGTGGTGCATTGTCAGGGGCAGCATTCTGCACGAGCCAAGCATGAACTTGTTCTTGATACAGTTGTTCGGCAGTCAGATGAGGACCATGGAGGGGGTGGGGATTGCCATAAGGTGGTGGTTCTTCCTCTCCAGCCGATGGCACTTCCGGAAGCAGTGCATTCCAATCATTGCTACGAAGTATGGCGATTTGCACTGTCCAGTAGTCACGAGCTCCCCCAAGTTGCCAAACTACAAAACTCTTCGGAATAAGTCTGGGACTGATCACCCGCACTTTGATAAGCATGAAGCGACGATCCTGCCGGGGATTGTACCAGGAGACCAGAGACCCAAATCCACCCAGAGATTTGTTGATGTAGTAGTCTGTCTGGTAGTCATAGGGGAAGCCGAAGTACATAAGCCAGACCTCGGGTCCAAAGGTGGTGGTACGGCGATTCAGAGATTCATGGTGAGGGACAAAGGATACAAGCAGATCTTCATCCTCTAATTCAAAGGGAGTGGCCACAGCAGTATCTCTGATGAACGAGTCTACAAATCCAAAGATCCCTATACCAAAAGGATGATCACTGACCTCGGTGGTGAAAAGCTGAGCTTCATGGAGCAGACCTCTGATGGTGTTGCGGATGATGGCCCGGCGGTGCAGAGGGACGTAGTGGCACGTCTCCGCTATTGCCAGAAAGTCCTGGTTGAGGGGGGGGGGATCGGGCCAACCACCATGCCGCTGCGGACGACGCGGTTCGCCAGACCAGGCTCGACGGCGAAGCCCGGCGGTAGGAACGTGACGGGGTTGAGGGGATAGTTGGCCATTGCACTGGAGCAGAGCAAAGGTGGCAGGGGGGGCGAATGGATGAGCGTGGGCGGTGTCGCTTGGGAAATCGTGATAGGAGTTGGAACGTGAGGGGTAGGATGGGAAGGCCTCGGTAATCTCGGGACCCATTTCCATTTTTGTTTAAATTGCCTGTTGAGACAGGCACGTTCCAGATGCCCATAGTGACCGCATGATGAACATCGAACGGTAGTTCTCGGTTTGAGCTGTCTATTCAAAATAGGGAACATCTTTGCAGGAAATCCGACATTGGGGATTGCTTTCTCTTGGTTATTTATTAAGGAATTGTGATACTTTGGTAAAGACCGGGAGGGGCAGTCAAATACCTTATGACCAGGAGAGGATCAATAAATGCAAATAAGCCGAGCGTGGCAATGTATTTTCTGGTGTCCCCATTGTAAGCATCTAGAGCATAGAGAGGCCCAGTTGATAGCCAAAGATTCTATCTCCTCCTGGGAATAGCAGGCTTGGGCCAGGTCCGCCTTGTGACGGGCCGCAAGGATAGGAGGCCAACTAGAATGCGCCGGGGCATATTTGAAAGCGGAGGCCAGGAAACTTGGCGGCAGACGTGGATAAGGCATCGTGATTGGGCATTTAAAAGCTCCCAGACACAGAAAATCCGGGCTATTACTATCTTCCAAATCCGCTTGTCGGAGATAGATGTCCATTAAGGATTTGTGATTATTGGCCACCTTAACTGCCTGATTGTCATTAATGCGCGCGACAAATTCGCCAAATTTGATTTGTTCATGATCAGGAGACGAAGAATGAACCGGCGAGATCATGGAAGAAGACGCCTCAGCAGCATTGGAATTAGAGAAATTCATATGTGTCAACGGGGTCAATGCAAACTTACGGAGTTCTCTTCGTGATGAATCCTGGTCAATAGGTGCTTGGGTGAAGAAATCCAATTTGGAGGAGACGGCCAGAGAACAGCGATTATCAAGCTCGGTCAATGTCATGTCCGCATGCCAACAGTCAGAAGAAGTTGGTGCTCGAGTATAACGGCCGTTGAATAGATGAAAATGACATATAAAATCTGGCAACACCCTGTCCTTGAGACCATAGATAAAATGCCCCACTTTATTATTGGCGACCGAGAATTTGAAAGCACGCGGATTGATTTGCTTCACCTTGAAACCAGAACTAATACCGCCAATGCAGCATTGTAAAGCAATACCCACAGAATCCACATTGAGCGGGAATGAGGCCGAAGAGAAGGTGACCACAACAAAGAACTCTTGATGGTCACGAGAAGGAGAGAAGTGCACCGTGGATCCAAATTTTCTCCTCACCTGATCCGCAAGAGCAAGCCCTGGGGCAAAATCCCAGTGAAGAAGGCTGTCCATCCTGAACTAATCTAGAGATCGCCATGATTTTCCTTGGGGCAGGTGGAGGGGAGGAGAGGAGAGGAGAGGGAGAGGGAGAGAGCCATTGGTTTGAGTGCTACGTATGTCTTTTCCCGATATCTCCTATGTCCTTTGCCCATTGCAGAATCCAGTGCTACCTCTTGGTGGAGATAGCACCCCGGTTGTACATGCACAAGAACCAGCCCTACCACACATAACCCGAACTCTCGCAGATTGTACCCCTACTGCGATGGACAGAGAACCAGCTTCACCCAATCTAACTCCAACCCCAGCCGATAGTAACCCAGTTCCTGTTGACACAACACCATCTCCACCACAGAGCTCCCAAACAAGAGCGATTAGTAAGGCAGCTCCGGTGCCCAAAGGGCCAAGATTATCACGGCGAACCCCAACTCCACCGGTTGGTATGCCTATTCCTGTGGAGGAAGCACAACCAGCTAGTCGTAGTTTAGCATCTATCGCATTTGATGTTGTTAAATCAGATATGCGTATCTTCCCATCTTGGAAATATTACATCAAGATGAAGGAAGATGCCGATTGCAGTGTGTTTGTCCAAGAGTTATGTGTAAGTAATGTTATTCATGGCAATTACTTTGCTTCGTCCCATACATCCTACCTCCATGATGGTTATAATACAGCAAATTTTCCCATTTTTCTCTATAGAGAAGGACCGATTTGGAAACTCGGGATGAGGTAACCTGTGCTAATACCTCTGCTATCTTCAAGAATGATTGGTGGCAGTATCGTAATTATCTGAAGAAAACGTACTTCACCGGCAAAGAAACTCATCAAATTCCCTTACGTTCTCCTGAGACACATTTACTGGACGATGACTGGGAACGCCTTGTTCTGTACTGGTCCCGAACGAAGAACGTGGTAAGGTCTATGAGCTCATTTTCTATTTTTAAGTATTATATTCTTGCATCTTACTGAACTCTATTCATGTAGAACAAGTGCCTAAACCTGAAGAACAATTGTTCTAATTTAAGATTCCATTGCTATCATAGTTCAAAAAAGCGCTAGGCGTTAATTGTGCGTTTGCCACCGCCTTGCGCTTCTTGACCAATGCGCATGCTTATGTGCAGTTATGCACATATTAAGCATAGTTATGCGCAATGCATTTTGCCAACGCCTAGAGCCTAGGCGCGCTTAAGCGCTCGCTTAGGCGCGCCTTTTTTAACTATGATTGCTTTGCTCTTGTATCACTGTATTTACCGATACAAACTTTTTTTTAAAATTGAAGGATCCAATCGAAACTCCAATGGCACAGCAGGTATGTTCACGCATGTTTCTTTAACTGGTTTGCTCTTATCAATAGCTCTTTTGATTTCAATTTCAATTGTGTATACAATTGACTTTCATATCATGCACATTACTAGCATCACAACAGAGCCAATAGTGTTGTTGTACATGTAGACCCGTGGTACCCATCTGAAATGTTGTTGTGCCATGTAGTTTCCCATGCTTTGTATTCTTTCACTTCTGCTTTGTCTTGAACTGATATGATTTGAACCATGTCTCTATTTTGATTTGGCAAGACAATGCAGTGACCATAGGACATAGATATATGTTTGTTTGATGCTTTTATTATGTACTAGTACTTGGCAATAGAAGACTTAGTAGTTTAATCCTGTCCACCTTACTAATGAACTAGTTCACCGAAATGAGTTTCATATACTAGTACATGCTAAACTTGTTATGTGTCTGCTTGTTTCTTCTTTTAGAATCTTGTGAGAATATTGGGGAAGAGTGTCCTATTAAGCAATGGTAAAGGAAGTAATGCAGATAAGGTTCAGGATAGTGACACATCCTTGTTGGTCTCCAACAAAGCTGATAAAACAGCTAAGGAAGACTATCTTGAAGACAGCGATACAACCCCAAAGTCATGTCTTGGTTTAGTGTTCGAGTTACTGGCCACTACTTTCTGGTGCAACAGCAAGCGTTGGAGGATTTTAGTGCCAAACAGGACAAAGCTAATCAGCTTGCTAAGCTTATTGCCAGCATGGTGGATACCCAGGATAACGTTTCTTGAGCTCTTCTGAAGTTGTTTCAGTTATGCTCTTGTTTTGCTGCCGCGTTTATTTGCAGTGGTGGCAAATTTTGACGGCCAGTGTATGTAATATGCTGCTTTGTTTCCTATATTTGCACTGGTGGCGAACTTTGATGCCCAGTGGATGTAATATGTGTAATAGCGGTAATAGGCTAGCCTTAATTGCTTGCTTATTTATATCCTTATTGTCTTGTTTAGTTGTTTGCTTGTAGTCACTGCAGTTCTTTTTCTGTGTTTTTCTAGTGGCCACAATAGCCTATTTTTGGTAACTAGGCCAAAATAATCATGCCAACACACGGACTGTTGTAACCATGGGCCTCCTCGTCCGGCCGTAGGATCCATTGGCCTTCTATACGGGCCGTAGGATCCATCGGCCTTCTATACGGGCCTTAGGGTCCATGGGCCTTCTCGAGTCGTAGGGGCCATGGGCCTTCTACGGGCCGTACGACCCATGGGCCTTCTACGGGCCGTAGATCCATGGGCCTCATACGGGCCATAGATCCAAAGGGTCTTCTACAAGGTGTATCATCATTTCACCAATCATGGGCTGTACAATTCGTGGACCATAACTGGTCGTTAATAGGCCGTATTTGATAACTCTATGAAAACAACCCAACGGGTTTTTTTCGACATGAAAACGGCCCAACGTATTAACGGTCCGCAAACGGGCCGACTGTAAAGACGGGCTGAATTTGGCCCACAAGCAGAAAATGACAGTAACGAGCTGTATGTAACCGAATGCTGCAAATGAGCCCAAGAATCAATGGGCCCTGAGAAGGCCGAAAGATAACTTAATGGAAACGCCCAATAGAATAACGGGCCGTTAATGGGTATAAAGTGATACACCGTTCATTACAGGCCGGTTCACCACGGGCCGTTAATGGGCCAAGAGTTACAAAGGGCCTCATATGGGCCGAAGAAGTCATGGGCCACATGGGCCGGAAGTTAAAACGGGCTGGAATCATATTAGACGCCCGGATGACGCCATCGGGCCTAATTCGGATAGGGCGTAACGGGCCCTGGGTTAGCGGGCTGTAAATGGGCTATATGTGAACAGGCCGTTAACAGGCTTTCCGTGGGCCGGCCCGCCACCTTTTGACCAAGTCAAACGGGTCGGCCCTTTCACAGGAATGGGCCTCTGTTGGGCTATGACACGTGTCGCCGTATCATAGGCGCCTTCGGTCCAATGAGCGGATGACATCTGTCCCAACGTTGAGCCGACACGTGTTTCCTCCAGCCAATGATGATTTTACACGTGGAAAATCCCCATTGGTCGGGGCTGTTAATGGGTTATCGGATCCAAAACCCAACCCGATAGCTTAACAGCATTCCGTTACGGTGGATGCCATGTGTCGGTCACCCTTGACGAAAGCACTTCTGTGACGCGCGATTTATCGTCATGGAAGTGGACAATTCCGTGATGATAATTTTGGTAATGTCATGGAACACTTCTACGACAACACGGGTATGACTATCTTGGTTCTGTCATAAATTTATCATGGATGTACATGCATGACAAAAAACGCGACCTACTGTGAAAAACACGTATCATCACGGAAGTGTATTTTTTTTGTAGTGGAAGGTGTACCCAACCATTTCCTTTGGGTATCCTATGAAGACACATTTCTCTGATTTGGGTTCATGCTTATCAGGTTGAAGTTTTTTCACATAAGCATCGCAGCCCCAAACTTTAAGAAACGACAACTTTGGTTTCTTGCCAAACCACAGTTCATAAGGCGTCGTCTCAACGGATTTCGATGATGCCCTATTTAACGTGAATGCAACCGTCTCTAAAGCATAACTCCAAAATGATAGCGGTAAATCAGTAAGAGACATCATAGATCGCAGCATATCTAGTAAAGTATGATTACGACATTCGGACACACCATTACACTGTGGTGTTCCGGGTGGGTGAGTTGCGAAACTATTCCGCATTGTTTCAAATGTAGGCCAAACTCGTAACTCAAGTGTTCTCCTCCACGATCAGATCGTAGAAACTTTATTTTCTTGTTACGATGATTTTCCACTTCACTCTGAAATTCTTTGAACTTTTCAAATGTTTCAAACTTATGTTTCATTAAGTAGATATACCCATATCTGCTTAAATCGTCTATGAAGGTGAGAAAATAATGATACACTTCGCCATGAGCCTCAACATTCATTGGACCACATACATCAGTATGTATGATCTCCAACAAATCAGTTGCTCGCTCTATAGTTCCAGAGAATGGCGTTTTAGTCATCTTGCCCATGAGGTATGGTTCGCAAGTACCAAGTGATTCATAATCAAGTGATTCCAAAAGTCCATCAGTATGGAGTTTCTTCATGCGATTTACACCAATATGACCCAAACGGCAGTGCCACAAATAAGTTGCACTATCATTATCAACTCTGCATCTTTTGGCTTCAACATTATGAATATGTGTATCACTACTATAGATTCAATAAAAATAGACCACTCTTCAAGGGTGCATGACCATAAAAGATATTACTCATATAAATAGAAGAACCATTATTCTCATATTTAAATGAATAGCCGTCTCGCATCAAACAAGATCCAGATATAATGTTCATGCTTAACGCTGGCACCAAATAACAATTATTCAGGTCTAAAACTAATCCCGCGGTAGATGTAGAGGTAGCGTGCCGACGGCGATCACATCGACTTTGGAACCATTTCCCACGCGCATCGTCACCTCGTCCTTAGCCAGTCTTCGCTTAATCCGTAGTCCCTATTTTGAGTTGCAAATATTAGCAACAGAACCAGTATCAAATATCCAGGTGCTACTGCGAGCTCTAGTAAGGTAAACATCAATAACATGTATATCACATATACCTTTGTTCACCTTGCCATCCTTCTTATCCGCCAAATACTTGGGACAGTTCCGCTTCCAGTGACCAGTCTGCTTGCTGTAGAAGCACTCAGTCTCAGGCTTAGGTCCAAACTTGGGTTTCTTCTCTTGAGCAGCAACTTGTTTGCCGTTCTTCTTGAAGTTCCCCTTATTTTTCCCTTTGCCCTTTTTCTTGAAACTGGTGGTCTTGTTGACCATCAACACTTGACGCTCCTTCTTGATTTCTACCTCCGTAGCCTTTAGCATTGTGAAGAGCTCGAGAATAGTCTTTTCCATCCCTTGCATATTATAGTTCATCACGAAGCTCTTGTAGCTTGGTGGCAGTGACTGAAGAATTCTGTCAATAACACTATCATCTGGAAGAATAACTCCCAGTTGAATCAAGTGATTGTTATACCCAGACATTCTGAGTATATGCTCACTGACAGAACTATTCTCCTCCATCTTGCAGCTGTAGAACTTATTGGAGACTTCATATCTCTCAATCCGGGCATTTGCTTGAAATATTAACTTCAACTCCTGGAACATCTCATATTCTCCATGACGTTCAAAACATCGTTGAAGTCCCGGTTCTAAGCCGTAAAACATGGCACACTGAACTATCGAGTCGTCATCAGCTTTGCTCTGCCAGACGTTCATAACATCTGGTGTTGCTCCTGTTGTAGGTCTGGCACCTAGCGGTGCTTCTAGGACGTTATTCTTCTGTGCAGCAATGAGGATAATCCTCAAGTTACGGACCCAGTCCGTGTAATTGCTACCATCATCTTTCAACTTTGCTTTCTCAAGGAACGCATTAAAATTCAACGGAACAACAACATGGGCCATCTATCTACAACAACATAGACAAGCAAGATACTATCAAGTACTAAGTTCATGATAATTTTAAGTTCAATTAATCATATTACTTAAGAACTCCCACTTAGATAGACATCCCTCTAATCATCTAAGTGATCACGTGATCCAAATCAACTAAACCATAACCGATCATCACGTGAAATGGAGTAGTTTTCAATGGTGAACATCACTATGTTGATCATATCTACTATATGTTTCATGCTCGACCTTTCGGTCTCAGTGTTCCGAGGCCATATCTGCATATGCTAGGCTCGTCAAGTTTAACCCGAGTATTCTGCGTGTGCAAAAACTATCTTGCACCTATTGTAGATGAACGTAGAGCTTATCACACCGATCATCACGTGGTGTCTCGGCACGACGAACTATGGCAATGGTGCATACTCAGGGAGAACACTTTTAATTTTAGTGAGAGATCATCTTATAATGTTACCGTCAAACAAAGCAAGATAAGATGCATAAAAGATAAACATCACATGGAATCAATATAAGTGATATGATATGGCCATCATCATCTTGTGCTTGTGATCTTCATCTCCGAAGCACCGTCATGATCACCATCGTCACCGGCGCGACACCTTGATCTCCATCTAGTATCGTTGTCGTCTCGCCAACTATTGCTTCTACGACTATCACTACCACTTAGTGATAAAATAAAGCAATTACAGGGCGTTTGCATTGCATACAATAAAGCGACAACCATATGGCTCCTGCCAGTTGCCGATAACTCGGTTAAGAAACATGATCATCTCCTACAATAAAATATGGCATCATGCCTTGACCATATCACATCACAACATGCCCTGCAAAAACAAGTTAGACGTCCTCTACTTTGTTGTTGCAGGTTTTACATGGCTGCTACGGGCCGAGCAAGAACCGTTCTTACCTACGCATCAAAACCACAACGATAATTCGTCAACTTAGTGCTGTTTTAACCTTCTCAAGGACCGGGCGTAGCCACACTCGGTTCAACTAAAGTTGGAGAAACTGACACCCGCCAGCCACCTATGTGCAAAGCACGTCGGTAGAACCAGTCTCGCGTAAGCGTCTGGCGTAATGTCGGTCCGGGCCGCTTCATCCAACAATACCGCCCGAACCAAAGTATGACATGCTTTGGTAAGTAGTATGACTTGTATCGCCCACAACTCACTTGTGTTCTACTCGTGCATATAACATCTACGCATAAAACAGCTCTCGATGCCACTTTGTTGGGAACGTAGTAATTTCAAAAATTCTTACGCACGGGATCATGGTGATGCATAGCAAAAGAGGGGAGAGTGTTGTCCACGCACCCTCGTGAACCCGAAAGCGAAGCGTTAACTGCTTAGCGGTTGATGTAGTCGTACGTCTTCACGAACCGACCGATCCAAGTACCGAACGTACGGCACCTCCGAGTTCAGCACACGTTCAGCTCGATGACGTCCCGCG
Source organism: Aegilops bicornis (assembly GCA_021605145.1). NCBI lineage: Eukaryota > Viridiplantae > Streptophyta > Magnoliopsida > Poales > Poaceae > Aegilops > Aegilops bicornis. The sequence continues at coordinate 496,712,702 of CM038674.1, forward strand.
AACTCCGATCCAGCAGAGCTTCACGGGAGAGTTCCGTAAGCACGACGGCGTGGTGACGGTGGTGATGTTGCTACCGACGCAGGGCTTCGCCTAAGCACCGCTATGATATGACCGGGGTGGAATATGGTGGAAGGGGGCACCGCACACGGCTGGAATAGATCAACATATCAACTTGTGTGTCTAGAGGTGCCCCCCTGCCCCCGTATATAAAGGATCAGGGGGAGGAGGCCGGCGGCTAGGAGGAGGGCGCGCCAGGGAGGAGTCCTACTCCCACCGGGAGTAGGACTCCCTCTTTTCCTAGTTGGAGTAGGAGGGGGAAAGGAAGGGAAGGAGAGAGGGGGAAGGAAAGGGGGCGCCGCCCCCCCTCCTTGTCCAATTCGGACTAGAGGGGGAGGGGGCGCGCAGCAAGCCCTAGCTGCCCCTCCTCTTCTCCACTAAGGCCCATCTTGGCCCATTAAACTCCCCGGGAGGTTCCGGTAACCCCCCGGTACTCCGGTATATGTCCGAAATTCCCCGAAACCATTCCGATGTCCGAACATAGTCGTCCCATATACCGATCTTTATGTCTCGACCATTTCGAGACTCCTCGTCATGTCCGTGATCATATACGGGACTCCGAACTACCTTCGGTACATCAAAACACAAAACTCGTAATACCGATCGTCATCTAACTTTAAGCGTGCGGACCCTACGGGTTCGAGAACTATGCAGACATGACCGAGACACGTCTCCGGTCAATAACTAATAGCGTAACCTGGATGCTCATATTGGCTCCTACATATTCTATGAAGATCTTTATCGGTCAAACAGCATAACAATATGCGTTGTTCCCTTTGTCATCGGTATGTTACTTGCCCGAGTTTCGATCGTCGGTATCTCAATACCTAGTTCAATCTCATTACCGGCAAGTCTCTTTACTCATTCCGTAATACATCAACCCGCAACTAACTCATTAGTTACAATGCTTGCAAGGCTTATAGTGATGTGCATTACCGAGTGGGCCCAGAGATACCTCTCCGACAATCAGAGTGACAAATCCTAATCTCGAAATACGTCAACCCAACAAGTACTTTTGGAGACACCTGTAGAGCACCTTTATAATCACCCAGTTACGTTGTGACGTTTGGTAGCACACAAAGTGTTCCTCCGTAAACGGAGTTGCATAATCTCATAGTCATAGGAACATGTATAAGTCATGAAGAAAGCAATAGCGTAATACTAAGCGATCAAGTGCTAAGCTAACGGAATGGGTCAAGTCAATCACATCATTCTCCTAATGATGTGATCCCGTTAATCAAATGACAACTCATGTCTATGGCCAGGAAACATAACCATCTTTGATCAATGAGCTAGTCAAGTAGAGGCATACTAGTGACACTCTGTTTGTCTATGTATTCACACAAGTATTATGTTTCCGGCTAATAAAATTCTAGCATGAATAATAAACATTTATCATGATATAAGGATATAAATAATAACTTTATTATTTCCTCTAGGGCATATTTCCTTCAAGGTTCACGCAAAGGTTCTACGTCACGTGCATCACGTCGATTGAAGAGCGGACCTCTAGGTCTTTCCAGTAGAGTAGGTCCCAAAATATAGATTTGTTCTTCCACATGGGTGCGCGTCCCTCGGCGTCATTCGGAACAGATAGTCCGTCGGGACCCTTTCCAAAGATTACGTGTAAATCATTGACCATAGCAAGTACGGGATCACCGGTACGTATGGCGGGCTTCTTCCGGTGATCTGCCTCGCCTTTGAAATGCTTGCCTTTCTTTCGACATTGATGGTTGGTCGGAAGAAATCGACGATGGCCCAGGTACACATTCTTCCTGCATTTGTCTAGGTATATACTTTCGGTGTCAGCTAAATAGTGCATGCATGCGTGGTATCCCTTGTTTGTCTGTCCTGAAAGGTTACTGAGAGCAGGCTAATCGTTGATGGTTACAACCAACAACAAGTGCAGGTTAAATTCCTCCTGTTTGTGCTCATTCCACACATGTACACCGTTTCCATTCCACAGCTGTAAAAGTTCTTCAACTAATGGCCTTAGGTACACATAAATGTCGTTGCCGAGTTGCTTAGGGCCTTGGATGAGAACTGACATCATAATGAACTTCCGCTTCATGCACATCAAAGGAGGAAAGTTATACATACATAGAGTCACGGGCCAGGTGCTGTGATTGCTTCTCTGCTCCCCGAAAGGATTAATGCCATCCGCGCTTAAACCAAACCATACGTTCCTTGGGTCACCTGCAAACTCAGCCCGATACTTTCTCTCAATTTTTCTCCACTGTGGGTGCTCTCGACCCGTCTTTCTTACGGTCCTCTCTATGCCATCGCATCAACTTGGCATGCTCTTCGTTTCTGAACAGACGTTTCAACTGTGATATTATAGGTGCATACCACATCACCTTCGCAAGAACCCTCTTCCTGGGGGGCTCGCCGTCAACATCACCAGGGTCATTTCGTCTGATCTTATACCGCAATGCACCACATACCGGGCATGCGTTCAAATCCTCTTACGCACCATGGTAGAGGATGCAGTCATTAGGGCATGCATGTATCTTCTGCACCTTCAATCCTAGAGGGCATACGACCTTCTTTGCTGCATACGTACTGTCGGGAAATTCGTTATCATTTGGAAGCTTCTTCTTCAATGTTTTCAGTAGCTTCTCAAATCCTTTGTCGGGCACAACATTCTCTGCCTTCCACTGCAGCAATTCCAGTATGGTACCGAGCTTTGTGTTGCCATCTTCGCAATTGGGGTACAACCCTTTTTTGTGATCCTCTAACATGCGATCGAACTTCAGCTTCTCCTTTTGACTTTCGCACTGTCTCCTTGCATCAACAATGACTCGGCGGAGATCATCATCGGGCACAATATTTTGTGGTTCCTCTTGATGTTCAGCAACTTCCCCCGTTGCAGCATCACCGTATTCCGGGGGCACATAGTTGTCAGCGTCCTCTTCTTCTTCGCTGGCTTCCGTCATAACCACTATTTTTCCGTGCCTGGTCCAAACATTATAGTGTGGCATTCAACCCTTATAAAGCAGGTGGATGTGAAGGATTTTCCGGTCAGAATAAGACTTCATATTCCCACATATAGGGCATGGACAACACATAAAACCATTCTGCTTGTTTGCCTGAGCAACTTCGAAAAAATTATGGACGCCCTTAACGTACTCAGAGGTGTGTCTGTCACCGTACATCCATTGTCGGTTCATCTGCGTGTGTTATATATAATTAAGTGTGTCAAAAATCATTATAGAACATCATGGATATATAAGTGACCAAATTAATAAAAGTTCATCATCACATTAAAACCAAAGTACATACATAGTTCTCATTGAACAACATATAGCTCTCCAGAGCATCTAATTAAACCATACATTGAAACTATGTAAAACATTTCAATGCAACAACAAATGCCATCATAGTCGCAACCAAGGTAACAATTGATCCAACGGCATAATGATACCAAGCCTCGGTATGAATGACATATTTTCTAATCTTTCTAATCTTCAAACGCATTGCGTCCATCTTAATCTTGTGATCATCGACGATATCCTCAACATGCAACTCCAATATCATCTTGTCCTCCTCATTTTTTTATTTTTTCCTTCAAGTAATTGTTTTCTTTTTCAAATAAATTTAACCTCTCGACAATAGGGTCGGTTGGAATTTCCGGTTCACATACCTCCTACATAAATAAAATCTACGTCATGTTGGTCGGCATAATTTTCATAAATTATAAATGAACCAAATAGTTATAAAAGCTAATATATACCACTTCCGAATCATAGACAGGACGAGGGACGACGGGGGCGGATACCAAAACCATCGCACTACATAATAACAAGCAATAATAAAAGTAAGAAAATTAGACAAGTATCTATCTAAAGTAAGAATTTTTTCTTTAAGAAAGAAGATAAGAACAAGAGGCTCACCACGGTGGTGCCGGCGACGAGATCGGCGCGGGCAATCGACGGCGGTGAAGACGGGGACGGGACGTGACGGACCGCTAAACCTAGACATATCTCGGGGGAAATGGAGCTTGGAGGTCGAGCTTCGAGAATAGAAAGCTTAACTAGTGTGGCTCGGGCATTTCATCGAACACCTCATGTGCATAGGAGGTGAGCTAGAGCACCACAAAGCTCTCCTCGCCCGGCCGTAAAAAGCAGGCAGTGTGGAGTGCTCTGCTGGCGATGGGGTATATATATAGGCAACTCATTGGTCCCGGTTCGTATTGAACCGACTAAAGGCCTTCGTCCGGTTCCAAACGGCTGGGACCAATGGTCAGGCCAGAGCGAGTGATTGATCCTGCTCGCGAACTGTGACAAATGGGTCCAGAACGAACGGGACAAATGCCCCATGAGGCCCGGCCGCCCCTGGCGCATGACAGGGCGTATGCCCCAATGGGTCTCGGTTAAATGTTGAATAACTAATTGTGGCACGCAAAGCCCTGTTTTCTACTAGTGACACCATTTATAATGAAAAATCACGGTAGGATCTTTTCCTACTGTTTTCCCGTTACAAAGGAAATTAAAAGGCCAAAAGAATGCAGTGATACATGTCTTGTAAATTGGCTAGGCCGATCGTCGAGAGAATAAAGTGGGCCCTTCTCTGCTGACTGAAAGCTTTGGTACAATGATGAGATGCGGCATGGACGCTGGGAATGTTTTGTTCATACAGCGGAAGCGTGTTGTGTAGGTCGGTCGATCGAAGCCGTGCTCTAATTGGAGTGGAACTCATGGAGAGTGCAACAAGGAACATGAAACATGGAGAACAGAGAAAAGTTTTCATTTATTTTGAAAGACAGCACAGAGGAAAAAGTTAGTCAATTTTTCCTGCTGATGGTAAGTGTCCCGAGAAAGAGATTATGAAAATTCTTGTGCTAGATATACATGTTGGTGCCTATCTAGGTGTTGGCTGCTAGCCGCTGATGATGGCAGTTTCTGCCACATCCTAATTGACATGGACTCTTGAGGTTGAGGGTGACTTCATGGGCCAATACTCCAAGTTGCCTGTGTCAACATCTCGAGATATATAAGTTGACATTCACACACAAGATTTCTACCCAAAAAAGAAACGGATTTGAGCACGTTCCAGCCATTCTAGAGCCCATGTAATCATCTGTGCACGAAATAGTGTGAAGATCCGTAGGTATATCCCAAAGGAGTAGATTTCCCTGTTAATTAGTCATACTTTGGACCGCGTACATACACAGTGCTCTACGCAGTAGAAGCAACACCCAACCCAACAAACCTACACTAGCTAGTTGCTAACGCAACAGGTCGAAAAGGAATCACATCACACCGGAGAAGTAGTAAAGCAATGGTCCCTCGTGAAAAGAGTTGGCAATCTGGCGTGAGGGCACCGAGCGGAGTGACGTCCGTGACGCGGGTAGCCTTTGGCGGTTTGCATGGCTTCACGTTCACGTCCAACCCAGCTAGCTAGCCCTCCCAAAGAGGCACTGGAAGTTCTTATTCCCTCGTTATTCCCTCTCATATTCTTCGTCCCGTATACCCATCCTCGGGCAGTATAGAGACGTAGTACGCAGCGCACGATCGATGTCGTCGTCGCCGTCATCTCGCAAAATGAGAGGCTAGCTTCAGAGACGGGACCGGACCATCGTGTACTGGAGCTAGAAGTAGGGAGGTCACACGGGCGGAACAAATACGTTTCGCTTCCGTCCTTCTCGTGCCTCTCATGAGAGCCCGCGCCGTGGCGCCCATCACCTGAGTGCGAGGACTCGGAGAAACGTGGGCCTGTGTTAGATTCAGGCCACGCCGTGAGCTTAAAAAGTTCACCGATTAAGCGGGACTCTGTACTACTATGAGTGGCGTGCACGCTACACTAGTAGAAAAGAGCCAATGGTCAAGCCGGTCAAATGTTATTGGGTTTAATCAAGGCACCCGATAAAGGCATTCGGCCGGTTAAATGGCCGGCGCGCGTGGGCCATTGGTCGAGGTTAAATGCAGGCCATGGTCGATTGGTGTAATGACAGGGCCGATAGCCTCGCTCTGGCCCACCACCATTGGTGGGTTGATGGCGTGAGCAGGGACAAAGGCTGCCCATTAGTCCGGTTCATGCCAAAGAACCGACTAAAGGTTGGTCCTCGTTCTTGACGAGTTTAGTCCCATTTCGCCAACCGAAGGGGAATCAGACCGGTTTATAAGCCCCTCCCTCTCTGCCATGTTGAGCTCCTCTTAAAATAAAAATAGATGCCCTTATACAGGGAACTTAGCCTAAATTCATACTGAATTTCTCTGAAGTTCGTAGAAATTTATTATGAATTTAGGTTGAATTTTCTCTATAAGCGCATCTATGCTCATTTCTGAGTAGTTTTTTATATAGTTTTTTTTTCTGCTATATTTATTTTTTTCTATTTATTTGTGAGTTGTAATAAGTCATTAAAAATAAGCATCTATGCTCATTTTTTAGTAAAGTTAATTACAACTATTTTTTCTTCTATTTATTTCTGAATTGTAATAAGTCATTAAAAATAAGCATCTATGCTCATTTTTTTGGTAAAGTTAATCATAATTATTTTTTCTTCTATTTATTTCTGAATTGTAATAAGTCATAAAAATAAGCATCTATGCTCATTTTTTAGTAAAGTTAATCACAACTATTTTTTATATAGTTTTTTTCTTTTCTGCTATATTTATTTTTTTTTCTTTTTATTTCTGTGTGGTAATAAGTCATTAAAAATAAAAAAGAGGCACAATGCTAGTTAATTCGCTTCAAGCCTTTCGGAATAGTGTAAACTGCGCTGCACATAGCTCCGTGCAGTCTACCCTATTCCTCAAGGCTTGAAGCGAACCAACGTGAGCATTGAGCCTCTTCTTCATCGTCTCTGCACTCAGGGTTTATAAACAGCTGAAGTGCCTCTCGCTTGGCGGTGGGACTAAAAAACAGCGGCATAAAATAAATAAGTAAAGAAAAAATGCCTCCTCATCGGGCACCCACGCCTGGATACGACTAGAAACCCACCATGGGCCAGATTTAGGCCCTTGGTGGCCCATTAGGACCATCGAGCAAAGCGGTAGTTAGTAGGCCCGTAAGCTGCGGTGGAGAGGAGCTTCGAGAGGGAGCGGCGGTGGGGCTTATAAACCACTGCGCTCCCTCTCGGCTAGCGAGGTGGGACTAAACTTTCGTGCCGCAAGCGTGCGGCCTACGGTCATTGGTCGGTTCGTGGCTCCAATCGAACCATTGCCCTTTAGTCCTCGGTTGGTGGCACCAACCGGGACCAAAGCTCCTTCGCTTCCGCCCTTTGGGTCTTTGAAAAGAGGCCTTTGGTCCCGGTTGGTGCTACCAACCGAGACTAAAGAACATTAGTCTGATTGGTCCATGCCAACCGACTAAAGGCTTTGCTATATAACGAAAATTTCATAACCGCATCCCCACTTGGATCTCTCCTTCCTCCTCGATCTCCGACGCCGCTGCCGCCGCCCCCATCATCGCACGCTGCCCGTCGCCGCCGTCTCTTGTGCGCTCGTCACCGCCCGTCGACACCCGTCACGTAAATCGACGTCCCCCGTCATCGCTGTCTCGCGCCTCCGCCCCGTACGTCGCCGCCCCGTTCGCCCCCGGCCCGTCGTCGGCGCCGGCCCCGTGTATTTTCCGATCCGGTTTCTGTTAGATAAATTAGATAGAAAAATTATAGATATTAATGTCAAATGTTAGATGAACTAGCTAGATATTAATTAATGCTAATTAGATGAGTTAGTTTTTTATATTTTTATTATAGATGAATTAGTAAGTGCTTAGTTAAATTAGTAAGAAAATTAATAAGTGCTTAATTAGTTGAATTAGTAAGTACTATAATTGAACTAGCTAGTTAGAAAAATATAATTACTATTTTATTTAGATTTTTTGGTAATATAATTAGTTAGAAAAATATGAGTTAGTTAGAAAAATACTAGTTTATTTTTAGTAAGTACTATATAGTAAGTGCTACTAATTTGTTTTTAGTAAGTACTACTTTATTTATTTATAGTAATAAGTGCTTAGTATAGTTGAACTAGATAGTTGATTTAATTAATAAAAACTACTTCATTTAACTATATATACAAGTAGTTTGTAGTAAGTGCTACTTTATTTATTTATAGTAAGTACTACTTTATAGTAAATGCTTAGTATAGTAGTTGAACTACATAGTTGATTTAATTAAAAAACTACTTTATTTAACTATATATAGAAGTAGTTCCCCGCATCGACGTCGGGCGATGCCTATCCCACATCCTCAAATGCGTCGACTTCGGCGGTGGAGGCTTGCTTGATCAGGGCCATGTTCGGGACTGGGCTCCGCCGGGCTGGTATTGGGAGGTGCTACCTTCCGGGGACGTAGGTTGGTGAGGAGGCAGCCCGTTGTTGACCCGATCCTTGTTTGGTGGCGGAGGTGGTACGTCACCGTGTCAGCGAGGAGGACGAGCACGTCCGTCGCTACATGGTTGCATTGGAGGGCAGGTTCGACAATACACAGCGAGTTCTTGAGGATCTCACTGGAGCTATGATCCTGTGACGGTTCCTTATCTTTGAGTGTCCACCGCCCGCGTCGATACCCGTCGGGCGCTACGGTTCTAGTTGTATTAGTGATGCTATATTAGTGATAATATTCGACGATGTACGAACACCAAGAGATGATGTACTTTTGCTTATAATTATTGAATGCATGCTAATTTGAATATTAATTTATTTTATGATTTGGTTTTGCTTATTAAATGCTCATATTGGATAAGTTCTCCTTCATTTGAATTATGAATATAGGCCGGAAATGTCGTACTCACACGACGAAAACCGCCCGGGGGAGTGCGACTGGTGCCACGATGACCGAGGTATCTGCGACAGGTTCATTGAGCTGGACGAAGATCGGTGCTTCAGCATTAAGCTCGACGAGAGCTTCGATGTTCATACAGTACGCAACGACGACAATAGTTTTTTTTTCATAATTAATCATGACTTCAACTATTTTAATCATGACAATATTTTTCATCTTTTCCAATTCGACTAGCTTATCCCATGCTTTGTAAGACACTATGTCTTGGAGAGGATGGGTTTTGAAGACCATGAAAGTTTTGAAACCAAAAAAATTATTCTCGGTACCCATCATGGTGTGGATTTTTAAGTAAAGTTGTACAATGCTGAAAGTGTAACCTATTTTGGTTGCAAAAATTGGGAAGCACTTTGCAAGATGTATGGTCTTGATGAGGGTATGCTTGTCACCATGGATCTTGGTGATCCTACAATCGAGCAAGAGACACCTTCGATTTGGGTCCTTGTTGATACACCTCCAATTCTTCCCCATGTGAGCTTAACATAGTTATTAAGTAATTTATATTATTTATTTCAAAATAGTTGACAGCTTATTTCCATTGACAGCTTATTTTGATTGTTCAAAGAATGTGCGGAAGATGGTAGACAAAACCCACTACACCGATGGCTCTGAATTAACTTATAAAGAGAAAAATCATCTGATCGCATTTTGTAGGGATCTTGAGAATTACAATGTCTACAATCGAACTACTCAACATTATGGTCAATACGTGCCACTAGTGCACGTGTTGAACTACGGTAACTACCATGGAGATACCACAGTAAGATTTTTTACTATTACGACATCCGTGCATCTTTTTGCATACTTCTAAAACTAGTACATCATTGCTGACTCTGAAGTTATTACTATGTTTTTCAACAGAGAATCCCAGAGGATTGTGTGCCTCATTTGATGTATGAGAATGGCAGCCTTCATGTTTTGAACATATATCCGTGTCATCCTACTGAATCTCAACTGTCCATACCGGATTTCTAAAAGAAGTGGAGACATGACAATCAAAGAATGGAAAAAATGTATGGACAATCGTAAGGAGCTTCTTGGAAGCAAAAGGAAGCGAAGCGCAAGAATTGGAGACAGGATGATCTCCATTCTTCATAATGGAGAGTCAGGGTCTATATTGTTTTATGCTATTTTACCTTAAGGGTGTGTAATTAGGTCCTACCTGATACTGATGATCATGTGCTAAGAACAATTATGTAGGATTGGATTCGATGACTATGAGGATGATGATCGTATGACTTATTATTAATAACGAATAGAAGTTGTATGATCATGCATGCATGATTAGTAGGACTTGTTATTATATATGATGATGTATATATGATGCGAGCATGCATAAGCATGTTATATCAGCGGGTGAAATGAACATAGCAAAGCAGCGTTGATAAACCAAGGACGAAGATATAAGAGAGGACGCTTCTCTATTAGCTAGCTAATAACAACCTAAAAATAACCCCCAAAACCCTAAAGCAGCCATTTTTCTTAAAAAACATGGACTTTTGGTTCCGGTTGATGCCACCAACCCACCAAAACTCTGACTAGGCTCGGACCGCCACGTGAAGATCTCATCACGGTTCGTGTTTGAACCGGGACTAATGGGTGGAGGTATTTGTAACGACCCATTAGTCCCGGTTCATGAACCGGGATTAAAGATCCTTATGAACCGGGACTAATAGGTGTTTTTCTACTAGTGCTAGTAATTAAGCAAAACATATCAAAAATTAGCTAGAGGTTACTTTGCTCTGGATACCGATATATTTGCACTGAAAGAGAAGCACTAGTTCAGTGTACACAGTCAACAAGTAAGCTCCACGTTTCCACGTCGAAAGAAGGCAACCAAACCCCGGAGAGAATCTCAGCTTAGAGACGTACAGAGAACGGGGCCCGGTCACGAGCAAGAGAACACGGCACCACACATGCATATTCCCTCCTTTGCAACCACCGCCTCGATCCCACGGTCTCTCTCTCATCTCACCACCCGGTAAAATCCAAGCGAGCCGGCATAATTGAGCTGCATACGACCAAGCGACCAAATTCCCTTCTCACACGGGAACGTGGCTATCCCCGTGCCGTCTCGTGTGCTCCCGATCGCGCGTCCTACATGGTGGAAATCTATGTGCCCCGGCCATGAATACTGCATGCAGGTTGCTATACTTTACTACGGGTCCAGTCTGGCAAAAAATTTCCCCACAGTAAAGTTATCTGGGGACTGGGGTAAATGAATCACATCGGGGAGGACTGTTGGTTGGCAGACAGATGCCTATGGGAATACATTCTGCATATCAGCACCGATGGGTCAGTGTCACCTTGACCGCAATTCCCTCACCTAATGCATGCTTATCGTTGTGTATATATTACTATCGTGCTACTGCCCCCTTTTGTTCGTAGCGGCTGTCTCGTTGCTAACGATTAAGTGTAGAAAGTTTTCTTCCTCATGAAATGGCCTTTGCTTATGGTTGGTGTCGATTACTAAAGTTGGGACAGCGAACGTCCGGCTTAAAAAGGTCTGCTCGACAGACATGGTTTGACTAGGCGCATAAGCAGTGCTGTATGTCACACTAATCATTGTGATCGCCCGCTTAAACAAGTCACACCATGAGATTTGAGTCGTGCATGCCAAATCCATCGGCTAGCTACGACCTAGCTACGTAGGGACACGAAAAGATTGAAATGTACGTCACCAGGGAAGATATACAGGGCGAGCGCATAGTAGGATGACGATTTTCTAACATGGTGGGCTTGCTACTGCGCTCCGGTCATTTCGATGATCGACGGTTCCTTGTCGATTCGTGCACACACACAAAAAAAGTGTTGGAACTTTCTTGGATCATGCGTGAAAATTCTCTTGAGAATGAAGAATAATCAACGCAAAGCAGAATATGACTCTGTCAAATTGTTGAACTATCGACGACATGATCGTGTCAAGCTGGATCAACATAAAGAGCCAAAAATTGCAAACCAAACCTTGCCAAACTTTTGGTCCCTAAAACATTATGCGACATCTTGCTGCTTCTCAGTGGCGGAGCCGGGGGGACGAGCAGGGGCCAGGCCCCCCCAACGATCGACGATTGTTTTACTACGCACGGGCAATTTGCGATAGGATTGGGGTTTTTGCCCCTCCCCCCGCCCCCCCCCCCCCCCCCAACTCAAACAGAAAGAGTAAAATATGTGAAAGGAAAGGGCCCATAATAGAGCCCAATCACAGTTATGGCCTCCGCCCTCTTCCTACTACTAGCCCATGTTGCCTCCAAAAGAAATATACTACTAGCCCATGGCGTAATTTCCCTGGCCCCCGACATGATTAGCACGCGATTTGAGGGTATTAGCGCTGGGCGCTGGCGGCTGCCGCTGCCTCTTGCGCTCCCTGCCCATGAGTAGAGATTTGAGTCCGATTAATCAATAGACACCGGCTCCATGAGGAGCGACCTGCAGATTACTCCTGTCAATTCTCTAGCGTCCCAGTCAACCAGCCAAGGTTAGCATCAATACTTCTATATCCAATTTTAGTTAATTTAATGGTGATTTACAATGCTAATTCATTTTAAATTTCTTTTGTTGATCTGCTTAGCGCTTATAAAAGAAAAGCACTGCCAAACATCACAAAATATTAATTAAATTTTTATGCATGTTGTTTTGAGCTCTCTACCTACTGATTATGTTAATGGGGCCAATGGGCAAGTTATCAATCCCGGTCCAATTGAATCCGTCTGCTGAATTGCATGATAATCTACACTGAGAAGGGAATTATCTAGGAATCAGGTCATCTTCTGATGAAATTATTAGTAATTTTGATCTTATTGGAAATTGTAGGGTAAACTTTAACTAATACAAATTTAACACGTCAATATAGTATTGCAGTAAAAAAAAGCATTGAGTTCTTTTTTCTTGTATCAAGTTTACTTGGCCCCCCTATACCCAAATCCTGGCTCCGTCCCTGCTGCTTCTATGCATCTTAATCACAGTACTGAAAACCAGACCGGTGAACGGACCAGGAGGCCGCCGGTTCACCGGTTCACCATCTGACTTTTAGCCACAAAAGGTATATTTCGTATATCAGTATATACTAGTAATATCTGGTCAAATATTTCATGCCCATAGCACACCGTTGGTGCATGCAGGAGGAAGTAGACTTCGGCACCCCAAGATTTTGAATGTTTTTCTTTTTTTTTGTAAATGTGTTTTTGTAAGGACCTATGATACTTAATACACGACTTTAGGCCTTTTTGCAAAAAAAAAAATGGTAGATTTCTAGTATATGTTAATAGCAACATAGGAAGGGCGAGATGGTTATTGGGTCGAGCTTGAGGCTTCTGGCCCAGTAGGTGTACTTTAGTTAAGTTTCACTCGATCCGCTGTTTTGCTGGCCCAATATCTTTTCTATTCTCTGCCTATTTATTATTATCGGAAAAAACTTCAATTGAATAAATCATAGTAATTCAAATGTTGCTGAGATGATGTAGTGTATATAAGAAACTTGCTCAGAAAAATGTGTGAATATGAATATGCCTTTTGCATTCATGTTTGTACCATATAATATCTGCATTTAAATTAAATTGTATTAATACATCAAGTACATGCCTAATTAATAACTAATTCTTTTGCAAGGATAATTAATAACTAAATCATCATAGCTTAATTTAATATGTTTAAATATGTCATATTCATGCATGGTTGCATCAACTAAAATATGAGTTAGGCCTAATTAGCAATTAAATTTTCTTTAATGGAGTAATTGGTAAATGCTTTATGTCGCCGGTTCATTTAAAATAAGTAGATAGTGCTAGCTTATGCACCTCACCATATTATGCCATGTTCATCCATGCTAACCACACTTGTTAACCTTCATCCTTAATTGGTCCTGTTTAATGAACTTGCCTTATGTATTGCATGCTATTAACTTGATCCATGTTGCATTCGCGTATCATTCTTGATCTCATGTACATGTTGGATCTGGTTGTAGCAATAGAATGCATATTTGATTGCTTCTTTAGTGTTTGCTTCTTCACAGATATGACTCAGAGATGAGGTGAGCCATGAGCAAAAATACGACCATGTACCAGGCTACTGGTCCATTAGGCAAACAAAACTTACTTGAACATTTCGACACATCTTGTGTTTTCTCCCTTATTCATGCACTAGCAAGGCTATATTGAGTCTTGATGCCTATTCTTACGTATAGCCTGATTATTGTCACCTAATATTTTCTTTACATTCCAGTCCTAGCATGCCCTGTTCTTCTTGACCTATTACCATGTTTAGCCATGTGAGTCATAGCACGCATGCTTACGGTGTTGCTCGCGATTAACCTAGCTCTAGCTCTGCTATGACATGAGGAAGTAAGATAGGATGGTAACAGTGGGAGGCCAGGCTTTACGCCTTAGTGTTTTACTCCACTCGAGCCGACCTAGGGCCGGAGTTCATGTTGTCTTGATCCGAGATGAGCATGCAAACCATACATGGAGATTTGTGGGGCCTCCTCGATCTACTACCTTAGACCTCAGACATGTTGATGACCTACACGTGCACGTGATTTTTTGTAGCCTTTTTGAAGTAAGAGTACCGATCCCACATGAAGCACGGGAAATGGACTTTGTCGCGACGCTCGACCCGGCCTCTTGCGACCTGCGTGGCGACGCGCCCGCCGTGATCTCTCCCGCGAGCCCGCCGGCCTCCCTGCCTGCGCTCCCGGCGCCCGACGCCCCAGCCGTCCTCTCCGCTCCCGGCTCCTCCCCGCCCTCTCCTTCCGCGGCCCTGGCGCCCCTGGTTTTGGCTGATTTGGCGGAGCCCGAGGACATCGCTGCTGGCCGTCCGGTGGTGTGCCGCGACCGGGTTCCTCCTCCCGCCCCAGCTCGCCCGCCGCCGTCCCGTGCCTCCGGCGACCTTACCCCCAGGGGTGGGGGTTCGGCTGCCCGTGCATGGACACAGTCCCGCCGAGGACCGAGCTCGCCACGGCCTCCCTTGGGGCAAGGCGCGACCTTGGGGTCAGGGGGTTCCCGCCGCCGCCAGCATGCGGCTGGCTGGGGTATCGCCGGTCGTGCGGACCTTGGCCCTGCCCGGTCGTCCTGGTGGGCCTCGGACGCCACTGCCGCTGCTGGGGTGTCCGCGACGTTGCCGGCGTTGGCCGTCGGGTCTCTCGTGCTCCTCCGCCGCACCCCCTTCCGGCCGTTCATCGCATCCTTCGGCTCCTCCCGGCTCCGCTTCGTGTCCGGCCTTAGTGCCCAGCGCTGACCCTCCACTCGGCGTCCTCCCTTGCTCCCACCGGCGCCCGTGGCGGCGTAGGGAAACCCGCCAGCTTCGCCACCGCCGAGCGTGTTGGGCCGCCCCGTGGTGGGCCTTGGTTTGGGGTTGGGCCTTGCCCCCTCCACTGGGCCCTCTGGGCCTGTCCCCATGGCTGGAATGGATCTTGGGCTGCGCCGGCCCACGCTGGCTGCCGGCCCAACCCAGGGCCTACTACCCCGGCCACCCACTTGGGGGTCTACCTGGCCCCTGCGAGGGTTTCCCATTCCGCTGTCTTCTTCCCCCCGAGCGCCGCTCGGCCCCTCGCGACTCCCGCCGCTCCTCCCCCAGGGCCTTCGCCGGGAGTCGGACCTACGCCGGGAGCTGTCCTCCCGGGACCAGCGCCGCTCGCCCCCTCGCGACTCCCGCCGCTCCCCTAGTCGTGACGGCCGCCGCTCGCCAGCCCGGGACGGCCACCGCTCCCCGCCCCGTGACGACTGCCGGGATCGACATCGGTTTCCCGCACCGAGCCATGGCGCGCTGACCGGCATCGCTCCCCCTCGCCCGAGAGGCGCCGTGCTCGCTCCCCCTCCCCGGGCCGCAATCCCGCCCCACCTGCCGCCGATGCTCCTACGCGCCGCTACCAACCCCCGCAGAACCAGCCTTCCTGCCCCCCGCCAATGGTGGGAATGGAAGCGGGAGCTCAAGGCGAAGAAGAAGAAGAAGAGGGGCCCCGCGCGCCCCCCTACCGTGCCGTCCCCCTCACTCGCAACCTCGGCGCTGCCCGCGTCCGATGCCCCCTGTGACCCGCCCCCGTGCTTCAACTACGGGCTCGCGGGCCACTTCCAAGTCGAGTGCACCAACCCTCCGATGTGCTACCTCTGCAAGGATACCAGCCACCCCGCGGTGCTTTGTCCGGATCGTCCTTTGACGGCTGAGCTCATGATGTATGGCCATGGCATCGAGGGCCTCGACTTCTTCCACATCGAGGTGGAGGACATCCCACCCCCTTCTCCGTCGCTCCAAGCGATCGTCACCGTTGTGGGGGTGGGTGTCGCTTCTCCGGAGATGATCGAGGCTGAGCTCAACCACCTGTGACGGCGTGTGTGGGACTGGCAGGTGACTCCAACCTCTGCCAGCTCCTTCACCGTGGTCTTCCCGGACACCGTCATCTTGAGCCTCTGCACCCGCAGCGACGACATCACCTTGGCCCAGAACAAGCTCGTGGTCAACATCTCTGAGCCAAAGGTCGACCCCAAGGCGTTCGCTGTCTTGGATACTGCTTGGATCATCGTTGCGGGGCTCCCTGATGTGGCCTGGTCCGAGCGGGTCATTCGCAGTATGTCCAAGATCCTCGGCAAGGTGGTGGTGGTGGATGAGCTCTCCCTCCGCAAAGAGGAGGAGGTCCGGGTCAAGGTTAAATGCCTCGACTCCGACAAGCTCCGTGCCACCGTTCGAGTCTTCTTCAACGACCTGGAATTTGACCTCAAGATCTACCCCGAGCCCCCTAACCACATCGGCCGCCCCCGTTTCTCTGATGATGGGAACTTTGGGGGTGGGGGCGCGGACCGGCACGACGACTCCCACTACCGCCGCCTGTGTCCCTCCCGCCACGAGGACCCGGACGACGACGATGAACGCTCGGGACACAGTCGTTCCCCCTCACGTGACCCCTCCGATCCTCCCCGAGCTGGGGGTGCAGGTGCTGGCGCAGGCCGGTCACGTGCGCTGGTCCCACTGACGAGTCAGCCACCGCACTGCTGCCGGCTGCCTCCCCCACCTCCTCTGCCGAGATGAGCGACATCTCCAGCGTCGGCCTCCTCGTCGTCCCGGCTTCCTCGCCGCGCTCTGCCTGCTCCCCGTCTTCGGCCCTGGAGGCGCTGCCCCTGGTTCTGGTGGCTCCCCCGACGGCCGAGCTTCCTCCCGTCGCGACTCCTCCACCAGGCTCCCCCGGAGGTGCCCCGCCGCTGGCCGCGTCCACCCCCCGGAGTCTGCCCCCGTGGTTGTGCCGGAGGACGGCCCGCCTGCCCCGGACCTGCCCTCCCCCGCCCGGCCGGGGTCCGGCGCCTGCTTGGAGTCTCCTACTACCGCTTCTCCGACCCGCCTACTCCTGGAGGTCACCGCAGACGTGGTCACCCCCGTCGCCTTCCACCCACCTCGGACAGTGTCGTACGCACGCCGGACCCGGGCCTCGTCGATTTCGATGACTGCCTCGCGCCGCAGTGCCCGTCTCGATGCGGACTGGCCGGCTGGCTTCCCGGCGCCGTCCATCTCCGAGCGTGCTGAGCTCCAGGCCGCGGCCCGGAATCTCGAGCCAGGTCCGACCGACATCCCCTCCAGTTCTTCCAGTTGTTTGTTTTCTGCTCTTGGGGTTGTTCCGCTCGGCCACCTTGCCAAGGTGGTCACAGACTCGTTCGTCGTTTTCAGGGGGGATTTAGGACCCCCCTTTGAGCAGATTGCTGCCATCCAGGCCCAGGAGATCCTTGAGGGAAAACTCGCTGAGACCCGGGCACGTTTCCTCCGCACGCCAGCCACCCGCCGAGGGGCCGGTTCTGGAAATTCACTGCCGTACCCGCTCCCGCACCGCGGCGCTCAGGGTCCGCAGCGCCTCCACCATTCTGGGGTCAAGCAGCCCCCTATGGGGGTTTAGATGCGGGTCCTTTTTTGGAACATCCACGGCTTCGGCCATGACGGTCGCCGCCGCCAACTCATTGAGTACATGCGTGACGAGCACATCGACATCATCGCCATCCAGGAAACCATGCGCACGGAGTTTTCCCTCCCCGAGCTAGATTGTCTTAGCCCCCACCTATTCTCCTGGCACTGGCTCCCTACTAGTGGGACCACTAGGCACTCAGGTGGCATCGTTTTAGGTGTAAAGGATGCCACCTTTGAGGTCCGCGGCATGGACCAGGGTGAATTCTTTGTTAGCATGGAAGTCTTCAAACGGGCGGTCAACTTCAAATGGGAGGTCGTCATTGTCTATGGACCGGCGGACCACCGCCGCTCCCCGACCTTCCTCGCTGAGCTGCAAGGGAAGGTCTCCGCTTCCCCCCTCCCGATGGTCGTGGGAGGTGACTTCAACCTCATTCGCTCTCCGGATGAGAAGAATAACGACCGGATCAACCGCCCTAGAATGCAGATGTTCAACGACTGCATTGTGGAGCTCGGCCTCCACGAGCTTGAGCGGACTGGTGCCAGATTTACCTGGACAAACCGGCAAGCTGACCCAACGCGATCCGTCCTGGATCGCATCCTAGTCTCCCCGAAATGGGAACTCAGGTGCCCATTGGCTTCGCTCCGGGTGATTACCCGGATCGGGTCAGACCATGTTCCTCTCCTCCTCTCCACTGCGGACGAATGTCCCCCTACCCCGTCACGGTTTCGGTTTGAGCTCTTCTAGCTCAACCAAGCGGGTTTCCACAAGGCGGTCATTGCCAGGTGGGTCACCGCGTGCTCTTCCCCAGAACGTCCCATGTCTGCCGTGGACTCGTGGCAGTTCTGTGCCAAGCTCGCCCGCCAATTTATAAAGGGTTGGGGCGCCAACCTTGGTAGAGACCTCCGCGAACGCAAGAAAGCCCTCCTAACGGCCATCTAGGCCCTGGACACCTGCGCGGACACTTCCTGGATCTCCCCGCATGAGTTGATGCTGCGCTATGATCTTGAGGATCAGCTCTCTGCCATCTATACGAATGAAGAAGCATATTGAAGGCTCCGTGGTACCCAACGTTGGGTGCTTCGGGGAGATGCTAATACGGCGTACTTCCAGGCGATCGCGAATGGGAGGCGGCAGCGGAATTCCATCCATTGCCTTTGGGATGGCGATTCCCAGCTTGTCCACCCATCGGACATTCGTGCGCACGTCGATGGCTTCTACAAAGCCCTATTCCCCCCACCCTTCGGGGTGGGGCCGCCCTGGCCCCCGACACCTGGTCGGGTGCCCAGCTTCTGTCCGATGTGGCTAACGCCGCCTTATTTGCTCTGTTCTCAGAGGATGAGGTCCTTGCGGCGATTAAGGGTATGAACCCCTCCTCGGTCCCGGGACCGGATGGACTACCCGTGTCCTTCTTTAAAGCGTTCTAGGAGACCATCAAACCTAAGGTCATGGCTCTCCAACGAAATCTTCTCGGGGACCATGGACCTCGGGCGCCTAAACTATGGGGTCATCACGCTCATCCCCAAAGTCCCGGGCGCGGCTGACATCTGCTAGTTCCGTCCTATCACTATGATCAATGTGATATTTCGAATCCTGGCCAAAGGGTACGCCAATAGGGTGACCCTTTTAGCTGACACCATCACCCATCCCAATCTATCGGCCTTCATTCAGGGGCGATTCATTCTGGATGGGGTGTTGGTTTTCCACGAGGTCCTTCATGAAGTCCGCTCCAAACACCACCGGGCGGTCTTCCTGAAGCTTGACTTCCATAAAGCCTATGAGATGGCTCACTGGCCTTTCCTTCGGGAAGTTTTGCTCCGCAAGGGCTTCAATGACCGCTGGGTGACCAGAGTTATGCAGCTCGTTTCCTGTGGTCGCACCACCATTAACATTAACGGTGAGATTGGTCCCTTCTTCCCCACGCTTTTTGGGGTTCGACAAGGCGACCCATTCTCCCCGTTCTTGTTTAACATGGGGGTGGACGCCCTTGCGGCCATCCTGGACAAGGCCAAATTGGCAGGCCATATCCACGTCGTGGTTCCCCACCTAGTAGGAGGGGGGTCTCCCTCCTACAATATGCCGACGACACCATAATAATGGTCGAGGGCTCCGCGGCCGATATTGCCAACCTGAAGTTTCTCCTCCTTTGCTTCCAACAGATGTCCGGGCTCACTATCAACTTTGACAAAAGTGAAGTGATGATTCTGGGATACACCCCGGACGAGGCCCAGGGCATTGCTGACCGGCTTAATTGCCGCCTGGGTACTTTCCCCACGACACATTTGGGAATACGTATTAGTGACTCGTGACTCACCGTGGCGGACCTCCGCCCAACCGTGAGTCGGATGCAACACCGGGTCAAGCCCTGGAAGGGACAGTGGCTCTTGAAGGGGGCGAGGGTAATCCTCATCAACTCCTCGCTTGCCAGCCTCCTCTGGTTCCTCATGAGCTTCTACATCTTGCATGAGATGCTCCATCAGGAGTTCGCCAAGTACCAGTCCAGGTTTTTCTGGGCACGCGAGGGTGACAAGCAGAAGTACCATATGGTGAGCTGGCCGGACATTTACAAACCCAAGGACCAGGGATGTCTAGGGATCCTGTCTTCTCGGCGCATGATCATCGCTCTCTTGACCCGTTGGCTCTGGCGTATCGCCAACGAGGAGGGCGGCCTCTGACTCACCATCATCCGAAATAAATACCTTCGGGGACAACCTCTAGCTTTCTGCCAGCGCTCGGGCGGATCCCAGTTCTGGCAAGCGGTGATACAGCTTCTCCCCGTGCTCCGTATTGGCACCTCCATCTCGGTGGGCTACGGGTCCTCGACCCTGTTTTGGTTCGACCACTGGCTCAGGGACTCCCCCTGGCCGCCCGCTTCCCGGGCCTATTTGGCATTGCGGCTGATCCACGGATCTCCGTTGAGGCGGCCCTTATTGCTTAGGGCGTCTAGCCTTCTGGTGCCCCTTTGGCCCCCTTGAGGTGGACGAGTGGGACTCCCTTCTCCAGGACATTGCCCTCCTGCCGATGGACGTTGAGGGCGCCCCGGACTCCATCTCTTGGCGTCTGGAGCCCTCCGGCCGCTTCTCCATGAAATCTCTATACGCAGCCATTGCCCCTTTGTTGGCTCCTGAGCCCTTTAGCCTGATATGGGACATTCGCCTTCCCCTCAAGATCATGATATTCCTGTGGTAGTGGATCCGGGGACGCCTCCCCTCTGGGGTTGAAGTCCGCAAGAGCAATGGCCCCGCGACGGGATGTGTCCCTTGTGCGACACGGTGGAGGACTCGAACCACATCTTCTTTTCCTGCTCCACATCCTAGTTCCTGCGGTCGTGCTTCCAAGAGAAGGTCAGCGGACAGTGGTGCAATACTAACTTCCCCGACTTACTCGCTGAGATCCACCCCCCCACTACTGCCATATTAGATGGCTGTGCATTGGGGTCCTCGCCTGGTCACTGTGGACCATTCGCAACAAACTTGTTATTCAGAAAGTGCCCCTGCGATGTGCGACTGACGCGATCTTCAAAATGTGTGGCTATTTGCAGCTATGGCGGCCGCTTAGCCGCCCACAGGACCGGGGCGTCATCAACACCCTCCTCGCTGGCCTTCGATCGATGGCCTTCCGCATGGCGCCTCCGCTTCCGCCACCTCCGCCGGAGCCTGATTAGACCTGCTACTCTTGTTGCAGGGCCTGTGTGTGCTCTTTGTTTCTAGGGCTTGTTGAGATGTGCCCTTAGCATTAACCCTTCTGCTATTTTATCTATGTGTAAGACCTATGTGTGTGGGTGTGTTAACCTTGTTGGATGCTTGGCTCGGGCGGTTTGCTTTATAATATAAAACGGGGCGAAAGCCTTTTTCGGTAAGGGTTTATAATATTGTTCATGCGAGCAAGTTGCCATCCAAAGCAAAGTGGGGATGGAAGTTTGAAATACTACAAGGTTGTTGTGAACAAGGTAATAAAATGCCAGAGAAAAATAAAAGAGTGCAAAGCGTGAAATAATGGTTTTTGGAATCAATACGACTAGAGTGTTCTCAGGGTGTCCGGATTCCCTAGTGGAGTATGCGTGACATATGCCTAAGCATAATTCGAAGTTTGCATTCCTAAGTCACTTTATATGTTTCTATAAGTGGGTGGATCCAAGTACAGATACGTGCATACATGTCGCAACCCCATATCACATACACCACCACCGTTCATCCCCACTCTGGTTACTGAACGACAATAATTAGGGGTTTCCCCATGGATGCAGATATGGTGGTCTTCATTTATCACCTATTGCAATGATCAAGGAAGGAAGGAGATAGGTACTGCCACTACAAATCTCCACAAGCCCACCATCACACCGATAATAACAACCGCTTTTCAATAAGAGGCATATGTTGCATGGTCGACTTCACCCCACGTTGAGAAGATCATTAACATAAACATATAAATAGGATGTCAAATTCTATCAACGTTCAATTCCCAAAATTACTAGCATTCCTCCATATCCCCAAGAACTATGGAGATTACTCGCACATCGAGATCATAAGCATTGTGGGATGAATCATGGTAAACATGGATGAAGTGCCAAAGTAAAAACAAAATGGATCTACATGGTCTAATGTAGTACAATGAGATGGAGACGAGATGGTGATGGAGTAAACAGATGATGATGACGCTCTCTTGATGGGAGGACGCCACAGTGGAGCCCTTCTATCAATTCCCACAATTATCCTATTGGAGTCTAGGGTTCTTCGTTATGGAAGAGTTCTTTGGTGGCGGCAGGTGTCTGATCCACGACCCGATCGCATAGGGGTAAAATACTGGACCGGGATGTTGCAACGGTGAGTGGTACGATCGACGGAATGAGCACACTCAGCCAAACTGTGCATTTTCGATCGCGTTGTCCTCCTCTATTTCGCTTCGTTCTTCCATTTCTTTCTTTTATGATAGTCTTTTATTATCCCAATTAACGTGATTTTAATACCATATTATTGGGATTATTTCCGTGTGCCTCCAAATACTTCTGCGAAAGGAATCCTGGCGAAAACAAAGAAAAGAGCAAGTGAACACGGTAAAATCCATATAATCCTAATAGTAAGGTATGTAATAAAAGGTGTAAAATAACGCAAAATTTGGACTCATCAAGTCCCCCAAGCTTAAATTTATCTTTTCCAAATGTTGCATCTTGTAAGAATGAGATCATTGTGTTCATGAGATGCGGATAAAAGTAAATTAATGAATCCATCGCACAAATTGAAATCCAGATGAGATAGACAATCACAATGAGTTTTAACACATTCTTACTATTAAGATGATCATGAAGGCTTCCACACCTCTACTAATCAATCGGTTAGCAAACGTACTACAACATCATGCAATAAATTACCTATCTTTCAATCGACCAAGTAGCATTGGGCTCTCTGTATTTATGCCAAAGTATTATTCTTCTCCTTTTTCTCGAAAGGGCGGGCTTATGTGTCCTGTGACAATTGTTTTATTTTAACGTGTGACATATAAGCTAAACATGCTCCTTTCTTAAGAGATTAGTATTTTTTTGAAGAGGCTTAATTTATTTATGGAGTTTCACCTTATCGCCACTTGCTCTTTTTAAATTTATTCAAGGTTGTACTATCGTCACAGACCGGGTTTTCAATTTATTTTCTAAATCTTTAAACAAAATAATTGAAATCATAGTAACCTATCCCATATAGTTGTTCACCTTTACTATGGGGGATTAATTGTAGCCTTTCTCGATAAGTAAGAGTGTCGTACCCAACGAGGAGCTAAAGGTAGAACTAATATTTCCTTCAAGTTCTATCGACCACCGATACAACTCTACACACACTTAACATTCGCTTTACCTAAAACAAGAATAAAACTGGAAGTACTTTATAGGTGTAAAGGGATAGGTTTGCAAGATAATAAAGAATGTGAAATAAAAGTACAATTAAGTTAGTATAGCGAGTGTGGAAAAGTGGCGGTAGGATTCGCGGACTTATCCCTAAGCAATTGGCTAAGTTTACTAGATCGATAGTACGTTTTTATGTGTGTGGGGAGGGGGACACTGCTAGCATGTCATCCCTTATTTGGAATTCTATGCAGTTACAATTGGAACTATTACCAAGCATCTGTAACTACCAAAATTCATTAAGGTAAAACCCAACCATAACATTAAGATATATTGGCCCCCCTTCAATCCCGTATGAATCAATTTCTATGTTAGGAAGAAGCTTTTGTCACTCTTGCCCTCCAATGCATAATCCTATCAACATACAACTAACCCTATAGTATGATCCACACACGCGCACATATGATGGGCTCCAAAGGACAACAACATAACCAAGAGCAAATTAAAGCAATCATAGCAATTCACATTTTACCCCAAAGGACAACAAAAATCTACTCAAACATCATAGAATGGAAACACATCTTTAGATAATAATATGAAGCATAAAGCACCATGTTCAAGTAGAGGGTACGGCGGGTTGCGGGAGAGTGGACCGCTGAATATAGATGAGGGAAGGTGATGGAGGTGTTGATGAAGTTGAGGGAGTTGTTGGAGTAGATCGCCATCACATGATGATTGCCCCGGCGGTGTTCTAGTGCCACCTGGAGAGAGGGGAGAGAGCCCCCACCTTCTTCTTCTTCTTCTTCTTCTTCTTCTTCTTCTTCTTCTTCTTCTTCTTCTTCTTCTTCTTCTTCTTCTTCTTCTTCTTCTTCTTCTTCTTCTTCTTCCTTAGCCCCCCCCCCCCTAGATGGGAGGAGGGTTTTGCCTCTGGTCCTTGGCCTCCATGGTTCCCGGAGGGCAGGAGCTCCTCCGAGATTGGATCTCTCTCTCTCTCTTTCTCTCCCTCCCTCTCTCTCTCTCTATCTCTCTCTGTGTGTGTGTGTGTGTGTGTGTGTGTGTGTGTGTGTGTGTTTCTTCTATTTCACAACCATGTTTCTAGCCGAAAACTGTTTATTATATTCTCGGAGATACATAACTCTGATCGGGTTGAAATTTTAACACGATTGTTTTCTTTATATAAGCTTTCTCGCGGCCAAAGAAGGACCACAACCGACTTATGAGGTGCCCACAAGGCAATCCCGTGCAGCCAGGGGGGTGATGGCGCCCTAAAGCCTTGTGAAGGCTGTGGGCCTCCGTTTGCGTTGATTCCACCTCCAAAAAAATCACAAATGTTCCAAAATAAATCTCCATAAAAATTTATCGCGTTTGGAATTCGTTTGATATGGACTTTCTATGAAACAAAAACACACAAAAAATAGGAACTGGCACTGGACACTGGATCAATATGTCAGTCCAAAAAATAATATAAAATATTTCCAAAAGTATGTGAAAGTTGTAGAATATTGGCATGAAGCAATCATAAATTATAGATACGATGGAGATGTATTAGTCGACACCAAATATGTGGAAGACTTATAATCATCAACTAGTGAAAATGCACTAATGCAAGCATTTGATCGCAAATATAATATAACTTTCAAGAAGATGCAATGAAACTACTCAACTAAGCTATTCATTACTCATTGGATAAAAGAGTCTCCCCTCGATCAAAAAGGAACTAGATGGTCCACTTTATTAAGCAAGATCAAACTAAACTTCAACTAATCACCATGCAAAGCGATAAAAAGAACATACATGGGCTTCTATATCTTCCAAAGCTTAATATTCTAAACCAACAAGATTAATTCACCCCCCTTAATTTTTGGTACTTGGGTTATTGGCAGATGCAGATGTGGGGAAGCAGGCGATCGTCGTGCGAAGGAGTTCATTGGTCTCCTCCATGTTAGTGATGCGAAGCTTCAGCACCTGCACTGTATCCTCCTATTGGAAATATGCCCTAAAGATACGTTGGAATCAGAACCATCCATCATCCTCCTGAATTCGTGACCGCCCCCGCCCTCGTATGACCTCTCTCGCGGCCGCTCCCGAGACCTCCCCCACCCTCCCCCACCCACCACCGCCGCCGCAGTCGCCGACACTCGCCCCCGCCGCCCCCACTGCCACCCCTTGATGCGCCCCTGCCTCGCTAGACCATATCCACCGGCTCCCCCCAGGACTCTCCCCCCAGGGATCCCGTCGGGATCGACGGTGATTCGGATGCCTCTTCCATTCGTATACCAGTCGTTCCCAGGGAAGCTCCGCCCGATTGGATTGGTCTCGCCGGCGACACTCCATGCAACAAGGATGTAGCGGTGGACGTAGAGGGCGATGCGGATCCGTGACGACACCATCTCGTGGATGCAGTGTCTGAAGGAATGGAGGGAGGCAGATCTCGCTGTGGAGCGAGCTTCAAATCCATTTCAAAAGCTCTGCCGATTGAGGTACGCACAAACTTGCCAAATCCAACCAAATCGAGAGTTGCTCAACCTCGCGCGACGGGTCTACTTCGAGGGCACCAGGGCAGAGAAGTCCCAAATGCCAGGACCGAGAGAGCAACCGGAGGCCTTTGTGAACTGGGCGAAATCAAAAGAGAGAGCAGCAATGCCCATCGACGGGGACGCCGGGAAGGGTTTCTGGGACGGCTGCCCTTCAGCCCACCATCGGATTTAGAGGAGGTGGATCCGTGGCCCTACCTATCCCTGGCCCCGGATCTGGACTGTTTCAAAAATCGGCCAGATTCGACTGCAGAGGGACATTATTGTGCTGCGCATGGACATTGCAGGGCCAATCTAGAGGCGAACAGTGCGGTTGCCGAGTGCATCTTCTCGGTGGGGGGCTTGGAAAGAGCTTTTCTAGCAGAGTGAGCCCATGCCACCGAGCACACCCACCCACCATGAGAGCGGAAGAAAGGGATGCAGGTACCAGGGCTCGAATCCGAGAGGAAGAGGAAATGTTAGAGGTGATGCTGAGAGAGTCAGCATCAATCAGGATCCCAAGGAGGGGCCATGAGTCGGCTCAGAAGCTCATGACCAGGATCATGACGTTTGCAACAGATCTCGAGTTGTCGCTATTCATGACAAGCAGATCGACGCCGGCAGTGGAGGTGATCTCATGGGCGCTGGCAGCGAGGGATTCGCCCCTGAGAGAGCGGCGGATCAACTTGGAAGCTTTTTGGAGACTCCAGCTACAGGAGAGCCTCACGGTGGCAGCAGGTCTGACCTCGATCAGGTAGCAGATCCTAGGTTGGGGCCGAGCACAGGGGCAGAGGCTCTGATCATCATGGAGGCTTCGGGCGGTTTCAGGTTCGTGAGCAAGAAGAAAGCCGCCAAAGTTCAACCCCCCATGCCTGACTCGTCTGCCAACTCACCTAGCAAACTGCCAGATGCTCGTGGTGACGAGGCGGAAGCAAGGTATAGTCAGCTGTGGGGATCTATAAAAGAGGGGGAGGGGGGAGGGGAAGCTAGAGTTCCGCCTCCTCCATCCAACCACTCCTCAGCGGCGGCTGCCACCACCGATCCATACACCATGGCTGATGGACGGCGCGGGCGGGGCCGAGCCAAGAACAAAGGAGGAACAGGAGATCCGTCGAGCAATTGGCCTCCAGACAATCAGCAGATCAGCCAAGGGAGCGGGTTGCAGCCGCAGCAGCCATTCTTCGGGTTCGGTTACCAAGGTCCACCACCGCCTTGGGCCTTCCCAGGTTAGTTCCCAGGTCCTTACCCTCCTCAATGGGGAGGCCCATAGTAGCAGTGGTTCACTCCCTCGCATATGATGCAAGGACAGTCCCGCGGGCAGGGGGAAACCAAGGAGAAGCACACAGTGGTAGCCAGCAGAAGATCAGTTCACAGGCTAAAAATCAGCAGAAGAAGAGTAAGGATGGGAATCAGAGAAATCTTGTAGTCAACCCGGGCCTGATGTCCTATGCTGGGGTCACATGTTACAATTGTGGCGATCCTGGACACCACAAAGACAAGTGTACAAAACCCAAGTGCTGCTTCATCTTCAAAATGATCACCCACAAGGTGGAAGATTGCTCTGTTAGGAAGAAGCCTCACTCAACAGCTAAATTTGTTGGGAGTGCCGCGCAAGGGCTGGGATTCTATCACCTGGATGCCTCAGATGTGAATGCCCAACACACTGGGTGGCTGAAGAACGTGGGAATTGTTTTTGTGGAAGCTGGTGAAGTCACAAAGCAGGAGCTGGCGATAGAGTTTGCCAGCATGTACAAAACTAACTGGCCATATGGCCCATCAATGCTCTGGATGAGTGGTCTTTCCTAGTCAAATTTCCACCTGAGATTGATGTTGAGCAAGTAGCTGGATACCCCTACTTTGGGCTGTCTAAGGACAACACTATAGTGAATGTAGAAGTGTGGAAAGGTGAGATCACTGTTGAAGATGAGCTGCAGAAAGTCTGGATCAAGTTAAGGAAACTGGATCCAAAGTGGTGTGAATGGTCCCTGCTTGATCAAATCACATCCACCTTTGGTGTACTGCTGGATGTTGACTGGCAACACAATTTTCAGAGCTTCTATGAAACAATCAGGGTCAAAATAGCCTATAAGGATCATAACAAGGTGCCAAAAGAAAGAGTTTTTGAAATTCATGGGAAGCTGTACATAATCCAGGTTGAAGTGGAGCCTCCAAGTGCTGATGTGGAGGAATTGAGACAAGAGCAGCCTGTCAGTGATCAACAAAATGGAGGGACTGACAAAAACCACAATAGCTGTCACAGCCCTAGCTTTGGCCTTTGCTTGTCATTGCATATGCATCCATGCATCATGTATAATTTGTTGAAATCTGAATTGGGGACGAACAAACCCTAGAACCAAATCAAATCAAATAGGCTCAACTTAAAATGATTTTCAAAGAATCCAAAATGCCTTGAGAAAAGTTCATGATTTTTGATTAAGGTGGATATCTCTACCAAAAATGATGCACATATTTTTAGGACATATCTAGATTTTTGAATGAGTTCATTAAGTATTTGAATCGGAGCAACTAAATGCTATGCATATTATTTATTGCTCTAATAATTCGGGAATTATGTGTGGGGCCCTATAATAATGCATATAGCATCCACACTAATTTCCAGAAGCTGCAAAAATAATTTGGTTAGCAAACCAAATTAAAAAATAGTAGCAGAAATAGAAAACAGAAAACAAATATGAAAAGACAGAGAGGAGAGAAAGTACCTGGGCTTGCCTCCCACTGTAGCTTGGCCCAGCCTGCCGGCCGAGATGCCAGTCATCTTCAACCCCCGCCGACCAGCGATTGCGTCTTTGGGCAGCGCCACGTGGCTCAACGCTACCTCCTGCTCCAGCGCGACGCCTCGGCCCTTCCAGCCACACCAGTGAGACGCCCAGACCCCGGGTCTCCCCTCCCCTTCAGCGGGCTCTCTCCCCTGTCTCCCGGGACCTGCTCCTCTCCTCTGTCCCACTCTCCCGAGCAAGACCGAGAGGTCATCGTCGCCGCCGTCCTCCTTTAAAGCAGCCATTGACCACAGAGAGCCAAACCGCCATGTGTTGGAGCCTCGCCATCGACCAGTAAGCCACGAAGCCGTGGATTGTGACCCCGGACGCCCTGAAGCCTCGCCATCGAGCTCATCTTCTCCGCATGGCAGCCGGACGCCGTCGACAAATTCGCTGCTTCCAGGTCGACACCGAGCCCACCGAGATGCGCTTCGACCTCCTAGTAAGCCCCTCCGCCATTTTCCCCTGTCCTCGTGGCGTGTTGTTTGCCGTAGTGTTGTTCCCCGCCCGCGTGCCCGAGCACCGCCGTCCGCCATGGCCGCCCAGCTTCCTTGCCCCGATCCCTCTGCCCGAACCCGTGGCACCAGAGTGCTTCTGGTGGCCCGTGGGTGCCATCTAGGCCACTAGCTCCTTCCCTAC
This sequence comes from Aegilops bicornis, assembly GCA_021605145.1. Lineage (NCBI taxonomy): Eukaryota > Viridiplantae > Streptophyta > Magnoliopsida > Poales > Poaceae > Aegilops > Aegilops bicornis. The sequence goes on from CM038674.1 coordinate 496,742,175, forward strand.
CGCCCTGCAGCCCCGCGCCCGCACCCGACCGAGCTCCGGCCGCCGTCGTGGTTGACACCGCGGTCGTCTCCGGCTGCCCCATCACATGCCACTCCTACCATCCGAAGCGACGCAGCTGCATCTCTCCTACGCGCCCAGCCGCGCAAGCAGCCGTGGCCGGAAACAGTCGGCCGACGATCGCCGCCGCGCCGGATTAGCGTCGCTAGTTAGCCACCAGTTAACCCCGCCATCAGCACTAATTAACCTGGGCTACAGTCCATGACAGTCGGGCTCCGCACTGGACAAAGCCGCAGTCAACGCGGGATTAGAGCCGATTAACAACTGTGTCACTGACGTGTGGACCCCACACGTCAGGTTTGACCCGGTTGACCATAGTTGACCTGTCACATCATGGTGACATAGTGCTGACGCAATAATACATTTTCTGGATTTAAAATAACCAGAAAAATCTAGAAAATGTTCTGAACTTCAAAAAATCATAGTAAATCAACCATAACTCAGAATGAGATAAATTATATATGAAAAATTATCAAAAAAAATCCATAGAATCTTTTTATGGCATCCTCATGCATGTTTGAACAGCTTACAGCCACTGTATATGACAGTTTGAATAAAGGGCTTTTGAAATGTCTTATATGGAGTTTGAATTTGAACCTTTGGTTCATACCAACTACATTTAATCTGGTTGCTAGTTGCATTAGCTCAATCAACAGCATATTGCCATTTCATAATCATGCATCATAATTGTTGCATTGCATTGATTGTGTTATTCCTTGTTTGCCGGTATTTGTCCCCTCTCAGTAGACGAGGTTCCGACGATGTGATCGATGACACTGATGAAGACTCAATGCTATCTTCAGAAGTGCCAGGCAAGCAGAATCCCCTTGTTCATTCCGATACAATCCCACTCTCTTGCTCCTACTCTATTTTACTGCATTAGGACAACAACGATTCAACTGTTACATGCTGCGGTAGTTGAACCCCTTTCCTTTGCATGACCTGTCATTGCCACAATAAATAGATGAAACCCACTAGCATGAGTACGAGTTGTTTGAACCCTGATGTGCCTACTCATTCATGCTTGTTGTCATGCACACTCTTTGCTTAGAGTTGAGTCGTGTCTGATTCATCGGGGATGAATTGGAATGTGGTGAACATGTCCTACTGTTGAGAGCTAAGTGTGTGAACACTATTTGGTAAAGGTAGCGGTGAGAGGCCATGTAGGAGTACATGGTGGGTTGTCTCATTGAAACCATCCTTAGGAACTGAGTTCTGTGTTTGTGATCCATGAACAGCTACTACCACACATTGTGCTCTGGGCACTCCAAGCTCTCTCGACTTATTAATCAACCTGATCTCTGTCCAGGAGTTGCAATTAGTTTCTGGTGTTTGTAGGTAGTGTTAGTAGTCTACCAAGTGGCACCCGGTACAGGTGGGCTTGGGACAGACTAGGCACCTTGGCCGAGTATGCCAAGTGTCGCCCGTTTGGTGGGCTTGGAACCCTGTACACATCGTTTGGGGCCGTGAGCGACACCCCGGCCGGATCTCCTTGCAGATGGAACCCGAATAGGCGATAAACCTGGACTAGACACTTGCATGGTTAGTTAGGTCGTGGCCGACTCCCTCGCCAGGCTTCCGCTTGAAGGTTGCCAAGATACACGACGTGTACATGGTGGTAAGTGGCGAGAGCGTGTGTGAAGAAGTACACCCCTACAGGGTTAACATCATCTATTAGAATAGCCGTGTCCACGGTAAAAGACTTCTGGGTTGCCTGTACAGTTCATAGATAACTTGAAGTGGATACCCTAAAATGCCCAAGATAAGCGTGAGTGCTATGGATGGCGTTCTCATAGGGAAACGGGAGCGGATCCATAGTGGTGTATTGATATGGTGAATATGTGGACTCGTGTGCGCCACCTCAAAAGAGTTACTTGCGATTAAATGAGTTCGGGATAGCCATCGAGTCAAAGCTGGCTTGCTGTAGTTAAACTCCACCACCCCTTTATTGATACTGATGCATATGTAGCTAGATCCGATGTAAGTCTTGCTGGGTACATTTGTACTCACGTTTTCTTAATTTATGTTTTGCAGAGAGACTTTAGTCTCACTAGTAGTTCTGCGTGGACTTCGACGTTTAGCTTGTTACCTCAGCTACAATCTTGTACGCTTGGGAGGGTCTTGTAGATAGCCAGGCTTATCAGCCTTTTTCATTTGAAGATGTCTATACTCAGACATGTTAAGCTTCCGCATGTGCTTTGACTTGTATGCTCTGAATGTTGGGTCATTAGACCCATGTTTGTAATATCTCGCTCCTCGAAGCCTAATGAATAAATACTTTGAGTCGTAGAGTTTTGTTGGATGCCATGTTGTATTTACACATATCGAGCATATTGTGTGTATGATTGAAATGCTTGGTATGTGTGGGATCTGACAACCTAGTTGTTTATCCTTGGTAGCCTCTCTTATGGGAAATGTAGTCTTGTGGTTCCATGAGCCATAGTAGTCCGCTACAACCCGGTTCACCGGAGTCCTGCTAGCCCAGCACTACTGCTCTAGAACACTTGATTGGTCGACATGTGATTCACTTTGTTCATGTGTCTGTCCCTTCGGGGAAATGTCACGCGGTGACATCCGGAGTCCTGCCTAGCCTGCTACAGCCCAGTTCACCGGAGTCATGTTAGCCCAGTGCTACAGCCCGGATTTGCACGTTGCTGACCGACATGCTCCATGTTGATTCATGTATGCCTATCCCCGTAAGTTAGTGCCACTTTGGGTTCACGACAAGTCATGTCGGCCCGGGTTCTCTGTCATATGGATGCTAGCGACACTATCATATATGTGAGCCAAAAGGCGCAAATGGTCCCGGGCCATGGTAAGGCGACACCCGTGGGTATACCGTGCGTGAGGCCTCAAAGTGATATGAAGTGTTACCGGATAGATCGATGTGACTTGGAATCAGGGTCCCGACAGCTTTGGTATCAGAGCCTGACTGCCTGTAGGATTACCAAGCCAAACTGGTCGAAGTTGAGTCTAGAAATGCTTTAGTTATATGTAAGGGAATTGATTGCGGGAAGGGACGTAAGGCTCTCTTTAATCCTTTATCTTATGCCCTTATGATCTGAGTCATCATCTTCTTTTCTACGGGGATTAAGAACTAGCCTTCTCATCTTTCTATCAGGATCACGTGTTACTAATCCGTAGACTTATAGGATTGATAGTTTCAAGTCTTAGTTCAGTTTCTACTACTTCCGTATGTTCATAGCTGGCCTCAGAACCTTGATATTGTGATGTTGAGTGGTCATGCCACTATTTTGCAGGATGTCTCAAATATTTTTGAGCATTTACAGCCGTTATGCAGTCCGAGTCATCCCAGGTTTCTAAACAGTCTGATGCATTTGCAAAACCCTTCTTCCCGTTCCTGATGTCCCTTTGGGCCAGATTAAGCACACTAATCGGTGTGTTGAAGTACTTCATTGCCTCGACATATATGTTGGAGCTATTATTATGACCCTAGGTGTCTTAGAGGACCACCCAGTAATCTAGCTCTGATTTGTATTCCTAGTGTGATGATTCTGGCCATTATACCCGGAAGCATCCCATGATGCCACTTAGTTAGTAGGCATTCTATTCCTGGGTTCTTGAACCCGAGATTCACCTTACTTACTTCATGTTGATAGTGTTTGCTAGTTCCTTTAGGATATTAGTAACCTTTGCGATAGTCCTCGATGTTCGTGGTATTTGCTTTTTCCAAATACCATGAACTGCTTATGGCAGAAGTTCTTTGAACCGAAAGATCACAACCAGAGTGCTCTTAATGAGTTCTCTATTCTATGTTGTGACTCTGCCAGTTCTACCTTTCTGCATGGGTTATCCGGAAGAAATATGTTGAACTCGTTCGACATGCTAATCTATGCATACACAACTCAAAAAATCGTATGTCCCTCTGAGTAGTCCCTCTTTAGTTGTTATTTAACCTTCTTTTGTGAATTGTTGGTCAAGAGTAGTTGTGCATTCGTGTTATCGATGCCTATTATTCTTGTGGTCCGTGAAGCCATCCTATTCAGAATGACTAGGAGAAACAAACTCCAATACCTCATCCATATCTAGGATTGGGTCAAAGTAGTTGTATTCCGGAGATCAAAATGCCAATCCAGTTTTGTTCTGTTCTACCCTGAAGTATTACCCCCTTTATGTCAGGATTGTCATGAGAATTGCACCACCTCTTATGAATTCTTGATGGAGTGATACCTCTCGCCGTCCTTGTTCATTTCTTGGTCTCCGTGTTGTTGAAGCCGAAATGTCGACAAGTGAACCGTGATGTTTGAAATCAATGCTCCTAGCAACCCCGTTGCTCGGTAGTTAATGGACAATACTCTCATTCTTAGCGTGCTGGTTATTGAATCATCATTCTAAGATTGATCGTGCTACCTAGTCCTTATTTCTGGTGCACTCTTCGATCAATGAGTTAGGATTTTGTCAAACCCTTGCTCTGTTGATCATATCGTCTTGCCCTGAAAAGCAAGATTGTTTTCGAGCTTAGTAACATATCGGTGGTTCGTGATTTTCTGAATATCCTCCCGGAAGTATCACTTGGTTGTCCCCTGACCGTTATGTTGAGCTCGCGATCAAGTTGGTTTTCTTATAAACCACCCCTTCTCCAACAATCTGTGTTGGATATCCCTGAGCTAGTTGGTTGAGCTAGACAACAACTTGGAGAGTTGGAAGATGAAAGCTTGTCCCGCTTAGTTCATCTCCAAAGGGATATCCTTGTGTGTTGTGTGTTTATTGAAGAAAGATGATATCTTCATCGATTGATCCTCGTGATCAATTGTCGGCGCTATTGTCTTATCCAATCTTTGATTTGTGCATGGGCTATCGTCAAATCAAATCAGAACCAACGATAATCGTAATGTTGTCTTACTCATGGTTGATCCCTCGAGCATATACCATTACATATTTTGGTCTGACCAATACTATCACATTGTTCACATAATAGTGGAATTCCAGTGATATGGAAATTCTGATGAGTTGCTGTCGAGCCCATCAGCAACATCTTGTCTCCTCCATGATTCATGTTGAACATTGAGCTAGTGTTGGAAACTTTGTAAGCATTTGCCTTCGTGTTCCGCTCATGAGGTATATGTTCTGGTGAAAGAAGTGACTTTCTCCAAGTTCACGTGCATTAGATGTAAGTTGCCGCCATGAATTTGAGAAAGGTTTGTTTTGTTTCCCCTGGAGTCATCCCAAATCAGTCATGCATATGTGCGAAGTATTCTGTGGTTTGGTAGATTAATTACCTCCATTCCATATGTGTTCCTAGCACACCAAGCCACTGATTGATTTGTTCAAGGAGAAGAAGTTCCCTCTTAAGAGCAAGACTTATGTAAGGGCTTTGCTATCCTCGATGATGGTTCCCAACCAGAACTCGGTAGTGTTTTTTTGTAAGACTACTATGTGATCATGCTTGTCTTGGACAACGTGTTCACATGTATGTAGCAGAACCAGCTCATGTTTTGGAGCTTGCTATCATAGTTCATTTCCCGAGAATCTCGCAACTTCATCTCGTCGGTTTGTGTTGCAAACTTTCTTTTCAGACATGCTGTCTGAAATATCCTGTTGCCAACCAGATCTGAATCTCAGGCAGGTATGATGGTTGGAACCTTTTCCAAGATCTATGATGTAGGTTCTGGTAAAGTGGACGCACCTAGCCGGAAGATGTATTATTGTAGCATCTTGTTTGAGCAATTGACTGTCCTCTCCATGAGGATTCCGTGCAACTTATTCTAGAAGTCGTTCCTTATGGATTCTTTGTGTTTCCGAAGTCCGACCTTTACTTGATGTTCTAGGTACCAAACAGCATCTACCTTCGGGTTAAGCTAGAACATCAAGGAGAACATTAGAAGCGGAGTGCTAAATGTCTCTCGGTCGATCATCCAAATTTTGTTTCCTTGGAATAGCTAAGGTGAAAGATGAGAAAGTGTTGTGTTCCTTTGCATTTGCATCGTCCATCACTATTCATCATGGTAGCATGATGTGTTGCCAGGATCCTCGACACGGATAATGGTAAGACCCTGATGAATATGGAAATGCTCAAGTTCTTGAAAGCACGCTCAGTCACTAGGTTATATTCTTGGTATCAACTGGAATGTGCCTTCCATTTGCTGAGTTGTTCTACAATCGTAGTTTCCTTTCCGAACTGAGTATGCCATTCTTTTGAGTTCTTTCAAACGATCAATTATGAATTACCTCAGGATGGTATAAAGAGTTTCAATGATCTTTGTATCAAAAGTAATTCTTTTTGCGACTTAAGGGAATAATTCTATGAGTCACCTTCCCGAAGGTGCCCCGTTATGGAATTGTGGCAATTACTTCCTCGCTAATTTGAAACCTATGCACCGTCTTACTTAGGCGTGGGATTCTTGCCTACCATTGAACCTTCGTCATCCGTTTATTTCCATCCACTATCTCAACTCAAGAGATGTTCCTACGTTTCACTTCACGAGTTGATCTTGAGTGCTCGATCTTCAAGGAGATCGATTCCTATAGAGTTTCTGTCTGTCATCATCGTGTTGGATGAAGATCTCGAAAGCAAAGACGCCAAGATCAATTTGAAGCAGTTGGATCATGAAGATCGTGTTAGCTTGTGTCCCCTCTGTCTTCTTACCTCACGTCTTGAATCTCGGGACGAGATTCTTGTTTAGTCGGGGTGAGTTGTCACAGCCCTAGCTTTGGCCTTTGCTTGTCATTGCATATGCATCCATGCATCATGTATAATTTGTTGAAATCTGAATTGGGGATGAACAAACCCTAGCACCAAATCAAATCAAATAGGCTCAACTTAAAATGATTTTCAAAGAATCCAAAATGCCTTGAGAAAAGTTCATGATTTTTGGTTAAGGTGGATATCTCTGCCAAAAATGATGCACATATTTTTAGGACATATCTGGATTTTTGAATTAATTAATTAAGTATTTGAATCGGAGCAACTAAATGCTATGCATATTATTTATTGCTCTGATAATTCTGGAATTATGTGTGGGGCCCTATAATGATGCATCTAGCATCCACACTAATTTCCAAAAGCTGCAAAAATAATTTGGTTAGCAAACCAAATTAAAAAATAGTAGCAGAAATAGAAAACAGAAAACAAATAAGAAAAGACAGAGAGGAGAGAAAGTACCTGGGCTTGCCTCCCACTGTAGCTCGGCCCAGCCCAGCCGGCCGAGATGCCGGTCATCTTCAACCCCCGCCGACCAAAGCAGTTGCGTGCTGGACGCGCACGTGGCTCAACGCTACCTCCTGCTCCAGCGCGACGCCTCGGCCCTTCCAGCCACACCAGTGAGACGCCCAGACCCCGGGTCTCCCCTCCCCCTCAGCGCTCTCTCCCCTGTCTCCCGGGAACTGCTCCTCTCCTCTGTCCCTCTCTCCCGAGCGAGACCAAGAGGTCGTTGTCGGTGTCAAAACCGGCGGATCTCGGGTAGGGGGTCCCGAACTATGCGTCTAGGCGGATGGTAACAGGAGACAAGGGACACGATGTTTTTACCCAGGTTCGGGCCCTCTCGATGGAGGTAATACCCTACTCCTGCTTGATTAATATTGATGATATGGGTAGTACAAGAGTAGATCTACCACGAGATCGTAGAGGCTAAACCCTAGAAGCTAGCCTATGGTATGATTGTTGTTCGTCCTATGGACTAAAACCCTTCGGTTTATATAGACACCGAATAGGGTTAGGGTTACACAGAGTCGGTCACAATGGTAGGAGATGTACATATCCGTATCGCCAAGCTTGCCTTCCATGCCAAGGAAAGTCCCATCCGGACACGGGACGAAGTCTTCAATCTTGTATCTTCATAGTCTAGGAGTCCGGCCAACGGTGATAGTTCGGCTATCCAGACACTCCCTAATCCAGACTCCTCGGTAGCCACAGAACCGGGCTTCAATGACGACGAGTCCGCGCCAAGATATTGTCTTCGGCATTGCAAGGCGGGTTCCTCCTCCGAATACTTTATAGAAGATTTTGAACACAAGGATAGTGTCCGCTCGCAAAACAAGTTCCACATACTACCGTAGAGAGAATAATTTTTGCACAGATCTGCTGACGTATTCTGCGGTGTGACATCACACCACGGCCAGGCCTTTATACGAATCGTTTTTTACTGTTCCACCTTAGCTTGTTTAGCGAGGCGGTTTCCTTGGCACGTCTTATCAAAGCAGAGATCGTGCCCCCTTATTTCGGGATTCCCATCAATACGGACGTGAGTAACCCATCCGCGCCATTGATTACGGCGCTTGGGAGATAAGCGAGTTTTACCAGGCTGGCGGGGGACGCATAGCTTCGTCCGTCCATATAAGGGATAAGGATCCACCTTTTCACCCTCGCCTTCTTCCTCCTTTGCTCATCCATTTCACAAGACTCGAGCTTCAGCCCAAGTCCGCACACCCCACCTCAACCTTCTCCAACTATGTCCGGAGGCGGAGGCAGGTGGATGGCCTCCTCCGTCACGGAGGGGCACATCAAAAAGCTGCGGAAGGCCGGATACTTGTCCAGCGACATCGCGTACCGGCTACCCGACGAGGGGCAGCTCATTCCCACCCCCAGGCCCCATTAGAGGGTGGTGTTCCTCCCCCCACTTACTCCGCGGACTAGGGTTTCCACTTCACCCATTTGTCCGGGGGCTCATGTTCTACTACGACCTAGATTTCCATGATCTGGCCCCGAATTTCATCCTCAACATCTCGGCGTTTATCGTCAGGTGCGAAACCTTCCTCTGCATCCAGCCCCACTTGACTTATGGCTGAAGATCTTTAATGTCAGGCCGAAGGTAGTGGGCGGCCGCCAAGCGGAGTGCGGAGGCGCCATGGTTGGCAAGATGGCCAAAGTCCTATGGCTCGAGGACTCCTTTGTGGAGACCATAAAGGGATGGCAATCAGGGTGGTTCTACATCACCGAGCCGCGCGACTCTCAATGGGCGGTGGCCCCAATTCGATCCGCTTCCCCACACGGCTCACATGATGGAAAGAGGCGGGCGGGCGTGGGGGATTCGGATGAGCTGTCCGGACTCCAAACTTGCGTCCGAAACCTGGTGGACAAGAATCTCAAGCTTGTCAACGTAATCCAGGTGATGCTCATCCGCCGGATTCTCCCATGCCAACAACGGGCCTTCAATTTGTGGGAGTTTGATCCGGCACAGCACCAAACCTTGAGCCGGCTCTTCGACACTACGTACGAAGATGCCTGGAAGGTGCTGTTCAAGGGCGCCGAAGCCCCGCATCCGCTACCGAAGATCGCGGATTCAGCTCGCAGCGTCAAGCCAGCGAGGTAAGTTATTTTACCCTTTATGGGACTCTTTTTTCATAGTTTGACTTTATGAGGGATCTGAAACTCCCTAACCTTTGACAGATCGGTCGAAGACGTCCGGACAGATTAATCGTCCGACTCCTTTGCCGAAGACCCAATGGACGCCCGATTGGGGGGCTCTTGGCTCTGGCACCTCACATGGTGCTGGAGAAGAAGGCCAAGAAGAAGGCCACGGGAACTCGAAGGAGCTCCCGGCGCCAGGTGCTGTCGGACTCATCGCCCAACAACCCTGAGGCGGAATCCTCCTCTGAGGAAGAGGAGGAGGAAAAAGAAGCCTCTCCGTTGAAGAAAAGGAAGGCCGCCCTAACTGGGGAGGCCGGAGGGTCCAAGAAGGGAAGGACCCTTCCTCCAGACTTCTCCACTAACGCCGACAACGACGAGGAGGAGTGGCCAACAAGGGCCAAGCCCCTGGCGAGATCGTAAGTGTCAGGACTCCAGAATAGTTCATGACTTTTTATTTGTCGCATAGTGTCTTCTAACGCCGAATATGACCATGTAGCCCGCCCAAGGACGAGCTTGCCGCTTCGTCGAGCGGCTCCCTGGGGTCGTCGGACGTGAATAGTACTTCACTTCCGACCGCCTCCTCTCCTCGTGTCGCCGACAACACCGCGGTGGAGTCCCAAAAGGGGCCCAACCAAGAGGAGGTGATCCTGGAGGCGCCGCAAGGCGACCTCCCGGACTCCGGCGCCGAAGGCGAGACCCGGAGGGCTCTTAGTCTGCCCTGTGCCGGACTCCGTACCGGAACCTTCAGTGGTTCCGAAGTCCGGCAAGCGGCCCCTTCGTAAGAAGGGTAAGACTACAACGCCGGTGACCTCCGTCCATCCGGAGGCACCAGATAGCTTGCTGGAGGAGCTTAAAGGCGCTTCCATCGACGAGGAGCACCGCACTGTTATGAGTCTGGTGACCAAGAAAGTTCAGTCCGCCAAGAGCGGGCTGACTGAAGCCTGTACCAGCCTTCTAACAGGTTTTGAGGTAAGTTTAGAATATGTAAAAATATTACCGCATAGACAGTAGCCCCTGATGCTTAGTTTGGTGTTCGGAAAGAAAATCCGGACTAAGGATCTAAAAAGATATACAAAGGAGTCTAACATAAGTATGTCAATATGAGAATGCAGGCTTGTTGCCGACCTCTGCCCGACCTTGATGGAGGTCAATGCATTGAAGCAGAGCCTCGAGCGGTCCGAGAACGAGCTCGGCCAAGCCAAGAAGCAGCTCGAGGACAAGGAAGGTAAGTAATACCTTATTAAAGTAATACCTTATAAAAAGGATTTGATTGCACAAAATGACAGGGATAACGTGGGTATAGTAGGGGCCACGAACAAGGTGGTGACCCTGAAGGAAGCGGTGTCCGCGGCCGAAAGCAAAGCGGCCACGGAGCGCACCGAGCGAGAGAAGCAGGAGCAGCGGGTGGCGGAGGTGCGGCAAGAGCTCCAGGCTCTCGTGGAAAAAGACGAGAGTTTGGAGCATGAATCGAAGATTCGAGAGTCCGAGCTCGCCTCGGCTCTTGAGAGAGTGCCAAAGCCGCTAAGGCCGAAGCCCAAAAAGCCCTCAAAGAAATTGAATCATTAAAGAAGATAGCGGCAGGTAAGGCATTCTTTATGCAAAGCAAGCATTGAAAGTGAATTACCTATTACTTACCCGGATTCGGAGCTCTCCAGGAGCATTCGCAGATCTGCCCCGTAGTGTGTATGCGATGCTACCGCGTTCTAAGCGCGCCAAGGAGGGAGCTCGATGGAGAAGGTGTTCGGTCTCGGTATCTTTGAGGCCGAGCGTCCAGTGCCCCTAAGCGACCAGCTGAAGCGGCTGGTCGAGCTCCTAAGGTCGCCGAACAGGCCATGAAGGGCCTCATAGTTCGGCTGTGGCCATTGGAGGCCATGCCTGGGAGCTACTTCGGGCTAGTGCAGCGGCTGGTGGACGCTTGTCCATGGATTGAAGTCATCAAGCGCTCCGTCTGCATTGAAGGTGCCCGTCAGGCTCTTGCACGTGCTAAAGTGCACTGGGGCAGGCTGTATGCGGAGAAGTTTGTGACGGACGGGCCACCGAAGGGCAAGGAGCATCGCAAGCCCGAAAAGTACTATGAGGGCATCCTGAAGGGTGCCCGCCGTATAGCGGATGAGTGCTCCAAAGATGTAATTTTTGAATAGACTCGCATTTGTTATCCTCTGCTGAAAACTTGTTCATATGCACTAAGCAACGCTTGTTAATTTAAAATATTACCTTCCATGCGGCCGTTTATCAAATTTGAGAGATGGCAAGTCGTTGGCTTCAGCCCCCATGCCACGAAAGTCTTTGGGGTGTTCGGATAAACTTGAGCGCTCTTGTTCCCATTCTTGGGTCCGTCGAGGAGGCGCTCAGCATAGCGAACAAGGCAACCGGACTTATAGTGCTTGAACACTCTCACTTAGCCATAGAATTCTATAATTTTAAATTTCGGCGAAGCCCCTAGTATTCGGAAGACCGAGTTCGGGGCGCTATCCACGCCTTGGCAGGACAATGCCGACTCCTCGCTCTAAGCGGCATAAGTCTTTAGGGACCCGAAAAAACCTCTCGAACAGCGGCCGGCTCTCGCCCTATCATGACGGTCAGTTTTAGCTTTCTCCACTGAGGTGCTCAACCCAGCTCAACCGGGGCACAATCGCAGTGGTTCTCCCAGCGCTACCTTAGCCGATATAATGGAACGTAAGGTACCAAAACATGGGAGCCGGGCAAACCCAACTATTGACCCAAGACATGATTCGGAGCCGATGCATGTAATGCTATATGTTCGGGGTGCCGCACTTGTGAAAGTGTTCGGACTTGTCACATCATGTTTTTTGGGGTACATAAGCCCCTGGTGTATTAGTCGTACCAAATTGTACGGTTGCGCAATGTCATAAATGAACATATATAATGGGAAAGAATGCAATAATAGGCAAGAGCTATATATTGGTTATTCAAAAGAAACTGCAAATAAAAGCGAGCGATACAAATTGTGCGATAAGCAAGGTACGAGACTTTTGACATGTCCCCCTTCCAGGGGTAAGTTTGCGGTGTGGTATGTAAAACAGGTATACTGCTCGTAATAGAGACCACCTGGACATTTGACGCAGTTTTCTGCTTCCCTGGTTGTTGCATCGTGTATTCGGCGCGAATGTCGGACATGGCTTCTGGAGAACAGAGTCCTGAAATTAAGAAAAAAGAAAAAAGAAAAAGAATGACACAATCGGGAGCCCTTGGTGCGGTTGAGCCGCATTACAGGCGTCTTGTGGTCGTGCCCTCCCCTTATGCCCATGGTATCTTCACAGCGTAGTTATGTGCAGCGTAGTACTAAGCTTCGCAATTTCGCGAGGGCTGGGGTTGGGGACGGATTACTCTGCGATGCTTGGATCGTGCCAGCGGTCTTGTTGTAGGTTACTCGGCGCGGCTTGATGTTGTCGGGGCGTTTAGTGGCGGACTCGAGAATTGCTGTGAGGCTGCCTTGCACCTCTGCCGCGAGGGCCGCCGTATGCTCCTCCATTCGGAGAGAGCGTTCGGTGTTTCCATTGACCGTGATTACTCCTCGAGGGCCTGGCATCTTGGGCTTGAGGTATGCGTAGTGCGGCACCGCATTGAATTTTGCAAATGCGGTTCGTCCAAGCAATGCGTGATAGCCGCTGCGGAACGGGACTATGTCGAAGATTAACTGTTCGCTTCGGAAGTTATCCGGGGATCCGAAGACCACTTCGAGTGTAACTGAGCCTGTACAATTGGCCTCTACACCCGGTATAACGCCTTTAAAAGTTTTTTTGTGGGTTTAATCCTTGAGGGGTATATGCCCATTTTGCGCACTGTATCCTGATAAATCAGGTTCAGGCTGCTGCCGCCGTCCATCAGGACTCTAGTGAGGTGAAATCCGTCGATGATTGGGTCAAGAACCAATGCGGCGAATCCGCCGTGACGGATGCTAGTGGGGTGGTCCCTTCGATCAAAGGTGATCGGGCGGGAGGACCATGGGTTGAACTTGGGCGACCGCTCCATCACAGATATCGTCCCTTAGCGCACACTTCCGCTCCCTTTTGGGTATGTGGGTTGCGTATGTCATGTTCACCGTCCGCACTTGTGTGGGAAAGCCCTTCTGTCCTCTATTGTTCGGCGGCCGGGGCTCTTCCTCGTCATCGCTATGTAGCCCCTTGTCGTTGTTTTCGGCGCTTAGCTTGCTCGCTTGCTTGAACACCCAACAATCCCTGTTGGTGTGGTTGGCTAGTTTTCGGGGTGCCATGTATCCGCACAAGCGATCGAGTATTCGGTCCAAGTTGGACGGGCCCTGGGTATTTCTTTTGAATGGCTTCTTCCGCTGACCGGGTATAGAGACTCTGAATCCGGCATTGACTGCCGTATATTCAGCATTATCGCCGTTAATGCGGCGCTTGTTCTTGTTGCGACGCAACCTGCCATTGCTGTCCTTGGTATCCGAACTACCAGGGTGTTTGGCCAAGTTGTTGCTTCGAGCTAGCCAGCTGTCCTCTCCCGTGCAAAAGCGGGTCATGAGTGGTGAGGGCTGCCATAGATTTCGGCTTTTCCTGTCCTAGGTGCCGGGCTAACCACTCGTCGCGGATGTTGTGTTTGAAGGCTGCTAGCACCTCTGCATCCGGACAGTCGACGATCTGATTTTTCTTTGTTAGGAACCGCGTCCAGAATTGTCTGGCCGATTCTTCTGGCTGCTGAATTATATGGCTAAGGTCATCGGCGTCTGGTGGTCGCACATATGTGCCCTGGAAGTTATCAAGGAATGCGGCTTCCAGGTCCTCCCAACAACCGATTGACTTTGCTGGCAAGATGTTGAGGCAATGCCGAGCTGGTCCTTTAAGCTTGAGTGGGAGGTATTTGATGGCATGTAGATTATCACCGCAGGCCATGTGGATATGGAGGAGATAGTCCTCGATCCAGACCGCGCGATATGTGGTACCATCGTATGATTCGATGTTTACGGGTTTGAAGCCCTCAGGGATTTGATGATCCATTACTTCATCTGTGAAGCGTAGTGGGCGTGCGGCACCTCTGTATTGGGCTATATCATGACGTAGCTCCTATGAGCTTTGTCTACTGTGTTCGGCCCGGCCGGGTTTGCTGTATCCGGCGTGACGGTAATCATCCCGAGTCGTTGGGCGCCCACGCGATTTGTAGATCGATCTTGTATGCTTTGCCTTATACTCCAATATATCTCGCAAGTCCGGCGCGTTTTCCCGTGCCTTGGTACTTTTTGAGCGGCGAGGGGCGTGGCTTGAGCGGAGGGCCGAGAGGCTTCTGCAGCCATGACCACGTGGTGGCCGATCTGCCATGTCGTCTTGGTGATGTGGGTGCTTCCTCCTCGATCGAGGCAACGGCCTGCGTTTGGGGTAGCTTTTGGAGGGCGTTCAAGTTCATACTCTTCGGCTGCAAGGACTTGAGTCCATTTGTCGACTAGCAGGTCTTGGTCACTCTAAGCTGTTGCTGCTTTTCTTGAGGCTGCTTGCCGTGGCCATGAGCCTGCGTTTAAAACGCTCTTGTTCGACGAGGTCCTCCGCATGACGAATTAAATGCGTTGTCGAGGCTTGCCTCGCCTTCGGAGGGGGGCGCATAATTATCGTCCTCTACCTCTCTTTCTGCCGCACTGTCGTGCGGACTTGCTTCTCCCTCCTCCTGTGCTGAGTCCTGCTGGATGGGGCCATCTTCGGCACTGTCCGGGGTATTTATTGTCTCCCGTGCCGGAATCACCGTTTTTGCTATGGCGGGATTTAGAGCGGTGCCGCTGACGCCGGCGCTTGGGCTGTTTCTTGGAGGGGTCATCCTCCGCTGTTCCATCGTCGTTCCCATCTTTTGGGATGTCCACCATGTATATGTCGTATGACGAGGTGGCCTTCCGGTGCCACGTGGGCGCTGGTTCTTGGTCGTCTCCAAAGATCGTCGTCCATACCGTCGATGTCTTGGTCGAAGTCGAGCATGTCGGTTAAATCATCGGCGGTGGCTACAAAGTGGGTGGTGGGTGGGCGTTGAATTTCTTCGTCGTCCGAATCCCAACCTTCCCGATCAGAAGTTCGCCAGGCTCCCGACAAAGAGAGAGACTTTAATGAGTTCGATATCGCCAAAGGGCGAGTCTTTGAAGATGTCCGTGGCGGTGAACTCCATAATCGGCCACCGGATTCGACCGGGCAGGGTGCGGGGGTTCGAGTCCGGAAAGGAGTCCGACACACAGGAGTCACGAGCCTTGCAAAGGACGTGGATGGTGTTCGGCTCAATCGCCGTAGAGATTTCAGCCCCCGAGGCGGTGTCCAACCAACCGTCCTCGATCGGCGAAACCGGCTCCGGATTAAGGGTCGGAGCGGGCACTGGTGCGGCCTCCAGGGCACTGTTCGGCGGCAGAGCTAGATCGTACCCATTGAGACAGTGCGGCACGCTCGGCTGTGGCTCGAATCCGTCGAAGATCGAGTCTCTACGGACATCGTCCGTATAGTTCAAGCTTCCAAATCTGACCTGATGGCCAGGGGCGTAGCTTTCGATCTGCTCCAGATGGCCTAGAGAATTGGCCCGCAGTGCAAAGCAGCCGAATACGAAGATCTGTCCGGGGAGAAAATGTTGGGGAACGTTGCAGAAAATTAAAATTTTTCTATGGTTTCACCAAGATTCATCTATGAGTTCATCTAGCAACGAGTCATGGGAGAGTGATTGCATGTACATACCACTTGTAGATCGCGTGCGGAAGCGTTCAATGGAACGGGGATGATGGAGTCGTACTCGCCGTGATTCAGATCACCGATGACCTAGTCTTTGAACAGACAGCACCTCCGCGTTCAACACACGTATGGAGCGGATGGCGTCTCCTCCTTCTTGATCCAGCAAGGGGAAGAAGAGGTCGATGATGATCCAAAGCTGACGACGGGCGTGGTGGTGGATGCAGCAGAACTCCCAGGCTTCGCTAAGCAACTACGGGAGGAGGAGGAGGTGTTACAGGAGGAGGGAGGCGCCAGGCTTATTGGTGCGGCCACCACTCCCTCCCTCCCTTTATATAGGTGCAAGAGAAGGGGGAGGCGCAGCCTTGCCCCTTCCTCCAAGGAAGGGGTGCGGCCAAGAGGGGGAGGAGTCCATCCTCCCCAAGGCACCTCGGAGGTGCCTTCCCCCTTTAGGACTCTCCCCTCCCCAAGTCTCCTTGGCGCATGGGCCTCTTGGGGCTGGTGACCATGGCCCATATAGGCCAAGGCGCACCCCCTACAGCCCATGTGATCCCCCGGGGCAGCTGGACCCCCCGGTGGACCCCCGGACCCCTCTCGGCACTCCCGGTACAATACCGATAACGCGCGAAACTTTTCCGGCGACCAAAATAAGACTTCCTATATATAAATCTTTACCTCCGGACCATTCCGGAACTCCTCGTGACGTCCGGGATCTCATCCGGACTCAAGAACATTCGGTTTGCTGCATACTCATATTCATACAACCCTAGCATCACCGAACCTTAAGTGTGTAGACCCTACGGGTTCGGGAGACATGCAGACATGACCGAGACGGCTCTCGGGCAATAACCAACAGAGGGATCTAGATACCCATGTTGGGTCCCACATGCTCCTCGATGATATCATCGGATGATCCATGATGTCGAGGATTCAATCAACCCCGTATACTATTCCCTTTGTCAATCGGTATTTTACTTGCCCGAGATTTGATCGTCGGTATCCCAATACCTCGTTCAATATCGTTGCCGGCAAGTCACTTTACTCGTACCGTAATGCATGATCCCGTGACCAAACACTTGGTCACTTTGAGCTCATTATGATGATGCACTACCGAGTGGGCCCAGTGATACCTCTCCGTCATACGGAGTGACAAATCCGATCTCGATCCGTGTCAACCCAATGCAGACACTTTTGGAGATACCGTAATGCACCTTTATAGTCACCCGGTTACATTGTGACGCTTGGTACACCCAAAGCACTCCTACGGTATCCGGGAGTTACACGATCTCATGGTCTAAGGAAGAGATACTTGACATTGGAAAAGCTCTAGCAAAACGAACTACACGATCTTGTGCTATGCTTAGGATTGGGTCTTGTCCATCACATCATTCTCCTAATGATGTGATCCCGTTATCGATGACATCCAATGTCCATAGTCAGGAAACCATGACTATCTATTTATCAACGAGCTAGTCAACTAGAGGCTTACTAGGGACATGGTGTTGTCTATGTACCCACACATGTATCTGAGTTTCCTTTCAATACAATTATAGCATGGATAATAAACGATTATTATGAACAAGGAAATATACTAATAACTAATTTATTATTGCCTCTAGGGCATATTTCCAACAGTCTCCCACTTGCACTAGAGTCAATAATCTAGTCCACATCGTCATGTGATTAACACTGATAGGTCACATCGCCATGTGACCAATATCCAAAGAGTTTACTAGTGTCTCAGAATTAGTTCACATCATCATGTGATTAAGACTCAATGAGTTACGAGGTTTGATCATGTTTTGCTTGTGAGAGAGGTTTTAGTCAACGGGTCTGAACCTTTCAGATCCGTGTGTGCTTTGCAAATTTCTAGGTCATATTGTAAATGCTGCTTGCACGCTCCACTTGGAGCTATTCCAAATGGTTGCTCCACTATACGTATCCGGTTTGCTACTCAGAGTCACTCGGATAGGTGTTAAAGCTTGCACCGACGTAACCCTTTACACCGAACTCTTTATCACCTCCATAATCGAGAAACATGTCCTTATTTACTCCAAGGACAATTTTGACCGCTGTCCAATGATCCATTCCTGGATCATTCTTGTACCCCTTGACTGACTCATGGCAAGGCACACTTCCGGTGCGGTACACAGCATAGCATACTTCAGAGCCTACGTCTAAGGCATAGGGGACAACCTTCGTCCTTTCTCTGTTTTCTGCCGTGGTCGAGCTTTAAGTCTTAACTTCATACCTTACATCTCAGGCAAGAACTCCTTCTCTGACTGATCCATCTTGAACACCTTCAAGATCATGTCAAGGTATATGCTCATTTGAAAGTACCATTAAGCGGTTTTGATCTATCCCTATAGATCTTGACGCTCAATGTTCTAGTAGCTTAATACAGGTTTTCACTTGAAAAACACTTTTCAAATAACCCTATATGCTTTCCAGAATTCTACATCATTTCGATCAACAATATGTCAACAACATATGCTCATCAAAAATTCTATAGGGCTCCCACTCACTTCTTTGGAAATACAAGTTTCTCATAAACTTTGTATAAACCCAAAATCTTTGATCATCTTATCAAAGAGTATATTCCAACTCCGAGATGCTTACTCCGGTCCATGGAAGGATCATCGAGCTAGCATACCTTTCAAAGCATCCTTAGGATCGACAAAACCTTTCTGATTGTATCTCTTACAACCTTTCCTTACGGAAACTGGTAAGGAAACTCGTTTTGACATCCATCTGCTAGATTTCATAAATGCAGCTAATGCTAACATGATTCCGACGGACTTAATCATTGCTACGGATGAGAAAATCTCATCGTAGTCAACTTGTGAAAAACTCTTTGCCACAAGTCGAGCTTCATAGACGGTGACATTACCGTCCACGTCCGTCTTCTTCTTAAAAATCCATTTATCTCAATAGCTTGCCGATCATCGGGAAAGTCCACCAAAGTCCATGCTTTGTACTGATACATGGATCCTATCTTGGATTTCATGGCCTCTAACCATTTGTCGAAATATGGGCCCACAATCGCTTCTCCATAGCTCGTAGGTTCATTGTTGTCTAGCAACATGACCTTCAAGACGGGATTACTGTACCATTCTGAAGCAGTACGCATCCTTGTCACCCTACGAGGTACGGTAGTGACTTGATCCGAAGTTTCATGATCACTATCATAAGCTTCTACTTCAATTGGTGTAGGTGCCACAGGAACAACTTCATGTGCCCTGCTACACACTAGTTGTAGTGATGGTTCAATAACCATATCAAGTGTCCACCATCCTCCCACTCAACTTTTCGAGACAAACTTTTCCTCGAGAAAGGACCTGATTCAAGAAACAATCCCTATTGCTTTCGGATCTGAATTAGGAGGTATACCCAACTGTTTTGGGTGTCCTATGAAGATGCATTTTATCCGCTTTGGGTTCGAGCTTATCAACCTGAAACTTTTTCACATAAGCATCGCAACCCCAAACTTTTAAGAAACGACAACTTAGGTTTCTCCAAACCATAGTTCAAACAGGGTCGTCTCAACGGAATTACGTGGTGCCCTATTAAAGTGAGTGCGGTTGTCTCTAATGCCTAACCCATGAGCGATAGTGGTAATTCGATAAGAGACATCATGGTACGCACCATATCTAATAGGGTGCAACTATGATGTTCGGACACACCATCACACTATGGTGTTCCAGCGTATTAGTTGTGAGACAATTTCCACTATGTCTTAATAGCGTGCCAAAGCTCGTAACTCAGATACTCATCTCTATGATCATATCATAGACATTTTATCCTCTTGTCACGATGATCTTTAACTTCACTCTGAAATCTTGAACCATTCAATAATTCAAACTTGTGTTTCATCAAGTAAATATACTCAGTATCTACTCAAATCATCTGTGAAGTAAGAACATAACGATATCCATCACGTGCCTCGGATTCATTGGACTGCACACATCAAAATGTATTACTTCCAACAAGTTGCTTTCTTGTTCCATTTTCACTGAAAAACAAGGCTTTCAGTCATCTTGCCCATGTGGTATGATTTGCATGTCTCAAGTGATTCAAAATCAAGTGAGTCCAAACGGTCCATTTGCATGGAGTTTCTTCATGCATATACACCAATAGACATGGTTTGCATGTCTCAAACTTTTCAAAACGAGTGAGTCCAAAGATCCATCAACATGGAGCTTCTTCATGCGTTCTATACCAATATGACTCAAATGGCGATTGCCACAAGCAGGTGGTACTATCATTACTATCTTATATCTTTTGGCATGAAAATGTGTATCACTACGATCGAGATTCAATAAACCATTCCTTTAGGTGCAAGACCATTGAAGGTATTATTCAAATAAATAGAGTAACCATTATTCTCCTTAAATGAATAACCGTATTGCGATAGACATAATCCAATCATGTCTATGCTCAACGCAATCACCAAATGACAATTATTCAGGTTTAATACTAATCTTGGTGGTAGAGGGAGCGTGCGATGTTTGATCAAATCAAACTTGGAAACACTTCCAACACATATCGTCAGCTCACCTTTGGCTAGTCTCCGTTTATTTCGTAGCTCTTTTATTTCGAGTTACTAACACTTAGCAACCGAACCGGTATCTTAATACCCTGGTGCTACTAGGAGTACTAGTAAAGTACACATTAACATAATGTATATCCAATATACTTCTATCGACCTTGCCAGCCTTCTCATCTACCAAGTATCTAGGGTAATTCTGCTCCAAAGGCTGTTCCCCTTATTACGTAAGCACTTAGTCTCGGGTTTGGGTTCAACCTTGGGTTTCTTCACTAGAGCAGCAGCTGATTTGCCGTTTCATGAAGTATCCCTTCTTGCCCTTGCCCTTCTTGAAACTAGTGGTTTCACCAACCATCAACAATTGATGCTCCTTCTTGATTTCTACTTTCAGCGGTGTCAAACATCGTGAATACCTCAAGGATCATCATAACTATCCCTGATATGTTATAGTTCATCACGAAGCTCTAGCAGCTTGGTGGCAATGACTTTGGAGAAACATCACTATCTCATCCGGAAGATCAACTCCCACTCGATTCAAGTGATTGTTGCACTCGGACAATCTAAGCACAAGCTCAACGATTGAGCTTTTCTCCCTTAGTTTGCGAGGCTAAGAAAATCGCCGGAGGTCTTATACCTTTTGACGTGGGCACAAGCCCTGAAATCCCAATTTCAGCCCTTGAAACATCTTATATGTTTCGAGAAACGTCTTTGGTGCCTCTACTCTAAACCATTTAACCGAACTATCACGTAGTTATCAAAGCGTGTATGTCCGATGTTCGTAACATCCATGCATTTACGCTTGGGGTTCAGCACACCGAAGCGGTGCATTAAGGACATAAGCTTTCTCTGTACACATAATCGCTCTTGTCAACTTTCAACTATATTTTCTCTAGGAACATATCTAAGCGGTGGGACTAAAGCGCGAGCTTACGATATAATTTGCAAAGATCTTTTGACTATGTTCAGGATAATTAAGTTCATCTCATGAACTCCCACTCAGATAGACATCCCTCTAGTCATCTAAGTGATTACATGATCCGAGTCAACTAGGCCGTGTCCGATCATCACGTGAGACGGACTAGTCATCATCGGTGAACATCTTCATGTTGATCGTATCTACTATACGACTCATGCTCGACCTTTAGGTCTCTTGTGTTCCGAGGCCATGTCTGTACATGCTAGGATCATCAAGTCAACCTAAGTGTTTCGCGTGTGTAAATCTGGCCTACACCCGTTGTATGTGAACGTAAGGATCTATCACACCCGATCATCACGTGGTGCTTGAAGCATTTAACTTTAGCAATGGTGCACGCTAGGGAGAACACTTTCTTGAAATTGTTATGAGGGATCATCTTATTTACTACCGTCGTTCTAAGTAAACAAGATGCATAAACATAATAAACATCACATGCAATTATATATAGTAGTGACATGATATGGCCAATATCATATAGCTCCTTTGATCTCCATCTTCGGGGCTCCATGATCATCCTGTCACCGGCATGACACCATGATATCCATCATCATGATCTCCATCGTCGTGTCTTCATGAAGTTGTCACGCCAACGACTACTTCTACTTCAATGGCTAACGCGTTTAGCAATAAAGTAAAGTAATTTACATGGCGTTCTTCAATGACACGCAGGTCATACAAAAATAAAGACAACTCCTATGACTCCTCCCGGTTGTCATACTCATCGACATGCAAGTCGTGATTCCTATTACAAGAACATGATCTCATACATCACATATATCATTCATCATTCATCACAACTTTGGCCATATCATATCACAAAACACTTGCTGCAAAAACAAGTTAAACGTCCTCTAATTGTTGTTGCAAGTTTTACGTGGCTGCAATAGGGTTCTAGCAAGAACGTTTTCTTACCTACGTGAAAGCCACAATGTGATTTGTCAACTTCTATTTACCCTTCATAAGGACCCTTTTCATCGAATCCGCTCCAACTAAAGTGGGAGAGACAGACACCCGCTAGCCACCTTATGCAACTAGTGCATGTCACCGGTGGAACCGGTCTCACGTAAGCGTGCACGTAAGGTCGGTCCGGGCCGCTTCATCCCACAATGCCGCTGAAGCAAGATAAGACTAGTAGCGGCAAGAAAGTTGAAAACATGTACGCCCACAACAAATTGTGTTCTACTCATGCAATAGAGAACTACGCATAAACCTAGCTCATGATGCCACTGTTGGGGAACGTTGGAGAAAATTAAAAAATTTCTATGGTTTCACCAAGATTCATCTATGAGTTCATCTAGCAAAAAGTCATGGGAGAGTGATTGCATCTACATACCACTTGTAGATCGCGTGCGGAAGCGTTCAATGGAATAGGGATGATGGAGTCGTACTCGCCGTGATTCAGATCACCGATGACCTAGTGCTGAACGGACAGCACCTCCGCGTTCAACACACGTACGGAGCGGATGAAGTCTCCTCCTTCTTGATCCAGCAAGGGGGAAGAAGAGGTTGATGATGATCCAGCAGCACGAAGGCGTGGTGGTGGATGCAGCAGAACTCCGGCAGGGCTTCGCTAAGCAACTACGGGATGAGGAGGAGGTGTTACAGGGAGGAGGGAGGCGCCGGGGCTTATTGGTGCGGCCACCCCTCCCTCCCCTCCCTTTATATAGGTGCAAGAGAGGGGGGGAGGGCGCAGCCTTGCCCCTTCCTCCAAGGAAGGGGTGCGGCTAAGAGGGGGAGGAGTCCATCCTCCCCAAGGCACCTCGGAGGTGCCTTCCCACTTTAGGACTCTCCCCTCCCAAGGTCTCCTAGGCGCATGGGCCTCTTGGGGCTGGTGCCCTTGGCCCATATAGGCCAAGGCGCACCCCCTACAGCCCATGTGGCCCCCCGGGGCAGGTGGACCCCCGGACCCCTTTCGGCACTCCCGGTACAATACCGATAACATGCGAAACTTTTCCGGCGACCAAAATAAGACTTCCTATATATAAATCTTTACCTCCGGACCATTCCGGAAGTCCTCGTGACGTCCGGGATCTCATCCGGGACTCCGAACAACATACGGTTTGCTGCATACTCATATTCATACAACCCTAAGCGCCACCGAACCTTAAGTGTGTAGACCCTACGGGTTCGGGAGACATCTGAGACATGACCGAGGCGGCTCTCGGGAAATAACCAACATCGGGATCTGGATACCCATGTTGGCTCCCACATGCTCTTCGATGATATCAACGGATGAACCACGATGTCGAGGATTCAATCAACCCCGTATACTATTCCCTTTGTCAATCGGTATTTTACTTGCCCGAGATTCGATCGTCGGTATCCCAATACCTCGTTCAATCTCGTTGCGGCAAGTCACTTTACTCGCATCAGTAATGCATGATCCCGTGACCAAACACTTGGTCACTTTGAGCTCATTATGATGATGCACTACCGAGTGGGCCCAGTGATACCTCTCCGTCATACGGAGTGACAAATCCGATCTCGATCCGTGTCAACCCAACAGACACTTTTGGAGACACCTGTAATGCACCTTTATAGTCACCCTATTACGTTGTGACGTTTGGTACACCCAAAGCACTCCTACGGTATCCGGGAGTTACACGATCTCATGGTCTAAGGAAGAGATACTTGACATTGGAAAAGCTCTAGCAAAAGCGAACTACACGATCTTGTGCTATGCTTAGGATTGGGTCTTGTCCATCACATCATTCTCCTAATGATGTGATCCCATTATCAATGACATCCAATGTCCATAGTCAGGAAACTATGACTATCTGTTGATCAACGAGCTAGTCAACTAGAGGCTTACTAGGGACATGGTGTTGTCTATGTACCCACACATGTATCTGAGTTTCCTATCAATACAATTATAGCATGGATAATAAAAAACTATTATGAACAAGGAAATATACTAATAACTAATTTATTATTGCCTCTAGGGCATATTTCGTCTCACCCTGGACTGCGTCGTTGCTGATGATTGAAGGAGCCATCGAGCCTATAGGTGACGACATAGAGGAACTCTCAATGAAAGCACCAATGTCGGTGTCAAAACCGGCGGATCTCGGGTAGGGGGTCCCGAACTGTGCGTCTAGGCGGATGGTAACAGGAGGCAAGGGACACGATGTTTTTACCCAGGTTCGGGCCCTCTCGATGGAGGTAATACCCTACTCCTGCTTGATTAATATTGATGATATGGGTAGTACAAGAGTAGATCTACCACGAGATCAGAGAGGCGAAACCCTAGAAGCTAGCCTATGGTATTATTGTTGTTCGTCCTATGGACTAAAACCCTTCGGTTTATATAGACACCGAATAGGGTTAGGGTTACACATAGTCGGTTACAATGGTAGGAGATCTACATATCCGTATCGCCAAGCTTGCCTTCCACGCCAAGGAAAGTCCCATCCGGACACGGGATGATGTCTTCAATCTTGTATCTTCATAGTCTAGGAGCCCGGCCAACGGTGATAGGTCGGCTATCCGGACACCCCCTAATCCAGGACTCCCTCAGTCATCGTCGCCGCCGTCCTCCTTTAACGCAGCCATTGACCATAGAGAGTCGAACTGCCATGCGTTGGAGCCTCGCCATCGACCAGTAAGCCACGAAGCCGCGGATTGTGACCCCGGACGCCCTGAAGCCTCGCCATCGAGCTCATCTTCTCCGCATGGCAGCCGGATGTCGTCGACAAATTCGCCGCTTCCAGGTCGACCCCGAGCCCACTGAGCTGCGCTTCGACCTCCCAGTAAGCCCCTCCGCCATTTTCCCCTGTCCCCGTGGCCTGTCGCTTGCCGTAGTGTCGTTCCCTGCCCGCGTGCCCGAGCACCGCCGTCCGCCATGGCCGCCCAGCTTCCTTGCCCCGAGCCCTCCGCCCGAACCCGTGGCACTAGAGTGCTTCTCGTGGCCCGTGGGTGCCATCTAGGCCACCAGCTCCTTCCCTACCGCCCTGCAGCCCCGCGCCTTCACCCGACCAAGCTCCGGCCGCTGTCGTGGTCGACGCCGCGGTTTTTCTCCGGCCGCCCCAGCACATGCCACTCCTACCATCCGAAGTGCCGCAGCAGCAGCTCTCCAACGCGCCCAGCCACGCAAGGAGCCGTGGCCAGAAACGGCCAGCCGACGATCGCCGCCGTGCCGGATTAGCGCCGCCGATTAGCCACCAGTTAACCCCGCCATCAGTGCTAATTAATCTGGGCTAGAATCCATGACAGTCGGGCCCCGCACGGGACAAAGCCGCAGTCAACGCGGGATTAGACCCGATTAACAACTGTGTCACTAATGTGTGGACCCCACAGGTCAGGTTTGACCCGGTTGACCGCAGTTGACCTGTGATGTCATGGTGACATAGTGCTGATGCAATAATACATTTTCTGAATTTAAAATAACCAGAAAAATCCAGAAAATGTTCTAAACTTCAAAAAATCATAGTAAATCAACCATAACTCAGAATGAGATAAATTATATATGAAAAATTGTCAGAAAAATCCATAGAATCTGTTTATGGCAGCCTCGTGCATGTTTGAACAACTTACAGCCACTTTATATGACAATTCGAATAAAGGCATTTGAAATATCTTATATGGAGTTTGAATTTGAACCTTTGGTTCAAACCAACTTCATTTAATCTGGTTGCTAGTTGCATTAGCTCAATCAACAACATATTGCCATGTCATAATCATGCATCATAATTGTTGAATTGCATTGATTGTGTTCTTCCTTGTTTGCCGGTATTTGTCCCCTCTCAGTAGACGTGGTTCCGACGATGTGATCGATGACACTGATGAAGACTCAATGCTATCTTCAGAAGTGCCAGGCAAGCAGAATCCCCTTGTTCATTCCGATACAATCCCACTCTCTTGCTCCTACTCTATTTTACTGCACTAGGACAACAACGATTCAACTGTTACATGCTGCGGTAGATGAACCCCTTTCCTCTGCATGACCTGTCATTGCCACAGTAAATAGATGAAACCCGCTAGCATGAGTAGGAGTTCTTCGAGCCCTGATGTGCCTACTCATTCATGCTTGTTGTCATGCCTGCTACTGCTTAGAGTTGAGTCAGGTCTGATTCATCGGGGATGAATTAGAATGTGGTGAACATGTCCTACTGTTGAGAGCTAAGTGTGTGAACACTATTTGGTAAAGGTAGCGGTGAGAGGCCATGTAGGAGTACATGGTGGGTTGTCTCATTGAAACCATCCCCAGGACCTGAGTTCTGTGTTTGTGATCCATGAACAGCTACTACAACACATTAGGCTCCGGGCACTCCAAGCTCTCTCGACTTATTAATCAACCTGATCTCTGTCCAGGAGTTGCAAGTAGTTTCTGGTGTTTGTAGGTAGTGTTAGTAGTCTACCAAGTGGCACTCGATGCAATGTGGGCTTGGGACAGACTAGGCACCGTGGCCGGGTATGCCAAGCGCCGCCCGTTTGGTGGGCTTGGAACCATGTACACATCGTTTGGGGCCGTGAGCGACACCCTGGCCGGATCTCCTTGCAGATGGAACCCGAATAGGTGATAAACCTGGACCAGAGACTTGCGTGGTTAGTCAGGTCGTGGCCAACTGCCCCGCTAGGCTTCCGCTTGAAGGTTGCCGAGATACACGACGTGTACATGGTGGTAAGCGGCGAGAGTGTGTGTGAAGAAGTACATCCCTGCAGGGTTAACATCATCTATTTGAATAGCCGTGTCCATGGTAAATGACTTCTGGGTTGCCTGTACAGTTCATAGATAACTTGAAGTGGATACTCTAAAATGCGCAAGATAAGCGTGAGTGCTATGGATGGCGTTCTCCTAGGGAGACGGGGGCGGATCCATAGTGGTGTATTGATATGGTGAATATGTGGACTCGTGTGCGCCACCTCAAAAGAGTTACTTCCAGTCGTAGTTCAGGATAGCCACTGAGTCAAAGATGGCTTGCTGTAGTTAAACTCCACCACCCCATTATTGATACTGATGCATATGTAGCTAGATCCGATGTAAGTCTTGCTGGGTACATTTGTACTCACGTTTGCTTAATTTATGTTTTGCAGAGTGACTTCAGTCTCACTAGTAGTTCCGCCCGGACTTCGACGTTTAGCTTGTTACCTCAGATACAATCTTGTACCCTTGGGAGGGTCTTGTAGATAGCCAGGCTTCTCAGCCTTTTTCATTTGAAGATGTCTGTACTCAGACATGTTAAGCTTCCGCATGTGCTTTGACTTGTATGCTCTGAATGTTGGGTCATTAGACCCATGTTTGTAATATCTCGCTCCTCGGAGCCTAATGAATAAATACTTTGAGTCGTAGAGTTTTGTTGTGATGCCCTGTTGTATTTACACATATCGAGCATATTGTGTGTATGATTGAAATGCTTGGTATGTGTGGGATCCGACAACCTAGTTGTTTATCCTTGGTAGCCTCTCTTATGGGGAAATGTAGTCTTGTGCTTCCATGAGCCATAGTGGTCCGCTACAACCCAGTTCACCAAAGTCCTGCTAGCCCAGCACTACTTCTCCGGAACACTTGATTGGCCGGCATGTGATTCACTTCGTTCCTGTTTCTGTCCCTTCGGGGAAATGTCACGCGGTGACATCTGGAGTCCTGCCTAGCCTGCTACAGCCCGGTTCACCGAAGTCCTATTAGCCCAAAGGTTACAGCCCGGATTTGCACGTCAATCGACATGCTCGATGTTGATTCATGTATGCACGTCCCCGTAAGTTAGTGCCACTTTGGGTTCACGATAAGTCATGTCGGCCCAGGTTCTCTGTCATATGGATGCTAGCGACACTATCGTATACGTGAGCCAAAAGGCGCAAACGGTCCCGGGCCATGGTAAGGCGACACCTGTGGGAATACTATGCGTGAGGTCGCAAAGTGATATGAAGTGTTACCGGCTAGATCGATGTGACTTGGAATCGGGTCCTGATAACAGCAAAAATGGTGATGATACTGCCTCGCATAAAAGTTCTATGAGCTCAGACAATGGCTCTAGGACTAGCTCTGGTGGTGGGATGACCAAGAAGACCACACAAGACCCCTGCCAGGATGATATGGAACCTCCCACTCCTACCACTCTCCTGATGAACAAGCTGCCAGAATCCCTGCAGAACCCTAAGGGGAGGGCATTTGATCTCCTCCTGGAGAATGGGAACCTGGATGATGGTTTCAATCTGCTGAGAGAAATGGAAAGCTGGGATGATGATGAGATTAGCACAGAAGATGGGGATGAGGACATGTCATTAGAGGCCCTGCAACTACCTGGGAGCAATGCTGAGCAAGTGGTGGATTACAGGCACCAGAGATATGAGGAGGATTTTCCCCCAATCTAGCAGCACTGTAACAAAACAAAAAACTGGGGGCATGTCCAAGCCACCAGGATGAATGCTAGAGTGGCTGGAGACACCAGAACCATTCTTCAGAAAGCTCAGCAAATCAAGTGCACCCAGGATGCTGGAGATTTCAGAGAAGGTATGAAAAACAAACCTTTCTCTCTTTTCAATAATCCCAATTTCCTTTCTGTTGCTAATAAAGTTGGTGTAGATGTTAGCTTAGAAGTAGTAGTAGATGTCGAACCCACCCGCAATACTACTACCCATGTTGGTGGAGGGGGATTGATTCCTGATAGAACTGAAGGTTCTGATTCAGATTTCATCACCCCCCAAATGTCTAGTTATGATAATACAGATACTAATTCTAGTGAACTTTGGTACCTTGTTTGTAAAAATAGAAGGGCCCAAAACTAGGCTTGTCTCATGAATGCCCTGTTCTGGAATGTTAGGGGGATTGCTGCCCCTGGTAGGAAAACACTGATCCTGGAAACCATGGCTAAGACCCATGCTTCCATTGTTGGCTTTCAAAAAACAAAAAAAGAGGAGTTTGCTAACTCCTTTTTGAAATCTTTAGTAGTAAATAGAAATTTCTCCTGGCACCTCTTGCCAGCCCAGGGCTCTGCTGGAGGCATCCTAATGGGGGTAGACATAGATATTTTTGAAGTTCTTTCTTGGTCTAATCTAGAGTCTTCTGTTAGCTGTGTAATGAAGATGAAGGATGTTGTTACACCTTTTAGAGTTGTTACTGTCTATGGCTCCCCTATGATGAAGGAAAAGAGAGCTTCATCTCTGAACTTCATTCCTTATTCCTAGAGAATCCCCTTCCCACTTTGATAGGAGGGGATTTTAATTTGGTAAGATATGCGAGAGATAAAAGTAATGGTAACATCAACCATAGATGGAGTGATAGCTTTAATGCCTGAATTGAGATCTGGAGCCTGCTAGAGATTAAACTATCTAGCAGGAAATTCACCTGGGCTAATAACCAGGTGGACTTGATCATGTCCACTATAGATAGGCTTTTTTGCAACACTGAGCTGGATAAGATCTTTCCCCTAGCATCCTGCAGGGCTTTGCCTAGATGTGGGAGTGATGATGTCCCTATGATCTGGGATTCTGGTCTTAGCCAAAACCCTAAATGCAGTAGCTACAAAATGGAGAAGTGGTGGCTCTTGAGAGAGGACTTCTCCAACCTAGTTGCCAAGATCTAGAATGAACCTACACATGCCTCCTACCATATAGAGAGCTGGCAAATTAAAATTAGGAAACTCAGGAAAATCACCAAAGGGTGGAGTTCCAATGAGGAAGCGCAACTTAGGAGATATAAAAAAATCCTCTTGGAGGAATATGATAAGCTAGATGTTAAATCTGAAACCTTAACCCTCTCTGAAGTTGAATTCTCTAGACTTAGATTCATCCACTCTGAGCTTCAGAAAATATGGCTACAAGAGGAAATTAAGGCAAAGCAGAGGTCTAGGGATAGGGAGATTAAAGAAGGTGACAAGAATACTGCATATTTTAATGCTGTAGCCAACCAGAGAAGGAGGAAGACAATTATCCACTCTCTGGAGGGCCCTGATGGCCCTGTCACTGATAATGCAGAAATGCTTAAAATTGCTAGTAATTTTTATAAAGACTTGTTCAAAAAAGAAGATAGAAATGGCTTCAAAATGAACCCCAACTTTTTCTCTGAAGGAGAAAAAGAAACTTACGAAGGGAATGAAACATTAGAAGCCCCCATTTCAGAAGAAGAAGTCAAGAAAGCAGTTTTTGACTCTTATTCTGACGGAGCTCCAGGGCCTGATGGGATCCCTTTCTTTTTCTATCAACATTTTTCGGAGCTGGTGAAAAAAGACATGATGGACATGTTTTCAGACTTCCACATAGGGGAGTTTGATATTCATAGGCTTAATTTTGCTATGCTAACTTTGATTCCCAAAGAAGCAGATGCTTCTTCCATGAAGAAGTTTAGACCCATCAGTCTCTTGAATTGTAGTTTCAATATCTTCACCAAAGTACTTACAAATAGATTCTCTAAAATCTTACATAGACTAGTAGCTAGCAACCAATCTGCCTTCTCAAAAGGCAGGTATATTCTGGAAAGTGTTGTTACAGCACATGAGGTGCTGCACTCAATCCACTCTAGTAAGAGTCAAGGCCTGGTGCTTAAGCTAGACTATGAAAAGGCCTTTGACAAAGTCAACTTGGAATTCCTAGAGGAACTCCTTAAATTTAGAGGGTTTGGGGGGAGATGGACCTATTGGATTAATCAGATCACCCATGGGGGCTCCATTGGTGTCAAAGTTAACAATAGTGAAAGTGACTTCTTTCTCACTGGGAAAGGGCTCATGCAAGGAGACCCCATTTCCCCACAACTTTTTAACCTAGTAGTAGATGCCCTCACCAGAATGCTGATGAAAGCTGCCAACCAGGAGATGATTGCAGGGCTGTGCCCTGAAGTCTGCCTTGGGGGATCATCTGTCTACAATATGCTGATGACACCATCCTCTTCCTAGATAAGAACATTCAGCATGTGGCTAACCTTAAAATGGTCCTGAATTGCTTTGAGCATGTTCCTGGGATGAGGATCAACTATAGTAAAGGTGAGCTGATCCCTATTAACATGGATGAAGATGAAACAGTTTGTTTCATTGAAACTTTGGGATGCACTGAAGGTGCTTTCCCCATCAAATATCTGGGGATACCTCTCCACTATGAAAAACTTAGAAGAGAAGACATACAACCCCTCATAGATAAGATTATGAAAAGGATTGCTGGATGGAGAGGGAAACTGCTCTCCTATAAAGGCAAGCTTGTGTTAATCCAAGAATGCCTTGCCAGTATCCCAATTTTTTTTGCTCTCCTTTTTCAAATTCCCCAAAAGGGCCATAGACATGATCAATTCCCAAATGGCTAACTGACTGTGGAATTATTTTGAAGGGCACAGGAAACTTCACCTTGCCAGTTGGAAGAAAATATGTATGAAAAAAGAATTTGGGGGGTCTAGGAATCCCAAACCTCTAGGAGGGGAACACCTGCCTATTAGGATCATGGGTAAAGAGATACTACGAGGGAGGAGAAAAACCATGGAAATCTATTATAGAGAAAAAATATTTGTTTGGGAAACCTAACCTGTTTGCTGTCAACCCCACCCCAAACTCTTCAAGATTTTGGAAGGGATTCCAATCCATCGTCCAAAATCTGAAGTTTGGTTTTAGATGGAAAGTTGGCAATGGGGAGAGGGTCAGATTCTAGAAAGATACCTGGTTTGGGACTTCCCCACTAGCTACCCAGTCTTGGCCTGTCTACTTGGTTTGCAATGAGCAAGCTAAAACCATTAAAGAAGTTTGGGATGGGGAAACCCTCCAACTAACCTTCAGAAGGAATTTGATAATAAACTAATGGAGCAATGGTACCAGCTAGTAGAGGTTGCTGGAAGCATCACGCTCTGTGAGGATACATATTCAATGATATGGCAGCTTGATAGTAAAGGGGTTTACTCGTCGAGCTCTCTATACCATGTGATCAACTTCAGAGGGGTGCAGCCGGTTCTCATCCCAGCGGTGTGGAAACTTTATGTGCACCCAAAGATTCAAGTTTTCTTGTGGTTTTTCTCTTATAACAAACTAATGACCAGAGACAATCTGAGGAAAAGACACATCAATAAACCCCTTCAGTGTGTTTTTTGCTCTGAACATGAAACCAATTCTCACTTGTTTTTCGAGTGTGTTGTAGCAAAAACCATCTGGTCGTTCGTGGCTGACCATTTTAAGGTCCCAAGGGATCGACTTGAATCTGTGCAGATTCTGGATCTCTAACAAGAGAAATTCTACCTTAAATACGGTTTCATCAGCAGTCTTGTGGTGTTTGTGGAAGTATAGAAACTCTTTTATATTTAACAACACCATTTGGACTTCTATTTCACAGGTTTGGAGCCTGATCCTCAGAATGCTCAAGTTGTGGGAAGTCTTGGCTCCGGAAAATGGCAAGGCACGACTGGAGGATTTCCTAACAGCGCTAGCAGCGTTCTCCCAGATGCCGTTGCGGGTAACGAATGGCTAAGGCTTAAGGGTTATGCGAGAGATGGAGTGGTAGACCAATGGGACAAGCTGAAGATCTCATAGGATGACTGGAGCTTCCATTCCCCAAAGAAGCGAGGAGACCTGATAAGCAAGACCATGCTGAGCAGTCCAGTTTCAACCCTAGCCTGCTGGTCACCTCAAGCAGCTACAACACCGCCTTTCAAGTTCAGAAGGTCTGGAGAGATGGAAGAAGACTCGACCCCGGAGATTTTAGCCTGAAAAATCCTGCGCTGGTTTCCAGGCCTGAAGTGATCTAAGGATCTGTAATCTGTCCTCGAAACTTACTTTTAGTACTCTTTTTTCTGCCCCTGAACTGCTCCTCTTAGTGAGCTGCTGTAAGAAATGTTGGTAAATTTGGTTTCATTCTGATTAACGGAACCGGGGAGGGGAGCCTCCCTGTTCATCTAAAAAATATGCGCTAAAGACTATGATGCTGGAATATGTGATTCAGTGGAAAACTCATATGCATGTGTGGAATGATAAATAGTTAAATAAAAGGTTCCTAGTCTTGCCTCTAGGACTAGCTCAAGTGTTGTTAGTGATCATGTTTTCTGGGTCTTTGGATATCTCTAAGAGTAAACATAATCCTAAAACAACATTGAGATTATGACGCTAGAAGAACGGCCATATTGGATGACCCAATTTGTATGTTATGGATTGAGTTAATATTGTTTGTAATCAATTGTAATAACACAGAGTGTTAACGTGTGAATTTTCTCCCCAGACCATGAGAGTGTCGTAGTCACTTCTTACTACATAGTGGGCTTTGGGGTTGCTCAAACATCACCTGTAACATGGTTATCATAACTACAACTTATGGGTTCATCAGAAATTTTGATAAGGGACTAGATAGCTCGAGAGCGGGATTTGCTCCTTCGTTGATGGAGAGATATTCTTAGGGCCCTCTCAGTGACGACATCAATCATCGTTTGGCCAGACACATGTGATTTTGTCATGGGGATGCCGGAACACAATAATGAGAAAGAAGAACAAAACCGGTAACGAGGATTTCGTTTTAGTGAGCATTGTGATGACACAGGACAATATCGATGCATCCCGGGTTTTGTGAAGTATCGCGAAACCAAGGGAACATCACATGATAACCATAGGTTTACTCGAATATCATTTGTGTGCTCATAGGGATCGGTATGAACGTCCACAGTCCCACCATCGGTTATTGACGGACGGATTCATTCATGTCTATGAGTTACAGAACCTATGGGATCACAAACTTATGGCAACTACGATTTTCTAAGTGTTAGTAAGATAGGAGTGATGATAATATTTTTTTGGAATTGCTTCACTACTATTCGGAATAGTCCCGAGAGGATCCGAAAGCGTTTCGGGGTCACCAGTAAGGTTTTGGTGAATATCAGGTAATACCGGGTATTACACACACACACACACACACACACACACACACACACACACACATATATATATATATATAGGTGGAAAATGTTTTTGGTTATGTTAAATTATATATAAAATGGTCTGAAAGTATTTCGAACTATTTTCTATTTAATTTAGTGTGAACGGGCCTAAAACGGCTAAGAGATGGAAGGCAACATGGGCCACAAAGGCCCAAGTGGGAGAGGTACCTCCTTCCCTAAGGAAGGAGGCCGAATTAGAGGAGGAAGGATTCCTTCTCCCCTCCAAAGGCTGGTGCCCCAAGGGGTACTCCTTCCCCCTTGGTGGCATCCCCTCCTCTCCCCCTAGAGCTATATACACTACAGGATTTTGTCCTTTGAGACACACTAGTTTTGGAGCCTCCTCTAGTTCTCCTAGTTCTAGTTCTACTTGGTCCTAGTTGACTAATTAGAGCTAGGCTAATCCTCTTGTCCTCATAATTCAAAGCCATGTGCCCTGTGTGGTTCTAATCTCCTCCTCTAATCATCTGGGGACGATTAGCTCTGGCCGGCGAAGGCGCTCCCAGATCATGAAGGTTGCATGCTGATAACCCACAAGTATAGGGGATCGCAACAGCTTTCGAGGGTAGAGTATTCAACCCAAATTTATTGATTCGACACAAGGGGAGCCAAAGAATATTCTTGAGTATTAGCAGTTGAGTTGTCAATTCAACCACACTGGATAAATTAGTATCTACAAGAAAGTGTTTAGTAGCAAAAGTGGTATGATAATAAAGGTAACGAGAGCAAAAGTAAAGATAAATGTTTTTGGGTTTTTGTAGTAGTTGTAACAAAGAGTAAACGGAAAAGTAAATAAGCGAAGAACAATATATGAAAAGCTCGTAGGCAATGGATCGCTGATGGATAATTATGCGGATGCGATTCCTCATGCAATAGCTATAACATAGGGTGATATAGAACTAGCTCCGGTTCATCAATGTAATGTAGGCATGTATTCCGTAAATAGTCATACGTGCTTATGGAAAAGAACTTGTATGACATCTTTTGTCCTACCCTCCCGTTGCAGCGGGGTCCTAGCGGAAACTAAGGGATATTAAGGCCTCCTTTTAATAGAGAACCGGACCAAAGCATTAACACATAGTGAATACATGAACTCCTCAAACTACGGTCATCACCGAGAAGTATCCCGATTATTGTCACTTCGGGGTTGTCGGATCATAACACATAAGAGGTGACTATAGAATTGCAAGATAGGATCAAGAACACACATATATTCATGAAAACATAATAGGTTCAGATCTGAAATCATGGCACTCGGGCCCTAGTGACAAGCATTAAGCATAGCAAAGTCATACCAACATCAATCTCAGAACATAGTGGATACTAGGGATCAAACCCTAACAAAACTAACTTGATTACATGGTAAATTTCATCCAACCCATCACCGTCCAGCAAGCCTACGATGGAATTACTCACGCACGGCGGTGAGCATCATGAAATTGGTGATGGAGGATGGTTGATGATGACGACGGCGACGAATCCCCCTCTCCGAAGCCCAGAACGGACTCCAGATCAGCCCTCCCGAGAGAGATTAGGGCTTGGCGGCGGTTTCATGTCGTAAAACATGATGAAACTTTCTCTCTGATTTTTTTCTCCCCGAGACGGAATATATGGAGTTGGAGTTGAGGTCGGAGGAGGTCCAGGGGGCCCACAAGATAGGGGGCGCGCACTAGGGGGGGCGCGCCCCCTGTCTCGTGGACAGGCCCTGGGCCCCCTGATGTATTTCTTTCGCCCAATAATTCTTATAAATTCCAAAAAGTGCCTCCGTTGATTTCTAGGACATTCCGAGAACTTTTCTTTTCTACACATTAAACAACATCATGGTAGTTCTGCTGAAAACAGCGTCAGTCCGGGTTAGTTTCATTCAAATCATGCTAGTTAGAGTCCAAAACAAGGGTAAAAGTGTTTGGAAAAGTAGATACGTTGGAGACGTATCAACTCCCCCAAGCTTAAACCTTTGCTTGTCCTCAAGCAATTCACTTGATAAACTAAAAGTGATAAAGAAAAACTTTTACAAACTCTATTTGCTCTTGTTGTTGTAAACATGAAAAGCCAGCATTCAAGTTTCAGCAAGTATTATGAACTAACCATACTAACAATAACACGTAGGTCTCACAATTACTCATATCAATAACATAATCAGCTAGCGAGCCATAATAATAAAACTCGAATGACAACACTTTCTCAAAATAATCATAACATGATATAACAAAATGGTATCTCGCTAGCCCTTTCTGAGACCTCAAAACATAAATGCAGAGCACCTTTAAAGATCAAGGACTGACTAAATATTGTAATTCATGGTAAAAGAGATCCAGTCAAGTCATACCCAATATAAACCAATAGTAATGAATGCAAATGACAGTGTGCTCTCCAGCGGGTGCTTTTTAATAAGAAGGATGATGACTCAACATAAAAGTAAATAGATAGGCCCTTCGCAGAGGGAAGCAGGGATTTGTAGAGGTGCCAGAGCTTGATTTTAAAATAGAGATTGAATAACATTTTGAGCGGCATACTTTCACTATCAACGCAACAACTATGAGATGGATGCATTATAGGCAGTTCCTAAACAGAATGGTAAAGGTTTATACTCCCCCTCCTCCACAAGCATCAATCCATGGCTTGCTCGAAACAACTAGTGCCTCCAACATTCAACGGGTCCCAGGGGGAGTTTTGTTTGCAATTATTTTGATCTAGTTTGCATAAAGCATGGGGCTGGGCATCCCGGTGACCGGCCCTTTCTCGTGAATGAGGAGCGGAGTCCACTCCTCTTGAGAATAACCCACCTAGCATGGAAGATATAGGCAGCCCTAGTTGTACATGAGCTGCTCGAGCATACAAAATGTAATTTCATTTGAAGGTTTGGAGTTTGGCACATACAAATTTACTTGGAACGGCAGGTAGATACCGCATATAGGAAGGTATAGTGGACTCATCTGGAACAACTTTGGGGTTTAAGGAGTTTGGATGCACAAGAAGTATTCCCGCTTAGTACAGGTGAAGGCTAGCAAAAGACTGGGAAGCGACCAACTGAGAGAGCGACAACAGTCATAAACATGCATTAAAATTAATTCACACCGAGTATAAGCATGAGTAGGATATAATCTACCATGAACATAAATATCATGAAGGCTATGTTGATTTGATTCAACTAGCATATCATATCATATGATAATCATTCTAATAGCATGTTGGCACGCAAAGTAAACCATTATAACTCAAAGCTGATCAAGCATGGCACAAGTAACTATAATCTCTAAATGTCATTGCAAATATGTTTACTTCATAATAGCTGACTCAGGAACGATGAACTCATCATATTTACAAAAACAAGAGAGGTCGAGTTCATACCAGCTTTTCTCATCCCAATAAGTTCATCATATATCGTCATTATTGCCTTTCACTCGCACGACGAGCGATGTGTATAATAATAAGAGTGCACGTGCATTGGACTAAGCTGCAATCTGCAAGCATTCAACTCAAGAGAGAAGACAGGGTGATATGGGCTCTAAGTTAAATAAACATTCATGCATATAAGAGCCACTAAGCATTTTCAATATGGTCTTCTCGACCCCAAAAGAAAGAAAAGAAAATAAAACTATTTACACGGGAAAAGCTCCCAACAAGTAAGAAGAAGAACTAGAAATCTTTTTGGGTTTTCATTTTAATTCTACTACAAGCATCGAAATTAAACTAACTATTTTTTTGGTTTTTCTTAAGGTTTATCAAACACACAAGAAGAAAACTAGAAAAGAAATTTAAACTAACATGGATAATACAATGAAAGAGTATGAGCACCGACTACTAGTGTGTGAACATGAATGTAAAGTCGGTGAGAAATACGATTCTCCCCAAGCTTAGGCTTTTGGCCTAAGTTGGTCTAGTACCAAGGACCACTGCTACTCTCCCGGTGTAGTGGGAAGTGTAATCGAGGATACCACTGGCTGGTCATCTCCGGATCCCAATCGATGATGATGCACGATAAGGATCCAGCTCGGGTTCGGTTCAGGTTCTAGAGTAAAAGCTTGAGCTCGATGATTGTTCACCGCTTTCGGTGTGACAAGAAAATTATCTGCAGTCAAATCAAACAACAGAGGCGTAGGAAAAATAATAGTCTCATTGTATTTCTTATTAAATCGAAGGTTATACAAGAGCATCTTCTCTTCGTTGTCAACAATAAACTTGTGCGCTACCATGCTCTTGTAATCTAAAATGCGAGGAGGTAATTTTGTCTCCTCCTCATAGTGCCTAATGGGTATCTGAAAATGTTCAGCGAGACGTGCAGCATAGATACCCCCAAATATGGGGCCTTTTGTACGATTCAGGGCTAACCTTTTAGCAACGACGACACCCATACTAAAAGTGTTATCTCCTAGCAAAGCATGTTGAAGAATAATAATATCCGAACGCTCAAATTTCCACTATTTCCACGACCCATCAAGCATCTACTAGCAAATATGGCGAAGTAGCGTAAAACATGAAAGTGTATGCTAGAGACTTTTGCCTCAGAGCCCTTCTGTGGCTCTTCCACAGCAATAGCTTTAACAAAGCCTTCCACATCTTCACGATGGGTTTCCTCTAATTCTCCCTCATAAGGTATCCTACATACCGCGCAAAGATGACGTAAAGACATTTCTTTGAATTCATCATATAAATGAAATGATACTGCAGGCGGTGA
Organism: Aegilops bicornis; assembly: GCA_021605145.1. Lineage (NCBI taxonomy): Eukaryota > Viridiplantae > Streptophyta > Magnoliopsida > Poales > Poaceae > Aegilops > Aegilops bicornis. The sequence goes on from CM038674.1 coordinate 496,781,224, forward strand.
CTTCTTAGGATAATAATAAAAGTTTTGCACGAAAGTATTAGTGAGCAAGAGATACTGATCGATTCGGTCGTTGATGAAACCGGTGAGGCCTGCAGTCTCGATTAAAACATAAAAATCTTCATGAATTCCGGCTTCTTTCAAGAAATCTTCGCATGGCCATTCACACGAGCGATTTACGCTAAGCGAGGAAGATTATACTTGGGTGTTTCCTTATCTTTGTCTTGTTTTTCCTTAGAGCTTTGGCTAGAAGAACCTTTAAAGAGCCTCCTTAACATTTTCTGAAAAATTCTGAAATTTTAGTAACTTCAAAATAAAAGTGCATAAAACTAAACAAGATTGATAGCAACTACTCCTACAAGTGCCTAGAGCATATATCATGCATTGGAATTGCTTGGGACCTCAAAAATTTAACATGCAAGCTCAAGGACATGGTCACCTATGCAGCAAAAATTTGCAATGAATAAAGCACTAGAACAAAAACTATTTGGACCAATGGAGGAGTCACATACCAAGCAACAATCTCCCAAAGCAGTTTTGCGAATGGAGCTTTGAGCTAAGAGATCGAAAATCGCAGCAAGAAGAGCTAGAACTTGTGCTTGAGCTGGATGGGGATTTTTTGGGTAGAAGATGAAGTGTGTGGGTGCTGGCATAAGTGGAGGGGGGCCACCAGGGGCCCACGAGACAGGGGGGCGCGCCATATGGGGGGGGGGGGGCGCCGTCCTCTCTCGTGGCTTGGTGCTTGCCCCGTCTGCAGTGTTTTCAGTGCCTAAAATCCTCAAATATTCTAGAAAAAATCATACTAGATTTGCAGGGCATTTGGAGCACTTTTATTTTCGGGCTATTTTTTAATGCACGGGTAATTCAGAAAACAGACGGATAATACTTTTTGCTTTATTTAATCTAAATAACAGAAAGTAAAAATTGGGTACAGAAGGTTGTGCCTTCTAGTTTCGTCCATCTCGTGATCATCAAAATGAACCCACTAACAAGGTTGATCAAGTCTTATTAACGAACTCATTCCGAATAACACGGAACCGGAGAAATTTCAAGTAACACTAAGTTACCTCAACGGGGATATGAAAATCCCCAACTATAAGAATATCATACTTTTTCTTGACAATAGGGAGAGGAAATTCAAAACCTCCAAAAATGATAGTTGGAACTTTTCCAATTGAATTGATGCTATGAACTTGAGATTGTTTCCTCGGAAAATGTACCGTATGCTCATTACCATTAACATGAAAACTGACATTGCCTTTGTTGCAATCAATAACAGCCCCTGCAGTATTAAGAAAAGGTCTACCAAGGATAATAGACATACTATCGCCCTCGGAATATCAAGAATAACAAAGTCCGTTAAAATAGTGACATTTGCAACCACAACAGGCACATCCTCACAAATCTTGGCAATTATAGCAATTGATTTATCAGCCATTTGCAAAGATATTTCAGTAGGTGTCAACTTATTCAATTCAAGTCTACGATATAAATAGAGAGGCATAACACTAACACCGGCTCCAAGATCACATAAAGTAGTTCTAACATAATTTCTTTTAATAGAGCATGGTATAGTTGGTACACCCGGATCTCCAAGTTTCTTTGGTATTCCACCCTTAAAAGTGTAATTAGCAAGCATGGTGCAAATTTCAGCTTCCGGTATCTTTCTTTTATTTGTGATGATATCCTTCATATACTTAGCATAAGGATTTACTTTAAGCATATTAGTTAAGCACATACATAAGAAAATAGGTCTAACCATTTCAGCAAAGCGCTCAAAATCCTCATCATCCTTTGACTTGGATGGTTTAGGGGGAAAGGGCATGGGTTTCTGAACCCATGGTTCTCTTTCTTTACCGTGCTTCCTAGCAACAAAATCTCTCTTATCATAACGTTGATTCTTTGATTGTGGGTTATCAAGATCAACAGCAGGTTCAATCTCTACATCATTGTCTTTGCTAGGTTGTGCATCAACATGAACATTATTATTAACATTATCACTAGGTTCATGTTCATCACCTGATTGAGTTTCAGCATCAGAGATAGAAATATTATTGGGATTCTCAGGTGTGTCTACAATAGGTTCACTAGAAACATGCAAAGTTTTATCGTTTTTCTTTTTCTTCTTTTTAGAAGAACTAGGTGCCTCTAAATTATTTCTCTGAGAATCTTGTTCGATTTTCTTAGGGCGGCCTTCAGGATACAAAGGTTCCTGAGTCATTCTACCAGTTCTAGTAGCCACTCTAACAGCAAAGTCATTTTTATTATTTAATTCATCAAGCAAGTCATTTTGAGCTCTAAGTACTTGCTTAGCTTGAGTAGTAACCATAGAAGCATATTTGCTAACGCGGTGAAGTTCATATTTAATTCTAGACAGATTATCACCTACGCGTCCTATCTCGAAAGCATTATTCTTTAACTCTCTACCAACATAAGCATTAAAACTTTCTTGCCTAGCCATAAAGTCATCAAATTCATCTAAGCACGGGCTATGAAATTTAGTAGAGGGTATTTCAACTTTATCATATCTATAGAGAGAATTTACCTTTACTACCTGTGCCGGGTTATCAAGACCATGTGGTTCTTCAGGCGGTAAATTAAGACCATGTATTTCTTCAATAGGAGGTAAATTCTTAACGTCTTCAGGTTTAATACCTTTTTCTTTCATTGATATCTTTGCCTCTTGCATATCTTCAGGACTGAGAAATAAAACACCTCTCTTCTTGAATTGGGTTTAGGAATAGGCTCGGGGTTGGCTCAATTGGTTCAGGAATTACTTGAGAGCTGGCTCAGAAGAGTCCAATTATTTTCATTAGTCAACATATTATTCAATAATATTTCAGCTTCAATCGTTTCTTTCCTGAAAACACAACCATCACAACTATCCAAGTAGTCCTTGGAAGCATCGGTTAGTCCATTGTAAAAGATATCAAGTATTTCATTTTTCTTAAGAGGATGATCAGGCAAAGCATTAAGTAACTGGAGAATCCTCCCCCAAGCTTGTGGAAGACTCTCTTCTTTGATTTGCACAAAATTATATATTTCCCGCAAGGCAGCTTGTTTCTTATGAGCAGGAAAATATTTAGCAGAGAAGTAATGAATCATATCCTGGGGACTACGCACACAACCAGGAGCAAGAGAATTATACCAAGTCTTAGCATCACCCTTTAATGAGAACGGAAATATCTTAAGGATATATAAATAGCGAGACTTCTCATCATGAGTAAACAAGGTGGCTATATCATTCAACTTGGTAAGATGTGCCACAACAATTTCAGATTCAAGGCCATAAAAAGGATCAGATTCAACTAAAGTAATAATATCAGGATCAACAGAGAATTCATAATCCTTATCAAGAACACAAATAGGCGAAGTAGCAAAAGGTGGTCGGGTTTCATTCTAGCATTAAGAGACTGCTGCTTCCATTTAGCTAATAATTTCTTAAGATCATTTCTATTATCGCAAGCAAGGATTTCCATAGCAGCTTTTTTCATTCATAACATAACCCTTAGGAACAACAGTAAAACATAATCATTGGGGAACCTTCATCATCACTATCATCGATAATAGGATCTTGATAATTTCATCCCCGTAACTCTAGCAAGTTGTTCATCTAGAAATTCACCTAATGGCAAAGTAGTATCACGTCTGAAGTAGTTTCATCATGCATAGCGAAGTGGCATCATCGATAACATGCGACATATCGAAGTCATAGCGATAGCAGGTTTAGGTGTCGCAAGCTTACTAATAATGAAGGAGATTCTAGTGCGAGCTAGATGGCAGTTCCTTACCTCCCCTCGTAGTTGAGGGCAAAATAGTAGTTTGGTCGTCTTTCAAGTTCTTCATAGTGATCAACAGATATAAATCCCAAGTGACTCAAAGAATAGAGCTATGCTCCCCGCAACGGCGCCTTTAAATTAGTCTTGATAACCCACAAGTATAGGGGATCGCAACAGCTTTCGAGGGTATAGTATTCAACCCAAATTTATTGATTCGACACAAGGGGAGCCAAAGAATATTCTTGAGTATTAGTAGTTGAGTTGTCAATTCCACCACACCTGGATAACTTAGTATCTGCAGCAAAGTGTTTAGTAGCAAAAGTGGTATGATAATAAAGGTAACAGTAGAAAAAGTAAAGATAAATGTTTTGGGTTTTTGTAGTAGTTGTAACAAGAGTAACGGAAAAGTAAATAAGCGAAGAACAATATATGAAAAGCTCGTAGGCAATGGATCGATGATGGATAATTATGCGGGATGCGATTCCTCATGTAATAGCTATAACAAAGGGTTATATAGAAATAGCTCCAATTCATCAATGTAATGTAGGCATGTATTCCGTAAATAGTCATACGTGCTTATGGAAAAGAACTTGTATGACATCTTTTTTCCTACCCTCCCGTTGAAGCGGGGTCCTAGAAGAAACTAATGGATATTAAGGCCTCCTTTTAATAGAGAACCGGACCAAAGCATTAACACATAGTGAATACATGAACTCCTCAAACTACGGTCATCACCGAGAAGTATCCCGATTATTGTCACTTCGGGGTTGTCGGATCATAACGCATAATAGGTGACTATAGACTTGCAAGATAGGATCAAGAACACACATATATTCATGAAAACATAATAGGTTCAGATCTGAAATCATGGCACTCGGGCCCTAGTGACAAGAATTAAGCATAGCAAAGTCATAGCAACATCAATCTCAGAACATAGTGGATACTAGGGAATAAACCCTAACAAAACTAACTTGATTACATGGTAAATATCATCCAACCCATCACCATCCAGCAAACCTATGGTGGAATTACTCACGCACGGCGGTGAGCATCATGAAATTGGTGATGGAGGATGGTTGATGATGACGACGGTGACGAATCCCCCTCTCCGGAGCCCCGAACGGACTCCAGATCAGCCCTCCCGAGAGAGATTAGGGCTTGGCGGCGGCTCCGTGTCGTAAAACACGATGAAACTTTCTCTCTGATTTTTTCTCCCCGAGACGGAATATATGGAGTTGGAGTTGAGGTCGGAGGAGGTCCAGGGGGCCCACGAGATAGGGGGGCGCCCCCTGTCTCGTGGACAGGCCCTGGCCCCCCTGGTGTATTTCTTTCGCCCAATAATTCTTATAAATTCCAAAAAGTGCCTCCGTTGATTTCCAGGACATTCCGAGAACTTCTCTTTTCTACACATAAAACAACATCATGGTAGTTCTGCTGAAAACAGCGTCAGTCCGGGTTAGTTTCATTCAAATCATGCTAGTTAGAGTCCAAAACAAGGGCAAAAGTATTTGTAAAAGTAGATCCGTTGGAGACGTATCACATGCTTGCAACCAAGTAGATAGGCCGTGATTTTGGTCTTCGGTTCAAGGGACTGTTCGTGGTCGGTTCATTGGATCGTTCATCGACATATTGGGGGACTCCAATTACAATCTACACTGACATGTTCTTCTTTCGCTGCAACTCGGTGACGGTAATGATCGTAATCTCAACCCGTTATGCATCTTCATATTGATCTTGACGGTAATGATGTTGTAATGTTAAGTGGCATGTGCGTCACGACATGATGGCTGGAGCCACGGGATTGCTACATTAATGTAAATACCATAGAGATAGCCCACATGTTACAGGTGACAATGGCAAACTACACGGAGGACCCCAACATGGAGAAGGTGTAGATGGCGCGAATGAGGAACTATAATTTTGTGTCATGGCAAAATTTCTGAATTTGGTGCCACGATAGTGTTTTCTGAAATGATCGACACAACACCGTTTTCTGAAATAGCCGCCACGATAATGTTTTTGAAATTGTTGTCATGGCAATGAAATATTGGCTGTCACGACGCGTCAACAGAAGATTGAACATGATCACTGCGAATTCCCGGCGCCTAGGGCTATACCATATCATTCTTTTATGAACTGCATGAGATGTTTATCCCTTTATTGTTTGCACCCTTTGAATGCGCAGTAGTCAATTATTAGGGTGATCTCTAATAGTAAATATCAAAAAAAGGTGCTCTTCCCAGTGTTGCAGCCGTATATAACATTTGGCCTTTCGGAGTACTACGTGCTACCATGAGTACAAACGAGAAGTGAAGTGTAAGGCGGTTGAGGTAGGACTACACAGAAACACTTGGTTTCCTTGAAGTTCTAGAAGAAAAGTTATGAGCTCGAAGCATGAAGCATCGAAAGATGAACAAGAGTCATATGGACATATGATTGATAAAAGATTATCTACCGGTTGAAATTCACATCGTATGAGATGCTAGCATCCATGGGTCTGAATGAGATCAGGATCTTGAATCACTCACTTTCAATTATGAGAGATATTGATCTGGGCTGCACCTTATATTAAAATTAGTTTAAACACTAGTGCAACATTAATTATGAGTAATTGTCAAAATGAATTTTGTCTTCGTCGTTGTAGATCTATGGCTCGCAATATGTTCAACTTAGCCCCTATGTTAGAGAAAGAAAATTTGGTTACTAATTGTGGAAACTATGCAGATTGGATCCGAAACCTGAGGTTTGTTCTCAGGAGTGCTAAGAGGGAGTATGTGCTGGATCAACCCCCGGGTGCTGCTCCTGGAAAGGATGCAACACCAGAAGAAGTTTCTACGTACGCTACTCATAGCAATGACTATGATTTAGTCCAGTGCCTCATGTTAACTTGCATGGATCCCTAACTACAGAAGCTTTTGAATGATCTACCACTCAATTTATAATTGGGTCACTGGAAGGTTTGTATAAGAAACAGGTAAGGACCAAACATTTTGAATTAACCAAGGCCTTAATTGAATGCAATATGAAAGAGGTTTCTTCAATGAGTGAGCATATATATAGTTAAGCTTGCTGGCTATGTTGATAGACTAGCTTCTCTAGAACTTTGAATTCCTCCAACGCTCTGTACAAATATTGCGCTTGCTTCACTCCCCCATCTTATGATGGCTTTATCATGAATTACAACATGAATGGGATGGAGAAAAGTGCAAGCGAGTTGTTTGCTATTCTCAAAACTGCGGAAGCTGGAATGTAGAAGAACAAAATAGTGTTGATGGTTAATAAGACCACAATTTTCAAGAATAAGGGCAAGTCCAATAAGAAGAACTGTACTGAAGCCAGTAATACCGAGTCCCAGAAGAGGAACAAAGTCGGAGCCTCTATAGACTGAATGTTTTTACTACAACCAGAAGGGACACTGGAAGCATAACTGCAAGAAGTATCTGGCGGATAAGTAGAATATTTCTTTTGGTAAAGGTATAATCATTGTATAAAGTTAATTTTATTCTACTTGTAAAATTTCTGTATGTCATGAGTATCGGTTGCTCTCATTTTGCAAACTGATATAGGGACCACAGGGAGCTTACAATGATAGAATAAATGAAGTCGTGATACAAGTTAGGAATGGTGCTGGGATCGCTACTCAGATACCGTCAAAGTCATGTCTTTAGTTCTCCTTCAAGATTTATCATAGAACTAAAATAATAGTTATTTTGCTTCCAATTTATGTAATGCATTATCGTATGGGTTATGCGATCGATATTTTTATAAGTTTTAAACAATAGTTGTTCAGATTATTATGAGAATATGTATTGGACCTCTATTTTTTGATGGTCTATTCATGATAAAACTTGAAGTTTGGGATCTATAACATTAAAGCTCAACGTCTTGAGAAGATTGATAAATCCACTTCTGTGTGGCACCACTGAGTTATATCGGATAATAGATCTTCTTAGTGATGAAGTATAAAGGTCTTTTATTTGAAATGACTAAAGCCCAAAGGACATAACAGGACACTGTGAATATTTATACTTCATCAATGTTATGAGTAAATATGATTTAGTTGATTAAACATACAGAGTGAAAATAATTGGAATAGTTCAAAGAAATTCAGGATGAAGATATAATATCATTACGACAAAAGATAAAACAAGGATTCTTCTTTCATGAAGAAATATATCAAACTCATATGTTCCGCAAGCAATTGAACAACTGTGGACTTATTATTATCGATCTGCTCTCAATATTGTTTTTGGAATTTACAAAGGAAACAACGTAATATTCACTAAACAGATGCACCATCAAAAAGGGTGTGATAAAAATACTAGAAAGAGTTTTATAATATTTTAGACCAAGGCTTCATAATTGGTTTTGTGTTCCTCTCACTAAATTCAAAGGACAAAATGTTTGTCATGGAATAAATATTTTTCGAGAAAAAGTTGTTCTTGTTAAAAGAGCAAGTGGGAGGATGATATAGCTTATTGAGATTATTAATCTCCGGCTTAAGTTATAACAAGACAAAACAAGAAAACTTCTGTAATACTTTGTCTGTAAAACTGAGCAAAGAAATTTCTACATTAGATGTAGAAGTTTCAGATAAGACTATAACAAAATGCAAAGTTCAGGTAAGATTATCGGATCTGCTATTTCATCTTAGAAGAAGATGAAACCTGCGCACTACGAGGAAGCAGTGATGGCGCCCAGCTAGAAAGGTATTACTTAAATCACTGAAATCCAAAGTGAAGTCCATATACAAGGAACACGATTAGAACTTGATGAAACCTTCAGAAGGTGTATAAATGGATATTCGAATGTTCATGGATAGTGATCATGAATTTTTTTTACAAAAATAGTTTTGTAGGAACAATTAATCTTGTCAAATCTTCTTATTAGTAACAATACTAAAAATATTAATAGCGAATGTTATTGATATATAACAGATGAGTAACAAAACTATTCTGAAAGATATTTCAAATAGGATGTATATAAGATACAAGCAAAAAGGTTTCAATGAAATACCGAAATGATACAAAAATATTTCAAAGCCATTTGTATGATTTGAAATAGTGTATCAAGTAGCATGAATTTTGATAGAATAATTGGAGTATTTGGAATTTATCAAAATGCTTGTGGATACAAGAAGTTTAGTGGGACCTATATAACATTTCTGATCTTACATATGTATGGCATATCACTTGATCAGAAATAATATAAAGTATATTAGCACAAAAGATTAAAACCATGTTTCTAAGAGGACTTAGAATTATTGGATGAAAATCTATATAGATAGATAGACATGTCTAATTATACTAAGACATGTATTGTGACAAAGTTTGAAAGAAGTTTAAAAAGAGAAAATGTTTTCTCAAAATGTCACACAGCATGAAACCATGCAGAAATAAATAGTTGATGAGCATGTGTTGACGAATGGAGTTCAATTTACTTCAGAGATTGAATTCATCATATGTGATCAAATGTATAGATCCATATGTTTTCGTATGAGCTAGTCGTTAGTAGTAAGTACTGTAATGATCCTCGAGAGAATCACTTGGGTGATTACTTAGAAATTAAGTACCTCAGTTGGACAAAGGTTTTGCTTCTTGTCCTTGGAGGAGACAAAGAGATTGTTGTTAATAGTTACACAAAGACAACTTCATGACTGATATGAATTAACTATAGGGCTATAATTTTTGAAACGAACATAAATTGTGGATCTACAAACGATATTGATTGGGACTTGAGAAGTTTTTCAATAGATGTAATCTGGATCAATAAAAGGTTTATTGATAGATAATGATGTAGTTCCAAATGAATATTGACTATATGAAGATATAGCAATTGCACAATATGGAGATATAGTGTTAATGGACTATATGGAGATATAGTTTTACCATTAATGTCACTTATTACCATATGGTGGGCTTTGGGGTTGCTCAAACGTCTCCTGTAACACGGTGTTCATAACGACAACTGACGGGTTGATTAGAAAGTTTGACAAGGGAGTAGTTAGCTCAAGAGTGGAATTTGCTCCTCCGATGGTGGAGAGATATTTTAGGGTCCTCTAGGTGTGATGGCACTTATCATCGTCTGGCCAAAGACAAGTGACTTCATCACGAGGATGCCGGAACACAATAACGGGAAAGGAGAAGAAAACCAGTAACGAGGATTTTTGTTTAGTGAGCATAGTGATGACTCAAGAGGATGCCGATGCATCCCGGTTTTGTGAAGTATCATGAAGGAGAGGGAGCATTACATGATAACCATAGGTTCACTCGAATATCATTCATGTGATCATAGGGATCGATATGGACGCCCACGGTCCCGCTATTGGTCATTAAACGAATGGATTCGTTCATGTCTATGTGTTACTGAACCTACACGGTCACAAGCTTACGAAAATCATGTCTGCTGAGTGTTAGTAGGATAGGAGTCATTAGAATATATTTGTTCAATTGTTTCATTAATATTTGAAATAGTTTCGAGAGGATCCGGATGCGCTTCGTGGTCACCAGAACGGTTTCGGGGAATATCGAGTAATACCGGTAGTAGCGATAAATATATATAGGTGGAAAATATTTTCAGGGTTGTTAAATTATTCATAAAATGATCTTAAAGTATTTAGAACTATTTCATATTTAATTTAATATCAACGGGGCCAAAAGGCCAAGAGGTGGAAGGCAACTTGGGTCACAAAGGCCCAAGTGGGGGAGGCGCCTCCTTCCATAAGGAAGGAGGCTGAATTGGAGGAGGGGGAGTATTCCTCCTCCCCTCCTTAGGCTGGCACCCCAAGGGGGACTCCTTCCCCCTTGTTGGAAGCCCCTCCTCTCCCCTCTATCCTATATATGCTAGAGGATTTTGGCCTTTGGGACACACAAGTCCTCTAGTTCTTCTAGTTCTAGTTCTAGTTGGTCCTAGTTGACTAATTAGAGCTAGGTAATCCTCTTGCCCTCATAATTCGAAGCCATGTGCCCTATGCGGTTCTAATCTCCTCCCTCTAATTATCCAGTAACGATTAGCTCTGGACGGCGAAGGTGCTGCCAGATCATGAAGGTTGCATGCTTGCAACCAAGTATATAGGTTGTGATTTCGGTCTTCGGTTCGAGGGACTGTTCATGGGCATGCGGTTCACAGGATCATTGATCGACGGGTCGACGGACTCCAAGTTCGATCTACACAACCAGGTTCTTCTTTCGCTGCAACTCGGTGACTGTAACAATCATGATCCCAACCCGTTATGCATCTTCATATTGATCTTGGGTGTGCGTAGGCGCCAATTTTTTTTATTTTCTACTAGGTTCCCCAAGAGTGGCATCATGAGCAGTTATATGAGTAGGTGCAGGTTGCGATCCAGATCACATGCGATTGTGTGGGTTTATCTTCTTGCTATGCTTCCCCTCGAGTGTTGCTTTCATTCAATTCATCGACGACATGGTGTCGCTTTTCAAGGTTCTCACAATTGATCGGCTCTGGTTGTCGATGATTGTCGGGGAGGCTGATCGGACCCACGAACACCTATGGGACCGGCGGACCGAATCCCTTTTGGTTCGGAGGGGGGCGGAGATCGCACGAAGAGCGGATCGAGGCGAAGCACACGAGCAGTTTACCCAGCGGAGCTCTCCGAGAGATAATACTCCTACTGCTGCTTGTCCGATTTGTATTGTGTTCTTGCTAGGGAGCGATGAGAGCTTCAAGACCTAAGCGTGAGAGTGTTCTCTGGTTACGTTTAATCGAACCCTCTCTACGCTATGCATGGGCCTCCTTTTATATGCTCAAGGGGTCTCCGACGGGTGGCACGTAGATGAGGGTACAAATGGAAAACAGTAGTTGGTACACCTACTTGAACAAGTATGCGATGCAATATACCTAACCACGGCGGCAAGGGACAAAAGCATTAAATGCCCGTCCCCTGCCGCCTAAACAAAGGCAACAGGGACCGTCAGGAGCGCCACCGTTTGCCACGATGGTAGGCTTGTCAGCGCCGCTTATCGCTGCTCCCCGCTGGCCGCACAGCCTCTTGACACGCGCGCATGGAATGGTCCCATGGCAACACGTTGATGGATGAGCTGGTGCGGAGATGAAGAGAGGTTGCCTGCCGCGACAAGTGCCTTGCCGCGGCTGAATCCTTGTCGCGTCTGGAGGCTTGTCGCTCTCCGAGCCTTCCCGGCAAGCTCCTCTTGCCGGAGTCTTGTCTTCTGCGTGCCTTGAGTGGCCTTCCCGGCAAGCTCCTCTTGCCAGGGCCTTGTCTTTTTGGTTAAATACTTTGTTCTTGAATGGCTCCAAAGGAACCACGGAGGATCTTGGCGGTGACAAGGCAAGCCTTGCCGCGGGGTGCTGCAACTGCCCGTGCACGAGTTCGGGGTACTAGGGTACCCCTACTCTAGTACACCGACAGGAGCCCCCGGGCCTGGGCCGCACACGGTGCCGAGCGCTGTCGGGCCAGGCCCAAAACAGTGCATGGTCACACGCGGCCTTGATCACGCCGTAACTTACCCCGGACCCACCGCCAAAGATGTCGGGGAGGCTGATCGGACCCACGAACACCTATGGGACCGGCGGACCGAATCCCTTTTGGTTCGGAGGGGGGCGGAGATCGCACGAAGAGCGGATCGAGGCGAAGCACACGAGCAGTTTACCCAGCTTCGGAGCTCTCCGGAGAGATAATACTCCTACTGCTGCTTGTCTGATTTGTATTGTGTTCTTGCTAGGGAGCGATGAGAGCTACAAGACCTAGCGTGAGAGTGTTCTCTGGTTACGTTTTAATCGAACCCTCTCTACGTTGCGCATGGGCCTCCTTTTATATGCTCAAGGGGTCTCCGACAGGTGGCACGTAGATGAGGGTACAAATGGAAAAACAGTAGTTGGTACACCTACTTGAACAAAGGTACAAGGCAATATACCTAACCACGACGGCAAGGGACAAAAGCATTAAATGCCCGTCCACATGCCGCCTAAACAATCTGTGAGGACCGTCGGAGCGCCACCGTTTGCCACGATGGTAGGCTTGTCAGCGCCGCTTATCGCTGCTCCCCGCTGGCCGCACAGCCTCTTGACACGCGCGCATGGAATGGTCCCATGGCGACACATTGATGGATGAGCTGGAGCGGAGATGAAGAGAGGTTGCCTGCCGCGACAAGTGCCTTCCCGCGGCTGAATGCTTGTCGCGTCTGGAGGCTTGTCGCTCTCCGAGCCTTCCCGTCAAGCTCCTCTTGCCGGGGTCTTGTCTTCTGCGTGCCTTGAGTGGCCTTCCCGGCAAGCTCCTCTTGCCGGGGCCTTGTCTTCTTGGTTAAATACTTTGTTCTTGAATGGCTCCAAAGGAACCACGGAGGATCTTGGAGGTGACCAGCAAGCCTTGCTGCTGGTGTCAGAATCGCTTGCAGACGAGTTCGGGGTACTAGGGTACCCCTACTCTAGTACACCGACAATGATCTGCTAATAGTTCCCTGGGCTTCACCTTATATTTGAGAATAGTGAACCATCGCATACACAAGACGACGCCGAAGATGGATGATCTTACAGGAGGTCACGCGTATTTGACGAAGTTTAGTTTGGGGACGAGACTTTTAATTAAGTCTGCTCTTTCACACACCCCGAAACTTAATCTAGCATCAAGAATCATCACCTCAATTGGGGACGTAGCTAGCTAGTATTATTTGTTCAAACTGGTTAACCGCGTAACTAAAACTATGCTAAAACCAATTAGAGGACGTCTAACTTGGCTTTGCAGGGTATACATATGATGTGGTATAGCCTTCGTCATGACAATGAGATTATGTATGAGATGGTTATATGTTGTAATGTTAAGTGGCCTGCACGTTACAACATGATGGTTGGAGCCACGAGATTGTTACATTAATGTACATATCGTAGAGATAGCCTACATGGTATAGGTGACAATGGAAAACGTACACGGAGGACCCTGACCTAGAGAAGGTGTACTTGGCGTGGGACGAGGAGCTATAATTTTGTGTCACGGCGAAATTTTTGAATTTGGTGCCATGGCAGTGTTTTATGAAATGATTGCCATGACAACGTTTTCCGAAATTGCCACCACGACAATGTTTTTTGAAACAGTCTCCAAGGCAATGAACTATTGGCCATCATGATGCTTCGATAGAAGATTGAAGATGATCACAGAGAATTCCTGGCAACCAGGGCTACAACATATCATGCTTTTATGAACGACATGAGCTGCTTCTCCCTTTATTTTTTTGCACCCTTTGATTTCGCAGTAGTCAATAATTAGGGTGATCTATGATAGTAAATATCAAGTTAAAAGGTGCTCTTCCAAGTGTTGCAGCGGTCTATAACATATGGCCTTTTGGATAACTTTCTTCACGCGCTCGGGCGCCCTGCATGGCGGGTCGCACCGTGGGGCCTCACGCCTTGGCTTGGGGACGACATCTTGCCGGAGAGGAGGAGGGGGCGCGCCGTGAGCTACGTCACCCGCCTGGGCGGTGGGGGAGACATCAAACGGGATGGCGCAGGATCCTCCCCAGCAGCACTGACGAGCTCGACAATGCGGGCCAGCCTGTCCTCGTAGAAGTCATCGGCCGGACGGTAGCGCGGAAGCTCACGCGCCATGAGCAGCGCCGCCTGCGCATTCGCTGGCCCACGACGAGTGTAGGAAGACGACGCAGCGTCCGGAGTCAGTGACGGAGTGGCGGTGTGATGACCCACAAGTATAGGGGATCTATCGTAGTCCTTTCGATAAGTAAGCGTGTCAAACCCAACGAGGAGCAAATAGGAAATGATAAGCGGTTTTCAGCAAGGTATTCTCTGTAAGCACTGAAATTATAGGTAACAGATAGTTTTGTGATAAGATAATTTGTAACGAGCAACAAGTAACAAAAGTAAATAAAGTGCAGCAAGATGGCCCAATCCTTTTTGTAGCAAAGGACAAGCCTGGAAAAACTCTTATATAAAGGAAAGCGCTCCCGAGGAGACATGGGAATTATCGTCAAGCTAGTTTTCATCACGTTCATATGATTCGTGTTCGGTACTTTGATAATTTGATAGTTGGGTGGACCGGTGCTTGGGTGCTGTCCTTACTTGGACAAGCATCCCACTTATGATTAACTCTGACTGCAAGCATCCGCAACTACAAAAGAAGTATTAAGGTAAACCTAACCATAGCATGAAACATATGGATCCAAATCAGCCCCTTACGAAGCAACGCATAAACTAGGGTTTAAGTTTCTGTCACTCTAGCAACCCATCATCTACTTATTACTTCAAAATGCCTTCCTCTAGGCCCAAATAATGGTGAAGTGTCATGTAGTCGATGTTCACATAACACCACTAGAGGAGAGACAACATACATCTCATCAAAATATCGAACGAATACCAAATTCACATGACTACTAATAGCAAGACTTGTCCCATGTCCTCAGGAACAAACGTAACTACTCACAAAGCATATTCATGTTCATAATCAGAGGAGTATTAATATGAATATAGGATCTGAACATATGATCTTCCACCAAATAAACCAACTAGCACCAACTACAAGGAGTAATCACCACTACTAGTGTCGGTGTACTAGAGTAGGGGTACCCTAGTACCCCGTACTCGTGCACGGACGGTTGCAGCACCCCGCGGCAGGGTTTGCCTCGTCACCGCCAAGATCCTTCGTGGCTCCTTTTGGAGCCATTCAAGAACTAAGTATTTGATTGAGAAGAAATGGCCCCGACAAGAAGAGCTTGTCGGGAAGGCCGCTCCAGGCACGCAGAAGACGAGGCCCCGGCAAGAGGATCTTGCCGGGAAGGCTCGGAGCGCGACAAGTCTTCGAGCGTGACAAGGATTCGGCCGCGGCAAGGCGCTTGCCGCGGCATGCAACCTCTCTCCGTCTCTGCTCCAGCTCACCCAGCGACGTGTCGCCATGGGACCGCTCCATGGGCGCTGTCGGCGGGTCAGGCAGCCAGCGGAGAGCAGCGATAAGCGGCGCTGACAGGCTCGCCATCGTGGCGGCGGAGGCGCACTGACGGCCTTCAAGGTAATCGCTGTTTGGGCGACATTGACGGGCATTTATTGCTTTTGTCCCTTGCCGTCGAGTTAGGTATTTTGTACTGCATAATCGCTCAAGTAGGTGTACCAACTCCTGTTTTTACATTTGTACCCTCGCCTATGTTGCCACCTGTCGGAGACCCCTTGAGCATATAAAAGGAGGCCCGAGTGCAACGTAGAGGAGGTTCCGTTCGTTTCGGTTCGCGAGGTTCCGGGTTCCGGGCAGTTCGGTTCCGTTTCGGTAGGTTCCGTTTGTTTCGGTTCGCAAGGTTCGGCTAGTTCGGTCCGTTCGACTGGCCATAGTCTAGACACACTCAAGCTAGGTTTTGTAGCTCGCATTGCTCCCTAGCAAGAACACAATAGATCAAACAAGCAGCAGTAGGAGTTTTATCTCCGGAGAGCTCGGCTGGGTAAACTGCTCGTGTGCCCGCCTCGATCCGCTCTTCGTGCGATCTCCGCCCCCTCCGAACCACAAGGCCCGGTCCGCCGCCCCATAGGTGTCCGTGGTACGATCAGCCTCCCGACATCTTTGGCGCGCTGTAGGGGCGTCGAGGCCGTGTGAATCTGATCCGGCGTCGCACGACGCAGCAGCGTCATCAACATCTTCCTCAACATGCCACCGAAGAAGAAGGCTTGGCGGCAGTGAGCCGTCGCGTCGTACCCACCCTCACCGCAGCAAACGGGTGGTGGGGCAGACGCTGGCGGAGGAACGGGCGCCGACGAAGGTGTTCGCGACGTTGCCAAGTCCAAGGACAAGGCACCGCAAACCTCGGCGTCCGCGCATCCCCCGCGTCCATCTCAGGAGACGCGAGACCAACAACGTAATGGCGTTCACAACGCCATACGTTCGTTGGATCGAGACCCTCAAGACCAGCATGCGCGCCAACATGTCGGGCACGAGTGAGATACGGTCGCCGGACGGGCGCTGCTCCTTCTAACGTAGTTAGAAGTCCAAGCGTGTCCCGCCTCGCACCGCTTCTCCAATGCCACCCACTACTTCCAGCGAAGCTCGCAAGAGCTCAATCGCTCTCGACTACCCTCCAACGGCCGACAAGGTCGACGAGTGGAGAGCCACTATCCAGAGCCTCATCGGCTTTGCCAACGGCGACGCTCCGCGGCAACCAACGCCATCATTGCCGCGGCGAGACGACAAGGCATGAGCCGGTGGCGACGAGACTGTCGGAGGTGCAACCACCGTGCACTCTCCGCCAAGAAGGCCAAGATCGCCGACTCGCCGGATCCACCTCGACAGCGACTCCACCGCTGCGTCGTCGGATCCATGAGCTTCGCCGCGATCAGCGCCAAGTTCTTCATGAGCGACAACAAGAGGACGCCGAACTCGCATCGGCGCCAAGAGAAGCGCGACGTCGATCCGACAAAGCGGCTGGGCCTTCTGTTGACATGCGCGTGCGGAGGAGCCAAAGCGACTTGCCGTGACGCGGTAGGTTGCCCTGCGTTCACTCGTGAGCTGCGGCAAGTCCAAAGGGCCCAGCGTAAGAACTTCAAACCAGACGTGCGGAGAAGTATGATGGCAGGGCGCATCCGTCGGAGTTCCTTAGCATCTACACCATCGCGGTGCAGGCTGCGGGGGACGGGACGACAAGATCCTCGCCAACTACTTCCCGCCGTGCTCAAGCCCAACGCCGATCTTGGCTCATGCACTTGCCGGACAGCTCCATATCCTCTTGGCGTAATCATGCCATCCGCTTGTTGGCGCCTTCACGGTGGCCACAAACCTCATGGCCAAGAGAGTGACCTTCACTTGCTCGCCTGTAAGGAAGGAGAGTCCTGCGCAAATTCATTCGTAGATTCAGCCGTGTGGACTACAACATCCCAGACGTCCACCCTGCGGTGATCAGCGCATTTCATCGTAATGTGCGGAACCGCAGGATGAGGGAGGAGATGGCGATGTGCAAAGTCAAGGACGTCGATGAGCTGTACGCCCTGGCCGACAAGTGTGCACGCTACCGAGGAAGGAGGAGACTCCACGGAGAGAATGCGTAAGGTGGTCTCGACAGTTGATGACACCGCCCCAAGAAAGAAGGGCCGGCGGTGAGGCAACAGGAAGAAGAAAAGCAGAGAAGTGCTAGCTGTCGAGCAGTCCGGCAACGGAGGCGGCGACAAGAACGCCAAGGTTGGTGGCTCCGGCAAGGAGGTTGACGCTGACGCCAACCACCAGTCGGTGGCGGCCGCCGACAAGCAGGACGGCTCCGGCAAGCAGTACTGCAAGATCCACCGCACCAAGGGCCACGATCTCCAGAGCTGCAAGAAGGTCGAGCAGCTTGTCGAACAGCAGAGAGCTGAGTACGAGCGGCGCGACATGGAGAAGGCCCAGGAAGGTGCTGGAGGAGCAAGCAAGAAACGTCCCGGCTGGGGAGGACGCTGCGGCAAGGTCAAGCAGCGACAAGGAGATCGACCTCCCCGCGGCCGCGACAAGGATGAAGATGAGGACGATGACGAAGAAATGGAAGACGACGACGCCGACGAGCAGGAGTTTCAGAAAGCCACAGAGGTTCTCTGCGTTGTGGAGGTGCCTCCCTGCATACCTCCCACCGCCAACTCAAGCAATGGATGCGGGAGGTCAATGCAGCGGAACCATCCGTGGAATCACGCAAGCCTCTCAAGTGGTCCAGCACGCCTATCATTTTTGATATTGAGGACCACCCTGATCGCATAACTACGGTCGGGTGCTTGCCGATGTTGGTCTCTCCAACCATCCGCAACCTCAAGGTCACAAAATGTTAGTTGACGGCGGGGCCGTCTTGAATCTGATCTCCTCCGCGGTGCTCCAGAAGCTTCAAATCCCTGACAGCGAGCTCGAGGAGACCGGAACATTCCAAGGAATCAATCCGGGAAGGAGCAAGCCGAAGGGGAAGATTACGTTGCCGGTCACATTTGGCAGCGAGCTGAACTTCAGGACTGAGAGGGTTACGTTTGACGTCGTCGATTTCCCATTGCCTTAAAATGGGATACTTGGCCGTCCAGCACTCGCCAAGTTCATGGCAGCCTCTCACTACGCCTACAACCTACTCAAGATGCCGGGCCCGATAAGCGTCATCTCTGTCCATGGCGACAAGAAGGATGCCCTTATCTGTGCCGACAAGATCTTCCGGGATGCGAGTCAGCGACAGATTGCCGACACTTGCCGCTGAAGCTCCCGGGGAAGAAGACCAAGTCCAAGTCCGGCAAGGGCTCGATGCTCACTCCGCAAGCGCACCTCTTGAGTGCTGCGCTACCGTCGAGGACGCACCATCGAGCTCCACCGGCAAGTGCAAGAAGATGGTGGCTCCGCCGAAGACCAAGAAGGTGCCCGCCAAGGAGGACGGCGCTGGTGGTACCTTCACCATCAGTGCCTCTCTCGACCCCAAATAGGAAGGCGCGCTTGTTGCTTTCCTGCGGGCGAATGTCGACGTGTTTGCATGGCAACCGTCTGATATCCCCGGTGTTCCCGTGAAAGTGATTGAGCACCGCCGCCGTTTGTCCTCATCGCGCGCCCGTCAAGCAAAAAGTCGAAGCAAGCAAAGGAGCGCCAAGAATTCATAGCCAAGAGATCAAGAAACCGGAAGCAGCAGGCCTTGTCGAGGAGTGCTCCATCCCACGTGGTTGGCCAATCCTGTAGTCGTCGCCAAGGCAAATGGGAAATGGAGACTTTGTATTGACTTCACGGATGTTAACAAAGCTTGTCCCAAAGATCCATTTCCCTTGCCGCGCATTGACCAGATTGTTGACTCCACGGCTGGAGGTGATTTGCTTTCGTTTCTTGATGCCTACTCAGGATACCATCAGATCTTCATGGCTGAACAAGATGAGGAGAAGACCGCATTCATCACACCATGTGGCACATACTGTTTCATACGGATGCCTTTCGGTTTGAAGAATGCTGGTTCAACATTTGCAAGGGTAGTCCATGACGCTATTGAGCCGCAAATGCACGTAAATGTAGAAGCCTACATGGATGACATAGTGGTCAAGAGCAAGGACAAAGCAACTCTGGTTCAAGACTTGGACGAGACCTTCGCCAAATCTCCGCAAGATCAACCTCAAGCTCAACCCCGAGAAGTGCGTGTTTGGAGTCCCTTCCGCAAGCTTCTCGGGTTCTTCGTGTCTCGGCCGGGGATTGAAGCTAATCCCGACAAGATCAAGGCCATTGAGCGATTGAAGCACCAAAGCGCGTCAAGGATGTACGAAGACTTGCGGTTGCGTGGCTGCTCTCAGCAGGTTTATTTCTAGGTCTGCTGAGCGCCTCGCCATTTTTCAAGATTTTGAAAAAGGCAGGTCCAAGAAATGGACTCCCGAAGCGGAAGCTGCTACTTGAGACTTAAAGAGATACCTGTCCTCCACTCCAACACTTGTCGCACCTAGGCCACAAGAGAAGTTGCTGCTATATATAGCGGCAACCAATCAAGTGGTTAGTGCTGCGTTAGTGGCGGAGAGGGAGGCGGATGACGAGCCAAAGAACCGCGGCAAGCACATCCAAATGACAAGGTGGGGCTTCGCCCGACAAGCTCTGGTCCCGACAAGGACGAATCCGCGCACACATGAATGACATCTGAAAAGGATGGTGCAGCGCCCGGTCTATTTTGTCGACTCCCTCCTGCGAGGGCTAGGTCAAGGTATTCTGTGCGAAATTGCTTTTCGGACTCCTCATTGCCTCGAGAAAGCTGCGCCATTACTTCAAAGCACATTAGATCACAGTTGTCACTCGCTTTCCCCTGAAGAGGATACTGCAGAATCCAGAAGCGACAGGCAGGATTGTCGAGTGGGCACTGGAACTGTCAAGCTTTGGTCTTAGGTTTGAAAGCACATCAACCATCCAAAGTAGAGCGTTGGCAGCATTCATAGCAGAATGGACGCCAACACTGCATTTAAGAGATTCCTAAACGAGCATTCCCGTCAAAGAAGCAAGCAAAGAGTGGCTGATGTACTTTGATGGTGCCTTCTCTACCGCAAAGGCGCCGGTCTTGGCGTCTTGCTTATCGCACCCACCGGAGAGCACCTCAAGTACGTAGTCTAGATTCACTTTCCCAAGGAGCAAGTGACAAACAATACTGCAGAGTATGAAGGTTTGCTTGCGGTCTCGGGATCGCCGTGGACCTTGGGATCAAGAAGCTTATTGTCGGGTGACTCGCAACTCGTCAGTCCGCCAAGTCAACAAAGATTACGAGTCCGTTGATGGAAGCCTACGTTGATGAAGTGAGGAAGCTAGAAGAGCACTTTGACGGCCTGCAAATGGAACATGTTCCAAGAGCTCGTAATGATATTGCCGACGTCCTATCAAAGTGCGCGCGCTTAAGTTACACAATGGAACCAGGGATTTTCGTGCTCAAGCTGACTCAGCCAACCGTAACACCGTCAATCGGACAGAAGCAAGAAGAGGAAGTTGGCCTCTGGTGACTACTTTCCGAAAGAGCTTCCCGAAGCCGTCGTTGCAAAGGTCCCCAAGATCAACTCCAACAGTGCTGAGGAGCAGTCTGCTCCGATAGACCCCAGGGTTTGTTCCGTTGAAGCAGACGCTCCCGACAAGTCCTGTTCCGGCAAGCTTGTCGGGGAGCATCTAGCTCCGGCAGGGCCGCAGGCTCTTGCCGTGGAAGCTGATGTTCCTGCAGCAGCAGATGTGCCTTTAGTCCTTGTTGTCGAGCCGCAAGCTCCAGCATGGGCGCAGCGGATTGTCCATTTCCTTCAAACAGGAGAACTTCCCGAAGAGCAAGAAGAAGCGGAAAGAGTAGCCCGGCAGTCAAGTATGTACCAGTTTGTCGATAGCATACTGTAAAGAAGAAGACTCAACGGTGTGAAATTGAAGTGTATTCCTGTGGAAGATGGACATAAGCTGTTGGCGAGAGATACATGGAGGCATATGTGGTCACCACATTGGCGCAAGGGCACTTGCAAGCAAAGCTTTCCCAAGAAGGTTTCTTCCGCCGACAGCTCTCCGAGGATGCAACCGCACAAGTAACCAAGTGTGAAGCGTGCGGCCCATTCCAAACAGATACACCCGCCTAGCTCAAGCTCTCCAGACGATCCTTTTATCCCGGCCATTTTCGGTCCGGGGCTCGACATCTCGGCCCCTTCCCCGAAGCTGTCGGGGCTTTGAGTACTTGTACGTCGCCATCGACAAGTTCACAAAGTGGCCGGAAGTGGAAGCGATGAGGAAGGTGACAAAGACAGCGATCAAGTTCTTCTTCGTGTCGATTGTTTGCCGTTTCGGAGTCCCTAACAGGATCATCACCGACAACGGCACACAATTTACGAGTCGCACCTTCATGCAGTACGTCCAAGACCTTGGTTCCAAGGTCTTCTTTGCTTCTGTGGCTCACCCGAGAAGCAACGGTCAAGCAGAGAGGGAAAATGCTGAAGTGTTGTGCGGGCTCAAGACCAGAACTTTCGACAGGCTGCACAAGTGCGGAAGAAACTGGATCGAGGAGCTGCCGGTGGTTCTTTGGTCGATCGTAACGACGCCAAATCGAGCCATCGCCGTGCACCCTTTGCTCTAGTCTATGGAGCAGGCAGTTCTCCCCACGGAACTTCAGATACGGATCACCTCGAGTACTCGCTTATGATGAGCTTGAGCAAGAGCAGCTGCGACAAGATGACGCGCTGCTCCTCGAGGAAGATCGTCTTCAGGCCGCTGTGCGAGCCGCTCGCTACCAGCAAGCTCTGCGTCGCTACCATAGCCGCAGGGTTAGTGCCAGAAGTCTCGAGGAAGGTGACCTAGTTCTTCGGCGCGTTCAGTCCGCCAAGAATTCAAACAAGTTGACGCCGAAGTGGGAAGGCCCTTATCGGGTGAAACGAGTCACTAGGCACAGCGCCGTCTGCCTTGAGACCGAAGATGGCATTCCGGTGAGCAACTCCTGGAACATTGAGCATCTTCGTAAGTTTTACCCATAAGGCGCGGTTGTCGGAACCCGTTCCGGCAACCACCTTTTGTACAAGTCTTGCCGCTGTTGCATGTAATCCTTCGTACAAAGCCGGGCGCAGACCCCGTGCATCAGTAAAGCTCATGTGTTGCGCACAGCTTGTTAAGTTCATGCTTTCATCAATTTATTGCATGCTTTGGCTAACACTTTGTGCAGCAACCACACCCGGTAAGCAGAACCGAGCCGCTAGGCTCCATAACGTTATTTCCTCTTCTTTTTCTTTTCTCAAAGAAAGGGAAGCCCCCCTCGCGCACAAGTTAACCAGGGGGAGGAGAAGATAATACTATGGACCAGGCACCGCTCGAGGAAGATTCACCTCATCGGGAAGCAAGAGACTGAAAAGCTAAGTTGCCAAAGTTTGAGCAATCAATTTTTAAATTTTTAAGTTATCTTCCTCGAACGATAGTACTTTGTATGGAGAACTCCATGCGCAGAGGAACCAAATCGTGACTGGTCGCGCCCTTACTTTGTTTCGAGTCCTCTCAACAACTTAAGTGAGCTGCGGCTAGTCCGCGACAAGGTTCCTTGTCGGTAGCGACCCCGCCAGCAGGCTGCTGAAGTTCCGCACTCGGCGCTCGCGGCAAGGGTGCCTGCACCGGCAAGTTTCCCTGAAAAGCGTAGGGCGATAACATACAAAGCCAAGAGTCGATTAGAGGAAATAACGTTGCATTGATCGATTCACCTAAGATAGAGTATATTACAGAATAACTTGTCGTTGATCTAACAAAGTTTTCTAAACATGATCAGCAGCGACAAGGGAAAGATAAGGTTGGCGGCCTAGTCTACGCGGTCACCTTCGATCCGCTTGATCTTGTTCACCTTGTCCACAATGGGTGCGACAAGGGCTTTGAGCTCCTCCACGTTGGCGTCGGACGGCAAGGATCTGAGGACACCGTTAAGGTTGAGGCCCGGGTTGCGGAAGGCCACCTTCATCAACACCTTGTCGAGGGCCCCTGCACAAACCTGGCGAGATTCCTCGGCAAGCTGCTTCGGGACCTCCTCCCGGAGTCGCCGGAGGCCCGTCACCACGCCTTTGAAGAATAGGCTAAGCTTGACGCTGGGTTGGAGATGCTCGTCGAGGAGTACGCAAGGTCCGCCATCCCCAGCTCCATCAGCCTTTGTGGATGTCGTGGCGGTGTCCACAAGACCTTGATCCAGTGCTCCACGCTCTCCTCAAGGTGTTCTCGACGGAGGCAGCATTCGCCCGGCAGCTCCTCCTTGGCCTTGATCGCCTCCAACAAGCCCACCTCCCGCTCTGGCGCCATCCAACGTCTGCGTCGAGTGGTCGGCTTCAGCTCAAGATCCGCCTTGGAATCCTTGGCGGCGTCGAGCTCCTTGGCCCTGTCAGCGAGACGGCTCTGCAGCTCGCCCAACGTGTAGGCGTCCTTCTCGCGCTCACGCTTGAGCACGGCAAGCTCTTCGCCGCTCTTCTTGAGGGTGGCCTCCAGCTGTGCCACCCTCGCCTTCAGCTCTTCCTTGGCGGCCTCGGCGGTTGCGGCAGCGTCCTTCGCCTCCTGAAGCGCCCCGCCAAGTGACTCTTCACGCGCGGCAAGGTCCTCCTCGTGGCTCTCCAGGTTGACCTTCCGCTGCGCCAACTCGCTTTCCTGCGCGGCGAGCTTCTCGGCAGCCAGCCCATGCTCCTCATCACCGCGGCCTTCTCAAGGATGAAGGCCGTGCGCTCTTCTGAGTTGCCCCAGCGCTTCCGCCACGCCACGGAGGGCTTCTTTGTTGGCGCTCCGAGCTCCTCGGCGTTTCTCCATGTCCGCTCCCGCCTCGCGACAAGGGCCTCCCGGGTCTCCAACTTGGCCTGCCGGGCGCGGTAGAGCGACAACAGCTTCTTCAAGATGGCTGCTCCTCCTCGAGACTTCGCCGCTGTTGCTGCTTGGCCCACCACTGGCCGTCGACCTAAGCGGAGGCGAGTAGCTTCGCCGTCGAAGGCCTCACCCTCGACCGGCGCCTGGAGCTCGGTTCGGGGGAGCTTGATGAAGACGCCTTCGCGGCCTTCGTGTAGGCACCGGGCTGGGGCTCCTCGGAGCTGATGCGCGGCAGCGAAAGTCGGATGTCGATGTAGCGCTTGCCGCTCCTGCGGCCTCGAGGCCGTCAAGATCTGATCGCCCGACCCTCGCCCAGCCTCCGCGTCGGCAGCCTCGGTGGCCTCCTCGCCAACAGGCTCGTCGGTGGCGGCCTCTTCCTCCACGACGACCTCTTCTTCTTGACGGCGGCCTCGTCGGTGTTGCAGCTGCGTTCCTCCTCGCCAGCCTCGACCTCCATCGGGTCTGCGTCAAAGCGAAGAAAGAGCAACAAGCAGATATTCAAAAAGAGAAACAAAAGAAAGCAAGCCCAAGGGAAAATTCCATGTAAGGGAGTTTCCTGCAACGGGATCCGCAGCCATGGCCTCGACCACTGGAGGGTCGCTGGCGCCGTCCCTTGCCGGGGTAGCCTCCCTTGCCGGGGTGGCCTCCCTTGTCGGAGGGAGCTCCCTTGCCGGGGAGTTCTCCCTTGGCGGCGTAGTGACCGCGGGCAGGGCCTCGGAGGCGGCTTCCGAGCCCTACACAAACAAACAGTCAGAAATTAACGAAGAAAGGGCACCCCTGCACACCTAGTAGTAGGGAGAAAAACTGCACACTTACCCTGGGGGCTGTGCTGGGGGCTGCTCAGAGGAAGGGTCGCCGGGTCCGGCAAGGCGGTCTCGGACGCGTCCCCTGCCACCACGGGGGAGTCGTCCTCCACGACGATCGTCGGGATCTTGGCCCTCTTCGCAGCTCTCTGGGCCAGCGTCCTGAAAAGGGAAGGGTCCAGAACAAAGCAAATCAGATTCAAGATGAAGCAATAAAAATTGAAGAAGTACAAGCACAATCACGAGAAGCTTACTCTTCGCCTTCCTCCTCGGAACTAAGCGCGGAGAAATCAAACTCCGGCCCGCCTCCGGTGCGATGAGGCGGGGGAGTGGGCTCTCTTGGCCGCTTGGCGGAGGCGTCAGCGGCGGCCTGAGAAGATTCCGCCCCAGTTGCCGCTGCAGTTTGGGGCGCTCCCGCGGCAACCTCGCTTGCCGCGGTGGAGTCGTCGGCGGCGCTGCTGTGGGCGGTCTGCCGCCCGACTCGTCTCCAACCCTACGGAGACGCCTCCTCGGTGGAGCCGGGGCTCATGGCGGCAAGTCGCTTGGCGGAGGAGAAGAAGCGCCCTCGGGTCCACTCGACCCGGCCTCGGTCCCGACAAGCTCATCCTCGCCGCGACCTCCCTCGCTCGGCAAGGCTTGCCGCCTTGGCGTCCGCCTCCTCCACGGTGAACCCGAAGGCTCCAGGCAGCGGCTTCGCCGCCTCCTCCACCTGGTGGCAATCCGCGCCATCTCACCTGCCGGTGGTGTCCCGGGTGAGCCTCTTCCGCTGGTCGGAGCGGATCGGCACCTCTTGCAAGTCGTCGAAGAATTGCTGCACGACCTCGTCGGGGCTCCTGCCAGTCGGGACGATCCCGTGGGAGTCGCACAGTGGCATCATGGCGCGGATGCGGTCGAGCGCCGAGTTGTTGCACAATGGGACGACCCCCCGCGACAACCTGAACCACTCGGGATTTTCGGGGTCATTCTTGAACAGCTCGAGCAGCACTGAATCCAGCTCCATGACGGTGCAGTTCCAATTCAGGCCCGGGCGCAGCCTCATGATGTCCGCCGCATTCTGGAACTCCCAAGCAGGCCTCCTCCTTTCCTGCAAGGGAGCGATGCGGCGGCGAATGAAGTCTGCGCCAACTGCTCCCATCACAACCCGGCAAGCCCGAGGCGCAGAATTGGTCACAACTATCTTCAGCCTCGCATCCTCCGGCGCCAAGTTACTCCAATCCTTGCAGCAGCGCAATTGGGGTTTGGCGCCTGACGGTGAAAAGGGCTGTGGGTCCTCCTCCACGACTCCAGCACCAGTTGGCTCTCCACTCCTCCCACTTGTTCCGGAATTCCCCTCTAGGTAGGCCTCCTTCTTGCCGATCCTAGAGACCAGTGCTATTCCTCCGGCAAGTGGCTCTCCTCTCGACGCGGGGAACAAAGAAATGACGGAAGAGTGCCACGTTCGGGTAGACTCGACAAAGTTTTCGCACAACAAAGCGAAAACCGCCATGGTCAAGACGGCGTTGGGGGTGAAATCAAGGAGGCGGAGGCTAAAGGTGTTCATAATGTCGCAAAAGAACTCGGAAAAGGGCAGGCAGAGCCCGCAATAGAAGAAAATGGCGAAGAAAGGGTACCCTGTTGGGGCCAAATCGCACGGGTCTCCGTCGACCAGAAAAGGTAGAAGACGTCCCGCAGCTCCCGTGCGCCGAGCTGCGGGGGGAAGATGGCTCGCTCCTTGCGCAGCACCGCGAGCCGCTGCGCCTCGGCCGACTCGACGCCCTTCTCCTTATCGGCTTTCGGAGCCATGGCGAGGAGGGCAGAGGAGGTCGACGGCGGTGAGTGTGCTTGCGGCGAAAGGGGGGCGGGGCGCTGCTCTGCGCACCGGAGAAGTAGTGGGGAGCGGCGGTGGTTTGTTGACAAGACAGCAATGTCAGGGGTGGTCGGCCTTCATCTGTTTCCTCCGCTTAGAAAGGGGAGGAGGGGGCGGACGTTCGCTTATATCAATAAAGAATCCCCACGACCGCGCCCACGATCTCGCCTGACGACGCCACGTCCGGTGCGTGCCGTTAGTGGGGATCGTGGTGGGTCCGGGCGAAGTTGCGGCGCTGTCGAGGCCAGCGTGTCCGTGCACGATTCTGGGCCTGGCCCGACAAGCGCTTCGGCACGATTACGGCCCATGCCCGGGCTCCTGTCGGTGTACTAGAGTAGGGTACCCTAGTACCCCGTACTCGTCTGCAGACGGTTGCAAGCACCTGCAGCGAGGTTTGCCTCGTCACCGCCAAGATCGCCGTGGCTCCTTTTGGAGCCATTCAAGAACAAAGTATTTGATTGAGAAGACAAGGCCCGACAAGAAGAGCTTGTCGGAAGGCCGCCTGTGCACGCAGAAGACAAGGCCCGGCAAGAGGAGCTTGCCGGGAAGGCTCGGAAGCGCGACAAGTCTCCGGCGCGACAAGAGATTCGGCGCGGCAAAGGCGCTTGCCGCGGCATGCAACCTCTCTCCGTCTCCGCTCCAGCTCACCCAGCGACGTGTCGCCATGGGACCGTTCCATGGGCGGCGTGTCGGCGGCTGTGCAGCCAGCGGAGAGCAGCGATAAGCGGCAGCAGCAGGCTCGCCATCGTGGCGGCGGAGGCGCACTGACGGCCTCTGTTGCCTTTGTTTGGGCGACAATGACGGGCATTTATTGCTTTTGTCCCTTGCCGTCAGAGTTAGGTATTTTGTACTGTACACTGTTCAAGTAGGTGTACCAACTCCTGTTTTTACATTTGTACCCTCGGCTATGTTGCCACCTGTCGGAGACCCCTTGAGCATATAAAAGGAGGCCCGAGTGCAACATAGAGGAGGTCCCGTTCGTTTCGGTTCGCGAGGTTCCGGGTTTCGGGCAGTTCGGTTCCGTTCCGGTAGGTTCCGTTCGTTTCGATTCGCAAGGTTCGGCTAGTTCGGTCCGTTCGACTGGCCATATTCTAGACACACTCAAGCTAGGTTTTGTAGCTCGCATTGCTCCCTAGCAAGAACACAATAGATCAAACAAGCAGCAGTAGGAGTTTTATCTCTCCGGAGAGCTCCGAAGCTGGGTAAACTGGTCGTGTGCCCCGCCTCGATCCGCTCTTCATGCGATCTCCGCCCCCCTCCGAACCACAAGGGGCCCGGTCCGCCGGCCCCATAGGTGTCCGTGGGTACGATCAGCCTCCCCGACAACTAGCAACCTACAAGTACTAATCCTAGACTTAGAGACAAGAATTGGATACAATAGATGAGCTAGGGTGTGAGAGGAGATGGTGCGGGTGAAGATGTTGATGGATATTGGCCCCCTCCCGATGAGAGGAGTGTTGGTGATGATGATGGCGATGATTTCCCCCTCCCGGAGGGAAGTGTCCCCGGTAGAATAGCTCTGTCGGAACCCTAGATTGGTTCCGCCAAGGTTCCGCCTCGTGGCAGCGGAGTCTCGTCCCGAAAGCTTGCTTATGTTTTTTTCTCGGACGAAAGACTTCATATAGCAGACGATGGGCACCGGAGGGCCACCAGGGGGCCCACGAGGCAGGGGGAGCGCCCCCACCCTTGTGGCCAGGGTGTGGGCCCCCTCTGGTATTTTCTTCGCTCAGTATTTTTTATTATTTCCAAAAAGAACTTCCGTGGAGTTTCAGGACTTTTGGAGTTGTGCAGAATAGGTCTCTAATATTTGCTCCTTTTCCAAATTGAACTCCAAATTTGCCGGCATTCTCCCTCCTTATGTAAACCTTGTAAAATAAGAGAGAATAGGCATAAGTATTGTGACATGATGTGTAATAATAGCCCATAATGCAATAAATATCGATATAAAAGCATGATGCAAAATGGACGTATCAACTCCCCCAAGCTTAGACCTCGCTTGTCCTCAAGCGGAAGCCGATAACAATAAATATGTCCACATGTTTAGAGGTAGAGGTGTCGATAAAATAAAATACGGACATGAAGGCATCATGATCATTCTCATAACAGCAACATATATGGATATTGTCATATGATTTCTTATGCTCAAGTAATAATCTATTCACAATGTCAAGTATGAATCAGAAACTTCATTGAGAACCAACAAACTATAATCTCAGTCACTGAAGCAATTGCAATTTATCATAACATCAGAAAGAGTATATGTAAGAGCTTTTCAGCAAGTTCACATACTCAACTATCATTTAGTCTTTCACAATTGCTAACACTCACGCGATACTTATGGTTATGGAGTTTTAATCGGACACAGAGAAAGATTGGGGCTTATAGTTTCGCCTCCCAACCTTTTACCTCAAGGGTAATGTCAACAATAATAGTTCATGCTAACTTACATCCAATTAGATATATATATATATATATGTATATATATATATATGTATGTATATATATATATATATATATATATATATATATATATATATATATATATATCTGGATCTTTCCAACACACTGTGCTTGCCAAAGGATAAAACGTAAAAAGGAAAGGTGAAGATCACCATGACTCTTGCATAAGGTACAAGATAAAAGTAAAAGATAGGCCCTTCGCAGAGGGAAGCATAGGTTGCCATGCGCTTTCAGAGTTGTATGCACAAAATATTAATACGAAAGAACGTCACTTTATATTGCCACTTGTGATATGGACCTTTATTATGCAGTCCGTCGCTTTTATTTCTTCCACATCACAAGATCGTATAAAGGTTATTTCCTCCACACTAATCAATCATACATATTTAGAGAGCAATTTTTATTGCTTGCACCGATGCCAACTTCCTTGAAGGATCTTACTCAATCCGTAGGCACATATGGTGGACTCTCATGGCAAAACTGGGTTTAACGATATTTGGAAGCACAAGTAGTATCTCTACTTGGTGCAAAGAATTTGGCTAGCATGAGAGGGAAAGGAAAGCTCAACATGTTGGATGATCCATGACAATATAATTTATTTTAGATATAAGAAAACATAACCCATTACGTTGTCTTCCTTGTCCAACATCAACTCTTTAGCATGTCATATTTTAATGAGTGCTCACAATCATAAAATATGTCCAAGATAGTATATTTATATGTGAAACCTCTCTTTCTTTATTACTTCCTATTAATTGCAACGATGACCAAAGCTATGTTTGTCAACTCTCAACAATTTTTAATCATCATACTCTTTCTATGTGAAGTCATTACTCTCCATAAGAATATGATCTCTTTGTTTCTTTTTATTCCTTTTCTTTTTCTTTTATTCCCTCAAGATCAAAGCAAAATAATCAAGCCCTTGAGTCAACACTAATCTTTATTATATAGCTCACGGACTCGATTACATAGAAGGATCATAAAGAAAAACTCAAAACTAGATCATACTAAAACTTTATTCTACTAGATCAAGATATTACAAAAAGGATCGTACTAAGAAAAACGGTAAAGATAGGAGTGTGATGGTGATACGATACCGGGGCACCTCCCCCAAGCTTGGTAGTTGCCAAGGGGAGTGCCCATACGCATGTGATTATGTCTCCTTCTTCGGAGGTAATGGTGTGATATTCTTGGCGATGATACTCCTCAGGATACGATTCTCCTCCTCGAGCTTATTGAGTTGCTACTTGAGATCCATTATCTCCTTACGGAGCTTACCCGTGACGGTTAAAGCTCCTTGCACCCATGGATGTTTCATAGCTGCGGGGGAACAAGTAACACTCTTTTTCATATTCTCGTACGAAAGAAATCTAACATTGGAAGGGATAACCGAGTTTGGAATAGCCGAGCTCTGTAGTTCCCCCATTGTGGATCCATCTCGGAAGGGAGAAGTGACTTCTTGATCCTCCTCCATGGCATCTATCTTCTTCAAATCAGCCTCCATCTCTTCCTCCGTTGCTGGCCCAAAGTGGTCTGCATCGTTGTTTGTCCTTGATCTCGATGCCGGATGAGACACCGGCTCTCCTCGACTGACCCTTGAGAAGACATCTTGCTCTAATCTACAGCAGCAACAGCTCGAAACAAGAACGGAGGATAATTGCGTGATACGGTGGTCAAAACCTTCGGGAGAATATATAATGAATTTTTACCGACCAAAATACGTAGCAAGCAAGAAAACAGAGTCCGAAGAGCGCACGAGGTGCCCATGAGGCAGGGGGTGCGCCCGGGGGGGGGGGGGGGGGGTAGGGCGCGCCCACCACCCTCGTGGAGCCCTCGTGTCCTTCCCGGACTGCTTCTTATTTTTCTATTTTCCTAAATATTCCAAAACAGAGAAAATTGCCATTAGAACTGTTTTGGAGTCGGTTTACTTACCGTACCACATACCTATTCCTTTTCGAAGTCTGAAACGTTCTGGAAAGTGTCTCTTATGTATTCCTCCGGTGTTACGGTTTCAATAACATTAGTTTCAACATTTATAGGATTACCTGAGATATAGTGTTTGATTCTTTGACCGTTCACCACCTTCGGATTTGTGTCCTCGAAGTTGTTGATTTTTATGGCACCGGAATGATAGACCTCCGTGATAACGTAAGGACCTTCCCATTTAGAGAGGAGTTTTCCTGCAAAAAATCTTAAACGAGAGTTGTATAGCAATACATAATCACCTACATTAAACTCACGCTTTTGTATTCTTTTGTCATGCCATCTTTTAACTTTTTCTTTAAACAATTTGGCATTCTCATAGGCTTGGGTTCTCCATTCATCAAGTGAGCTAATGTCAAATAACCTCTTCTCACCGGCAGCTTTGAAATCATAGTTGAGCTCTTTAATGGCCCAATATGCCTTATGTTCTAGTTCGAGAGGTAAGTGACATGATTTTCCATAAACCATTTTATAAGGAGACATTCCCATAGGATTTTTATATGCAGTTCTATAGGCCCATAATGCATCATCAAGTTTCTTGGACCAATTCTTTCTAGATCTATTAACAGTCTTTTGCAAAATTAATTTGAGCTCTCTGTTACTCAATTCCACTTGACCACTAGACTGTGGGTGATATGGAGATGCAATTCTATGATTAACATCATACTTAGCAAGCATTTTACGGAAAGCACTATGAATAAAATGTGAACCACCATCAGTCATTAAATATCTAGGGACTCCAAACCTCGGAAAAATAATGTCTTTAAGCATCTTAATAGAAGTGTTATGATCAGCACTACTAGTTGGAATAGCTTCTACCCACTTAGTAACGTATTCAACAGCAACTAAAATATGTGTATATCCATTAGAGGCAGGAAACGGTCCCATATAATCAAAGCCCCAAACATCAAATGGTTGAATAACAAGTGAATAATTCATAGGAATTTCTTGACGTCTACTAATATTACCTATTCTTTGACATTCATCACAAGATATGACAAACTTACGGGCATCCTTGAAGAGAGTAGGCCAATAAAAACCGGATTGCAATACCTTATGTGCAGTTCTATCTCCATCGTGGTGTCCTCCATAAGCCTCGGAGTGACACTTGCGTAGCATATGTTCTTGTTCATGCTCAGGTACACAACGTCTAATGACACCATCTACTCCATCTTTATAAAGATGTGGGTCATCTCAGAAGTAATGTCTCAAATCATAGAAAAACTTTTTCTTTTGCTGGTATGTGAAACTAGGTGGTATAAATTTAGCAACAATGTAATTAGCATAATCAGCATACCATGGAGTAGTACGAGAAGCATTTATGACATTTAATTGTTCATCAGGAAAGCTATCATCAATAGGTAGTGGGTCATCAAGAACATTTTCTAACCTAGACAAGTTGTCCGCAATGGGGTTCTCAGCTCCCTTTCTATCAATAATATGCAAATCAAATTCTTGTAGCAAGAGAACCCATCTAATAAGTCTAGGTTTAGGATCTTTCTTTTCCATAAGATATTTAATAGCAGCATGATCCATGTTAATAGTTACTTTAGAATCAACAATATAAGGTCTGAACTTATCCCAAGAAAATACAACTGCTAGAAATTCTTTTTCAGTAGTAGCATAATTTCTCTGAGCATTGTCTAGATTTTTACTAGCATATTGAATAACATTTATTTATTATCAACTCTTTGCCCTAGAACAACACCTACTACATAATCACTAGCATCACACATGATTTCAAAGGGTAAATTCCAATCAGGTGGCTGAACAATAGGTGCAGAAATCAATGCTTTCTTAAGTATTTCAAATGCTTCTACACAATCATCATCAAAGACAAATGGTATATCTTTTTGTAATAAATTTGTCAGAGGCCGAGAAATTTTTGAGAAGTCCTTAATGAACCTCCTATAAAATCCGACATGACCAAGGAAGCTTCTTATACCTTTGATGTCCTTGGGACATGGCATCTTTTCAATAGCATCAACTTTAGCTTTATCAACTTCAATACCTCTTTCAGAAATTTTATGCCCCAATATTATTTTCTTCACATCTCTGCAAAACTCGATCAAGGTTGCTCAAGCAATCATCAAAAGAGGATCCATAGACGGAGAAATCATCCATGAAAACCTCACAAATCTTTGCACAAAAATCAGAGAATATAGCCATCATGCATCTTTGAAATGTAGTAGGTGCATTACATAAACCAAAAGGCATACGTCTATAAGCAAAAGTATCGAAAGGGCAAGTAAATGTGGTCTTAGCTTGATCATCAGCTGACACAGGTATTTGAGAGAAACCAGAATAACCATCTAGAAAGCAAAATGTCTATGTTTGGATAATCTTTCTAGCATTTGATCAATAAAAGGTAAGGGGTAATGATCTTTTTTAGTAGCTTTATTTAATTTGCGGAAATCAATTACCATCCTATATACTATAATAATTCTTTGTAGAGTCAATTCATCTTTATCATTAGGAACGACAGTAATACCTCCCTTCTTAGGGACACAATGGATAGGACTTACCCACTGACTATCAGCAACAGGATAAATTATACCTGCCTCAAGGAGCTTTAGTATTTCCTTTCTTACCACTTATTTCATCTTAGTATTCAGCCGTCATTGATGATCAGTAACTGGTTTGGCATCTTTCTCCAAATTTATTTTGTGTTGGCATAGAGTGGGACTAATGCCCTTAAGATCATCAAGAGTATATCCTATAGCAGCACGGTGCTTCTTCAGAGTTTTCAATAATTTTTCTTCCTCCATCTCTGAAAGGTTAGCACTAATAATAACAGGATATATCTTGTTTTCATCAACATAAGCATATTTAAGAGTATCAGGCAATGGTTTAAGCTCAAACACGGGATCACCCTTGGGTGGAGGAGGATCCCCTAGGATTTCGACAGGCAAGTTGTGTTTCAGAATAGGTCCCTGTTTAAAGAACACTTCATCTATTTCCCTTCTTTCATTCATAAACATATCATTTTCATGGTCTAGCAAATGTTGTTCTAAAGGATCACTAGGAGGTACGGAAATAGAAGAAAGACCAATAATTTCATGTTTACTAGACAATTCCTCTTCACGGTGTTGTCTATGAAATTTAGAGAAATTAAACTCATGAGACATATCACCTAGACCAATGGTAACAACATCCTTTTTGAAGTCTATCTTAGCATTAACAGTGTTTAAGAAGGGTCTACCGAATATAATGGGACAAAAGCTATCTTGTAGGGAACCAAGAACAAGAAAATCAACAGGATATTTAGTTTTCCCACACAAGACTTCAACATCTCTAACAATTCCAATTGGTGAAATAGTATCTCTATTGGCAAGCTTAATTGTGACATTAATATCTTCTAACTCAGCAGGTGCAATATCATGCATAATTTCTTTGTATAAGTCAATGGGTATTGCACTAGCACTAGCACCCATGTCACATAAGCCATAATAACAATGATCTCCTATTTTAACATAAATAACAGGCATGCCTACCACAATTCTATGTTTATCTTAGCACAAGGTTTAGCAATTCTAGCAGTTTCATCACAGAAATAAATAACATGCCCATCAATATTATCAGCCAAGAGATCTTTAATAATAGCAATATTAGGTTCAATTTTAACTTGCTCAGGAGGTGTATAGGTTCTAATATTTCTTTTTCTTTTACGAACCACAGTTGAAGCTTTGGCATGATCCTTTATTCTAACAGGGAAAGGTGGTTTCTCAACATAAGCAGTAGGAACAATAGGATCATTATAAGTGATAGTCTTTTCTTCAACTTTAATAGGTTCAACTACTTTTACTTCTATGGGAGGATGATATTTAAACCACTTCTCCATAGGAAGATCAACGTGAGCAGCAGAAGATTCACAAAAAGAAGCTACTATCTCAGAGTCAAGTCCATATTTAGTGCTAATTTTACGGAAAACATCGGTATCCATAAAAGATTTAACACAATCAAACTTAGGTGTTATACCTGACTCCTTACCTTCGTCGAGGTCCCAATCTTCAGAGTTGCATTTAATTCTTTCCAATAAATACCATTTGAATTCAATAGTCTTCATCATAAAAGAACCCAAGACAAGAAGTATCGAGCATGGTGCGATTGTTGTCAGAAAGCCGAGCATAAATTTTTTGAATAATCATTTCTCTTGAGAGCTCATGATTGGGGCATGAATATAACATTGACTTAAGCCTCCCCAAAGCTTGAGCGATGCTTTCTCCTTCGCGAGGCCAAAAATTATATATATAATTACGATCACGATGAACAAGATGCATAGGATAAAACTTCTGATGAAATTCCAATTTCAATCGCTTGTAGTTCCATGATCCCATATCATCACATAGCCTATACCATGTCAATGCATCTCCCTTAAAAGATAAAGGGGATACCTTCTTCTTGATAACATAATCAAGCATACCTGCAAGCTTAAATAATCCACAAACTTCATCCACATAGATTAGGTGCTCATCAGGATGTAATGTCCCATCT
The DNA here is from genome assembly GCA_021605145.1 of Aegilops bicornis. Classification (NCBI taxonomy): domain Eukaryota; kingdom Viridiplantae; phylum Streptophyta; class Magnoliopsida; order Poales; family Poaceae; genus Aegilops; species Aegilops bicornis. The sequence goes on from CM038674.1 coordinate 496,817,314, forward strand.
CCTGCAAAAGGATTAGCTAGCAGTTTTTCTATCATACCCGAAGGAATTTCAAAGTAGAAATTTTGATTTTCAGTAGGTTCAGTACGTTGAGGAGCAACTATTTGCTCTACTGGTTGGGGTGAAGATACCCTGAACAAGCCCCTCAGAGGATTACTTTCCATAGTAACAAGTGACAGCAAATTTCAGCACACTATATAAATTTTTCCTTACCAAATTCCACCTACCAAAGGCGCTTCACTCCTCGGAAATGGCGCCAGAAAAGAGTTTTGATGACCCACAAGTATAGGGGATCTATCATAGTGCTTTTGATAAGTAAGAGTGTCGAACCCAACGAGGAGCAGAAGGAAATGATAAGTGGTTTTCAGCAAGGTATTCTCTGTAAGCACAGAAATTATAGGTAACAGATATTTTTGTGATAAGAAAATTTGTAACGAGCAACAAGTAAAAAAAGTAAATAAAGTGCAGCAAGATGGCCCAATCCTTTTTGTAGCAAAGTACAAGACTGGACAAACTCTTATATAAAGGAAAGCGCTCCCGAGGACACATGGGAATTATCATCAAGCTAGTTTTTATCACGTTCATATGATTCGCGTTCGGTACTTTGATAATTTGAAATGTGGTTGGACCGGTGCTTGGGTGCTGTCCTTACTTGGACAAGCATCCCACTTATGATTAACTCCTATTGCAAGCATCCGCAAATACAAAAGAAGTATTAAGGTAAACCTAACCATAGAATGAAACATATGGATCCAAATCAGCCCCTTACGAAGCAACACATAAACTAGGGTTTAAGCTTCTGTCACTCTAGCAACCCATCATCTACTTATTACTTCCCAATGACTTCCTCTAGGCCCAAGTAATGGTGAAGTGTCATGTGGTCGACGTTCACATAACACCACTAGAGGAGAGACAACATACATCTCATCAAAATATCTAACGAATACCAAATTCACATGACTACTAATAGCAAGACTTCTCCCATGTCCTCAGGAACAAACATAACTACTCACAAAGCATATTCATGTTCATAATCAGAGGAGTATTAATATGAATATATGATCTGAACATATGATCTTCCACCAAATAAACCAACTAGCATCAACTACAAGGAGTAATCACCACTACTAGCAACCTACAAGTACCAATCCTAGACTTAGAGACAAGAATTGAATACAAGAGATGAACTAGGGTTTGAGAGGAGATGGTGCTGGTGAAGATGTTGATGGAGATTGGCCCCCTCCCGATGAGAGGAGTGTTGGTGTTGGTGATGACGATGGTGATGATTTCCCCCTCCCGGAGGGAAGTGTCCCCGGCGGAACAGCTCTGCCGGAGCCCTTGATTGGTTCCGCCAAGGTTCCGCCTCGTGGCGGTGGAGTCTCGTCCCAAAATCTTGCTTATGATTTTTTCTCAGATGAAAGACTTCATATGGCAGAAGATGGGCACCGGAGGGCCACCAGGGGAACCACGAGGCAGGGGGCGCGCCTAGGGGGGTAGGGCGCGCCCCCACCCTCATGGCCAGGGTGTGGGCCCCTCTGGTATTTTCTTCGCTCAGTATTTTTATTATTTCCAAAAACAACTTCCGTGGAGCTTCAGGACTTTTGGAGTTGTGCAGAGCAGGTCTCTAATATTTGTTCCTTTTCTAGCCCAGAATTCCAGCTGCCGGCGTTCTCCCTCCTTATGTAAACCTTGTAAAATAAGAGAGAATAGGCATACGTATTGTGACATAATGTGTAATAACAGCCCATGATGCAATAAATATCGATATAAAAGCATGATGCAAAATGGACGTATCACGGTGCGGCTGTCGTGTCGCACGGAGGGCAGCTTTGACGAGTCCTACTGCTCATGGATCACGCGGCCGGTGGCGGCATTGGCCGCAGGCGACGGGGAGCGGCGAGGGGCACTGTTGCCCGTGGGCGCCGTCTGAGCAACGCATGCGGCAAGGGCTGCCTGTCGCTCAGCAAGAACTCAATGAGTGTCCTCCATGAGAACAATGAAGCAATGGTGAAACAACCGACAGAAGAGAGGCTTCGACAGACCCCTACCTGGCGCGCCTCAAGGCTCCTCAAACCCGAGAAAGGTTCGAACTCGGGGGCGTGTGCAAAGAACTCAACCTCTCTAGCCAGCCAGCTCGCTGCTCTTACGGCCTAGCTCAATGAACAAGGAAGGAAATGGACACAACAGTTTACCCGAGTTCGGGCCACCTTGCGGTGTAAAACCCTACTCCTGCTTTGTAGTGGATTAGCCTCGCTGGGGCTGAGGATGGACTATTACAGGGGGGAAGAACAACCTCAGGAGGCTTGTTCTTCTGCTTGTGGTGGTGATACGTCCATTTTGCAGGATGCTTTTATATTGATATTTATTGCATTATGGGTTGTTATTACACATTATGTCACAATACTTATGCCTTTTCTCTCTTATTTTACAAGGTTTACATGAAGAGGGAGAATGTCGACAGCTGGAATTTTGGACTAGAAAAGGAGCAAATATTAGAGACTGTCGGGGAGGCTGATCGTACCCACGGACACCTATGGGGCCCGGCGGAGCGGGTCCCTTTGTGGTTCGGAGGGGGGCGGAGGTCGCACGAAGAGCGGATCGAGGCGATGCACACGGGCGGTTTACCCAGGTCGGAGCTCTCCGGAGAGATAAAACTCCTCACTGCCTGTTTGATCTATTGTGTTCTTGCTAGGGAGCAATGCCCGCTACAAAACCTAAGCGTGAGTGTATCTAGTCTATGGCCGGTCGAATGAACTGAACCTTGCGAAAAGACGCGAACCGAACCTCGGCCAACCCCTCTACGTTGCACTCGGACCTCCTTTTATATGCTCAAGGGGTTTCCGGGGTGGCAACATAGGCGAGGGTACAAATGTAAAAACAGGAGTTGGTACACCTACTTGAACGATTATGCAGTGCAAAAATACCTAACTCGACGGCAAGGGACAAAAGCAATAAATGCTTGTCGTTGTCGCCCAAACAAGGTAACAGAGACCGTCAGTGCGCCTCCGCTCGTCACGATGGCGAGCCTGTCAGCGCCGCTCATCGCTGCTCTCCGCTGGCTGCACAGCTGCTCGACACGCGCCCAGGGAACGGTCCCGTGGTGACACGTCGCTGGGTGAGCAGGAGCGGAGACGGAGAGGAGCTGCATGCCGCGGCAAGCGCCTTGCCGCTGGCTGGATCTTGTCGCGCCCGGAGACTTGTTGCGCTCCGGGCCTTCCGGCAAGCTCCTCTTGCCGGGCCTTGTCTTCTGCGTGCACAGGTGGCCTTCCCAACAAGCTCCTCTTGTCGGGGCCTTGTCTTCTCAATCTAATACTTTGTTCTTGAATGGCTCCAAGGGAGCCACGGAGGAGAGTGGCGGTGAGGAGGCAAAACTTTGCCGCAGGGTGCTGCAACCGTCCGTGCACGAGTACGGGATACTAGGGTACCCCTACTCTAGTACACCGGCAGAGCCCCGGCCTGGGCCGTGCAGTGCCGAAGCGCTTGTCGGGCCAGGCCCAGAATCGTACGGACACGCGCGGCCTCGACCACGCTGCAACCCGCCCCGGACCCACCACGATCCCCACTAACGGCATGCACCGGACGTGGCGCCGTGCGAGAGATCGTGGGCGCGGTCGTGGGGGGTTCTTTATTAATATAAGCGGAACGTCCGCTCCCCTCCTCCCCTTTATAAGCGGAGGAAACAGAGGCGGGCCGACCACTCCTGCCATTGCCGTCTTGTCAAGAAACCACCGCCGCTCCCCTCGTCTTCTCCGGTGCGAAGAGAGCAACCCCCCCCCCCCTTTTCTCCACCACCACACACCCCGCCGTCGACCGCCCCCCCCCCCCCCCCCCCCTCGCAATGGCCCCGAAGGCCGATAAGGAGAAGGACGTCAAGTCGGCTGAGGCGCAGCGGCTCGCGACGCTGCGCAAGGAGCGAGCCGTCTTCCCTTCGCAGCTCAGCGCACGGGAGCTGCGGGACGTCTACTATCTTTTCTGGTCGACGGAGACTCGGGCGCATCCGCGCACGAGGGTGCTCCCCGCCTCCGCTGCTGATCTGGCCCCAACAGGGTACACTTTCTTCGCCCTTTTCTTCTTTTGCGGCCTTTGCCCGCCGTATTCCGAGTTCTTTTGCGACATGATGAACACCTTCGGACTCCACCTCCTTGATTTCACCCCCAACGCCATCTCTTGACCATGGCCGTTTCGCACATTTGTGCGAAAACTTTGTCGAGGTCCACCCGAACGTGGCACTCTTCCGCCATTTCTTTTTCCCCAGCGTCGAGAGAGGAGAGCCCCTTGCTTGGGAGGGATAGCGGGGTCTCTAGGATCGGCAAGAAAGAGGCCTACCTAGAGGGGAGTTCCAGAACAAGTGGGAGGAGTGGAGAGCCAACTGGTGCTGGAGTCGTGAGGAGGACCCACAGCCCTTCACCGCCGTCGCCAAACCCCAATTGCGCGGCAAGGATTGGAGTAACTTGGCCGGAGGATGCGTGGCTGAAGATAGCCGTGACCAATTCTGCGCCTCGGGCTTGCCGGATTAACTATTGGCGCAGCTTGGCGCAGACTTCATTCGCCGCCGCGCATCCCTTGCAGGAAAGGAGGAGGCCTGCTTGGGAGTTCCAGAATGCGGCGGACATCATGAGGCTGCGCCCGGGCCTGAATTGGAACTTCACCGTCATGGAGCTGGATTTAGTGCTGCTCGAGCTGTTCAAGAACGACCCCGAACACCCAAAGTGGTTCAGGTTGCCACGAGGGGTCGTCCCACTGTGCAACAACTCGGCGCTCGACCGTATCCGCGCCATGATGCCACTGTGCGACTCCCACGGGATCGTCCCGACTTGGCAGTAGCCCCGCGATGAGGTCGTGCAGCAATTCTTCGACAACTTGCAAGAGGTGCCGATCCACTCCGACGAGCAGAAGGGGCTCACCGGAGACACCACCGAGCTGGAGATGGCGTGGATCGCCACCAGAGCGGAGGAGGCGGCAGCAGCCGCTGCCGCTGGAGTCTTCGGGTTCACCGTGGAGGAGGCGGACGCGGCGAAGGCGGCAAGCGCTGCTGAGCGAGGGGAGGTCGCCGGCGAGGACGAGCCTGTCGAGCTCGAGGCCGGGACGAGTGGACCCGCCGAGGGCGCTTCTTCCCCGCCGCCAAGCGACTTGCCACCAGCGGAGCCCGGCTCCGCAGAGGAGGCGTCTCCGCAGGGCTGGAGACGAGCCGGGGCGACAGGTTGGCCCACAGCTGCAGCGCCGCTCGACGCGCTCCACCGCGGCAAGCGAGGTTGCCGCGGGAGCGCCCCAAACTGCAGCGACAACTGGGGCGGAATCTTCTCGGGCCGCCGCCGACGCCTCCGCCAAGCGGCCAAGAGAGCCCACTCCCCCGCCTCATCGCGCCAGGCGGGCCGAGTTTGACTTCTCCGCGCTCGGCTCCGAGGAGGAAGGCGAAGAGTAAGCTTCTCGAGATTGTGCTTGTATGTCTTCAATTTTATTGCTTCATCTTGAATCTGATTTGCCTCGTTCGAATCTTTCCTTTCGTGACGCTGGCCCAGAGAGCGACGAAGAGGGCCAAGATCCCGACGGTCGTTGTCGAGGACGATTCTCCCGTGGCGACGGGGGACGCGTCCGAGGCCGCCTTGCCGGACCCGGCAACCCTTCCCCAGAGCAGCCCCCAGCACAGCCCCCAGAGTGAGTGTGCAGTTTTCTTCTTGCTGTTAGGCGTGCGGGGGTGCCCCTTCTTTGTTGATATCTGACCGTGTGCTTGTGCAGGAGCAGAGCAGTCTCATCAGGAGGGCTCGGAAGCCGCCTCCGAGATCCTGCCCGCTGCCACTACGCCGCCGAGGGAGGACTCCCCGGCAAGGGAGCTCCCTCCGACAAGGGAGGCCACCCCGGCAAGGGAGGCCACTCCGGCAAGGGAGGCTACCCCAGCGAAGGACGTCGCCCGCGACCCTCCAGTGGTCGAGGCCATGGCTGCGGATCCCGTTGCAGGTAACTCCCTTACGCGAAAATCTCCCTTGGGCTTGCGTTCTTTTGTTTCTCTTTTTTGGATATCTGCTTGACTGCCCCTTCTTCGTCTGACGCAGACCCGATGGAGGTCGAGGCCGCCGGCGAAGAGGAAACGCGCGGCAACACCGACGAGGCCGCCGTCGAGGAAGAAGAGGTCATCGTCATGGAAGAAGAGGCCGTCGCCGACGAGCCTGCTGGGCGAGGAGGCCACCGAGGCTGCCGACGCAGAGGCCGGGCGAGGTCGGACGGTCGATCGACGCCCCGAGGTCGCAGGGAGCGGCGAAGCGCTACACCGACAGCCGACTTCCCCGCTGCGCCAAGGGCGCCAGTTCGAGGAGCCCCAGCCCGGTTTCCACCGAAAGCCCTGGCGTCTTCATTAAGCTCCCCGAGCCGAGCTCTCAGGCGCCACGAGGGCGAGACCTTCGACGGCGAGCTACTTCGCGTCCGCCGGGTGACGCTGGTGGACGCGCTAAGCAAAGCAGCGGCGGCGAAGTCCGAGGAGGAGCAGCAAGAAGCTGTTGTCCCTCTATCGCCTCCGTCGAGCCAAGTTGGAGACCCGGGAAGTCCTTGTCGCGAGGGCGGGAGCGGACATAGAGAAGCGCGCCGAGGAGCTCCGGAGCGCCAACAAAGAAGCGCTCCATGACGTGGCAGACGCGTGGGCGCAGCTCGTAGAAGAGCACACGGCCTTCATCCTTGAGAAGGCCGCAGCTGATGAGGAGCAGCGGCTGGCTGCCGAGAAGCTCGCCGCGCAGGAAAACGAGTTGGCGCAGCGAAAGGTCAACTTGGACAGCCACGAGGAGGACCTTGCCTCGCGTGAGGAGTCGCTTGGCGGGCGCCAGAGGCGGCGACGCTGCCGCAGCCGCCGAGGCCGCCAAGGAAGAGCTGAAGGCGAGGGTGGCACAGCTGGAGGCCACCCTCACGAGGAGCGGCGAAGAGCTTGCCGTGCTCAAGCGTGAGCGCGAGAAGGGCGCCTACGCGCTGGGCGAGCTGCAGGCCCGTCTCGCTGACAGGGCCAAGGAGCTCGACGGCGCCAAGGACTCCAAGGCAGATCTGGAGCTGAAACTGACCACTCTGACGCAGACGTTGGATGGGTCCAGAGAGCGGGAGGCGGGCTTGTTAGAGGCGATTACGGCCAAGGAGGAGCTGTTGGCGAATGCCGTCTCCGTCCAGAACACTCTGAGGGAGAGCGTGGAGCACTGGACCGAAGGCCTTGTGGACACCGCCGCGGACATCCACAACGAGCTGATGAAGCTGGAGATGGGGGACCTCGCGTACTCCTCCGACGAGCATCTCCAACCCAGCGTCAAGCTCAGCCTATTCTTCAAAGGCGTGGTGACGGGTCTCCGGCAACTCCGGGAAGAGGCCCCGAAGCAGCTGGCCGAGGAATCACGCCAGATCTGCGCGGGGGCCCTCGAGAAGGTTTTGATGAAGGTGGCCTTCCGCAACCCGGGCCTCAACCTTAATGGCGTCCTCAGATCCTTGCCGGCCGAAGCCAATGTGGAGGAGCTCAAAGCCCTTGTCGCACCCATTGTGGACAAGGTGAACAAGATTAAGAGGATTGAGGGCGACCGTGTGGACTAGGCCGCCAACCTTATCTTTCCCTTGTCGCTGCTGATCATGTTTAGAAAACTTTGTTAGATCAGCGACAAGTTATTTTGTAATATACTCTATCTTAGGTGAATCGATCGATGCAATATTATTTCCTCTACTTGATTTCTTCCTTTGTACGTTTCTGCCCTGCGCATTTAGGGAAACTTGCGGTGCAGGCACCCTTGCCGCATGGCCGAGTGCGGAACTTCAAGACTTTTGGCCGGGTCGCTACCGACAAGCAACCTTGTCATGACTAGCCGCAACTCACTTAAGTTGTTGAGCGGACTCGAAACAAAGTAAGGGCGCGACCAGTCACGGTTTGGTTCCTCTGCTGCACAGGTTTTCCATACAAAGTACTATCGTTCGAGGAAGATAACGAAAATTTAAAATTGATTGCTCAAACTTTGGCAACTTAGCTTTTCTGCTTTCTTGCTTCCCGATGAGGCGAAACTTCCTCGAGCGGTGCCTGGTCCATAGTATTATCTCCTCCTCCCCCTGGTTAACTTGTGCGCGAGGGAGCCTCCCTTTCTTTGCGACAAGAGAAAGAAGAGGAAATAACGTTATAGAGCCCAGTGGCTCGATTCTGCTTACCGGGTGTGGTCGCTGCACAAAGTGTTAGCCAAAACATGCAATAACTTGATGAAAGCATGAACTTGACGGGTTGTGCGCAACACATGGGCTTCACTGATGCACGGGGTCTCATACCGCTTTGTCTGAAGGATTACATGCAACAGCGGCAAGACTTGTACAAAAGGTGGTTGCCGGAACGGGTTCCGACAACCGCGCTTTATGGGTAAAACTTACGAAGATGCTCAATGTTCCAGGAGTTGCTCACCGAATGCCATCTTCGGTCTCAAGGTGGACAGCGCCAGCCTAGTGACTCGTTTCACCCGATAAGGGCCTTCCCACTTCAAGGCGTCAACTTGTTTGAATTCTTGGCGGATTGAACGCTACCAAGAACAAGGTCGCCTTCCTCGAGACTTCGGCATTAACCCTGCGGCCATGGCAGCGACGCAGGCTCTTTGTAGCGGCGGCTCGCCACAGCTGAAGACGATCCTCCTCAAGGAGCAGCGCGTCATCTTGTCGCAGCTGCTCTTGCTCAAACTCATCATAAGCGAGCACTCGAGGCGACCCGTGATACGAAGTTCCGTGGGGAGAACTGCCTCTGCTCCATAGACTAGAGCAAAGGGTGCACGGCGGTGGCTCGATTTGGCGTCGTTCGATCGACCAAAGAACCACCGGCAGCTCCTCGATCCGGCTTTCTTCCGCACTTGTGCAGCTGTCGAAAGTTCTGGTCTTGAGTCCGCGCAGCACTTCAGCGTTCGCCCTTTCTGCTTGACCGTTGCTTCTCGGGTGAGAAACGGAAGCGAAGCAGACCTTGGCGCCAAGGTCTTGGACGTACTGCATGAAGGTGCGACTCGTGAATTGTGTGCCGTTCTCGGTGATGATCCTGTTAGGGATTCCGGAACGGCAAACAATCGACCTGAAGAACTTGACTGCTGACTGTGTTGTCACCTTCCTCACTGCTTCCACTTCCGGCCACTTTGTGAATTTGTCGATGGCGATGTATAAGTACTCAAAGCCCCCGACAGCTCGGGGGAAAGGGCCGAGGATGTCGAGCCCCCAGACCGAAAATGGCCAGGATAAAGGGATCGTCTGGAGAGCTTGAGCTGGCAGGTGTATCTGTTTGGAATGGAACTGCACGCTTCACACTTGGTTACTTGTGCGGTTGCATCACGGAGGGCTGTCGGCGGAAGAAACCTTGCCGGAAAGCTTTGCCGGCAAGTGCTCTTGGGCCAATGTGGTGACCACATATGCCTCCATGTATCTCGCCAACAGCTTCTTTCCATCTTCCCCGAATACACTTCAATTTCACACCGTTGAGTCTTCTTACATGCGAGATGCCGTCGACAAACTGGTACATACTTGACTGCCGGGCTACTCTTTCCGCTTCTTCCCGCTCTTCGGGAAGTTCTCTGTCTCAAGGAAATGGACAATCTGCGCCCATGCCGGAGCTTGTGGCTCGACAACAAGGACTAAAGGCTCATTCTGCTATCGCGGAACATCAGCTTCTACGGCAAGAGCCGGTGGCTCTGCCGGAGGTAGATGCTTCCCGACAAGCTTGCCGGAGCAAGACTTGTCGGGAGCGTTTGCTTCAACGAAACAAACCCTGGGGTCTGTTGGAGCAGACTGCTCCTCAGCACTGTTGGTGTTGATCTTGGGGACTTTTGCAACGACGGCTTTAGGAAGCTCTGTCGGAAAGTAGTCACCAGAGGCCAACTTCCTCTTCTTGCTTTGTCCGGCCGATGGTGTTACGGTTGGCTGAGTCAGCTTGAGCACGAAAGTCCCCGTTCCACAGTGTAGCTTAAGCGCAGCGCACTTTGACAGTATGCGTCGGCAATATCATTCTCGAGCTCTTGGAACATGTTCCATTTGCGGGCCGTCAAAGTGCTCTTCTAGCTTCCTCACTTCATCAACGTAGGCTTCCATCAACGGACTCGTAATCTTTATTGACTTGGCGGACGACGAGTTGCAAGTCACCCCCGACAATAAGCTTCTTGATCCCAAGGTCCACGGCGATCCACGAGACCGGCAAGCAAACCTTCATACTCTGAGATTGTTTGTCGCTTGCTCCTTGGGAAAGTGCATCCGGACGACGTACTTGAGGTGCTCTCGGGTGGGTGCGATAAGCAGACGCCAAGACCGGCGCCTTTGCAGCGAGAAGGCACCATCAAAGTACATCAGCCACTCTTTGCTTGCTTCTTTGACGGGAATGCTCGTCTCGAATCTCTTCATCCGGGCGTTGGAGTCCATTCTGCTATGAACTCGCCAAGGCTCTGCTTTGGATAGTTGATGTGCTTTCAAACTTAAGACCAAAGCTTGACAGCTCCGGTGCCCACTCGACAATCCTGCCTGCCGCTTGGATTCTGCAGATATCCTCTTGGGAAAGCGAGTGACAACTGTGATCTCATGTGCTTGGAAGTAATGGCGCAGCTTTCTCGAGGCCATGAGGAGGCCGAGCAGTTTTGCACACCGTAGTACCTTGACCTAGCCCCTGCAGGAGGGAACCGACAAAGTAAACCGGGCGCTGCACCATCCTTTTCAGATCTGTTCTTGTGTCTTCGCGGACTCGTCCTTGTCGGGACCAGAGCTTGTCGTGAAGCCCCACCTTGTCGCTGGATGTGCTTGCCGTGGTTCTTTGGCTCGTCATCCACCTCCCTCTCCGCCACTAACGCAGCGCTAACCACTTGATTGGTTGCCGCTATATATAGCAGCAACTTCTCTTGTGGCCTAGGTGCGACAAGTGTTGGAGTAGAGGACAGGTATCTCTTTAAGTCCTGCAGCGCAGCCTCCGCTTCGGGAGTCCATTTTATCGACCCGCTTTTTCAAAATCTTGAAAATGGCAGGCGCACTCAGCAGACCTAGAAATAAACCGCCGAGAGCAGCCACGCAACCGCAACTCTTCGTACATCCTTGACGCGCTTTGGTGCTTCAATCTGCTCAATGGCCTTGATCTTGTCGGGATTTGCCTCAATCCCTCGCTGAGACACGAAGAACCCGAGAAGTTTTCCGGAAGGGACTCCAAACACGCACTTCTCGGGGTTGAGCTTGAGGTTTATCTTGCGCAGATTTGCAAAGGTCTCGTCCAGATCTTGAAAAAGAGTTGCTTTGTCCCTGCTCTTGACCACTATGTCATCCATGTAGGCTTCTACATTTACGTGCATTTGCGGCTCAAAAGCGTCATGGACTACCCTTGCAAATGTTGAACCAGCATTCTTCAAACCGAAGGCATCCGTATGAAACAAGATGTGCCACATGGTGTGATGAATGCGGTCTTCTCCTCATCTTCTTCAGCCATGAAGATCTGATGGTATCCTGAGTAGGCATCAAGAAACGAGAGCAAATCACATCCGGCCGTGGAGTCAACAATCTGGTCAATGCGCGGCAAGGGAAATGGATCTTTGGGACAAGCTTTATTAACATCTGTGAAGTCAATACAAATCATCCATTTCCCATTTGCTTTGCGCACGACTACAGGATTGGCCAACCACGTAGGATGGAGTACTCCTCTGACAAGGCCTGCTGCTTCCAGTTTCTTGATCTCTTCAGCTCTGAATTCTTGGCGCCCACCGCTTGCTTCCCGACTCTTTTGCTTGACGGGCCACGCATGAGGACAAACGGCCAGGCGGTGCTCAATCACTTTCTTGGGAACACGGGGATATCAGACGGTTGCCATGCAAACATCGCCGACATTCGCTCAGGAAAGCGACGCCGCCTTCCTATTTGGGGTCGAGAGAGGCATTGATGGTGAAGGTACCACCAGCGCCGTCCTCCTTGGCGGGCACCTTCTTGGTCTTCGGCGGAGCCACCATCTTCTTGCACTTGTCGGTGGAGCTCGATGGTGTGTCCTCGACGGTAGCGCAACACTCAGAAGAGGTGCGCTTGCCGGAGTGAGCATCAGAGCCCTTGCCGGACTTGGACTTGGTCTTCTTCCCCCCGGGAGCTTCAGCGGCAAGACTCTGGCAATCTGTTGCGGCTGCTGCATCCCGGAAGATCTTGTCGACACAGATAAGGGCATCCTTCTTGTCGCCATGGACGGAGATGACGCTTATCGGGCCTTGCATCTTGAGAAGGTTGTAGGCGTAGTGAGAGGCCGCCATGAACTTGGCGAGTGCCGGACGGCCAAGTATCCCATTGTAAGGCAATGGGAAATCGGCAACGTCAAATGTAACCCTCTCGATCCTGAAGTTCAGCTCGCTGCCAACCTGTGACCGCAACGTAATCTTCCCCTTCGCTTGCTCCTTCCCGGATTGATTCCTTGGAAGGTTCCGGTCTCTTCGAGCTCGCCGTCAGGATTTGAAGCTTCGAGGACCGCGGATGAGATCAGATTCAAGCCGCCCCGCCGTCAACTAACATTTTGTGACCTTGAGGTTGCGGATGGTTGGAGAGACCAACATCGGCAAGCACCCGACCACAGTTATGCGATCAGGGTGGTCCTCAATATCAAAAATGATAGGCATGCTGGACCACTTCAGAGGCCTGCGTGACTCTATGGATGGTTCTGCTGCCTTGACCTCCCGCATCCATTGCTTGAGTTGGCGGTGGGAGGTATGCAGGGAAGCACCTCCGTCAACGCAGAGAACCTCTGTGGCTTTCTGAAACTCCTGCTCGCCGGCGTAAATGCGTCTTCCATATCTTCGTCAGAGTCATCATCTTCATCAGTGTCGCGGCCGCGAGGAGGTCGATCTCCGGGTCGCTGCTTGACTGTGCCGCGGCGTCCTCCCCGGCCGGGACATTTCTTGCTTGCTCCCCCAGCACCTTCCGGGGCCTTCTCCTTGTCGCGTCGCTCGTACTCAGCTCTCTGCTGCTCGACCAGCTGCTCGACCTTCTTGCAGCTCCGAGATCGTGGCCCTTGGTGCGGTGGATCTTGCAAGATCGCTTGCCGGAGCCGTCACAGCTTGTCGGCGGCCGCCACCGACCAGTGGTTGGCGTCCAGGCAACCTCCTTGCCGGAGCCAACAGCCTTGGCGCTCTTGTCGCCGCCTCCGTTGCCGGACAGCTCGACAGCTAGCACTTCTCTGCTTTTCTTCTTTCTGTTGCCTCGCCGCCGGCCCTTCTTTGCCGGGGCGGTGTCATCACCGCCGATCCTGCTTCAGATTCTCTCCTGGGAGCCTCCTCCCTTCCTCAGCGCGTGCACACTTGTCGGCCAAGGCGTACAGCTCACTGACGTCCTTGATTTTGCTCATCGCCATCTCCTCCCTCATCCTGCGGTTCCGCACATTCTGATGAAATGCGCTGATCACCGCGGCAGGGTGGACGTCACGATGTTGTAGTGCACACGGCTGAATCTCTCAATGAATTTGCGCAGGACTCTCCTTCCTTCCGGGCGAGCAAGTGAAGGTCGCTCTCTTGGCCATGAGGTTTGTGGCCACCGTGAAAGCGCCAACAAACCGATGGCATGATCTGCCCAAGAGGATACGGAGCTGTCCGGCAAATGCATGAGCCAAGATCTGACGTTGGGCTTGAGCACGAAGCGGAAGTAGTTGGCGAGGATCTTGTCGCCCCGTCCCCGCAGCCTGCACCGCGATGGTGTAGATGCTAAGGAATTCGATGGATGCGCCCCGCCGCCGTACTTCTCCGCACGTCTGGTTTGAAGTTTTTCTTGCCGGGCCATCGGACTTGCCGCAGCTCACGAGTGAACGCAGGGCAACCTACCGCACAGACGCAAGTCGCCTCGCCCTCCGGCGCTGCATGTCAACAGAAGGCCCAGCGCTTGTCGGATTGACGCCGCGCTTCTCTCAGCCTGGCGCGAAGTTCGAGCGTCCTCTTCTTGTCGCTCATGAAGAACTTGGCGCCGATCGCGGCGGGTTCGCGGATCCGACGACGCAGCGGGAGTCGCTGTCGAGGTGGATCCGGTGAGTCGGCGATCTTGGCCTTCTTGGCGGAGAATGCACGGTGGTTGCACCTCCGACAGTGTCGTCGCCACCGGCTCGTGCCTTGTCGCCTCGCCGCGGCAACGATGGCGTTGGTTGTCGCGGAGCGTCGTCGTTGGCAAAGCCGATGAGGCTCTGGATAGTGGCCCTCCACTCGTCGACCTTGTCGGCCGTTGGAGGGTAGTCGAGGAGCAGTTGAGCTCTCGCCAGAGCTTCCGCTGGAGTAGTAGGTGGCATTGGAGAACGGTGCGAGGAGCCGGACGCGCTCGGACTTCTAACCTCGTTAGAAGGAGCAGGGCCACGTCCGGGCGGCCGTATCTCACTCGTGCCAACATGTTGGCGCCAGATGCTGGTCTTGAGGGTCTCGATCCAACGAGCGTATGGCGTTGTGAACGCCATGACGTTGTTGGTCCCGTCTCTGAGATTGGCGCAGGGGATGCGCGGACGCCGAGGTTTGCGGTGCCTTGTCCTTGGACTTGGCAACGTCGCGAGCACCTTCGTCGACGCCCGTTCCTCCGCCAGCGTCTGCACCGCCACCCGTTTGTTGCGGTGAGGGTGGGTACGACGCGGACGGCTCTGCTGCCGCCGAAGCCTTCTTCTTCGGTGGCATGTTGAGGAAGATGTTGATGACGCTGCCCGCGTGAACGCCGGAATCGGATTCACACGGCCTCGACGCCCCCTACCTGGCGCGCCAGAGAGGTCGGGGAGGCTGATCGTACCCACGGACACCTATGGGGCCCGGCGGAGCGGGTCCCTTTGTGGTTCGGAGGGGCCGGAGGTCGCACGAAGAGCGGATCGAGGCGATGCACACGGGCGGTTTACCCAGCTTCGGATCTCTCCGGAGAGATAAAACTCCTATTGCTGCCTGTTTGATCTATTGTGTTCTTGCTAGGGAGCAATGCCCGCTACAAAACCTAGCGCGAGTGTATCTGATCTATGGCCAGTCGAATGAACTGAACCTTGCGAAAAGACGCGAACCGAACCCTGGCCAACCCCTCTCTACGTTGCACTCGGGCCTCCTTTTATATGCTCAAGGGGTCTCCGACAGGTGGCAACATAGGCGAGGGTACAAATGTAAAAACAGGAGTTGGTACACCTACTTGAACAAAGGTACAAAGTAAAAATACCTAACTCGACGGCAAGGGACAAAAGCAATAAATGCTTGTCGTTGTCGCCCAAAGCAGTGTAACAGAGACCGTCAGTGCGCCTCCGCTAAATCACGATGGCGAGCCTGTCAGCCGCTCATCGCTGCTCTCCGCTGGCTGCACAGCTGCCGACACGCTACCAGTGGAACGGTCCCGTGGTGACACGTCACCGGGTGAGCAGGAGCGGAGACGGAGAGGAGCTGCATGTCGCTGCAAGCGCCTTGCCGCTGCCGGATCCTGTCATGCCCGGAGACTTGTCGCGCTCGGGCCTTCCCGGCAAGCTCCTCTTGCCGGGCCTTGTCTTCTGCGTGCACAGGTGGCCTTCCCGACAAGCTTCTCTTGTCGGGGCCTTGTCTTCTCAATCTAATACTTTGTTCTTGAATGGCTCCAAGGGAGCCACGGAGGAGAGTGGCGGTGACGAGGCAAAACTTTGCCGCGGGGTGCTGCAACCGTCCGTGCACGAGTACGGGATACTAGGGTACCCCTACTCTAGTACACCGACAGAGACCTATTCTGCACAACTCCAAAATTCCTGAAACTCCATGAAAGTAAGTTTTGGAATATATTAAAAATATTGGATGAAGAAAGCACCAGAGGGGGGCCACCCACTATCCACGAGGGTGGAGGGCGCGCCCCTGCCTCGCGGGCCACCAGGCAGCCCCCCGATGCCCATCTTCTGATATAAGGTCTCTTTTGCCCTGGAGAAAATAGGAAGGCAGCTTTAGGGATGAAATGCCGCCGTCTCTAGGCAGAACCAATCTAGGGCTCCCATGAGCTGTTCTTGGGGAAACATCCCTCCGAGGGGGAAATCGTCACCATCGTCATCACCATCGATTCTCTCATCGGAAGGGGGTCAATCTCCATCAACATCTTCACCAGCACCATCTCCTCTCAAACCCTAGTTCATCTCTTGTATTCAATCTTTGTATCAAAACCTCATATTGGTACCCGTGGGTTGCTAGTAGTGTTGATTACTCCTTGTAGTTGATGGTAGTTCTTTTATTCGGTGGAAGATTATATGTTCATATCCTTTATGCACATTAAACCCCCTCTTATTATGAACACGAATATGATTTGTGAGTAGTTACGTTTGTTCCTGAGGACATGGGAGAAGTCTTGTTATAAGTAGTCATGTGAATTTGGTATTCATTCGATATTTTGATGAGATGTATGCTGTCTTTCCTCTCGTGGTGTTATGTGAACGTCGACTAGATGACACTTCACCATTGTTTGCGCCTAGGGGAAGGCATTGGGAAGTAATAAGTAGATGATGGGTTGCTAGAGTGACAGAAGCTTAAACCCTACTTTTTGTGTTGCTTCGTAAGGGGCTGATTTGGATCCACATGTTTCATGATGTGGTTAGGTTTACCTTAATTCTCCTTTCGTAGTCGCGGATGCTTGCGAGAGGGGTTAATCATAAGTGGTATGCTTGTCCAGGTAGGGCAGTACCCAAGCACCGGTCCACCCACATATCAAATTATCAAAGTAACGAACGTGAATCATATGAGCATGATGAAAACTAGCTTGACGATAATTCCCATGTGTCCTCGGGAGTGCTTTACTTTATATAAGAGTTTGCCCAGGCTTGTCCTTTGCTACTAGAAGGATTGGGCCACCTTGCTGCACCTTGTTTACTTTTGTTACTTGTTACCCGTTATGAATTACCTTATCATAAAACTATCTGTTACCGTTAATTTCAGTGCTTGGAGAGAATACCTTACTGAAAACTGCTTGCCATTTCCTTCTGCTCCTCGTTGGGTTCGACACTCTTACTTATCGAAAGGACTACGATAGATCCCCTATACTTGTGGGTCATCAGGTGGCCTCCGGGGGCTCTCCCTCCCTACGGTGGTGGCTAAGCTATATTTATAGTAGTATAGGTCCTCTTTCCCCAAAACTTTGGCGAGAAGTGGCTAATTTTAAAGGGGGATAAGTAGTACATCTTATCCTGACAAAAGGTGGTCTTCGCCTGCAAAGCTTCTGGTCGTGACGTCATGGTGGGCTCGACGATGACATCTGCCCTGCCGTCCTGGCGGTCTTGGTCTTGTTGCATGCAAACAGTAACCTTTGGTTGATTCTTCAGGACTCTACGCCTGCGCTTGCCTCCTTAGCACCAAAGAGGAAACCCTGCCGCTCAGCACCGCTGGCACGCGCCTGGCCTTGGTCGTCATGGCTGACGTAACCCCAGCCGCATGAGGTGAGTGCTTGCATAGAAATCTCTGCTCCTCAGGAGGCCGCCTGGGGAGGCCGCTCCTTCCGTAGGTCTTGATGTCGTCGGCCCCGCGAGGCTTGGCCCCTCGCAAGGGTCTTGGCTTGTCGATGCTAAATATGGGTCGTACCAGGACATCAATGGAGCCACGTCGTGGGCTGATGTTTCTTGAAGCTACATCGGTATTTCCCAAAAGAGGAAGGGATGATGCAGAACAACGGCGGTAGGTATTTCCCTCAGATACGAAACCAAGGTTACCAAACTAGTAGGAGAATCAAGCAACACAACGTAAACAACCCCTACACACAAATAACCCGACGTGTTAAAGGGGTTGTCAATCCCTTTCGGGTACGTCGCCTCAAACGGTGCACAGACGGGAGAAAGTTGCAATAGATTGGATAAATAGATCACAAATAAAATAAAGTGCAGCAATGTATTTTTGTATTTTTCGTTTAATAGATCTGAATAAAAAGTGCAAATAAAATAGATCACAAAGAAAATATATGAGAAAGAAGAACCGGGGGCCGTAGATTTCACTAGTGGCTTCTCTCGAGAAAGATAGAAAACGGTGGGTGAGGGAGTCCCGGATTAGGGGGTGTCCGGATAGCCGGACTATGACCTTTGGCCGGACTCCTGGACTATGAAGATACAAGATTGAAGACTTCATCCCATGTCTGGATGGGACTTTCCTTGGCATGGAAGGCAAGCTTGGCGATACAGATATGTAGGACGAACACTATTCGGTGATAACCCTAACCCTAACCCTATTCGGTGCCTATATAAACCGGAGGGTTTTAGTCCGTAGGACGAACCACAATCATACCATAGGCTAGCTTCTAGGGTTTAGCCTCTCTGATCTCGCGGTAGATCTACTCTTGTACTACCCATATCATCAATATTAATCAAGCGAGAGTAGGGTTTTACCTCCATCGAGAGGGCCCGAACTCGGGTAAAAACATCGTGTCCCTTGTCTCATGTTACCATCCGCCTAGACGCATAGTTCGGGACCCCCTACCCGAGATCCGCCGGTTTTGACACCGACATTGGTGCTTTCATTGAGAGTTCCTCTGTGTCGTCACCGTCAGGAAGGATGCCTCATCCCGTCTTTAAAGACGACATCGCTGCTAAAGAAGCTTTGGCTGTCGGCCAAACTCTCCGGCTAAGCGGTTTTCTTATGACCGCCTGTTCGCCGCCGCTACCGACGATGACTTCTCGGGTCATCGAAAGCAATCTTCACGTTAACTCGGAGCTCGCCGAGCAGTTAGATCCGATGGAGCTCTCTTCCTTAAAGGAGCTCTTGGATCACATCGCCGCCCTGGTAGTCGCTACAGACTATGATCAGATTGGGCCTAAACCCGATCTGAGAGAGATTAACTCTCCCTAGGTTACCCACCACGTTGTTGTGGTAGAGGAACAATACGGCAACCCTTCTTCTATCTTAAGGACTAGCGACGTCCGGATTCCTGATCCCTCCATGCCGGATTCCCGCGGAGGAGAGGACGTCACGCAAGCCCTGAACCTAAAGTCAGGCAGCGGGCTAGATTCATTGGACAACATCCAAGAATCCAAGCTTCCAAATTCGGAAGCTCCTTGGCCCTTAAGCCTCAGATTGGGCGCGGTTCCGGATTTAATTCCACCCGCCCACCCAAACATAAGCGACCTATCTCAAATTCGGCAAGAGCCCGCAGAAACAGTACACCATTACTGGGCCAGATTCCTCCTGGTTATGGATAGGATAAAGGACTGCCGCGAGGAGGACGCAATCTCATTCTTCTGCAATAATTGCACGGACAACGGGATCCTTAACGCTATAAGTCGCCGTGACATCACACGCTTTGCCGACTTGGCGTCCATAGTACGAAAGTACTGTGCGATGGAAAGCGCCTGGAAAACCGAAGCAAGATTTTGGGACAATCCGGCCTTGAATACAACCCCAGTCCAAAATAAAAGGGTGCACCATCGCCAGGCACCTGGGTTAAACACCAAAAAAGCAAAAACCCTCTATAGAGCATGGAACCGTACTGGAGGGATGGCTCAATGGACCCTGTAAAATTCATAGTACAGAGGGCGCCACTCCAACGCATAGCCTTAGAGCATGTTGGATACTACGGTAGGTGGCCAAAAGTGGCGAAGAGCTTCTAGCTCTAGAGCACCAGCCCAGGGATACCAGTACGGTATTAACAGTCTTCGAGACTTTCGCATCAAATAATATGCGGAAACGAACACTCCGTAGCCTTTCCAAAGTCCACCAAGTAGCAACAATAAATCCATGGAGTGACACGGCTATTACCTTTAATGCCAGTGACGAACCTAAATTCCGAACAGCCCGAGCACCAGCCGCATTGGTCCTCAGTCCGATAGTGGACGGCTTTCGCCTTGCCAAGGTACTCATGGACGGCGGCAGCGGATTGAACCTCATTTATGAGGAAACCCTCCGAAAAATGGAAATAGACTGGAGCCGCATTGAGCGAAGCAGCACAACCTTTAAATGAATAATCCCCAGTCGGGAAGCATGCTGTACAGGAAAAATCACACTAGATGTGGTGTTCGGCACGCCGGATAATTACAGGTCCGAGGAAGTCAGGTTCCAAGTTGCCCCGTTCAGCAGCGGATACCACGCTCTATTAGGGCGAGAGAAATTCACAATTTTTCAAGCTATACCCCATTATGGGTACATGAAGCTCAAAATGCCCGGGCCCAACGGAATCATCACTCTTGCTAGTGATCCGGACATAGCACTCCGCGCCGAAAATAAGACAGCCGCACTGGCCCTTGAGGCACTATCCGAAGCCCTAGCGGCCGAGGAACTCACCGCGCAAGGCCCACGGTGAATAGGGACGATGTGATACTCGATAAGAGATCCAAGTCCACTTCCTTCAAACCAGTGGACGAAATAGTCAAATTCCAAGTCCATCCAACGAACCCTACAAAAACGGCCTCCATCAGAGCACACTTAAATCCTGATGTAGACGCCGCACTAAGAGAATTCCTACGCGAAAATTGGGACATTTTTGCCTGGCACCCTTCAGACATGCCAGGAATCCCACGCCGGCTGGCCGAGCACAACCTAAACATTCTAAAAGGGTTCAAGCCAGTCAAACATGCTCTTCGGCGTTTCTCCGAACCCAAGAGACAGGCCATGGGAGAGCAGCTAGCCAAACTATTGGAGGCTGGATTCATCAGAGATATAAAACATCCGGACTGGCTAGCAAACCTGGTGATGGTACCAAAGAAGGACAAATCCTGGCGCCTATGCGTCGATTTCAAGGACCTCAACAAGGCTTGCCCAAAGGATCCCTTCCCCCTCCCCCGCATCGATCAAATCATCGACGCTACCGCAGGACATGATCCATTGTGTTTCCTCGACGCATACTCCGGCTCCCACCAAATTAAGATGGCAGTGCCTGACCAAGCCGCAATGGCATTCATCACTCCATACGGCCCATTCTGCTTCAACACAATGCCCTTCGGGCTCAAAAATGCCGGCGCAACATATCAGCGCATGATTCAGACATGTCTGGCAAACCATATCGGCAAAACAGTGGAGGCATACGTAGACGATGTGGTCGTCAAAAGCAAGCATGTGGAAACTCTAGTAGACGACATGAGGCTAACATTCGATAATTTCCAAACATATGACATCAAGCTCAACCCGGAAAAATGCGTTTTCGGCGTACCAGCCGGAAAGCTCTTGGGCTTCATCGTATCCGGTAGAGGAAATTAAGCAAACCCAGCCAAGATCCAAGCTCTGTCACAATTGGATATCCCAAAAGACGTCAAACAAATACAAAAATTGACTGGATGTGTGGCGGCGCTAAGCCGCTTTATCTCCCGTTTGGGAGAAAAGGCATTACCCCTTTATCGCCTCCTCCGACGCACCGAACACTTCGAGTGGACGGATGCCGCCACGGCCGGACTCGAAGAAATAAAAGCCATATTGGCAACAAACCCGGTCCTGGCCACGCCCAACATGGGCGAACCAATGCTATTATACATCGCGGCAACTCATCAAGTTGTAAGCGCGGTGCTCGTTGTCGAACGAGAAACGGACGGACACAAGTTCCCCCTTCAAAAACCACTTTACTACGTGTCCACTGTCCTAACTCCTTGCAAGTCATGGTACCCGCATTATCAAAAGATAGCGTACGCGGTGTTTATGGCATCCCGGAAGCTGCGACACTACTTTCAAGAGTGTTCAATTAAAACAGTAGCCTCCAAAGTACCCCTTAACGACATTATAAACAACCGCCACGCGACGGGCCGGATTGCCAAATGGGCCATTGAGCTCCTCCCGTTCGACATAACCTATGAGCCAGGGAGAGCTATTAAGTCGCAAGTTTTGGCCGACTTCGTCGCTGAATGGACCGAAGCCGAACTCCCTAAAGAGTACGGCGCATATTCCAACTGGATAATGCACTTCGACGGCTCCAAAATGTTGGCTGGCCTGGGAGCTGGCTTCGTTCTGACGTCCCCAACCGGAGATACAGTTCAATACGTACTCCAGATAATGTATACGGACTACAACAACGCAAATCAATACGAGGCCCTTCTACATGGTCTCCGGATGGCGGTCTCCATGGGCATTCAACGCCTAGAGGTGCGCAGGATTCAACCTCGTGATATCCCAAATAAATGGAGACTTTGATGCCAAGGATCCGAAAATGGCATCCTATCGCAATGTCGTACTAAATATGTCAGCTCGGTTTGAGGGGCTAGAATTTGACCTTATAGCCCGGATAACAACCAGTAGCAGACATGTTGGCACGCATCAGCATAAGCGCGATGCTGTCCCCAACATCTTCCTAGAGAGGTTGTTCAAGCCATCCGTATTATGGGAGGAGAGTCCGAAATAACAACCCGGACCCAACAAGACCGCCCACACCAAACATTCGACACCTTTGTTGGTGGTTCTCGCCAACGAAATAACACCCTCAAATTTCAAGTAATAATGGCAGTCATTGCCCCGTGGACCAAAATATTCCTAGCCTACCTAACCAGGCAGGAACTTCCCGAGGACCAAAATGAGGCCCGCTGCATAGTGCGGCGATCGAAAGCCTATAAAGTCCATGAGGGAGAGCTTTATAAGAAATGCACAACCGGAGTCCTTCAAAGGTGTATCTCCAAAGAGGAAGGGCAGAATCTTCTGGCTGAAATTCATGCCGGACTCGGCGGGCACCACGCCGCAGCCCGGGCCCTTGTAGGCAAGGCCTTCCGTACAGGATTTTATTGGCCGACGGCCCGGGCAGATGCTCAGGACTTAGTCCAACGATGCGTCGGATGCCAGCTCTTTGCCAACCAAAGCCACATGCTACTCACCGCCCTCAAAACTATACCCATAACCTGGCCCTTCGCGGTATGGGGGCTTGACATGGTCGGACCCATTAAAGGGGGAACCCACAAGCAAAAATACCGACTGATCATGGTGGATAAATTCACCAAATGGATAGAGGCCAAGCCTGTCAAGATAGCCGAATCCGGACCGGTGATAGACTTCATATCAGGGGTCGTACACTGTTACGGTGTCCCCCACAGCATCATCACTGATAACGGCATGAACTTTACGACCGACGAGGTAAAACTCTGGTGCAAAAACATGGGCATTAAGCTCGACTATGCTTCAGTCTATCACCCTCAAACTAACGGTCAAGTGGAGCGAGCAAATGGTCTAATTATGAGCGGCATCAAACCCAGATTAGTGCGGTCCCTCAAGGAATCTAACACGCACTGGGTACAGGAGCTCGACTCCATACTCTGGGGGCTGCGGACCACTCCGAATCGCACGACCGGATTCACACCATTCTTTATGGTATACGGCGCAGAGGCAGTTCTGCCCCTGTGACATAATTCATGACTCACCTCACGTGCGCATGTACGAAGAAAGAGAAGCCGAGCTCGATTGGCAGGACAGTTTGGACGCCTTGGAGGAGGAGCATGACGTAGCAAAAGCCCGTTCCGCATTCTATCAATAGCAGGCTCAAAGATATCAAAGCAGAGAAGTACGGGCCAAAACTTACAATGTTGGCGAGCTAGTTCTACGCCTGCTGGACAAGAAAAAGGACAAACTAAAGCCCAAATGGAAAGGTCCATTTATCATCGACCAAGTCCTGACTGGTGGAGCTTACCGTATGCGAGATGCATCAGATAACCGACTCGAGCCGAACACATGGAACGCAGCCCGTCTCCGAAGATTCTACGCCTAGCGCCGGATTCTGAGTTCGTCCCCTTCTTCTGTCCATATTTTACATTTTAGCTGTCTTCTATTTTTCTCCTTCTCCTCCTTTTTCTTTCCAGCCTTTGAAGGCTCGTTAGCGCATCGTTCGCACACACTTGACGCGCTATCCGCGCTCATTGTACCTGGGGGCTTCTTTCACAGAACCTTAATTATAAGGGCTTCATGCCCAATACATGTGTCACACTTCGGCATGTACCTTTTATTCACCATTATATGCATCGATATGACTTAAGTTTTGGCCAAGCTGGGTTGCCTAGCTCCTGTGCTTACCCCTACGTTCCCGATTGTTCGGCTAGGTGGTAAAGGGAGCACCTCTGCAATTGTTACTGGCGGGTCAGCCGGATGTGTACCTCAGACTGGGTGAAGCTTAAAACTAGCGTTCTTAAGAGAATATTCGGTTGGTGGACTAAAAGAAGATTTCTTACCTATTTATTTATCTGCCCCCAGATGTTTTTCTGCTTTTTTCGCAGTCCGGACATGCACTTTAGGGCATGCCCCTGTGGAAAGGAACCCCTAACGGAACTATTCTCCCTGGAAGATGTTTCTTACTAACCATGTAATATAACATAACTAGTTGGGCACTTGTATGATAAAGCACTAATGACCCCTACGCCTAGTCTCCACGCATGCCCTGGTTTTTATATAACCGCGTGGGTATTCGGACACACTCCGGACTATTGGGTCCCGAGGTTGAAGCGAAAAGGTCCGCTATGACAAACGATCCGGCTAGAAGGCATTTTACATGTCACCTTAAATTACATAGTCATTTTGACTGATTGTATTCCTCTTCAATTCCATCTAACAGGCTGTCTAGTTTACAGTCCTGCTGGGAATACTTTGCGGCCAATTCTACCTGGCCGCATAAAGAAGCTCACAGGGATCTCCTTCCCATCTGGCCCCACAGGTCCGACCTCGGCCATGTGGTTTGGGTCAGCATTCGTGTACCGCGTCTTCACCATGGCCCAGGCCTCCCTGGCGCCTTGACGGTAGGCCGATATCTTCCATAATCGGAAGCGCCTCCGCGCTCCCTGCAGCCTCTCTGCAAGCTCCCCAAGGCCTTCGGGCAGGGAGACATATGGCCACAAGGCCTGGGCGACACCTTTCATCACCTGCCGAACTCGTTCGTGCAGTTGTAAGAGCTCGGGAAGAAGGTCACCCATAGAACCAGGCATTTCCTCTGCAGGACGGCCTGTGAGCATACGTACAGACATAACTCCGTTAGTCGACTTCCTCGCCGAGCTCATTTTTCAAAGTTCGTTTAAGCACTTACTAAAAATGCTGCGTCGAAGCCGCCGATTCTCCTTAACGGAGTCAGACAGCTGGGCACAAACATCTTTTAGTTCCTCACCCAGCTGGGTGTTGGCATCTTGGAGATTATTTTTCTCCTGCCTCACCCTCGTAAGCACGTTCTCGCCGGCCTTTAACCGGCGCAAGAGCTGTTGCTTGTCCGGATCTACCCCGGCGCCATCTGCAATGTTATTATCAGATCTATATACACGCCGCACTTCACAACATACTTATCTTTTAAAAGCATATGTTACCGTAGGGGTCTCTTTGGCTTCCACCTGTCAGCGGCTTGTGCGGCCTCAAGTTGGGCTTTGCACTCTTCAAGCTCCCCGGGACGGTTCGGTATTCTTTTCTGTAAGATCCTCAAGACAATAAATGATCCTTAAATCAGTTATTCTAACTATTTCAAGTCTCGGGGGCTACTGGCATATATAACTGTTAAATTTCCTCACTCGTATGTTTTTTACATACTGCTCCGTGGCTCTGGCTAGAGCATCTTGAGCGACACGGAGGTGTGCATCTCCTGAATTGAAGGCGTTCAACGCCTCTTGGGAGAAACATGTGTCACGAAGAATTGTCCGGCGGCGCCTGTGATTCATGGCACTCTCCACCTCGGAGTTGGTGGCGGACAATCTGTCGGCATCCTGTATCGGAGGAGCATCCGACGCACGCCTCGTGTTCGCCTCCGCTTTTGGGCCTGGCTTTGAAGCCTGGCTGGTGGAGGCTCTATGGGTAACCTCTCCGGATATAGTCCGGCGAGCGCACTTTTTCCTAAAGAGAGCACGAGCGTTAGTATGCCTTCCGGAATAAAACCCGGGAATAAGGTGACACGCCATACCGTTGCACCGGCGTTTCAATCCGGACCGCACTTCTTTTTAGCCTGTTGGGTCGCGCTGCCCCTCGTTGGCTAGCCGCCGCAGGCTCGGCCTCCGCCTCAAGGGCTCCCCCTACAAAACACCGTTGGTATACGATGATCAAAAATAAGCACGGATGAATCATTCTCAAAGTATTGGGGCTTCGGTCTCGCCATTACTGCGAGGCT
This sequence comes from Aegilops bicornis, assembly GCA_021605145.1. NCBI lineage: Eukaryota > Viridiplantae > Streptophyta > Magnoliopsida > Poales > Poaceae > Aegilops > Aegilops bicornis. The sequence goes on from CM038674.1 coordinate 496,843,222, forward strand.
CAAGTATTCCGGGTAATCGGCCGTAATGGCAACTAGGGCATTATCAATGCTCAGTTGGTGAAATACCCCATCAATCAGCTCCACCGATATGTCCGGATCCTCTTGGGAGGCTGGATCGAGGAACCGTTCTGGATCTTCGGGTTGTGGAGGCAAGCTGTTTATATCCTTTATGGCCTGGCGCAGTTCCTGCGTCGAAATCACAAAATGAGATACTTGACTATGGGAATATGGATCGGATGGGCAAAAATGTCCGCTTACCCAGCTTGGAGGATTGTTCATAGAAAATCCGTCCTGAGGGTTGACGCGAAGAAATTCCTCCTCTTCTCCCTTGTACAATGCAGACAAGATCTTCATCAGATCGGCGACCGATCCCGGCCCCTTATGGCCATGACGGGTGGCATCATCCTCCCCATTGAAATCCCACATGGGGTGGCCTCTATCTTTGGAGCGGCTGCACTTCCCCGCATAATGCATGTGGCCATGACCCGATCATGGTCAGTCCGGAATGAGCCAACAACCTTATTCGGCTCATCGTAAAGGACGTTAAATGTCATTTTCCCTCCGGGGACTCCGTGGATGCCAGCTTAGGCGCTTTCTTCAAAGGAGCATTATCAACTCCGGAGGCTGATCCGAACAGGTCCGCAGGGGACGTCTTCTACATAAAACCATTCGAAGGCCAGCCTTCGGACGCCTTCTTCGGGTTCCCGATAGATATCCGTCCCGCGATGCGCCATAGTTCGGCTCCGCCCACTTGATATATCGACCCCTCCCGAGAACGGGTACGAGGCGTAACAACCTCTTCCACAGCGCGAAATGAGCCTCGATGCCCAAAAACAGCTCGCAAAGGGCCACGAAGCCCGCAATATGCAGAATGGAGGCACGCGTAAGGTTGTGCAACTGGAGGCCAAAGAACTCCAGGAGCCCCCGGAGAAACAGATGAATTGGAAATCCGAGCCCTCTTATCAAATAAGGGACAAGGCATACCCGCTCTCCTTGGGAGGGACTGGGGACGCTCTCCGCTTGTTTTCTGCCCTTATAGGTGGCAAGTCCGGCTCAAACCAGAACCATGAAGGCCGGGGGAAGAAATCCCTTGGTTTGGAGCGTCACTAGCTCATGTGCGGGGATTTAAGCATCTCTCCCAATCTCCAGGCTGAGGACTGGGAGGGCGAGAGGAGGAGCCACGTCGACTGTCCATGATGGAATGGATTTCTGTTAGATGCGCTCCGATGAAAGCTCGCGAAGGGAAGATGGTGTGATTCAGATCTAGATCCTCGTCTCTTATATAGACAGCTCATTTGCGCAGCTAGGGGGGTAAATGTAAAAATACCCTGGCTTTTCGCATTTCAACACGTGGAAGATGGCCATTATTGGGCGTGGAAGCCAAGGAGAGCGATATTCATGAGAAGCCGGACACTATTCAAACAGGTACACATGATTTGGAGAAGAACCCGCCTTGCAATGCCGAAGACAATCTACGCGCCGGACTCGTTGCCATTGAAGCCTGGTTCGGGGGCTACTGAGGGAGTCCCGGTTTAGGGGGTGTCCGGATAACCGGACTATGACCTTTGGCCAGACTCCTGGACTATGAAGATACAAGATTGAAGACTTCATCTCGTGTCCAGATGGGACTTTCCTTGGCGTGGAAGGCAAGCTTGGCGATACGAATATGTAGATCTCCTACCATTGTAATTGACTCTGTGTAACCCTAACCCTATTCGGTGCCTATATAAACCGGAGGGTTTTAGTCTGTAGGACGAACAACAATCATACCATAGGCTAGCTTCTAGGGTTTAGCCTCTCTAATCTCGCGGTATATCTACTCTTGTACTACCCATATCATCAATATTAATCAAGCAGGAGTAGGGTTTTACCTCCATCGAGAGGGCCCGAACCTGGGTAAAAATATCGTGTCCCTTGTCTCCTGTTACCATCCGCCTAGACGCACAGTTCGGGACCCCCTACCCGAGATCCGCCGGTTTTGACACTGAAAGTGGGTAAACAAATTACTGTTGGGCAATTGATAGAACCTCAAAAAATTATGACGATATCCAGGCAATGATCATTACATAGGCATCATGTCCAAGATTAGTAGACCGACTCCTGCCTGCATCTACTACTATTACTCCATAGTGAAGGAAATATGCCCTAGAGGCAATAATAAAGATGTTATTTATATTTCCTTATATCATGATAAATGATTATTATTCATGCTAGAATTGTATTAACCGGAAACTTAGTACATGTGTGAATACATAGACAAACAGTGTATCCCTAGTATGCCTCTACTAGACTAGCTCGTTAATCAAAATGGTTAAGTTTCCTAGCCATAGACATGTGTTGTCATTTTATGAATGGGATCACATCATTAGAGAATTATGTGATGGAAAAGACCCATCTGTTAGCTTAGCACTATGATCGTTTAGTTTATTGCTATTGCTTTCTTCATGACTTATACATGTTCCTATGACTATGAGATTATGCAACTCCCGAATACTGGAGGAACACTTTGTGTGCTATCAAACATCACAACGTAACTGGGTGATTATAAAGATGCTCTACAGGTGTCTCCGATGATGTTTGTTGAGTTGGCATAGATCGAGATTAGGATTTGTCACTCCGATTGTCGGAGAGGTATCTCTGGGCCCTCTCGATAATAAACATCACTATAAGACTTGCAAGCAATGTGACTAATGAGTTAGTTGTGGGATGATGCATTACAGAACGAGTAAAGAGACTTGCCGATAACGAGATTGAACTTGGTATGGTGATACCGACGATCAAATCTCGGGCAAGTAACATATAGACGACAAAGGGAATGACATATGTTGTTATGCGGTTTGACTGATAAAGATCTTCATAGAATATGTAGGAACCAATATGAACATCCAGGTTCCGCTATTGGTTATTGACCGGAGAGGTGTCTCGGTCATGTCTACATAGTTCTCGAACCCGTAGGGTCCGCACGCTTAACGTTCGATGACGATTCGTATTATGAGTTTATGTGATTTGATGTACCGAAGGTTTTTTCGGAGTCCCGGATGAGATCACGGACATGATGAGGAGTGTTGAAATGGTCGAGACATAAAGATTGATATATTGGAAGGTTATCTTCAGACACTGAAATGGTTCCGAAGTGTATCGGGTATTTTCCATAGTACCGGGAGGTTACCTGAACCCCCCGGGGGGTTAATGGGCCTTCATGACCCCTAGTGGAAGAGAGGAGGAAGCAGCCAAGAGGAGGCGCGTGCCCCGAAGCCCAAACAGAATTGGACTAGGGGTTGGGGGGGCCCTTTCCTTTCTCTCCTCCTCCTCTTTCCCCCTTCTCCTTGTAGGAATAGGAAAGGGGGGGGGGCGAATCCTACTTGGAGTAGGACTACCCCCCTTGGGCGCGCCACCCTTGGCTGGCCTCCTCCACCCTCCCTCCTTTATATACATGGGGAGGGGGGCACCCTAGGACACACAAGTTGATCTTTTAGCCGTGTGCAGTGCCCCCCTCCATAGTTACACACCTCGGTCATATCGTCATAGTTCTTAGGCGAAGCCCTGCGCCGGTAACTTCATCATCACCATCACCACGCCATCGTGCTGACGGAACCCTCCCTTGGCCTCAACTGGATCAAGAGTTCGAGGGACATCACCGAGCTGAACGTGTGCCCCTTGCGGAGGGGTTGTGCGTTCGGTACTTGGATCGGTTGGATCACGAAGACGTTCGACTACATCAACCGCGTTACTAAACGCTTCCACTTTCGGTCTAAGAGGGTACGTGGGCACACTCTCCACGCTCATTGCTATGCTTCTCCTAGATAGATCTTGCGTGATTGTAGGATTTTTTTTTGAAATACTACGTTCCCAACAGTGGTATCAGAGCCAGGTCTATGCGTAGATGTTATATGCATGAGTAGAATATAAAGAGTTGTGGGCGATAATAGTCATACTGCTTACCAGCATGTCATACTTTGATTCAGCGGTATTGTTGGATGAAGCGGCCCAGACTGACACTACATGACCGCGTTCATGAGACTAGTTCTACCGCCGTGCTTCGCACACAGGTGGCTAGTGGGTGTCTGTTTCTCCAACTTTAGTTAAATCAACTGTGAGTATGTCCGGTCCTTGTTGAAGGTTAAAAGTGCACACTTGACGAAAAATTGTTGTGGTTTTTGATGCGTAGGTAAGAACGGTTCTTGCTAAGCCCGTAGCAGCCACGTAAAACTTGCAACAACAAAGTAGATGATGTCTAACTTGTTTTTGTCGGGCTTGCTATGATGTGATATGGTCAAGACGTGATGATATATAAATTGTTTTATGAGATGATCATGTTTTGTAACAGTTATCAACAACTGGCAGGAGCCATATAGTTGTTGCTTTATTGTATGAAATGCAATCGCCATGTAATTGCTTTACTTTTTCACTAAGCGCTAGCGATAGTCGTAGAAGCAATAGTTGGCGAGACAACAACGATGCTTCGATGGAGATCAGGGAGTCAAGCCGGTGATGATGGTGATCATGACGGTGCTTTGGAGATGGAGATCAAAGGCACAAGATGATGATGGCCATCTCATATCACTTATTTTGATTGCATGTGATGTTTATCTTTTATGCATCTTATTTTGCTTAGTACGGCGGTAGCATTACAAGATGATCCCTCACTAAATTTCATGGTACAAGTGTTCTCCCTGAGTATGCACCATTGCGGCGGTTCGTTGTGCCGAGACACCATGTGATGATCGGGTGTGATAAGCTCTATGTTCACATACAACGGGTGCAAGCTAGTTTTGCACACGCAGAATACTCGGGCTAAACTTGACGAGCCTAGGATATGCAGATATGGCCTTGGAACACTAAGACCGAAAGGTCGAGCGTGAATCATATAGTAGATATGATCAACATAGTGATGTTCACCATTGAAAACTACTCCATCTCACGTGATGATCGGACATGGTTTAGTTGATATGGATCACGTGATCACTTAGATGATTAGAGGGATGCCTATCTAAGTGGGAGTTCTTATGTAATATGATTAATTGAACTTTAATTTACCATGAACATAGTACCTGATAGTATTTTGCATGTCTATGTTGTTGTAGATAAATAGCCGTGCTACTGTTCCATTGAATTTTAATGCATTCCTAGAGAAAGCTAAGTTGAAAGATGATGGTAGCAACTACACAGACTGGGTCGGTAACTTGAGGACTATCCTCATTGTTGCATAGAAGAATTACGTCATGGAAGCACCGCTAGGTGCAAGACCCGCTGCAGGAGCAACGCCGGACGTTATGAACACCTGGCAGAGCAAAGCTGATGACTACTCGATAGTTCAGTGTGCCATGCTTTACGGCTTAGAACCTGGACTTCAACGACGTTTTGAACATCATGGAGCATATGAGATATTCCAGGAGTTGTAGTTAATATTTCAAGCAAATGCCCGGATTGAGAGATATGAAGTCTCCAATAAGTTCTACAGCTGCAAAATGGAGGAGAATAGTTCTGTCAGTGAACATATACTCAAAATGTCTGGGTACCACAATCACTTGACTCAACTGGGAGTTAATCTTCCGGTTGATAGTGTCATTGACATAGTTCTTCAATCACTGCAACCAAGCTACAAAAGCTTCGTGATGAACTATAATATGCAAGGGATGGATAATACAATTCCCGAGCTCTTCGCGATGCTAAAGGCTGCGGTGGTAGAAATCAAGAAGGAGCATCAAGCGTTGATGGTTAACAAGACCACTAGTTTCAAGAAGAAGGGCAAAGGGAAGAAGGGGAACTTCAAGAAGAACGGCAAGCAAGTTGCTGCTCAAGTGAAGAAGCCCAAGTATGGACCTAACCCTGAGATCAGTGCTTCTACAACAAAGGGACTGGTCACTGGAAGCGGAACTGCCCCAAGTATTTGGCGGATAAGAGGGATGGCAAATTGAAAGGTATATTTGATATACATGTTATTGATGTGTACCTTACTAATGCTTGTAGTAGCACCTGGGCATTTGATATTGGTTCTGTTGCTCATATTTGCAACTCGAAACAGGGGCTACAGATTAAGCGAAGATCGGCTAACGATGTGGTGACGATGCGCGTGGGAAATGGTTCCAAAGTCGATGTGATCGCCTTCAGCATGCTACCTCTAGATCTACCTTCGGGATTAGTTTTAGACCTGAATAATTGTTATTTGGTGCCAGCATTAAGCATGAACATTATATCTCGATCTTGTTTGATGCGATACGGTCATTCATTTAAATTAGAGAATAATGGTTGTTCTATTTATATGCGTAATATCTTTTATTGTCATGCACCTTTGATGAGTGGTCTATTTTTATAGAATCTCGACAGTAGTGATACACACATTCATAGTATTGAAGCCAAAAGATATAAGTTTAATAATGATAGTGCAACTTATTTGTGGCACTGTCGTTTAGGTCATATTGGTGTAAAGCGCATGAAGAAACTCCATGCTGATGGGCTTTTGGTATCACTTGATGCTTGCGAACCATGCCTCATGGGCAAGATGACTAAGACTCCGTTCTCTGAAACAATGGAGCGAGCAACAGAGTTGTTGGAAATAATACATACTGATGTATGCGGTCCGAGGAGTGTTGAGGCTCGCGGTGGGTATCATTATTTTCTGACCTTCACAGATGATTTGAGCAGATATGGGTATATCTACTTGATGAAACATAAGTCTGAAACATTTGAAAAGTTCAATGAATTTCAGTGTGAAGTGGAAAATCATCGTAACAAGAAAATAAAGTTTCTACGATCTGATCGTGGAGGTGAATATTTGAGTTACGATTTGGTCTTCATTTGAAACAATGCGGAATAGTTTTACAACTCACGCCACCCGGAACACCACAGCGTAATGGTGTCTCTGAACGTCGTAACTGCACTTTGTTACATATGGTGCGATCTATGATGTCTCTTACTGATTTACCGCTATTGTTTTGGGGTTATGCTTTAGAGACGGCTACATTCACGTTAAACAGGGCACCATCTAAATCAATTGAGATGACACCATATGAGCTGTGGTTTGGCAAGAAACCGAAGTTGTCATTTCTTAAAGTTTGGGGCTGCGATGCTTATGTGAAAAAGCTTCAACCTGATAAGCTCGAACCCAAATTGGAGAAATGTGTCTTCATAGGATACCCAAAGGAGACTGTTGGGTACACCTTCTATCACAGATCTGAAGGAAAAATATTCGTTGCTAACAATGGATCCTTTCTAGAGAAGGAGTTTCTCTCGAAAGAAGTGAGTGGGAGAAATGTAGAACTTGATGAAGTAATTGTACCTGCTCCCTTATTGGAAAGTAGTTCATCACAGAAATCAGTTCCAGTGATGCCTACACCAATTAGTGAGGAAGCTAATGATAATGATCATGAAGCTTCTGATCAAGTTACTACCGAACCTCGTAGGTCAACCAGAGTAAGATCCGCACCAGAGTGGTATGGTAATCCTGTTCTGGACGTCATGTTACTTGACCATGATGAACCTACGAACTATGAGGAAGTGATGATGAGCCTAGATTCCGCGAAATGGCTTGAGGCCATGAAATCTAAGATGGGATCCATGTATGAGAACAAAGTGTGGACTTTGGTTGACTTGCCTGATGATCGGCAAGCCATAGAAAATAAATGGATCTTCAAGAAGAAGACCGACACTGACGGTAATGTTACTGTCTACAAAGCTTGACTTGTTGCAAAAGGTTTTTGACAAGTTCAAGGAGTTGACTACGATGAGACTTTCTCACCCAGAGCGATGCTTAAGTCTGTCCGAATCATGTTAGCAATTGTCGAATTTTATGATTATGAAATTTGGCAAATGGACGTCAAAACTGCATTCCTGAATGGATTTCTAGAAGAAGAGTTTATATGATGCAACTAGAAAGTTTTGTTGATCCAAAGGGTGCTAACAATGTGTGCAAGCTCCAGCGATCCATTTATGGACTGGTGCAAGCCTCTCGGAGTTGGAATAAACATTTTGATAGTGTGATCAAAGCATATGGTTTTATCTGAGACTTTTGGAGAAGCCTGTATTTACAAGAAAGTGAGTGGGAGCTCTGTAGCATTTCTAATACTATATGTGGATGACATATTGTTGATTGGAAATGATATAGAATTTCTGGATAGCATAAAAGGATAATTGAATAAGAGTTTTTCTATGAAAGACCTCGGTGAAGCTGCTGACATATTGGGCATCAAGATCTATAGAGATAGATCAAGACTCTTAATTGGACTTTCACAAAGCACATACCTTGATAAAATTTTGAAGAAGTGCAAAATGGATCAGTCAAACAAAGGGTTCTTGCCTGTGTTACAAGGTGTGAAGTTGAGCGAGACTCAATGCCCGACCACTACAGAAGATAGAGAGAAAATGAAAGTCATTCCCTATGCCTCAGCCATAGCTTTTATCATGTATGCAATGCTGTGTACCAGACCTGATGTGTGCCTTGCTATAAGTACAGTAGGGAGGTACCAAAGTAATCCAGGAGTGGATCACTGGACAGCGGTCAAGAACACCCTGAAATACCTGAAAAGGACTAAGGATATTTTTCTCGTTTATTGAGGTGATAAAGAGCTCGTTGCAAATGGTTACGTCGATGCAAGCTTTGACACTGATCTGGATGAATCTAAGTCACAAACCGGATACATATTTATATTGAATGGTGGAGCTGTCAGTTGGTGCAGTTCCAAACAGAGCGTCGTGGTGGGATCTACGTGTGAAGCGGAGTACATAGCTGCTTCGGAAGCAACAAATGAAGGAGTCTGGATGAAGGAGTTCATAATTGATCTAGGTGTCATACCTAGTGCATCGGGTCCAATGAAAATCTTTTGGGACAATACTGGAGCAATTGCCTTAGCGAAGGAATCCAGATTTCACAAGATAACTAAGCACATCAAGAGACGCTTCAATTCTATCCGCGATCTAGTAAAGGAGGGTGACATAGAATTTTGAGAAATACATACGGATCTGAATGTTGCAGACCCGTTGGCTAAGCCTCTCTCACGAGCAAAACATGATCAACACAAAGACTCCATGGGTGTTAGAATCATTACTATGTAATCCAGATTATTGACTCTAGTGCAAGTGGGAGACTGAAGGAAATATGCCCCAGAGGCAATAATAAAGTTGTTATTTATATTTCCTTATATCATGATAAATGATTATTATTCATGCTAGAATTGTATTAACCGGAAACTTAGTACATGTGTGAATACATAGACAAACAGAGTGTCCCTAGTATGCCTCTACTAGACTAGCTCGTTAATCAAAGATGGATAAGTTTCCTAGCCATAGACATGTGTTGTCATTTGATGAACGGGATCACATCATTAGAGAATGATGTGATGGACAAGACCCATCCGTTAGCTTAGCACTATGATTGTTTAGTTTATTGCTATTGCTTTCTTCATGACTTATACATGTTCATATGACTATGACATTATGCAACTCCTGAATACTGGAGGAACACTTAGTGTGCTATCAAACGTCACAAAGTAATTGGGTGATTATAAACATGCTCTCCAGATCGAGATTAGGATTTGTCACTCCGATTGTCGGAGAGGTATCTTTGGGCTCTCTCGGTAATGCACATCACTATAAGCCTTTGCAAGCAATGTGACTAATTTGTTAGTTGCGGGATGATGCATTATGGAACGAGTAAAAACACTTGCCGGTAATGAGATTTAACTAGGTATGGTGATATCGACGATTGAATCTCGGGAAAGTAACATACCGACGACAAAGGGAACAACATGTGTTGTTATGCGGTTTGACCGATAAAGATCTTCGTAGAATATGTAGGAACCAATATGAACATCCAGGTTCTGCTATTGGTTATTGACCAGAGAGGTGTCTTAGTCATGTCTACATAGTTCTCGAACCCGTAGGGTCCGCACGCTTAACGTTCGATGACGATTCGTATTATGAGTTTATGTGAGTTGATGTACCAAAGGTAGTTCGGAGTCCTGGATGAGATCACGAACATGACGAGGAGTCTCGAAATGGTCGAGACATAAAGATTGATATATTGGAAGGTTATATTCGGACACCAGAATGGTTCCGAAGTGTATCGTGTATTTTCCGGAGAACCAGGGGGTTACCGGAACCCCCCGGGGGGTTAATGGGCCTTCATGGGCACTAGTGGAAGAGAGGAGGCAGCAGCCAGGAGGAGGCGCGCGCCCCCCAAGCCCAAACCGAATTGGACGGTTGGGGGGCAACCCCCCTTTCCTTTTTCTCCTCCTCCTCTTTCCCCCTTCTGCTTGTAGGAATAGGAAAGGGGGGCCGAATCCTACTTGGAGTAGGACTCCCCCCTTGGGCGCGCCACCCTTGGCCAGCCTCCTCCTCCCTCCCTACTTTATATACGTGGGGAGGGGGGCACCCTAGGACACACAAGTTGATCTTTTAGATGTTTGCGGTGCCCCCCTCCACAGTTACACACCGCGGTCATATCGTCATAGTGCTTAGGCGAAGCCCTGCATCGGTAACTTCATCATCACCGTCACAACGCCATCATGCTGACAGAACTCTCCCTCAGCCTCAACTGGATCAAGAGTTCGAGGGACGTCACCGAGCTGAACGTGTGCAGGTTGCGGAGGTGCCGTGTGTTCGGTACTTGGATCAGTTGGATCACGAAGATGTTCGACTACATCAACCACGTTACTAAACGGTTCCGCTTTCGGTGTATGTGGGTACGTGGACACACTCTGCCCGCTCGTTGCTATGCTTCTCCTAGATAGATCTTGCATGATCATAGGCAATATTTTTGAAATACTACATTCCCCAACACACACATCCACCGCTATCCAGCATGCATCTAGTGTATTAAGTTGATGGAAAAACGGAGTAATGCAATAAGAACGATGACATGATGTAGACAAGATCTATCTATGCAGAGATAGACCCCATCGTTTTATCCTTAGTAGCAATGATACATACGTGTCGTTTCCCTTTCTGTAACTGGGATCTAGCACTGTAAGATCAAACCAACTACCAGGCACCTCTTCCCATTGCAAGATAAATAGACCAAGTTGGCCAAACAAAACCCAAATATCGGAGAAGAAATACGAGGCTATAAGAGATCATGCATATAAGAGATCAAAGAAACTCAAATAACTTTCATGGATATAAAAAGATATGACTGATCATAAACTCAAAGTTCATCACATCCCAACAAACACACCACAAAAAGAGTTACATCATATGGATCTCCAAGAGACCATTGTATTGAGAATTCAGCAAGAGAGAAAGCCATCTAGCTACTAACTACGGACCCGAAGGTCTACAAAGAACTCCTCACGCATCATCGGAGAGGCACCAATGGAGGTGGTGAACCCCATCCGAGATGGTGTCTAGATTGTATCTGGTGGTTCTGGACTCTACGGCGGCTGGATGAATATTTCATCAACTCCCCTAGGGTTTCTGGAATATTGGGGTATTTATAGAGCAAAGAGGCGGTCCGGGGGGCACCAGAGGTGGGCACAACCCACCAGGGCGCGCATGGGCCTCCTGGCGCGCCCCGGTGGGTTTTCCCATCCTCGGGACTCCCCCAGGTGCACCCAGGGCCCAATGGCTTCCTTTTGGTCCATAAGAAATCTCCGTGAAGTTTCGTGGCATTTGGACCCTGTTTGATATTGATTTCTTGCGATGTTAAAAACATGGAAAAATAGCAACTGGCACTTGGCACTATGTCAATAGGTTAGTACCAAAAAATGATATAAAATGACTATAAAACAATTATAAAACATCCAAGATTGATAATAAAATAGCATGGAACAATAAAAAATTCTAGATACATTGGAGACGTATCATGGGCCGTAGGCAGGCAAGTCTGGGTACCCTGGTTCCCAGAACGCCGACACCAATGGCTGATGCACATCACGCTTGGGCCTCAGCCAGGGAGGAACGCGGAGGCCTGTGTCGACGACATCATGGTCAAGTCTCGCGAGGCTAAACACTACAAAAAAAAAGACACATCCGTGACATTTTGGGCCGAACGAATTTTTTCTGTCATGCTTATGACACTTCTATGATGATAATTGTGACAAAACGTGGAATCATCATATATGTGGTGGGGTCCTACTTCTATGACAAAAAATCATGACAGAAAATGGGCGGACCAGAGACGCAGCTACATGACATTCTTTGGGCCGTCCATGACGGAAAAAACCGTGGTAGAAGCGAGGGCGAGGAAAATATCGGGGGAGTTCCCGGTTATGGTGGGTGGTCGGGGGCTGAGCGATGCGCGTTTATCTCGTACGTACACGCGTGTGTGCGAGGCGCTGGGCTCTAACTGAACCCGAGCGACGCGTTGGGCTCTAACTGAACCCGAGCGATTGCACTGCAGGCCACGCCTTACTGAACCCGAGCGATCGATCTATCCCTTGCTATTAACTGAACCTGAGTGATTCCTTATCTACTGCTGCTAACTGAAGCCGATTGATGCTGCCTCTGGATGAACGGTGAGCATTGTTGGAGGGTTTGGATAAGCAGTTCCCGGTGGGGGGTTGGATGAATAGGAACCCGCGGTGTTGCCGCTGGATGAATAGGACCCCGATTGATCGAGCCGGTGGATGAACTGGACCCCATGGAGGGCTGGATGAACAGGACCCCGTGGATGTCTAGTTGAATAGTAGCCGGTGGAGGGCTGGTTGAAGAGTAGCCGGTGGAGGGCTGGATGAACAGTAGCTCATGGAGGGGTTGTTGATCAGGACCCCGTGGAGAGGGCTGGTTGAACAGTAGCCGGTGGAGGAGCGCGCAGTGGAAGCTGGATGAACAGGAGCCCGTGGATGAACAATCCCAGGTGGAGGCTGGAGGAGGTCGACGGTGGATGAACAGTAGCCAGTGGAGGCAGTCGAGGGTGGAGATGTACAGTATCCTGTGGAGTCCTGTTTTGCAGTACGCCACACCCCTCCCGATGAACAGGACCCCCGTTTCGACCGTAGCGCTCCAACACAAGTCTGTTTCCTCCATTTTGCAGTATGCCACACCCCTCCCAATCAACATGACCCCATTTCGACCATTTTGCGGTACGCCAGACACCTCCCAATGAACAGGATCTCATTTCGACCGTGGCCGGTCAAACACAAGGCCGTTTCCTCCGTTCTGCGGTACTCCAGGCCTCGTTTCCATCGGCTATTCCGTCCAAGCCGGTTGGCTCCCGATGAACAGACGACATATTCTGTTGCCTCCCGATGAACACGACGCATTCCGTTGCCTCCCCATGAACACGACGACGGTGCACCTTCTCCGTTCCGACCCAGCCATGTACACGAGCCCTGGCGGTACGTATGCGCGAGTAGGCGTTCGAGACCCCGCCCGTATGTACGTACGTGGCCGTATTTTCTTTCTTGCACCGCCGCCAGACGACGTGCGTGTACATGCTACATGCGTGCCTCTACTATGACATGTGCGCGCCTCTACATCGACCAGTATGTACGTACACGTTCGCGACAAGAATGACAACACTATGTACGCTTCGACCAGGTGGGTCTCGACTATCAGGCACTTCCTTCCGTGCGAACATGTAGCAGGTGGGTCCCAGTAGTTAGGGGGTGAATCATTTTTTTTGCCCGCAATATGGATGCACTTCCTTGCATGCGAAGATATAGCTGGTGGGTCCCAGCAGTCAGGGGGGAAATGTTTTTTTGCGAAATACGGTGGCCCGTACGGTGGGTCGCTGCTTTCAGGTCGAGGAATCATTATTTTCCGTGTAATAAGGAGGCACTTCCTTGCTGCGGCCGTGGACCCAGCTGTCAGCCACTCCACGTACAATACTCTTTCGATGGAAGTCGTTCCTTGACCATGTTGACCACGCCGCGCCGAGAGCACCAGGGCGATGGACGACGGCAAGGCCTAGGAAGGGGACGACGCGGAGCCGGGGAAGAAGCGGCAGTGGAAGCCCGCGCAGACAGGAGTACGAGGCTTCACTGGTTCGGCTGCGGTGTGAGCCTGCCATCACCGCAGGGCCTGGCTAGCGGTGGGAGTAGTAAGAGGCCTCAACGGCAGCACAGCCGGCAACTAGAGGCAGGAGCAGCCGGTCTCGCCAGCGCTGGTTTGGGCGGCTGGTGCAAGAAGAGCAGCGGGTGAAGAAACATCAGGACCGTTCAATTCAAATCCAACGGTCACTTCTGCTAGAATGGTTTGTTGACTAAGTTGACAAAGCCCTGCGTATGCGTCAACTTAGTAGGCCCACAGGTCAGCCTCCGAACCGGTGCGCCCCAGATGTCAGTGGGAGGAATCATTTTTTCGCGTAATAAGGAGGCCGTTGATTGAGTGCGGCCAGGCCAGCGGAGGGAGTAGGTTGGGCCGGTGAAGCCTGCACGGCATGACAGCGGGCCACAAGAGGATGGAGCAGGCAGTCCCGCCGGCGCTGGTTTAGGCGGCTGGAGCAGGAAGATCAGGGATTGAAGAAGCACGTCGGCCGTTGGATGGACATCCAACAGTCATTGCTGCTAGAATCGTGTGTTGACAGATAAATCCTTGCGTAAACAAGTCAGCCTCGAAATTTCTGGCGTGTACAGCCCATTTGCTATTATTTTTATAATTTTTACTCATTTTCTAATTCATATGGAATTTATTGCAGCCCATTTTCCATTTTTAGAAGTGCTTCCCATTTTCTGGTCAGTAACAGGGTTAAAAAATTGAACTAAAAATGTGCGAAATTTTGAAAATTCACAATTTTTTGTTGGGGAACAAAATATTCTTAATCCAAAAATTATTAGCCATACTAAAACTAATTTAAAAATAAATTAGTACTATGTCATGTTAAAATCCAATGAAATATAAAATATCAGTGAAGAACAAAAACAAAAAAAGAAACTAATTTTCCCATTTACTTTTAACAGATACTGACCAAACTCTTTGGCCAGGCCGGAATGCATCCCTCCTCGTCTTGAAAGATTTGCAGACCAGTAAGTAGGAGAAAACAAATAGCCCTAGCTTGGGTATTCTTCAAAAAGAAATAGTGGCCTACCTATTTTCCCAAAGAAAAAGCTGTTGGGCTGGTCATGTTGTTACACGGGCCAAAGAGACCGCATAACCCAGTTTATAGCCTGCTCCTCCGAACAAATCCTCAAAAAGAATTGTGCAATTCTTCGTTAATTGACTATACGTTGAAAATGATGTGGGTCCCAGATATCAACAGGGTGGATTAGAGTAAAAAACGAGGGGTTTGTATGAGTAGTAAAAGAGGCGCTTTACTTGTGTTCGGGAGTGGACCTGGTGGGTCCGTACTGTCATACTCACATCTACAGTCCTCTCCCAATTCACTATGTTGACAGGGCCGGACGGCGGCGCCGCGGCGAGCGCACCAAGGCGAGGATAAAGTGCTATTGCCAATGTGCTAGGCTGGGTTGGACATTCTTATTGAAAATTAAAAATGGAACGGAACTATTTACGACGTTGACTACGATTTGCATGGGTCCACTGGTTGCAGGAAGAAAATGGTGGGAGAAAGAAGACTAGTCGCTGTCTTTGCCTAAGAATTATATCGACTGAATGTAACGACACTATCATAGGAAATAATATCCTCCTGTTAAATCATGAATTTAAAGAACTGGTGCATGAGCATTTAGCTTTATTTATTTATATACTTATTTATGTTTAAGGGGCCATGAGCATGTACCTGGGTCGGATTCATTTGAGAGCCTCCCTTCTAGTTAATTATTGGCTCCTCTATTGGGCCTTCATCAGTGGGCTGCTTGTTATCAACAAGTGGAAAATGTATTCCGTACGAAAAATAGTATGCACTACGTATGGTACGGGGCACTAAAGGATCGGACCGTGCAACAAATTCCAAAACATTGTGTTTGTCGCTCTAATAACACATTTATTCAACCAACAGACAAAATATATTACAGATTGTACATTGAAAACAGTAGCAGTAGCAACCAGGGCTGGGGGTGCAACAGAAGCAGTAAGCAGGCCAGAAGAGTAAAGACGCAGCTCTCTCTTCCAAACCAAACATCAGCCATCATTACAAAAGGGCTACCAAAAAAGAACAAGTGTATGCATCAAACTAAATAAAGATCCTACTACACCAAGTGTATGCATCTAACTAATCGCTCGCTTAGACGTTACTATTTATTAAGCTGTGGAGATTGGTCGACGGCTTTAACCAGATGGGTGCTCGACGGGGAAACTCCAGCCAAATAGGTCGAAGTCTGATACTTGCGACCCTCTCTCCTACTTTGTGCTGCAGAGCGTGGCGGCACATATCAGGGTATGGTGCATGCAGAGATGCATGGTACGCTGTGTACACACAGTTTTGCCTGATGAACGAAACCGCGCTGCCATCATGATCCTTGCCGTCGGTTATCGCCTGGTTAATCGGATATTTCAGTCCGAGAAACCTAGAGCGTGTACCAAGGCTACTAACCAGCCTCCAGTCAAAAACTCTTGAAGGCCCAGAGAAGCTGGGTTCCTGCTCAAAGACCTTGCAGTGACTGTGATTGTATTCCGCGGAACAAAACATCCGGTACGTGTGAACGATCATTAATCATTCATGGTCGTCTGATCGAGCCAAGAACCACCTGCAACTGCCATGCCGCTTTTTTTGAAAGGTTCCGGGATTAGGAAGGGTAGGGACACCAGGCGGCCTACAACATCATATCAAGTTTGAGTTAAATAAAAAAGGGCTCTTAATGTTGTCAATCTTAAGAACAACATGTTATGAGCATGAATATTTTTTCACTAAATGTTGATAGTAATATAAGCAAGCCATCATGATATCATAGGAAAGTAACATACTACTGTAACAACCGTTTGTAGTGATGACTGGAGTAGGCCAGCAATACGTCCAGCCATACAAGGAGTTGATAGCGTAAATGAAGCCCTTGTGTTCAATGGCATCAGAGAACCATGGAGAATGTATGATCCTGCGATGGACGTGCAGATTTACCCACTTACCGCAGTGACATGTCAGATAGGCGAGACCGCGGTTGAAGAACGCAATTAGCCTGAAGTCTTTATAATTCGCAGATCTTGTGGGCACTTGGCAAATTACAACCTTGAGCAAATCAAACTTGGTATCATGTTGGCTACTGTAAGATTCTGAGTATTCTGAGCCACAGTGCCAAAGCGGTGCAGTGTTAATGAAGGAAGGGGGATCAATCGCCTGGTGTAGACCTCCACAAGCATCCAGCTGCCACCACCGTCGACAAGCACCATCCAAGACGTGTTCATGCAGACCTCGTACATACAGTAAATGTAGTTGAGGGTGACGGGGATCGGATCGCAGTCAAGAGGGTTGATGCTCACCACCCTATGATTGTTATGATGCGTGACACGCTATTTCTGAAGATCAGGCGGCATTAGCAAGCAAGGATCTGGCTTAAAAAGCTCCGGCCTGAGGGCTTTGAGTAAACGGTACAACCCCGACGAGCACGCAGCGAGCGACATGGTATTGAGATTGTCCACACGTGAAACAATGAGCTTGATTACCTCTATGGGGAGCGAATTCCAGCCACTCTTTCGATGGATGCTGCTCGGTTATGCCATTGTTAGTGCTTGGGTTTCGGAAGAGGGGGGAGGCGCCTTTAGCGAGGATGGAAGATTGGACGATTACGTGCGGACAAGGATGGAGAAGCGAATATGTGCTACGGGAAGTGGATAGGTGATGATGACTACAGCACGTCGCTTGACTTACGAGACACATACCAGCAGCGTAGGGTCATATCGATGCCAGACAACTTGCTTGAGTGATCATAGTACTGGTACTCCCTACATTACCTACTACTATGCCCTAACTTGCTTGACTAGAGTAGTAGTGGAGTAGGACTCTGCTCTACTACTAGTACCGGAGGATTAGTATATAATCTAAAATAGTTACAAACTTCACTGCCCGAGCGTGGAACGACTATGAACCGCCATCGGTGCTAACTCCAATCCCCAGCAAATGTTCGCTGGCAGACATGGCAGTTGCAAACGCTCGCGACGAAGTTAGAGTACGTGTGTAAGGGTGGCGGTTTTGTCAAATACTATGGCTTAAAAACAGGCCACCGTCAGATGGAAATCTGACGGTTACGTGGGATTCGCCATGATTGAGCTCGTGGCGAACAATCGCCAGATATCATTACTAAAAAAAGGTTAAAACACCCGGGGCTATAACTTGCACCGGCTGACCACTAACAATGATACTAACATAGTTGTAAAATGGTCAAAGACCATGTCTACGTGGTGTTTGGAATTATACGCAAAAAAACTAGCAAGATGGACGTGCATTGCACGGAACATCAAGATGCATTTTTTATAAAACACGTGTTGTGATTGATCCATGCAGGAGTAATCCCATGTGTAAAAACTAATGATATGTCGAGAATTTTATCAAAAACATGGTATCTCGACCATTTCATCGAAAAAATGATATCTCGAGAAATATGATAGATAAGCTGAGGAGGAGTGGGGTGTGGTGGTGACTGGTGGTCGGACTGGGCGGAGGCATGGGGATGGACGGCGCCGGCAGTGGCCACCATGCCAGATTGTTCAAAGACTTCCTTTTTTAATTGCTCGGCAATGAGGTTGTCGGAGATAAGGATGAACGAGGCAAGGCCTTATCTGTAAATGTGGAGAGAGGTGCGGGTATCTTTTTTCAAATTGTCATAGTTTGCTTTCTATCCGTCAGATATAGATCGGACGGTCTATACTATAAGATGGCAGGCACACCGTCATCACAAACTCGGTTTTTTTGTCTACTCCTACTCCTATATTACTTATACTTATCTACACTCCTATAAAAAACAGAGTTGGTGATGATGGTGTGCCTGCCATCCTGCAATATAGGTTGTCCGATTTATATCTGACGGATAGGAAGGAAACTATGGCAATTTTGCAAAAAGGTACCCACACACCTCTCCACATTTGCAAATAAGGCCTTCCCTCGTTCATCCTTTTCTCTCACAAGATTACTTATACTTATACTCCTATAAAAGACTCAGTTGGTGATGATGGTGTGTCTGCCATCCGCCATTTCTGACCATTAGATCTGCATCTAACGGCTGTGATGTAAGTTGTGGCCTTTTGCAACAATTCCCACTTCTCTGCTCCAGTTTACACAAAACCCCTTAGTATATCGAAACCAACCACATTCCTCCCTTACCTCATCAAAACAGCCCAAAGAATATATTTGGAGTGAAACATAAGATATTTTTAATGATATGTATATCAAAACTAAACTGTTTTCTTTCAAATTTGTGAATATGTATTATTCTAGTTTGGATCCGTTGCAACAGACAAGATCATTTCTATAAAGGTTTATCTCTTGCATCGTCCGCAACGAACACCTGGTGTACTGGTCCCGGCCGGATGCTTGCAGCGCGATGGACTGAGTTTGAATTCTGTCATAAACTATAGCTTATTATTTTTTTAATATATACTTCTTTCACTATTGTACTGGGAGTGGAACCCATAGAGTACTTAGAATACAAGATAAAGGATGGATTTGTTTCTTTCTAACTTTCTGTACGAATCTGTAGCCAGCCTGCAAGTTATGTACACTGTACTGACAATGGAACCCACAGAGTACTTAGAATACAAGATTAAGAACACAATTAACTTTTTGTAGAGGGAGAATCATACATGCAATTAACTCAAATGGATTGGATGTGACTCTATTATTCTCCAACATCAACCGGCAAATTTCCTCCCGCGGACAGGAGTAGGTTTCTTGGTTTGCATGCGGGTTTAACGGAGGGCTTTGATGGAGGCGACGAGGCGTGTTCAGCCGGGCGTGCACCGAGCGGTGCAGTACTATTCGATTTGATAGCTACTAGTATATTATAAAAAAGAAAGAAGAGTAGTAGAGATTGAGATAAGAGTAGAGATAGAGACTAGGGAGGAGCACCATCTACTGCTTCGTGTGCTACTCGTGCGCTCCATTCGGCGGCCGCAACGTCCCCTACAGCCACTCCCTCCTGCGCTCCATTCGGCGGCGCTGTTGAAATTTGGGGAGCGCACTCTCGCGACTGCTGGCAGGACGACTTCACCGATGACGACTTGTTCCCTGACCTTGGCAACCTCTTCCTCAACGACGTGGGCGACAACCTCAACATCAACGGTGCTGCTCCCGTTGCACCGTATGTGTTTCTGTCCTTCCTGTTCGAAATCGTGGTAGAATTCATGTTTGTAGTATGTGTCCTAGATTCGATCTGTTCATCTATGATGCTAATCCGCATGATTAGTTTAATCTCTGTTATAGCCGTCATGATTTATTTTGTGCTTATTTAGACTAAATCTCGTAGTAACTTGCTCATATATTCAACTGGCGCAGCGTCCCCTACAACCACTATCGTTTCATGGACGGCCTGGTCGATGCCTCCAAGGAGCCCTTCATCTACTGCTATGAGGGTCGGATGCCATTTTGGGGCTCGCCGGTAGACCTCGTGCATCACCTCACGCAGTCGTCCATCTATCACTACTGGCCCGCGGCGAAGAACATCAAGTACGAGACGTGCTACCCGTTCACCATGCCGGAGTCGCTGGAGGATCACCGTCGCCTGCTAGTATTGTAGGAGGATGGTAGCGCCTTCCTCTTGATTGTGGGCACCGGTGAGGCCCGCGCAGGCCGCCGCCCCGTCTTTTAGTGTGCATCAGGGGCGACTCCACTGACGCTGACACTGACACGAGGCCGATGTACGGGTGCGTGCTCACTCTTACTACCCCTCCGAGTTCGTGGGCGGTGACACTGGCTATAGGAAGCTGACTAGGATTGTGCCGAGCTAGGACCTTCCCGCTGATGTGGACATGGAAGATGCATGGTATGACCCCCCCCCCCCCCCAACATGGTGAACGGGGACTCCAAGGAGGTTCACCTGGACATACGCATTACCAAGTTAAATGTTGATCATTAGTCTTCGCTCAATGTAATACGCTGTCTAAGCATGTGGAGACTTCCATGCATGATCTTGCTCTATTGGAGTATCGCGCATGAATAAAAGTGTATCCATTTATGGTTTAGTCTAGAATCTTCCATGTATGAAAATTTTACTACAAGATCTTGGTGAAAGACTTATGATGAACCATTTCTTACATCTCCTCTGCCCCCTTCCAAGTCATCCTGATTTAATCCCTCCATCTAGGTGTATAAGGGCATGGCTAATACTTAATAGTATAGCCAACTGTTGACTATAAGAAAGTGCCATGTCATCTGTAGCCAACATGTATAACAATCGATACTCAAAAACTAATTCTTAAAGATCATTTCTTGCAAAGCACAATAAGTGTTATTTCTTCACAAATTTTGGATGCAGGTTGAACAGTTGAGCGCTTTTGTTTGCAGATACTTTTTTATCTATTTCACCCGGATGTTTGTGAGCTCTAGAGATGAAATAATATCCGAAGAAACCTATCGATACCCATTACACATGAGATGACCCCCACATCCTTTGTCAAAATAAACAACTTCCTGATCAATGCATTTTCAACCTTTGTTCCGTGCAACGACACCTTACTATAGGTTAGTACGACCAAAAGTTGAACTAACATTATATATAGTACGATAAATGCTGATGCATGTCACCTAAAATTGTATCATTGAAAACTATGTTCAAATACGAATCCAACGATATACTTTTTGTTTACATGCATTAACATTTTGTCAGTTAAATCTTCAGTCAAATTCAATGGGGGACTAATAAACCACGACCGATGTAGTTCCAGTGTAGAGGGCGGCGCTGCACGCGAGTCACACCCCGCTCGTGGCGCGGCAGTAAAGTCATCATATCACAAAACCCAATCACTCCCAGTAATAAGTGGTCTGGTAAAATAAACGGACAAGCAACCATCACGTCCCTCCGTCTTTTTTGCATTTCATCTCTCTGCATTTACTTTCTCTAGTTCACTCGCACACTCGATCCCTAGCTAATACTCCTAGTATCCCTAGCTACTACTCCTAGGGCCAGTTCTTTTGGCGGCTTAAAAAATAAGCCGTCTCTTCCCCAGCATTTCCCATAAGACTAGTCACAGTCGAGAGTAACATTAAGGCTCCTGACTAATTTATTTGGGCTTCTAAACTACTACTAGTACCTCCGTTCTAGTTTATTCGTCAGCATTGTAATTTGTGCTAAATTTTGACCAAAGATTTACCTGATAAAATGTTAGTGCATGTGACATATGCACGTACTTACAAAATGCATACGGATACACAAGGTTTCCAAACTTTTCCTTTTATATACTCAATTAAGGATGCTAATAATTCCCGAACGTTCGGGATTTATTATTTGCGTCCCAAAACTAATGAGATCGCCTTACGAAACTAAATTATATTCCTAATAAAAGCCACGACGCTCGCAGGAGCGCTTGCGGCACACCACGAGTGCCCTGGTGCGCGGCCGTTTCCCAGCGCGCTGACACAACGCCTCTTCCTCAGCCTCGCAACTTGCAAGCTGTTAATTGGCGGCTTGCCGGCGGGCGAGCACGATCTCACCGGTGTGGTGATCCGGCGCCAACAGGTACTCCTCCTCACTGGAAGCGTGCACCCGGTCCACGTACCGCCAAGCGTAGATGAGGTGCTTGGGCCCGACTGCACTTAGGGCTCTGGCACGGGCATCCTCGGCCACCCTCACGGCCCTTGCACGAGCCTTCTGCGAAAGAGCCAATTGCCTGACTCTCTCGGACGCGACATAGGCCTGCCAGTCAGCTTGCCCCATGGCGCACTTCTCTTCCTCGGCCTTCTTCTCCGCCTCTATTTTGGCGCGCTCTACCGGAGGCAAAGCCTCCCTCAAGGCGACATCCATTTCTTTCCAAAGCTCCTCAAGGCTGGGGGGCTCGGCGGGTGGCGCGGCGTTCTCCTTGTAGCGGGGAGCCAACGCGTCCTCCGACGTGTGTGCTGGCGAGATTGGGAACACCGATGTTGTCCACCTTGACGCGTCACGGCGAGGAGCGGAACGCCGATGCGTCCTCCTCAACTAGTGGCGGCGAGGAACGGAACGGTGACGCGTCCTCCTCCACTAGTGGCGGCGAGGAACGGAACGGCGACGCGTGACCGTCCGCGCGATGCAGTGAGGGGCGCCTAGGACTTGGGAGGGGGGATGCCATGGTGTTCGACGTAAGAGGGAGGGGGAGGAGATAGCGATGAACGTGAGAGTTCTTCCGAATGCCGTGGGAGACGCGGTATTTATAGAGAGCAATGGTACACCTACGTAATATATGGGCTGAGCTTCACTGACTTAACTGCAGGTCCAGTTGTGTCACTGACATGTGGGGCAGATGCCTGTTGGGCCCACATGTCAGTGACCCAATGCACCTACAGTTAAGTAACTGAAGCACCTATTTAGGCATATTTGTTGGAGTAAATTACAGGTGGGGAAGGGGTGGAAATATTGCTGGTCACAACAGATTGGACGAGCGCGAGGGAGGATAGTCATGCATGCAGATTTTTTCCACATGGGGTGGAGTGGTGGGAATGCTGGAGGGGGAAGGATAGTCAAGCACGCGATCAGATTTCAAGGTGCATTAAATTATTGCATGCGATGATTAAGGCCGGCCATAGTGGTGGTAAGGTGGTACTCCCTCCTTTCCGGTTTATAGGGCTATTGAAAATCTCTTCAGCCAAGGTAGATGATGAATGGTGGAACTAATTCCGCTTCGAGGCGTGGAAAGGGTCCTCCGCCCGGGCAGGTGCACGGTGAGCCATGGAGTTCGTCAAGGGGTGGTACCCTGGGCTGAACTTGGACCAGCTGGCCACTCTCCATGCTGAAGCCGGCGAGGAGTTGGAGGCAGTGGCGCCCCAGCTCCATCACTGCACCGTGGCGATCGCTGAGTACACGGACACCAGCATCTTCCTCCCCGAGCTAGATGAAGCGGGCGCCGAGGTGCCGCCCAACTGGTTCGGGATGAACCTGGAAGGCGGCGAGGAATTGGTGGAGGAGATCGCCTCCAGTGATGAGGGCGAGGAGGAGGAGGATGAGGACGAGGATGGTGAAGATGACGTGCCGGACGGTGGAGACAACGACCGGCCTCAGGGGCCCGATGTCTTGTACTTAATACAAAAGGTAGCTGGTACATACTGCATCAACTGTGAAATCTTCGAAGGAGATTCGCGTTCCATGGGCTTTGTTTCCTTGCCCGAATCGTCTCTCTTGCGTGCTCTTGGATTTAGCGCGTCGATGAGGTAGTAGGAGTCGTTGCCCAATGCTTTGCTGATGATGAAGGGGCCTTCCCAAGGGGCCAAGAGCTTGTGCTGTCCGGTTGTTTGCTGGATCAGTCGGAGTACAAGGTCGCCCTCTTGGAAGGATCTTGGCTTGACCTTCCGGCTATGGCAGCGGCGTAGACTCTACTGGTAGATAGCGGACCGGCTGAGTGCCAACAGCCGGCCCTCTTCCAGTAGATCGACACCGTCATCTCGTCCTTCCTTCGCCTCCGCTTCCGTGTACATGGTGACGCGAGGTGAGTCAATCTCAATGTCAGTTGGGATGACAACCTCTGCACCGTACACGAGAAAGAATGGAGTGAAGCCGGTTGATTTGTTCGGAGTGGTGCGGAGGTTACAAAGGACGGACGGCAGGTCTTCGATCTAGCAGCCGACCGAGAGCTCCAGAGGCTCGACCAGTCGGGGTTTGATGCCAGACAGGATGAGGCCGTTTTCTCGCTTGACTTGGCCGTTTTACTGCGGGTGGGCAACGGACGCTAAGTCCAGTCGGATGCCCTGCGTCGCGCAGAAACGGGCCAAGTGTAGGACCTTGAAGTATGTCTAGAGGGGGGTGATTAGACTACTTGACCAATTAAAAACTTAACCTTTTCCCAATTTTATAGTTTGGCAGATTTTAGCTATTTTAGGACAAGTCAAGCAATCATCACACAATTCAAGCAAGCATGCAAAGAGTATATTGGCAGCGGAAATTAAAGCATGCAACTTGCAAGAAAGTAAGGGAAGGGTTTAGAGGATTCAAACGCAATTGGAGACACAGATGTTTTTGGCGTGGTTCCGATAGGTGGTGCTATCGCACTCCACGTTGATGGAGACTTCAACCCACGAAGGGTAACGGTTATGCTGAGTCCACGGAGGGCTCCACCCATGAAGGGTCCACGAAGAAGCAACCTTGTCTATCCCACCATGGCCGTCGCCCACGAAGGACTTGCCTCACTAGGCGGTAGATCTTCACGAAGTAGGCGATCTCCTTGCCCTTGCAAACTCCTTGGTTCAACTCCACAATCTTGTCGGAGGCTCCCAAGTGACACCTAGCCAATCTAGGAGACACCACTCTCCAAGAATTAACAAATGGTGTGTTGATGATGAAATCCTTGCTCTTGTGCTTCAAATGATAGTCTCCCCAACAGTCAACTCTCTCACATAGGATTTGGATCTGGTAGAAAGAGGGATTGAGTGGAAAGCAACTTGGGGAAGGCTAGAGATCAAGATTCATATGGTAGGAATGGAATATCTTGGCCTCAACACATGAGTAGGTGGTTCTCTCTCAAAAATGGTAAGTTGGAAGTGTAGGTTTAGTCTGATGGCTCTCTCTACGAATGAAGAGGAAGTGGAGGGGTATATATAGCCTCCACACAAAATCTAACCGTTACACACAATTTACCAAACTCGGTGGGACCGAATCATCAAACTCAGTCAGACCGATTTAGTAAACCTAGTGACCGTTAGTGATTTTCGGTGGGACTGACATGCATCTCGGTGAGATCGATATGGTTAGGGTTAGGGCATAACATAATCTCGGTGAGACCTATTACACAAACTCAGTGAGACCGATTTTGGTAATTAGCTAACCAGAGAGTTGGTCAGGTAAACTCGGTGGGACCGATTTGCTCTTTTCGGTGAGAACGAAATGTTACAAAAAGGAAACAGAGAGTTTATATTGCAATCTCGGTGGGACCAATCGCTCACTTCGGTTAGACCGAATCGTTACAAAGGGAAATAGAGAGATTGCAACCCTATCTCGGTGAGACCGAGATCCCTATCGGAAAGACCGATTTGCTTAGGGTTTGTGGCAGTGGCTATGACTTTTGGAATCGGTGGTGCCGGATAGAAAGAATCGGTGTGACCGATTTTGGCTTTAGGTTTAGGTCATTTGTCGATGTGGGAAAGTAGTTGAGGGTTTTGAAGCATATCACTAAGCACATGAAGCAAAAAGCTCATTAAGCAACACCTCATCCCTTCTTGATAGTATTGGCTTTTCCTATAGACGTAATTTGATCTTGGATCACTAAAATGTAAAATAAAGAGTCTTGAGCTTTTGAGCTTGAGCCAATCCTTTGTCCTTAGTATTTTGAGGGATCCACTTTCATCATCCATGCCATGCCATTCATTGAGCTTTCCTGAAATAATAGTCTTTGAATAGCATTAGCTCAATGAGCTATATGTTGTTATTTATTACCAAAACCACCTAGGGATAGTTGCACTTTAAATCTCCCCCTTTTTGGTAATTGATGACAACATATAGATCAAAGCTTCGACAAAAAGATAAGAAAATTTAAAAAACATCGTCGCTTTGAGAAGTATGTGATAAGCAAGAGCTCCCCCTAAATTTGTGCATAGTTTTAGATTTGCTTTGGACTGCAAATGCACAATGAATTAGGCTCATGGGTTACTCTTCCATGTCACATACATCTTGGTGGAGCGCTCAAAATAATAAACAATGAATACATGCACTCATCACCAAGCAAAGTGAGTGATCACATAAGATAGATAGGATAATATCAAGCATGCTTAAGTGTAGCTTATGATCAAACACATGATCATCAATGTCTCACAAGCATAGTATCTCAACCAAAAGCAATTAAAGTTGAAAAACCACCAAATAAAGCAAGAGAGAACAAAAGCAACACTCTCTCTCTCGAAGCCTACGATCTATACATTTTTCTCCCCCTTTGGCAACAAGTTACCAAAAAGTTCATAGAAAATGCATAGTGCTAGATCAACTCTCAGGCTTGATCTTCAGGTGGTGGTGTAGAGATGGCTCCTTGGACGAAGACTTCAGTTGATGTAGATGGAGCTGGAGCTGATGTAGGTGCTGGAGTTGGTGGCATTGAGGCTGTAGCTGGTGCAGATGAAGTTGCTCTTGTGTTAGAAACTGGCACAGCTGATGACCTCTGGGCTCTAGGCACTCTGGCAAACACATTTGTTGTTGTCTTGCCCTTCCTGTCCTGCTTGTCCTCTTGTAGCTCCTCCACTGCAGTTTGAATCTCAGTTACTTTCACATCTAAGTTATAGAACTTTTATTCTATGATTCTCTCCAAGCTCTCCTGATTTTGAGTGAGGGTGGCCAATCCCTTCTCAATCCTCAAGGTTGATGCTATTAAGTAACCAAGCTGCTCCTGCTTGTTCTTCAAGAGATATTCAGATGCCTCCTCTTGAGTTGGCATCTTGGCAGCCTTCTACCTCTTTGCCTTCTCCTTCTTCTCCTGAGCTTGAACTGATTGTGGATCATCTTCATTCATGATAAACTCATTGTAGTTTGGATAAAGTGGAAAGTGTTCCTTATCCAACTGATATTTTCCTGTGCCCATCTTTGAGTTTATCAGTTCTTGAATCTGAGGTGCATATCCCCAGCTCCTCTTCTGATCTGCTGTAGTCCTCTTGATAGTTTCAATAATCAGGCTCATGACTTTAAACTTCTGTGGCACATCAAACACATGCAACATGTTGATGGCATGCCCTCTGATCATGTTATGGTCACCAGACTTGGGCAACAAGGTGTGCCTCAGAATCCAATTTATGGTTGGCAACCCTGACAGCAGATAGTGAATTGATCCAAACTTGTGAGTTGCTAAAGCCTTGTTTGGAATTTCCTTGTACATGTGAGCCATTGAATTGTGATCATTTTTCTTCTTTGCATAGATGTCTAGGTCATCCTCATTCTCCTCTGGGGCATTTATCAGCTTTGCCCACTCTTCAACAGTTGACTGGTACCTTGTACCTTCAGATATCCAAACAATTCTCCCATCTGGGTAATAATGTGTTGTGGAGTAAAACAGCATGATAAGCTCATCATTCCAATTTGTGAGCTTTTGCCCAACAAAATCTGCAACTCCGCAACTCCACAACTCACAAAGTTGTCTTGCACTCCAGGATAGTGCTCTTGATTTTCCTTTATGTAGGTCCAGTCGACCCACCTCATATCACACACAATGGGCTTCTTGTCCAACAAGATTGTCTCATAGAAGTCCTGCTGTTCCTTTGTATGGAACATGTAATCAACAACAGTTCTTCTCCTTGAAGCATATGGATCTTCCATCCTCCATTTCCTCAGCCTTGAATCCTTCCTGATTCTCATGTTCTCAGCCACAGGATGGGCATCATTGTGGTCTGGTATCTTGGGCTTGAGCTTCCTCAGAACTTGTCCTTCTTCATCTTCCTCATCAACCTCAGGCACTGGGGCCTTGTTCTTCTCAGCAGCTGGAATATTCCTAGTATTCCTCTTTGTTGCAGACTTGGCCTTGGGGGCAGCTTTGGGTGCTTGCTTGGGCTTAGATGTGGCAGCCCCTGATCTGATTGCATCACCCATAAGCTTTGGTGCCTTTGGTGTTGGTGCAACAGGCTCTTCCTCTTCCATCATGGAAGGCTTCCCAATAACTTTGGCCATGGTCATCTTGACCCTTTCCTTCCTCTTCTTGCTCTCAGCAACTGGCTCTTTGGGATCAGGATTTTCTGGCAGATGAGTTGATGTTCTGGCTTTAGACATTGGTTGTCTTCCTGCAGTCCTTTTGGTCTTCATGACCCTTTCCTTCTTGAGCACAACTTTCTTGGAAGTAGCCTCATCTTCCTTAGCCCTGTAATCTTCGTCCTCTGAATCTGAATTTCTTTTCCTCCTTTTCCTAGTAGCAGCCTTAGGCAAGTTTCAAGGAGTACTTCTGCTCCCTTCATCTGAAGTTGATGGACTAGTGCCCTCACTCAAGTCTATCTGCTCTTCTAACCTGTTCTGGCTGTCACTTTGATCAGACATTCTGCAAAAGCTGACTGCTGACCCTGTGAAGAGTTTATAGATGAGATAGAAAAGATGAGCATCACAAAATGCAGAGGTTTTTTGCAAAAGAATGACTCAAAAGTTTAGTTTTACTTTTCCACAGAAAGCATTTCGGATCCACTAATTTTCAAACTCGGTGATACCGAAGCAGTTTTGGAACCTAAACTGATGATCTCGGTTGGACCGAGTTTCAGTTCGGTGGCACCGAGACTGCTAGGGTTTCATGAATCCTCAAATCGGTTGCACCGATTAGTAATTCTCGGTCGGACCGAGAGTCACTAGTGCAATGGCATAAGCCAAATCGGTGAGACCGAGTTTTTCAACTCGGTGGGTCCGAGATGGTTTCGTCAGAAACCTAAACCTAAAAATTCGAATCACATCTAATCTATGAACTACTTTGTCTGGATAGATGAGTTTCAATCATGGCAAGATTCAATATGAAAACAATGTGCTAGGAATCAGACATGGATAGCACAAAGATCAAGTCCATACCCTAACTTGGCGGTGGACTTGCTACGGTGGCAACGGCGGGGACGAAATCCGTTGACGGGGGCGAAGACCAGCGATACGAGGCTGCTGGCAATGAGGAGACGATCCGGAGACCACGATGGCAGAGCGAGCTGATGCGCGGGCAAAGGGTTTCGGAGAAATTTCCAAAATTTTGCCCGTGAATATATATAGCCCGACCCTGTCGGTGTGACCGAGTGGAACAACTCGGTAGCACCGAGATGCATAACTATGTTCAATTACAGGAACTCGGTGAGACCGAAAAGTTCAAATCGGTTGCATCGAGATTGAAAACTCAGATCAACTTGATGATCTCGGTAGGACCAAAATGGTAGGATCGGTCAGACCGAGAATCATTAAGAGGTTTTGGAAGTTTAAGTCTATGACGAATCGGGGACTCCGAGTGCTCCTCACACAGATTGGTTCGAATCTGTCTTGATCAAATTTTGTGATGTAGCATGAATAGAGTTTGAGACGAGAATAGCATAGATAGCTAAAGAAGGTTCTTAGGCATTCTTGTCCATCCACTTGGCCAAAAGAAGAAAGAACCAATCAAACAAAACAACAAGTGGATGTCCTTGAATGAGTAAAATATGCACCAACATGCTCACACAATAAGATGGCAATTGAAATATATGGCAAAGCATGCACAACCAATTCTAGCATCTATCAAACAATTGGCGATGACTAGGTCATCTATATATGAGTATATTGACTTAGGAGTCAAATGAGAACATTTGATCATAGGTCATACTCATCGTTTAAGCTCAAGTGGTGTTACCACTTTTACATAATGCATTAATGTGTTCACACCATTAGAGTTGCTTTGACTCAATTCTTAGAGTTAATCTCCCCTAGATGTGAGATCCCCCTTAGAGGGATGAATTAACCTTGGGTTTTGTCGATGATGACTTCATGTAGGTGTTGAAGATGTAGATGCTCAATGTTGATGTAGATCATTTGGAGCAATCCTTTGGAGTGAGTTGCACTTTCAACTTGCCTACATGGGTTAGTCCCACAAAGAACAAACAAGAATATCCATAGACATAGAGTGATGCACACACAAGATGATGTCCATGAAAACATTAGGTTGCCTTGTCCCTTGCCTTACCAACATGAGGGTTTGTGACTCCTTGAGCTAGTGCAAGATGTGAAAGTTGATTGCACTTGTTCTTGCCAAAATGATATGAGCGAAGAATGTTGGAGGAGTCACCCTCAAGAACTCTCTAGTTCTTCTTCTTCAGGATCCACATCATCTTGATGGGAATCCTTGGAGTTGTAGTTGTACTTGATGAAGTAGAACTTGACGTAGTCTTGGGAACCCACTCGAACGAGGCTTTAGGTGCTTCTTCAAATGCATCAATCTCTTCTTGAAGCTTGTCCTTGCCTTTGTTCTTGTGGTCTTGTGGTGGAAGATCAATTTGAGCTTGTGTCCCCTTGAAGGAAGTAGGATCATACTTCTCTTGTTGAGGAACAAACTTTGTCTTGGGGTATTGATCTTCTTCCCACTCAACTCCATTGGCGTTGAACTTTCCTTCAAAACCAACACCTTGATTCTTCCGGTGCCTTCCTTGCTTGCATACAGTTTCCTCGAATTGCTTACTCCCGGCAAGGCTCTTGTAAACACCTTTATCTATAATTCCCTTCAATAAACTATTTTCTTGCTCAAGTGTAACTTGGCTAAGAGAATCATTAGTGGAATCAAGAGAACTACTAGAAGCAACAACATTGGATTTGACATTGTTATTGTTACTACTAGAGGAAGTATCTTTCTTGTACTTGTTACTTGACTTGACTTGAGGCATGTAAGTAGATAAGAGTAAACGCTTGGCAATGTAAGAAGAACTTTTCTTGCGGAGATCATCATTTATTGCCTTTAAGAACTCATGCTCTTGCTCAATATTGAGCTTTTCAAAGCGTAACTTCTCATGAGCCCTTAAAAGTTCTTGATGATCTTCAAAGATAGTTTCATGAGCCAACTTAAGAGTGTTTAGTTCTTTAGTTAGAAGCTCAATTTTTCCTTATCATTGTCATTCGTTTGATTAGCATGATTAATTGACGTTTCATCATAGTATTCATCACTAGAGTTGTCAACAAGTAAATCATCATCACCTAGCAAGTCATCTTCATCACTATTAAAATCAACATACTGGATGTGTTACCTTTGGACCTTTGGCCATGAAGCATCTTCCAATTCCTTCATTTGGTGAATCAAATATGTCGTAGGAGTTGGTTGACACAAGTGCTAGACCGGCAACACCTTCATCTTGAGTATATTCGGAGTCGGAGTGATAGCTTCTCTCGGAGTGATTGTCGGAGCCGGAGCCGGAAACCCATTCACCAACATGAGCTTGATGTTTTCATTTTGTGTAGCTCCTTGATGACTTGTCCTTCCTTTCCGAATCCTTGCTTCTCCGTGAGGGTCTTCGTTCATAACGATCATCTCTACTCCTCCTCTCTCTCGGTGGTGATTCTTCTCTTTTGCTTCTTCTTTTTGGAGAATCTTCTCTTCTTTTGTAGGGTGCCGTACACTCATTGGAGTAGTGTCTGGGTCTCCCACAATTGTAGCAATTGCGCTCTCGACTAGAAGATCTCTTGTCATTGTAAGACCTTGACTTGGAGCTTCTTTCTTTGCTTCTACTTTTGTAGAACTTGTTGAAGTTCTTCACCATTAAGCTCAATTCTTCATTGAAGGTTGGTTTCTCACTTGATGATGTGGGGGCTTCACTTGAGGCTTTGTAAGCACCACTTGACTTGTTGTGAAGTTCCTCCTTATCCTTGAGTGGCATCTCATGAGCAACAATCCTTCCAATGACTTCCGTTGGCTTGAGATCTTTGTAGTTTGGCATCATTTGGATCAATGTGCACACGGTATCATACTTTCCATCCAATGCTCTTAGGATCTTCTTGATGATGAATTTGTCGGTCATCTCCTCACTCCCTAAGCCGGCAATCTCATTTGTGAGAAGAGCAAGCCTAGAGTACATTTCAGCGACACCTTCACCATCCTTCATTTTGAACTTGTCAAGCTGACTTTGGAGCACATCCAACTTGGATTCCTTGACGGACTCGGTACCTTCATGCATATCAATCAAAGTATCCCAAATTTCTTTTGCATTCTCAAGACGGCTGATTTTGTTGAATTCTTCAGGGCACAATCCGTTGAAGATGATGTCACATGCTTGAGCGTTGTATTTTAGCATCTTCAATTCTTCCGCATTAGCTTCACGGTTCGGTTCTCTCCCATCGAAAAATTCACCTTGCAAGCCAATACAAATAATTGCCCAAACGGCGGGGTTATGTCCAAGAATATGCATTTTCATCTTATGCTTCCAACTAGAAAATTAGTACCATCAAAGTAAGGACCTCTACGGTGATAATTTCCCTCGCTAGACGACATACTCTCCTAGGTTTTGAAACCAAGGCTATGACCACCAAAAGCTATGGAAATCAAAGCAAATGGAGACCAAAGCTCTGATACCACTTATAGGACCTTGAAGTATGTCTAGATGGGGGGTGATTAGACTACTTGACCAATTAAAAACTTAACCTTTTCCCAATTTTATAGTTTGGCAGGTTTTAGCTATTTTAGGACAAGTCAAGCAATCATCACACAATTCAAGCAAGCATGCAAAGAGTATATTGGCAGCGGAAATTAAAGCATGCAACTTGCAAGAAAGTAAGGGGAAGGGTTTAGAGGATTCAAACGTAATTGGAGACACGGATGTTTTTGGCGTGGTTCCGATAGGTGGTGCTATCGTACCTCCACGTTGATGGATACTTCAACCCACGAAGGGTAACGGTTGCGCGAGTCCACGGAGGGCTCCACCCACGAAGGGTCCACGAAGAAGCAACCTTGTCTATCCCACCATGGCCGTCGCCCACGAAGGACTTGCCTCACTAGCGGTAGATCTTCACTTAGTAGGCGATCTCATTGCCCTTACAAACTCCTTGGTTCAACTCCACAATCTTGTCGGAGGCTCCCAAGTGACACCTAGCCAATCTAGGAGACACCACTCACCAAGAAGTAACAAATGGTGTGTTGATGATGAACTCCTTGCTCTTGTGCTTCAAATGATAGTCTCCCCAACACTCAACTCTCTCACATAGGCTTTGGATCTGGTAGAAAGAGGGATTGAGTGGAAAGCAACTTGGGGAAGGCTAGAGATCAAGATTCATATGGTAGGAATGGAATATCTTGGCCTCAACACATGAGTAGGTGGTTCTCTCTCAGAAATGGTAAGTTGGAAGTGTAGGTTTAGTCGATGGCTCTCTACGAATGAAGAGGAGGTGGAGGGGTATATATAGCCTCCACACAAAATCTAACCGTTACACACAATTTACCAAACTCGGTGGGACCGAATCATCAAACTCGCCGCACCGATTTAGTAAACCAAGTGACCGTTAGTGATTTTCGTGGATCGACATGCATCTCGGTGAGACCGATATGGTTAGGGTTAGGGCATAACGTAATCTCGGTGAGACCGACATACAAACTCGGTGAGACCGATTTTGGTAATTAGCTAACCAGAGAGTTGGTCAGGTAAACTTGGTGGGACCGATTTGCTCTTTTCGGTGTGACCGAAATGTTACAAAAAGGTAAAAGAGAGTTTACATTGCAATCTCGGTGGGACCGATCGCTCACTTCAGTTAGACCGAAACGTTACGAAGGGAAACAGAGAGATTGCAACCCTATCTCGGTGAGACCGAGATCCCTATCGGTAAGACCGATTTGCTTAGGGTTTGTGGAAGTGGTTATGACTTTTGGAATCGGTGGCGCCGGATAGAAAGAATCGGTGTGACCGATTTTGGCTTTAGGTTTAGGTCATTTGTGGATATGGGAAAGTAGTTGAGGGTTTTGGAGCATATCACTAAGCACATGAAGCAAAAAGCTCATTAAGCAACACCTCATCCCTTCTTGATAGTATTGGCTTTTCCTATAGACTCAATGTGATCTTGGATCACTAAAATGTAAAATGAAGAGTCTTGAGCTTTTGAGCTTGAGCCAATCCTTTGTCCTTAGTATTTTGAGGGATCCACTTTCATCATCCATGCCATGCCATTCATTGAGCTTTCCTAAAATAATAGTCTTGGAATAGCATTAGCTCAATGAGCTATATGTTGTTATGAATTACCAAAACCACCTAGGGATAGTTGCACTTTCACCATGGCTCCTTTGGCAAAATTTGTGATATTGTCAGGTATGATGTTGTGTGGTACTCCGTACCGGGTGGTGATGTCTGCAATGAAGGTCACAGCAGTCGGACCATTCAACTTCTTGATTGGCTTTGCTTCAATCCACTTGGTGAACTAGTCCACGACAACGAGCAGATGGGTCATGCCGCCGCGTGCTATCTTGAATGGTCCGACCATGTACAACCGCCAAACGGCAAAGGGCCAAGCCAGGGGGACGGTTTTGAGAGCAGAAGCCGGTAGATCTTGCTGGGAGCTGAATTTCTAACACCCTTTGCAATGCTTGACCAAATCCTTGGCGTCTTCTAACGCGGTCGGCCAAAAGAAACCATGGCGGAAAGCCTTGGCAACAAGGGATCTGGAGGCCGCGTGGTGGCCGCACTCGCCTTGGTGGATATCTTTGAGGATTGCTTGGCCTTTCTCTGATTCTACGCAGCACTGGAAGACTCCAGTCATGCTGCGCCTGACGAGCTCGCTG
This sequence comes from Aegilops bicornis, assembly GCA_021605145.1. NCBI lineage: Eukaryota > Viridiplantae > Streptophyta > Magnoliopsida > Poales > Poaceae > Aegilops > Aegilops bicornis. Next base: position 496,878,298 of record CM038674.1, read on the forward strand.
TTTACTATTGTGTAGGCTCCTGCTCGGCGCTGCACTTGCCGGGCCGAGATCTCATCAGCCGGCAGCTCTCTATTCACCAGAAACTTGAGGATGGGCTCTGCCCATGACGGTGCTTGAATTTCTTCTACTGCCACTACGGCCACTTGTACGAGGGTCACTGGGTTGGGAGGCGGCGGGTTGGAATCGATTACCGCTTGCTGCGTTGTTGAAGTCCCCAAGCCGACTGCAGCAGCCCCCAGGCCAGGTTGTGAAGTCCCCGTGCCGGGTGCGACTGCTACAGTCCCCGAGCCGCTTGGTGAAGTCCCCGGGCCGACTGCTGCAGCCCCTGGGCCGGGTTGTGAAGTCCCTGGGCCGGGTGCGACTGCCGCAGTCCCCATGCCGCGTGCTGATGTCCCCGGGCCGGCTGTTGCAGCCCCCTTGTTGGATCCAACTGCTTTGGGAGGAGCCGGCACGAAGATGGACTCAGATTCTGGAGAAGGCTTGATCGATGGCTTGCGGAGGCACTGAAGGGAAACGCCGGCTGGTATTATTTGACGGGTGAAGCCGATCCGTGCCAAGGCGTCTGCCTGCTCGTTGTAGTTTCGTGGCACGTGAAGGAATTCACACCCTTCAAAGTATCCACTGAGTTGCTGGATGAGGAAACGGTAGCTCGCCATGTTTGCATCCTTGGTGTCCCAGTCACCAGACGACTGTTGGACCACCAAGTCGGAGTCGCCGTAGCACAGGATCCGGCGGATGCCGATCTCTTTGGCTAGCCGGAGGCCGTGTATTAGTGCTTCATATTCGGCTACATTGTTGGAGGCGGCGAAATGGATTTGCAATGTGTATCTGAGCCTGTCGCCTTTTGGAGAAGTGAGAACAATGCCGGCTCCCAAGCCGGTGCGCATCTTTGAGCCATCGAAGTGCATTCGCCAATGAGTGGAGTCCAGAGCTGGCGACAGGTACTGGGTCTCGGCCCAGTCGACGAGGAAGTCGGCCAGTGCTTGGGACTTGGTGGTGGTGCGTGGCCGGTAGAAGATAGTGTAGGGAGCCAACTCGATGGCCCATTTGGCCACCCGGCAAGATGCATCTCTGCTGCCAATGATCTCAGCGAGCGGGGAAGTGCAGACAACTCTGATTGGGTGCTCTTAGAAATATGGCTTCAGCTTCTTGGCGGTAAAATGCATGCCGTAGCACATCTTCTGGTAGTGAGGGTAGTTCTGCTTCGAGGTTGACAGCACCTTTCTCAAATAGTACATGGGCCTATGGACTGGCTGTGCTCTGTCATCTTCTGGGCACTCTACCACCATGACAGTGCTGACCACCCGGCTGGTGGCGTCTATGTAAAGGTAAATAGGTTCTTTAGCAGCCGGAGCCGCCAGGACAGGCGGCGTGGTCAACATTTTCTTCAGCTGGAGAAAAGCTTCATCCTTCTTGTCATTCCACTCGAAATGAGTGGTCTTCTTCATGAGCTGGTAAAGGTGTCGGCGTCCTAGGAACGGGGGTCCCCAGACTTGCCTTCCTGGGCCCACGGCGTGGCTCCACAAGCGGGCCCGTACGGCCCATCTTCGCCAGCAAGCGCTCAAGACCCTCGCGAGGGGCCAAGCCTCGTGAGGCGGACGATGCAAGACCTCCTCAGGGGAGGCCTCACTAGGCTGGCTCGCGAGGGGCGGAGAGATCAAGGCAAGCGGAACTTCACGAGGTTTCAATGACGCAAGCCATGACGACCAAGACCAGGCGGGCGCCAGGAGGGCGCGAGCGCGCACAGTGTCCTCGTTTCCTCTTTGGTGCTAAGGAGGCACGTGCAGGCGAGGAGTACCGAGGCATCAGGCAAAGGTTTCCATATCGGTGCAACAAGACCAAGACTAGCAGGACGGCAGGACAGGGGTCACCGTGGAGCCCAAGGCGGCGTCACCACCAGAGCCTTTGGCAGGCAAAGACCACCTTTAGTCAGGATAGCTTGTACTAGTTGTCCCCCTTCAAATCGGCCGTTGTGGCATCCCTTCCCGCTCAATATTTTGGAAGAGGACCAAGGCCTCTATAAATAGGACTAGCCACCACAGTAGGAGGCATCTGATCTCGGACTGGATCCACTCAATCCTCATACTCACCAAGCACAAGAACACCTCTCCTCAGGAGGTTGTTCTTCCCTTGTACTGCTCATCCCCAGCCCAAGAGGCAATCCACCACACCACACTGGAGTATGGTATTACACCACATCGGTGGCCCGAACCAGTATAAATCTTGTGTCCTCGTGTTCTTTGGGTTCGGGGAGCTAGTCCGTGAGATCGTGGAGTGCGAGAGCGTGGGAGAGGAGAGATCTTCGTGCGCACCCCAGTGTTCAAACCTCAAGGGTTTTGCCGGAACCCGAAATCTGACATTTGGCGCGCCAGGTAGGGGTGCGCCGAAGTTTTCCTTTCGCTGATCTATGACCCATCGCTTCATCGCATCCATGTCGGACGCCCGTCGAGCCCGCGCTGAGCGCAGAGGGCCACCCTCGCCACTCGCGTCGCTCAAACGGCTCATATCGGCGGGCCTCCCTGTCGTTCTCCATCGCCTACCGCCAACGCCGCCACCGGCCCGGTGGGGAACGAGCAGCAAGCATCCTCGCTGCACCCCTCGGTGCGGCAGGACGGCCACACCGCCACTCCGTCGCTGACCCCGACCGGCTCATAGTCCCACGCTCGTCGCGCTCCCACGGACGCGCAGGCCGCGCTGCTCATGGCACGTGAGCTCCTGCGCTACCGCCCCGTTGACGACCTCTACAAGGACTGGCTAGACCGCATGGCCGAGCTCGTTAGAACAGTTGGGGGATCTCCCGTGCCGTCCCTTTCGCTGCCTCACCCTCTGCCAGCTACGGGCGACGTGGCTCATGGAGCGCCTCCGCCACCTCTGCCCCAAGATGGCATCTTGGCGCCAAGGCGCGCGGCCCCCCGGCGCGACCCAACGCGTCGGGCGCCCGCGCGATAATATGGAAGCTGCCAAGAAGTTCCTCAGCCGCGAGAGAACGCTCCCGTGCTCCCTGCGCCACCACGACAAGACCGCGTGCTGCCTGCAGCGGCGATGCGCGGACATCAAGGGCAAGCTCTGCATCAGCGAAGGGCCCCCGATGACCACGGCAGGCTGTCGCGCCTTCACCCCCGAGCTGCGTAGCGTCGTCTGGCTAGGCAAGTTCAAGCCGGACCTGCCTCCTCATTATGATGGCACCCCCGACCACACGGAGTTCTTGCAGCTCTATGAGCTGAGCATCGAGGCGGCCAACGGTGACGAGAAAGTCATCGACCGCAGCCTCTCAGTGTATCTTCAAGCAGTTTGCTCGTGAGGTGAACACGGTCCTCCCCAGGCTCGAGGCCACGTGCCCGCTCAGGTGGTCCAAGTACGCCATCACCTTCAGCTCGGCAGATCAGCTCAAGTGCGCGACTACTGCTGGCGCCCTCCCGATGCTCTGCTCATCAGTCATCAGCAACTTGTAAGTCACCAAGACTCTCATCGATGGCGGCGCAGGGCTCAACGTCTTATCCGTCGAGACATTCGACAGCCTTCAAGTGCCCTACGTTTAGCTTCAGCCTACCAAGCCCTTCTCAGGAGTGACCGACGGTTCCACCACCCAGATAGGGCAGTTCCGCCTACCTGTCACCTCCAGACAGCGCGACAACTACCGCACCGAGCTCAGTGATACGTCTCCAACGTATCTATAATTTTTGATTGCTCCATGCTACTTTATCTATTGTTTTGGACTATATTGGGCTTTATTTCCCACTTTTATATTATTTTTGGGACTAACCTATTAACCGGAGGCCCAGGCCAGAATTGCTGTTTTTTTGCCTATTTCAGTGTTTCGAAGAAACAGAATATCAAACGGAGTGCAAACGGAATGAAACCTTCGGGAACGTGATTTTCTCACCGAACGTGATCCAGGAGACTTGGACCCTACTCCAAGGAACAAAAGAGGCGGTCACGAGTGTGGGGGGTGCGCCCCCCTGCCTCGTGGGCCCCGTGTTACTCCACCGACGTACTCCTTCCTCCTATATATACCTACGTACCCCCAAACGATCAGAACAGGAGCCAAAAACCTAATTCCACCGCCGCAACTTTCAGTATCGACGAGATCCCATCTTGGGGCCTGTTCTAGAGCTCCACCGGAGGGGGCATCCACCATGGAGGGCTTCTACATCATCACCATAGCCCCTCCGATGAAGTGTGAGTAGTTTACTTCAGACCTTCGGGTCCATAGCTAGTAGCTAGATGACATCTTCTCTCTTTTTGGATCTCAATACAATGTTCTCCCCCTCTCGTGGAGATCTATTCGACGTAATCTTCTTTTTATGTGTGTTTGTTGGAGACCGATGAATTGTGGGTTTATGATCCAGATTATCTATGAACAATATTTGAATCTTCTCTGAATTCTTTTATGTATGATTGGTTATCTTTGCAAGTATCTTGAATTATCCGCTTGGTTTGGCCAACTAGATTGGTAGTTCTTGCAATGGGAGAAGTGCTTAGCTTTGGGTTCAATCTTGTGTGTCCTTACCCAGTGATAGAAAGGGTTGCAAGGCACGTATTGTATTGTTGCCATCGAGGATAACAAGATGGGTTTTTTTATCATATTGCATGTATTTATCCCTCTACATCATGTCATCTTGCTTAAGGCGTTACTTTGTTTTTAACTTAATACTCTAGATGCATGCTGGATAGCGGTCGATGAGTGGAGTAATAGTAGTAGATGCAGGCAAGAGTCGGTCTACTTGTCTCGGACGTGATGCCTATATACATGATGATACCTAGATATCCTCATAACTATGCTCAATTCTGTCAATTTCTCAACAGTAATTTGTTCACCCACCGTAGAATACTTATGCTCTTGAGAGAAGCCACTAGTGAAACCTATGGCCCCCGGGTCTATTCTCATCATATCAATCTCCATCACTTTAATACTTGCTTTGTTTTTACTTTGCCTTTTACTTTTCACTTTGCATCTCTATACCAAAAATACCAAAAATATTATTTATCATCTCTATCAGATCTCACTCTCGTAAGTGAACGTGAAGGGATTGACAACCCCTAATCGCGTTGGTTGCGAGGAGCTATTGTTTTGTGCAGGTACGAGGGACTCGCGCGTGGACTCCTACTGGATTGATACCTTGGTTCTCAAAAACTAAGGAAATACTTACGCTACTTTACTACATCACCCTTTCCTCTTCAAGGGAAAACCAACGCAGTGCTCAAGAGGTAGCACTCATCGACTTCGACGTCGCCCACATCCACTTGCCGTACAATGCCATCCTCGGGTACCCAGCCCTGGCCAAGTTCATGGCAGTGACTCACCATGGCTACAACGTCCTCAAGATGCTAGGAAGCGGCGCGATCATCACGGTCCCCTGATAAGAAAGAGATGTGGTGTGCTCCCTCGAGCGTGCCTTCCAAGACGCAGCAATCGAAGACCCAGACAGCAATGGCGAGCACCCTCCCGAGGCCATCCCCAAGAAGAAGAAGCAGCTGCTCCGCACAGGGCTTCAGGGGAGCGGCGCCTCAAGCGGTGCCACGTCAGGATCAGCACTCGCGCCTGGGGCGCCTCCCTCCCTCGCATAGGAAGGCGTGCCCGGCGCCCTCCTCGGGCAAGGCTCGGGGGCTCTTTTCTGGAGGGCCTCAAACCTCGCCAACTTCACGAGGGAGGCGCTCGGGCACCACTTGGAGGCGTGCTTCGTGGCACATTTCCCCCAGGAATACGCCGGGCGAGGAGCACACAACGCTCAGGAGTTCATTGCCAAGACCACTCAGGAGCTGTAGGAAGCAAGGGCCATGCACGGCGATCGCCGCTCACCTAGAGCGGCTCCCCATCCAGGCGAGGATGGCGGGCTGCGCATCTGCATCGACATCCCAGGGCTCAACAGGGCCGCATCTCAGGAGCTCTTCGGGCCTTCGCACGTGGGATGTTGCGAGGGTCCACCACACAGCTACGTTCGAATGCCATTCGGCCTGCAGAGCGTGGCATCCGCATTCCAGCGCAACCTGCAGAGCGTCCTGGCAGATCAGGAGGCCAGGCATCATGCAGTCCTGGCGGAGATGGAGACGGTCCTCAAGGAACCACGTGGACCCCCAGAGCCTCCGGAGGCTCAGGGCCCTAGCGGCTCGTGAGGAGCAACCCCTTCGCCACGCACCTTCAGCTGCCCCAACACCCCTTCTACAATGAAACCAGGTGACATTTTCCAAGTTTATTTGGCTGGGAGCGCCCTCAGGGCCGCATCATTCCCTGGCCAGGTGGGTCCGTCCCTGCGGCATGTATCTCTTTTTCATCTCTTTAGCTTACTCTGCTGGGGGCGCCCCTCGGGCTGCATCATCCCCAAGCCGCTCGGGTCCGTCCCAGTGGCGTGTATCATTCCTGTATTTACCTAAGCTAGTTTGCTTTTCATGCTTAATCTATCTGTGATTATCACCTGCTTGATTGTCACCTACTACGGGAGCTGCTCACGCTGGCATGGCGCTTGTGCTTGGGTCCATCCCTGCAACGTCGACAAATCTGAGCGGTCGAGCTCTGACCCATGGCAAGCCCCGCGCGCGTCACCTCACCAGGCCCTCAGTGCCTTCATTCTCTTACGGAGCGACCAGTGGCCGGCCGGCAATTACAATGGCAATCTGTGCCCCTCCTCGCGCTATCTTGCAGGAACCTCCCGAGGACAACAGAGGGCGGTACCGCGGGCTCCCTCTACTCCCATGTGATTTGCTTGCGCGTTAAAAGGGGGGCTCCTGAGCATTGCGACTCAGGAGCTCCTACTTGCTCTCCAGCCCTCACCCCCTGGCCTTGACCACGGCATCACGACCTGGCATACCAGCGGCAGCTGAGCTCGCTCGAGGGCCGGGACCTGAGGACGTAGAGCACGAAGGAGAGCGTGGAAGAGGGGGAAGCACACACGGGACTAACCTAGCTGTGCCACGACCGCCGACGCACGAGTCTGACGCAACGCGAGGAAACGACTCCAGACTACCAAGATAAGTTTCGCGCCCAAGTCAGCCTATCGCTATGACATGGGGAATCTCACTCACTGCAGCCCCGTTGCGGCAACGTCACCTCCCTTTCTTACCTTTCGGTGGCCGCTTGCGCGCTAAAGGGGACCTCCTGAGCATCGTGCCTCAGGAGCTCTCACTGGATCTCGGGACGCTCACCTCCTGGCCTTGACCACGGCATCGCGACCTGGCATACCAGCGACGGCCGCAACCTGCCTGGGGACCGCGACCTGTCGGCGTAGAGCACCAAGCCGTCGCGAGGTTGGAAGGGGAAACCGAGCCGGAACAGGACGCGCACTCGCACAATTTCATAATAAGGATAATATCAACAAAAGACATTGGAGACACTTTACACGCCCCCGCGGGGTACTTCTCGACTCCTTGCAGGGAACAAAAGGAAGGAAATTCAAGGAGCCCTATCTACACACGTCAGCGCAACCGACGCCATCATCAACAGTGGGCCATGGGAGGCCGACGCCAACTCCATCCGAATCAGCGACGGTGGCGGCCGGACGCTGCGGCCTTGCTCCGGGCGCGACGAGAGCTCGGGGGCACATAGCTGTCTCGCTCGTCTCCGAAGTCTCATAGGGCCCGGGAGAGTCGCTGGACCCCCAAGGATCGCTGCTGCTGCTGGAGGAACCGCTGGCGAGGCAGTCCTGAGGGCCCTATCCGGGGCAGCACTCCAAGCGGCGGCCTTCCGCGTCGAAGACCTTGAATAACTTGGTGGAGGCGTCGTCATACTTGAAGTGGATCGCAAGGGCGCCTTCCGCACGGCAAACCCGGGCGACCTCACCCCAGCCTCAGGTCATGAAGATCCTGCCCGAGTAGATGACTTCAACCTCCACTCCGGTCGCTGGGGCGTCGCAGTCGGCGTGCAGCAACCAAAGCTCGAGGGTCCCCCCCCCCCTGGCGGCATCTCGGCAGAGAAGAACTGGGGGAAGCGGATCCAAGTGCGCAGAGGCATCGCCGCCCACAGCACGAGTTCGCGTGAGGAGTCCGCGGCGTGTGCTCCTGGGGCGACGGCGTGCACCACCGTGGCGCGGCGACCACGGCCGCAGCGCAGGCGGCGCCGCTCGCCGCCTCTTCCTCCCGAGCCCTCAGCTTGGGTGTATAAAGGAAGCGGATACGCAGGAGGTGGCCGCTCACACCAAGGCCTTGTCACCTCCTGCCTCACGACTACGTCGTGGTGGTGGACCAGCCTCTTCTTCGGCGGAAGTGGCTCGGGTTCGTCGCGGGGAGTTTGTCCCTTCTTCGCGGCCAAGAATCTTCGGATTGGCTCCATTGGTGTCACTACTAGCAATGGAGCAGGGGAGAAGAAGCGAGTAGAGCAGGAAGAGATGGGCGACGAGGGCTCAGCCCCCCTCCTCATTTGTAGCCAAGGGAGGCCAACTGTCGACCTCCATGATCGCAGGTAATGATAACCCTTTTTTGCATGCAGCAAGGACTCGTCAAGTCGGGCAGTGGCCGAGGCCGCATGGGGAAGCGAAGACACCCACGTCCAATCAATCGCCACGCGTCGACTAAGGCCGCATGCTGTTGGGGCCCGCGGCGCTCCGCACTTGCCCTTTGGCTTCGCCTCAAAGCCAAGTCCGAGTGTGCCTTGGGACTGGGGGCTACTGTCGGCGTCCTGGGATTGGGGGTCCCCAGACCTGCCTGCCTTCGGCCCACGACATGGCTCCACAAGCGGGCCCGTACGGCCCATCTTCACCAGCAAGCGCTCAAGACCCTCGTGAGGGGCCAAGCCTCGTGAGGGGCCAAGCCTCGCGAGGCAGACGACGCAAGACCTCCTCAGGGGCGGCCTCACCAGGCTGGCTCGCGAGGGGCGGAGAGATCAAGGCAAGAGGAACCTCGGGAGGTTTCCATGACGCAAGCCATGAAGACCAAGACCAGGCGGGCGCCAGGCAGGCGCCAGCGTGCACAGTGTCCTTGTTTCCTCTTTGGTTCTAAGGAGGCAAGCGCAAGAGAGGAGTACCGAGGCATCAGGCAAAGGTTTCCATATCGGTGCAACAAGACCAAGACCAGCAGGACGCCAGGACGGAGGTCACCGTGGAGCCCAAGACGGCTTCACCACCAGAGCCTTTGGCAGGCAGTAGGGGGTTGGGTGCGACATATGCCAAAGGATGGCTTATCATGGTGGGAGTGAGTAGAACGTCACCGGTGCCTGGAAGTAGGATGAGGCGTAGACACGAACGCCGGCGCACTTTACCCAGGTTCAGGGCTCTCCTAGGAGATAACACCCCTAGTCCTGCTCTGCGGGGTCTCCGCATGATCACTAAGGCACTAGTGGGTACAGATGTGCTCCTCGAGCTATATGCTAGAGGTAGAAGAAGGCAAGGCTTGCTCTCTTCTCTCCCTATGTGTAAGTCTAGTTCTAACAGGTTGGGAACCCTTTGCATGGGTGCCCTGAGGGGTTTATATAGGCCTACCCCCCAGTGGTACATTGGTAATCTGGCCGGGCGTAGGACCCGGCTGTCAGTGTCTCTGTTCGCCGGCTTCTCCGCCCGCCGGGCTGCCGCTGAGTGGGCCCCGCCGAGTGCAGTATGGAGCCGACAGCCGCTCCGTCGCCATGGTCTTGCCGGCTGCTGATTACTGTAGCTGTGATGCTAATGACACATGCTTGGTCAGGGGAGCGTGGCTACAGTCCCACCGCCTGGTGGGAGATCACTGTAGCCACACAGTGTCTCATCTGGTTAATGGTGCATGGGCCCCGTGGGAGGAACAGGCCGACTGGTAGAAGCCTTCCTCCCTCGGGTCCGACTGGTTAGGTTTCCGCCATCTTCCGGGCTCTCGCTGCCTGGTAGGGCCCACGCCTGCATGCCGTACCGACAGGCCGTCGTGGGAACAGGTCTCTGCCTGTCAGGAATGACGTCAAGGGTGGAGTGGCAACAGTGCCGCGCCGCGCGGAGATCTTCGCCTGTACGGGGCACTGTGGCCGCGCCTCACCCTGGACGTGGGGGTGATGGACTACACTGTAGCCACACCCAGTCTTGTCTTCTTAATGGGGGTGCAGACTTTGAGGGCACCGTGGACCGACTGCTAGGAGCCGGCCTCTCTGGATCTTCTGGAAGCCGACCGTTCGGCCAGCCGGCCACCAGAAGGTGGCGCTTCATCTTGATGTCTTGAGGGGCGTACCCAACACCGATGTCTTGAAAGGCTCAGGGACTCGGGTTGGGTTACCCGTGGGCCATTACTCCGACACAGGCGAAGACCGCCTTTAGTCATGATAGCTTGTACTAGCTGTCCCCCTTCAAATCGGTCGTTGTGGCATCCCTTGGGAAGAGGACCAAGGCCTCTATAAATAGGACTAACCACACAGTAGGAGGCATCTGATCTCAGACTGGATCCACTCCATCCTCATAATCACCAAGCACAAGAACACCTCTCCTTAGGAGCCAATCCACCACACCACACTAGAGTAGGGTATTACACCACATCGGTGACCCGAACCAGTATAAATCTTGTGTCTGTTGTGTTGTGATTTCATCGAGCTAGGCTTCGAGATCGCGATGAGGGTGAGGGTGTGATTAGGTAGGGTGAGATCTTCGTGCGCACTCCAGTGTTTGAACCTCAAGGGTTTTGCCGGAACCCGAAATCCGACAACAGGGGAAGAGCCTTCTCTCCCAGCCGAGTGATGAAGCGGCTGATGGATGCCAAACAGTCGGTGAACTTCTGGACGTCTCTCAGTCGGGTGGGTTTCTCCATCCTCTCGATGGCCTTGATCTTCACAAGGTTGCACTCGATGTGGCGCTCTGAGACCAGGAAGCCAAGGAGCTGGCCGGCTGGTACTCCAAAGACGTATTTCTCTGGGTTGAGCTTGATTTGAAACCGGCGCAAATTCTCAAAGCTTTCTTTGAGATCTTCCAAGAGGGTACCGCGCTTCTCCGTCTTCACCACAATATCGTCTACATAGACGTGGGCATTTCTGCCGAGATGCTTGAGGAGACACTTCTACATGCAACGCTGGAATGTGGCACCAGCATTTCTCAAGCCGAATGTCATGGTCAGGTAGCAGAAGGCTCTGAATTGTGTGATGAAGGCAGTCTTCCGACGGTCTACCATGTTCAACTTGCTCTGGTGGTAACCTGCGTAGACATCGAAGAAACACAATAGCTCGCATCCGGCTGTGGAGTCTATCACTTGGTCAATCCGTGGCAAAGCAAACGGATCCTTGGGGCAGGCTTTGTTGAGACTGGTGTAATCAATCCACATGCGCCACTTATTGTTCTTCTTCAGTATGAGGACCGGGTTGGTGAGCCATTCTGGAAAAAATACTTCCATAATAAAGCCGACTACCAGGAGTCGTGCTATCTCTTCACCAACAATTCTTCTCTTCTCCTCCGACAGTCGGCGGAGGGGCTGCCTGACTGGTTTGGCGTCTGCTCTAACATGTAGATTGTTCTCGGTGAAATCCGTCGAAATACCCGGCATGTCTTTGGGAGACCATGCGAAGATGTCCCGATTCTCATGGAGGAAATCGACGAGCTCGCTTTCCTATTTGCTGTCAAGGTTGGCACCTATGATAGCGTGCCTCTCCGGGTGCTCAGGGTCCAATGGAATCTTCTTCATTTCTTTGGCCGGCTTGAAGGAGCCCTCAGTCTCTGACTCTTTGGGCTCTGGTGACAAGTCCGGCTGCTTGCCGGCCATGGCCACCACCCGGTCGAGGAGCTTCTTCTCAGCCGCAATCACGAGGGACTCGGCCAGCCGGCTGCTTGCTGCAGCACAGGAGGACGACTTCTCATAGTCTCCATTGATCGTGATAATGCCCTTGGTTCCTGGCATCTTCATCTTGAGGTAGGCATAATGAGGCACCACCATAAACTTGGCTAGAGCAGGACGACCTAGGAGCACATGGTAAGGACTCTCCAGGTCGACCACCTCAAACCAAATCGCTTCTCGGCGGAAATGATCCTTGTCTCCGAAGAGGAGATCCATCTTGACTTTGCCGATAGGTGAGCAGGACAGGCCGGGCACAATGCTATGAAACACAGTCCGACTGGGCAGCAGCTGCTTCTCTTTGATCTTCAACTTCTCCATGGTGTCGCGGTAAAGGATGTTGATGCTGCTACCACCATCTATTAGAAACCGAGAGAAACGAGGAGCTCGCCTCTCTGTTGCAAGGGTAGCATCCAATACCAGGGCATAAGAACCTGGGGAGGGCATCACTTCCGGGTGGTCAGCTCGGCTCCAACTGATAGGCTTCTCAGACCAGTGCATGAACTCTAGAGCAGTTGAGGCAACTACATTCACTTCTCTGTGCTGCTGAAGCCGGTTGTATCTGTCATTGGCAACGCTGGTGAAGACAACGTATGCACCATGCTCTTCAGGGTAATCATCTTGGATTGCACCGAATGCTGGGAGGGCAGCCGGCTGCTGGGGAGGCGGAGTCGGCGGGCTAGCAGGTGGGGGGGGGAGTCCTTCTCCCTTGGCGATGCGACGAGCCAGTGGCATTTCCGAGTTGTATGGTTGGACGGCTTCGCCCCGCTATGGAACTTGCAAGGGGCATTGAGGGTCTGCCCGAAGGAGAAAGCAGGCAACCAAACTGGCTTGCCACCCTTCTGGCGGTGGGGAAGGGGTTGTCTTTCAGGTTGCTGGTCCTCGACTGTCGCCACCTGCCGGCTGGTGGAAGCCGGCTGCTGGGCCTTGTGCTTGTTGTTGTTCAGCTACTGGCACCGACTGTCGTCTCCAGCCGGCGTCCGAGGAGCCGGAGGGAGCACCTTGCCAGAAGTATCCACGTGGAGCTCCGACTTCATGGAAGAGTCGGCAGTGGCGAACTTGTCTGCTATGATCAGCAGCTTGTCGAGTGTGGCCGGCTCGTCATAAAGGAGTCGGTGCTTGAGTAAGGTGCCCTCTCGGCACCCGGCGGTGAAGTACTCGATTGCTTGGACCTCATGCACCCCTTCGCAGGAGTTGTGCAGTTCAGCCCACCGCGTCAGGTAGTCGCGGGTGGACTCGTTGGGGCCTTGGACGCACAACAACAGCTCGCGAGGCTTGGGCGGCCGCTTGTAGGTGCTGGTGAAGTTGCGGACAAAGACTTTAGTGAAATCTACCCAGTTGTTGATGTTGCGGGGCTTCCGGCTGTTCAACCATGTCCGGGACGTGCCCTGCTGCATGAACGAAACGTACTTTATGGCAATGCGCTTGTCGCCGTTCGCTATGCTGACGGCCGTGGAGTAGTCGACCAGCCAGTCTTCCGGCCTCACAGAGCCGTTGTACTTGGGCGTATCTCGTGGAAGAATGAACCATTTGGGAAAGGGCTCATCACGGATGCGGGGGCCGAAAGAAGGCGGGCCCAGCACGTCTTCCTCTTCTAGCGCCAGGGATCGATTGAGACGGTCGATCCGGTGGCGGGCGTCGTTCTCTCTGATTCCCTCTCGGCGGTCCAGCCGGTCGCCGAGAGTTGGGTGGTCTACAGGCGGCAGGGAATCACGCCTATCCCTCCGAGGAGGAGGAGGAGGAGGAGGAGGAGGACAATCGCCCCATCATTCCACTGCTCGAGGGTGACCGTCTTGGTCGCGCTCGACGGTGATGCGCGTGCGGATGCGGCTTGCTGCCGGCTCCTTGTCACCCTTGTCGTAGACACCGCCTGTCGGTGTCCGGGAGGTCGCGCCTTGCTCTCGGCGAGGGGGCAGGTTGTCATCCCGCCGGTCGGGTTCTTCGGCGCGGGAGCCTGCTTCTTGCTGCACGGGAGCAGCGTCAATGAGCTGTTGGACGCGCTCCGTCATGTAGCGACGCTCATCACCCTCGAGGTGGTCCAGCTCCTCCGCTGCCGCCTGGGCGGCTCGTATGTTCTCCGTGGGCGTGGCATAGATAGGGCGGTCTGCCCCGAACATGCTGGTGATGGTAGCGCCACGCTGCCGGACCGAGCCAATGCGGCTGGGCCTACCAAGGGCTGGCGTGCCGCCAACATCGCGGTCCATCTCGCGCCGGTAGGCCTCCGAGAGGCGTCTCATGCTGGCCAACTTCTTGGCACTTTTGACGAGCGAGATGCAGCAGGATTCTAGCGTCTCGGCATCGGCATCTTCTGCGATGGGTGTAGACAGGTCTCGTAACGCCGCTTTGAGCGGGTCTTGGGTGCCGCCACCAGAAGCTCCATCGTATCTGATGACAAGCACCTCCATGACGGTGCTGCCGCCGCTATCAGCGCGAGGGGGAGGGTCATCGATGACCACCATGTTGGTGGGGAAGGTGTCAAGGTACGTGGTGTCGGAGTCGACAAGCATCGGGTCAGTGGAGCCGATCGACTCTAGGTCAGAGGCCGCCTCGTTGGCAATGTCGAGCTTGCCAAGGAGATCGACGAGGTAGCTCTCGGAGCTGGCTACGCCCATGCCTGGTGCGTGCTCGTCGGAGAGGCGGATCTCGCCAACAAGGTCAGCGAGGCCAGCCGCTGCGCATGCAAGCTCTGCGCCACGTAGCGTGTCGGTGCTAACGCCATCGGGCATGCCGGGCTAGCTGCACTCACTGGGGAGGAAGAGGGTTCCCATCCAGAACAGATCTCCGGACGACGGTGCACCTAGCCCCACGGTGGGCGCCAAATGTCGGTGGTGTCGTGCGACATATGCCAAAGGATGGCTTATGATGGAGGGGGCTAATAATACGCCACCGGTGTCGGGAAACGGGACGAGGCGTAGACATGCACGCCGGTGTATCTTACCCATGTTCAGGGCTCTCCTAGGAGATAACACCCCTAATCCTGCTGTGCGGGGTTTCCACATGATCACTCAAGCAACAATGGTGGCTACAAGCTTGCTCCTTGAGCTGTTTCTGTAGAGGGGGAAGAAGAACAAGGCTAGCCCTAGCTTCCTCTCTCTATATAGGCGTGTGGATGAACTAGAGTCTAAACCCTTTGCATGGGTGCCCTGGGAGATTTATATAGGCCTACCCCCCCAGGGGTACAAAGGTAATCCGACCGGGTGTAGGACCCAGCTGTCACTGTCTCTGGTCGTCGGCTTCTCCACCGGCAGACGGGGCCCGCCGCCTGTCTCGTACTTGGCCGACACGCCGCGCCCACCGCTCGCGGGTCTTGCTGGCTGCTCAGCACTGTAGTTGTGCTGCTAATGATGCATGCTTTGACGGGGGAGGTGTGGCTACAGTACCGCCGCCTGGCAGGCGTTCACTGTAGCTACTCCCTGTCTTTTCTGGTTAATGGCGCACAGACTCCAAGGAGAGGAAGGCCGCCTGGTCAAGGGCCGGCCTCCCTACGAGCCGACTGGTCTAGGCTTGCTGCCTTCTGGCTTCTTGTGGGCAAGTAGGGCCTGCTGCCTGCGGGCTGTACCAGCATCCCGTCGTGGGAGCATGGCTCCCTCTGACAGGGGTGATGTCATCGGCAGCGTGGCAACGGTGCCGCGCCAGACGAGAGATCTCTGTCTGGTACGGCGCACTGTGGCCACGCTTGGCCCTAGATTCGAGGGTGGCAAGGCGTGCTGTAGCCACGCTCGGTCTCGTTGCATTTATGTGGATGCAGATTTCGAGGATGCCTATGGCCGCCTTCAAGGAGCCGGCCTCTCTGGTGGCCGCCTGCTAGGAGCCGGCTCACCTCGTGGCCGCCTGCTGGGCTTCAGCGTCCCCTAGCAGCCGGCCGCTGGGACCAGCCGGCCGGGAGGGGGCGGCGCTTGGCTCTTTGAATCTTGAAGGGGCAGCTGGCCCGATGTCTTGAAGCGCCATGGGGGGCCGGTGAGGCTACCCGTGGCCAATTACTTCGACAACAAGAAGAAAAGAAAGTTGGCAGATCCCGTCTCCAAAAAATGTACACGTGTACTTGATTTTTTCCGGACAATGGTACGCCTGGTTTATTAGGAAATATCGCATAGGTAACTGACTTATGGGTCACCAACGCAAAAAATGCAGACGGGTACGGCATAGAAACCATGTGTTTTGTGATCTTCTAATGATTAAGACAAAAAAAACGCACATGGGCACACAAGCTAATCAACGCTCAAAGCCCTTAAAGGATGCTCTTAACGACATTGTACGTTAATACAAAAAACTTAAAGTACTATTGGTAATTTGCTCTAATACTACAAACTTAAACTACTTCTCACATGCTGCCATCAGGGCATGCTCGCGAGACGTCGGCGTCCTCCTTCCCGTCCTTGTAGGCGGCAGCCCACCGTGCTTCGATCTCTGCCAAGCTCTCCTCACCATGGTGTTAGGCCTCTTTTTTATTGCGGCGGCAGGACTCTCTTTTCTTGACTGCTTTCTGCCTTTTCCGCTCCTTCTGTGCGGCTTTGGCCGCCTCTAGATCCACCACCCATTCGGCCATGGCAGCCTCAAAGTCCGCCCATGTAACTGTCTAGCCACCGACGGCGATGAACTCGGCACGGCGAGATGCCATCGCTTCCTTACCATGTGTGCGCTCACGGACGGTGAGGAACGCGGCGTAGTGGTAAGCCATCACTTCCTTACAAGTTAATGTGTGCCGCGGTGCCATGGACGACGCCTGGAGAGAGCTCTGGGACAGAGGGGCCGGGTAGCCGTACAGTCGGTGGTATTCAAGAGCTCAACCACAAACGACAACAGAAATTTGGCTTCCCTTACAATTTTGCTCGTTCATTATCGCACACAGTTCATCTTCGTCGCTTCCGAAAATAGTGTGTGCTGAGCCTATTGTGTGTTGCGTTATGATTGGCTGGAACCCCAGCCACGCAGATCGCGCATGTGCACCGTTGGATGCGCCACAATCGAACGGCAATCCACGTCCCTCACATTACACCCGTGCACCTGTAGCTGGATTGGATTTATATGCGCCAAATGCCTAGAAAATGCGCATAATCCCCTAAATATGGTAAATGAGCCCGAAAAATGCCAAATTTGAACACGGTGCTTTGCAGGGTGTATGTTCGTTGTAGAAGAAAAACTCCAGGGCAAAGAACGAAGAAAATTTGGATTCCCCTTCAATCTTGAGGATTTCCCTTTCGAAAGCATGGAACTTCCTCGGTGATGGTTCGATTTATGAAGGGCGTGCATGACAACATAAGCCAAACCTTCTCAATTTTTTAGCAGGACTTGGTGAGGTCATACCATGGCACCATGCCAGGCCTCATGTTTTTTAAGCATTTATTTCATTTTTTTCTATAGTTGAAAACCCAACAAATAAACATTTGTGGTTGACTATTGCCACACATTTCATCGAAATATCTGTCCATTCCTTGTAAAAGGCATGGGAATTTACTAAATGGCACGAGCATGCTTTTCTAGGCTGTTCTTGTGGACCCTTTCATGCATCGATTGTTTGAACTTGAATTATGCGCATTAATTCCTAGGAAATGCACATAATCCCCTAAATATGACAAATGAGCCCGAAAAAGTGCCAAATTTGAACACGGTGATTTGCAGGTTGTATGTTCATCATAGAAAAAAAACTCATGGACAAAGGACAAAGGAAATTTGGACCCCCCCTTCAATCTTGATGATTTCCCCCTTGAAACCATGAAACTTCCTCGGTGATGGTTCGATTTATGAAAGGCGCGCATCACGACATAAGGAAAACATTCTCCAATTTTTACCAAGGCATGGTGAGGCCATACCATGGCACCACACCAGGCGCATGTTTTCCATCCATGTGTTACATTTTTTGTATAGTTGTTAACCGAGTAAATGACGCGTTTACGGTTAACTATTGCCACACATTTCCTTGAAATATCTGCTCATTCCTTGTAAAAGGCATGAGAATGTGCTAAATAACATGAGCATGGTTTTCCAGACCGTTCTTGTGCACCTTTTCATGCACCGATTGTTTGAATTTGAATTATGTCCATTTAATGCCTAGAAAATGCACATAATCCACTAAATATGGTAAATGAGCCCGGAAAAATGTCAATTTTGAACACGTTGCATTTGAGGCGGTATGTTGATCGTTGGAAAAAACTGAATGACAAACTAGGATGGAAATTTGGATTCCCCTTCAATCTTGGTGATTTCCCTCTCGAAATCATTGAACTTCCTCCGTGATGGTTCGATTTATGAAGGGCGTGCATGACGACATAAGCCAAACCTTCTCAAATTTTTACCAGGGCATGGTGAGGTCATACCATGGCACCATGCCAGGCGTCATGTTTTTTAAGCATTTATTTCATTTTTTCTATAGGTGAAAACCCAACAAACAAACATTTGTGGTTGACTGTTGCCTCAGGTTTCATAGAAATATCTATCCATTATTCCTTGTGAAAGGCATGATAATTTACTAAATGGCACGAGCATGGTTTTTCAGGCCGTTCTTGTGGACCCTTTCATGCATCGATTGTTTGAACTTGAATTATGTGTATTAATTCCTAGGAAACGCACATAATCCCCTAAATATGGCAAATGAACCCGAAAAAGTGCCAAATTTGAACATGGTGATTTGCAGGTTGTATGTTCATCATAGAAAAAAACTCGTGGACAAAGGAAGAAGGAAATTTGGATCCCCCTTTCATCTTGGTGATTTCCTCCTTGAAACCATGAAACTTCCTTGGATGATGGTTCGTTTTATGAAAGGCGCGCATGACGACATTTTTACGAGGGCACGGTGAGGTCATATCATGGCACCACACCAGGTGTCATGTTTTTCCAAGCATGTATTTCATTTTTGTATAGTTGTTAACCTAGTAAATATCTTCCCGTTCCTTGGAAAAGGCATGAGAATGCACTAAATAGCATGAGCATGGTTTTCCAGACCGTTCTTGTGCACCTTTTCATACACCGATTGTTCGAATTTGAATTATGTGCATAATTAATGCCTAAAAAAATGTACACAATCCCCTAAATATGGTAAATGAGTTCGGGAAAATGTCAAATTTGAACACGTTTCATTTGAGGCGGTATGTTGATCGTTGGAAAAAAACTGAATGACAAACTAGGACGGAAATCTGGATTCCCCTTCAATCTTGGTGATTTCCCTCTCGAAAGCATTGAACTTCCTCGGTGATGGTTTGATTTATGAAGGGTGTGCATGACGACATAAATCAAACCTTCTCAGCTTTTAACCAGTGAGGCCATACCATGGCACCATGCCAGCCATCATGTTTTTCAAGCACATATTTCATTGTTCTATAGTTGATAACCCAGTAAATAACGCGTTTGTGGTTGACTATTACCACACATTCTAATTAAATGTCTCCCGATTCCTTGTAAAGGCTTGAGAAATTACTAAATACCATGAGTATGGTTTTTCCAGACCGTTCTTGTGCACCCATTCATGCACCGATTGTTTGAATTTGAATTACGTGCATTAATGCCTACAAAATGCACATAATCCCCTAAATATTGTAAATGAACCCGGAAAAGTGTCAAATTTGAACACGGTGATTAGCAGGGTTTATGTTCATCGTAGAAAAAGAAACTCATGGATGAAGGACAAAGGAAATTTGGATTCCCATTCAATCTCGGTGATTTACTATCACACACGATTCATCTCCGTCGCCTCTATGAACCGTGTGTGTTCACTCACACATGCAAAAGGAAAAGAAAACCCTCACGCACTTCGTCCCACTCACTTGCCGCGGACTCCTCCGCAACTCTACACCCTAAGCTTGACGACTGTTGGTGGCGGGCGTTGGTCGCGCTCCATACGGTATCGGATTTCGCCTCCACCATTTTCCACCTCCTATCTGCGCCGACATTCTAGACTCTGGTCGACTGCGGTTTTCTGCGGGATTGGGCCGGGGATTTTTCTCATGGAGAAGGTAATCAACTTAATTAGCAAAATATTCACTCATCTATTATCGCAGTCCGTCCGTTGCTGCTAATCAACCGGCGGAAATTGCCGTGGAACCATTTTTGTTCTAGCTGATTCGTGGGTGTTCATTCATGTGTGCATAGTGCAAGCACAAATCGGGCAACTGCGGTCGTGGCCAGTCAGAAACGAAGTTCTACCTCACCATTCCGGATGACTTCCAGGAGTGCTCGGTATGTTCAATCTCATCCTACCACGGTCGACATGGCCTAAATTTGTGAACATATACCATCTATTGCTACATTATCTATATATTTGCTTCAAATCTTTGTTACATTATCTATTTTTAATTCTATATTTTTGTACTTTTCTTGCATCTATATGTGGATATGTTCTATCAGTTACTCCCATATTTTCATCTTGCTTGTTTATTTCAATATATCTAATTTACGATCTTAATTTTCATTTCAAGTAGTACATCCCTTGCTTTGCAGGAACATGAGTAGAAGGAAATATTGGGCTTTACTTTGCTAATGACTCCCAGGATGTCATATTGACAATGCAACATGGATTTACAATGACGGTTAGCGAAAAAGTTGATGAAGATGGTGTCGGTGTAAAAACCGGCAGATCTCAGGTAGGGGGTCCTGAACTGTGCGTCTAAGGATGATGGTAACAGGAGACAGGGGACACAATGTTTACCCAGGTTCGGGCCCTCTCTATGGAGGTAATACCCTACTTCCTGCTTGATTGATCTTGACGAATATGAGTATTACAAGAGTTGATCTACCACGAGATCGTAATGGCTAAACCCTAGAAGTCTAGCCTATATGATTATGATTGTCCTCCTACGGAATAAGCCCTCCGGTTTATATAGACACCGGGAGGATATAGGGTTACACAAGGCCGGCTACAGAGAAAGGAATCTACATATTTGATCGCCAAGCTTGCCTTCCACGCCAAGGAGAGTCCCATCTGGACACGGGTAGAGTCTTTGGTCTATGTATCTTCACGGCCCATCAGTCCGGCCCATGGCTAACAGGCCGGACGCCCGAGGACCCCTTAGTCCAGGACTCCCTCAGTAGCCCCTGAACCAGGCTTCAATGACGAGGTGTCCGGCGTGCAGATTGTCTTCGGCTTTACAAGGTGGGTTCCTCCTTCCGAACTCCAAATAGTCTTCGGACGCAATGATCGTGTCTGGACCTGTAACACACATACCACATGCAACTGTAGAGGGTATAATATTTCACGAGTCCATTCCGCTGACAACTTGTTTGTAATGTGACATCACATCTACCCGGTCATTATTTCGAACCGTTTTTGTCTGCCGATCCGTGTTTCGAGATGCGGTTTCTACTGGCACGTCTTGTCAAAGCAGAGATCGTGTCCCCTTATTGCGAGATTCTCATCAATACAGGTGTGGATAATCCAACCGTGCCGTTTACACAGCCCCTGGGAACAAGCGATTATTAAGGTGAGTGGGGGGGCGTTCGATATTCACTACCTTTATAAAGCGATAAGGATACCCTTTTTTCACCCATGCCTTCTCTCTTCGTCTGCCCTTCCGCTCTCGAGCTCCAGCGCCCAAGTTCTTACCTTTTCCTTCCAAGAAAACACTCAACCATGTCCGGATCTGGAGGGCAAGACAAATGGATGGTCTCCTCCGTCAAGGAGAAGGACATCACCCAGCTTCGGGCGGCCGGGTATCTGGTGAAAGGAATCACCCACCATCTGCCAACCAAGGGGCAAATCATCCCCACCCCGAAGCCTACTGAGAGGGTGGTTTTCCTCCCTCACTTTGTCCGCGGATTGGAGTTTCCACTTCACCCTTTTCCCCGCGGACTGATGTTCTATTACGGGCTAGATTTCCATGGTCTGGCCCCGAACTCCTTCCTCAACATCTCGGCATTCACTGTCGTGTGTGAGGCTTTCCTCCGCATCCAGCCCCACTTCGGCCTATGGCTCAAGATCTTCAATGTGAAGCCGAAGGTGGTGGATGTTCATCACGCGGAGTGCGGAGGCGCCATGATGAGCAAGATGCCCAACGTCACATGGCCTAAGGGCGGGCACTTTTGTGGAGACTGTCAAAGAGTGGCAGAAGCAGTGGTTCTACATCACAGAGCCATGCGGCGCCAGCTAGGCGGTGGCTCCCAAATTCAAGGCTCGAGCTCCAATGCGGCTCAC
The DNA here is from genome assembly GCA_021605145.1 of Aegilops bicornis. NCBI lineage: Eukaryota > Viridiplantae > Streptophyta > Magnoliopsida > Poales > Poaceae > Aegilops > Aegilops bicornis. Next base: position 496,900,112 of record CM038674.1, read on the forward strand.
CTCCTGGATGGAGAAGGGCCCCAACTGGTCTTCGTCAGACGAGCTGATAGCGCTGAAAACGTGCATTCGGAGCATGGTGGATAAGAACATCAATCTCGTCGACATGATCTAGGTGATGCTGGTTCGCCGGATTCTCCCCTGCCAAAGCCGAAGCTTCCCTTTATGGGAATTCGATCCGGAGAAGCACCAGACCCGGAGAGGCTCTTCGGAACTACTCACGAAGATGCCTAGAGTTGCTCTTCAAGGGCAATGAGAAGCCACCGGTCATACATTCAGACCGCGGGCACGATCATACCCATCCCACCAATGCGGTAAGTCCTTATCTTCTCAAGGCGTACCTTCTACTATTTTGTTCAAGGAGGATGCCTAATCTTTACTATAGTTTTTCAGGTGTGGACGGAGAGAGCGCAGCGGATCTAGTGTTCGGCTCTGCTGCCCGAAGAGCCAGTCATCCCGCTCCTGGCGAAGATGTTGGTTCCGGCGCCCTACCGGCCGCCGGAAAAGACTGCCAAGAAGAAGGCCAAGAGGGCCAAAGGTGTCCCCCGTTGCAAGGGTGCTTCGGACGTGACGTCCGAAGATGAAGAGACCCATTCCTCCGCCCCTGAGGACGACGATGAGGAGGAGGAGGAAAGCAACCCTCCCCCAGATGGGGGAAAGAAGAAGAGGGCAGCCTCCACGAATCTGGAGGCGGAGACGTCCAAGAAGGCAAAGGGCTCCCTCATGGATAACACCGCGTGGGATGTTGATAGCAGTCCGGAGCGATGCCCCCGGACCAAGCCCCAAGCCGCGTTGTAAATACTGAAAAACTTGTGTATATCCTCATATCCAGCACTTTTTCTTCATGGTATTTATCATGTCAATTTATTCTATTGCAGCCCGGCCCACGACAGTTCCCAACAGTCCTCAACGGGAGGTTCACTGGATTCCAACGCGATGGCCAGCGAGTCACTGCCGGCTGCTGACTCTCCAAAGGCCAAGGGTGACGCCGAGGTGTTGTCCCGAAGGACCTCTCCAGGCCGTGGAGGAGCTCAGGAGGCTGTCAAGGAGGCGCCAAAGGGCGAAACCTCCATTGCCGGACACATGGGGGAGCAGATCCACATTGAAACTGGCGACGAGGGCCGTACCCAGTTCGGCCCTCAGCCAAATATGATTCCAGAGACTAATATGGCCCCGGAATCCGGTGTGCAACCTTCTTCGAAAGAAGAGGGTATGCCCATTCCGCCGGTGACCCCTGTCCAACCAAGGGCACCGGATAATCTGCTGGAAGCGCTACGAGGCGCTTCCATTATGGATAAGCACCGTATCCTTATGGGTACGGTGATTGAGACGGTTCAGTCCGCCAAGAGCGGACTAATCGAAGCCTGCAGCAGTCTGCTGACAGGTTTTGAGGTAAGCGACGCCGAAAGAAAAATCCGAATATAGATAGTAGCCCCTGAGACACTGTTCGGTGTTCGGAAAGAAAGGCCGGACAGAGGATTAATCCATTATTGCAGGACACTAACGAAATATGTCTTACATGAATATGCAGGCATCGATGCTGGCCGCGGCCTCACACACTGCTAAAGTCTCCGAACTGAAGCAGAGACTGGAGAGGGCCGAGGAGGAGCTCGGCCAGGTGAGGAGGGAGGTCCAGGAGAAGCAAGGTATGTAATGACCCGCTATATATTCGGAAAGAATAAATGATATATATTAACAGAAGTGTCGTGATATGTATAGGAGCGGCGACCGAGGTCGAGGCTCTAAAAAAGGCCCTGGCCGAAGCCGAGGATAAAGCTACCAAAGAGCAAGCCGCTCGTAAGAAGCTCAAGGCCAGGGTTAACGAGGTCCAGCAAGAACTGCAGGACGCTGTGAAAAAGTGCGAGATCTTGGAGCGCGACGCTTTGGCCAAGAGGCCGAACTCGCCAAGGCTCTCCAAAGGGCAGAGGCGGCCCGAATTGAATCCCAGGGCGCCCTCCAGGAGATCCAGGATGCCAGGAAGATCGCGGCGGGTAAGGCATTTAGTATGCAAAGCATGTATGTGAAGAAGAAGTATATTTTACTAACCCGGATTCGGAGTTCTCCAAGGGCGTTTGCGGATCTGCCATGCAGTGTGTCCGACACTGTGGAGTTCTTCCGAGCCGAGGAAGGGAGTTCCACGGAGAAGCTGTTCTGGTCGCAATATCTTGCGCCAGAACATCCGGCGCCCTTTAGCGCTCAGCTGAAACAGCTGATCGAGCTACACAGGGTGGCCGAACTGGCCATGAAGGATTTGATAATCCGCCTATGGCCAGCAGAAGCTATACCCAGCAGCTACTTTGGCCTTGTGAAGCGACTAGTGGCTGCCTGCCCTCGGCTGGACATCGTCAAGCGGTCCGTCTGCATCGAGGGCGCGCGCATGGCCTTTGCCCGTGTCAAGGTCTGGTGGGCGAAGATGGACACTGTCAAGCTTGTGACCAAGGAGCCGCTGAAGGGCAAGGAGTACTGCATGCCTGAGCGGTATTTTGGAGACGTCCTGGAGGGGTCTCGTATTGTGGCGATGCAATGTGCGCAAGATATTATTTTTGAATGAATACATTCGTGTTGTCTCTGCCTTGTATGATAAAACTCAACCATTACGAAATATAATGCTTGAGTTTATTTTAAGATTTTGAGCTCCTGTGCGGCCGTTTTATTAAATCTGAGAGTTGGCCGGTCGTTGGCTTCAGCCCCCATATAGGAAGTACAGGAGTGTGCGGTTGGCGCCAAAACACACTTGATCCAATGATTTTTTTGGTCCATTAAGGAGGTGTTACGATCGACCTTCCATTCGACATAACATACAAACCACGTCGAGACAATAAATCCCAAGTATTGGCGGACTTCATCGCCGAATTGATAGAGGCCGAACTCCCTAAGGAGTACAGCACATATTCCAACTGGGTCATGTATTTCGATGGCTCCAAAATGCTGGCAGGGTTAGGAGCGGGCGTCGTTTTGATGTCCCCCACTGGAGACGTAGTCCAGTATGTACTCCTAATATTATACACAGACTCCAACAACGCAGCCGAATACGAGGCCTTATTGCATGGTCTTCGGATGGCCGTCTCCATGGGCATACAACGCCTGGAAGTGCGCGGGGACTCAAACCTCGCAATATCCCAAATAAATGGAGATATTGACGTCAAAGATTCGAAGATGGCGGCTTATCGCAATGCCGTCCTGAAAATGTCGGCTCGGTTCGAGGGGCTCGAGTTTCATCATGTGGCTCGAGAGAGTAATCAAGTGATGGACGTCCTCGCTCGCATCGGCGCCAAGCGCGACCCCGTCCCACCCAACATTTTTCTGGAAAGTCTTTTCAAGCCATCTGTAGTGTGTCAAGGGGAGAGCGGCGACACCAGTCTGGATCCGAATACAACCCCAGATCCCAATCACTCCGATATCATCGGGGGATCAACCAACGAAATAACACCATCGGGCCATCTCATTATGGCAGTCATTGCCCCATGGGCTGAACTCTTTTTGGCCTACCTTAATAGGAAGGAACTCCCCGAGGATCAGAATGAGGCCCGCCGCATTGTCCGGCGTTTGAAGTCCCCTACAAGGTCCACGACGGAGTGCTCTACAAGAAAAGCGCTACCGGAGTCCTTCAAAGATGTATCTCCAAGGAGGAGGGGCGGCAACTCTTAGCTGAAATTTACACCGGTCTCGACGGTCACCATGCCGCAGCTCGGGCCCTTGTTAGAAAGGCCTTCCGTACAGGTTTTTACTGGTCGATGGCCCGAGCAGACGCACAGGACCTTGTCTAGCATTGTGTCGGATGCCAGCTTTTCACCAACCAGAGCCATATGCCACCCATCATTCTGAAAACAATCCCCATCACTTGGCATTTTGATGTTTGGGGGATTGACACGGTCGGACCCCTTAAAGGAGGAAGCCATAAGAAAAAATATCTGCTGGTCATGGTGGATAAATTCACTAAGTGGATAGAGGCCAAACCAGTTAAAACGGCCGAGGCCGGACCAGTGATAGACTTTATATCCGCCGTTGTACACCTTTATGGTGTTCCATACAGCATCATCACTGATAATGGCTCCAACTTTACAGCCGGTGAGGTGCAAAATTGGTGCACCAATCTGGGCATTAAGCTCGATTACGCCTCCGTCTATCACCCACAAACAAACGGTCAACTTGAACGGGCCAATGGTCTTATTACGAGCGGCATCAAACCTAGGCTGGTGCGGTCTTTGAAGGAATCAGACAAGCACTGGGTTGAGGAGCTCGACTCCATACTCTGGGGGCTGCGGACCATGCCCAATCGCACTACCGGATACACACCTTTCTTTATGGTGTACGACGCAGAGGCGGTGCTACCCTGCGACATTATTGATGACTCACCTCGAGTGCGCATGTACGAAGAGAGAGAGGCCGAGCTCGATCGGCAGGACAGCCTAGACGCCCTGGAGGAAGAGTGCGACGTTGCAAAAGCCCGTTGCGCATTTTATCAACAACAAGCCCGCAGATATCAAAGCAGAGAAGTACAAGCCAAGACTTACAATGTTGGCGAACTCGTTCTACGCTTGCCGGAGAAGAAAAAGGACAAACTCAAGCCCAAATGGGAGGGTCCCTTCATCATTGACGAAGTTCTCACTGGAGGAGCGTACCGCCTGCGTGATGTGTCAGATAATCACTTAGAGCCGAACCCTTGGAACGCGGCCATACTCCAAAGATTCTATGCCTAGCGCCGAACTCTTTGTTCGTCTCCTTCTCCCTATTGTTCCCTTTGTTCTTCCTCTCTTTTTAGCTTTTTCCCCTTTTTAGCCTTAAAGCTTTTCGTGCGGCTCAACCGTGCACCGGTGACATACACATACTCAAATATGTACGTCCATCATACCTGGGGGCTTCTTGGACAGAAGCTTGCTATTGTTATTCCAAGCATCAAGCTCATCACATATGCGTTCTTTCCCATATGTACCTTTTCTTCGCCATTATATGCATCGATATGACTTAAGTTTTGGCCAAGCTGGGTTGCCTGGCTCCTGTGCTTATGCCCTACGTTCCCGTTAGTTCGGCTAGGGCATAAAGGGAGCACTTCTGCAATTGTTACTGCCGGGTCATCCGGATGTGTACCTCAGACTTGGTGAAGCCGAAAGCTAGCGTTCTTAAGGGAATATTCGGTCGGTGAACTAAAGATGTCTCTTGCATTCACTCCATTGTGAACCCCCAGAAGTTACATATACTGCGATTTTTCAATCATAGTTCGGACATGCACATTAACGAATGCACACCCAGGGAAAGGAACCCTTAACGGAACTATTCTCTCAGGAAGATGTTTCTTACAATTTTAATGTAATATAACATAACTAGCCGGATACTTGTCTATTCAAGCAACTATGACCCCTACGCCTGGTTTCCACGCATACCCCGATCTACTCGGCCGCTCTGGTATTTGGAAATACTCCGCACCTTCGAGTCCAGAGGTTGAAGCGAAAAGGTCTGCCATGACAATCATTTTACAATTCAGCTAGAGTTACATATGCAAAGGAAAGTACATAGTCAATTAGGACTCAAAAACTTCCTGTTCTATACCGTCCAGCAGGCTGTCTAATTTGCAATCCTATTGGGAATACTTGGCGGATACTTCTACTTAGTCATATACCAAACTAACGGGAACTTCTTTCCCATCTGACCCTAGAAGTCCGACCCAGGACATGCGATTCGAATCAAGCTTGGTATACCGTGTTTTCACCATGGCCTAGGCCTCTCGTGCACCTTCCCGGCATGCCGATATTTTCCATAATCGGAAACGCCACCGTGCTCCCTTGAATAGCTCTATAAGCTCCTCCATACTTCCTGGAGGGGAGGCGGAGGGCCACAAGGCCTTGGAAACACTCCGCATTGCCTGCCGAGCTTGTTCGTGCATTTGAGATAGCCCTTGCAGTAGATCGTCTGACGATCCGGACGTCTCCTCTTCGGGACGGCCCGTCAGCATACCTACAAACATAACTCTATCAGTTCCTTTAATCTCCAAACTATCACAAGGTAAGTTCGGTCACATACTGAATATGCCGCATCGCAGCCTTTTGTTCTCCTTTATGGAGTCAGCCAACTGGGCCCGCACATCTTTTAGTTCCTCGCTCAGTTGGGTGTTTGCATCCTGGAGTTTGTTTTTCTCCTGTCCGAGTTGGGCCAGAACATGCTCGCCTGTGGCATGTAGTCTTTTCGACTCTTTCTCGCCCGCTTGAGCGGCTTTCCGTTTCTCCTCCAGCTGATTTGATGATCCTGTTATGAGATAAGCAACAACGTCAGCACAACTGGCATATAATCACTATTTCTCGATGGAGGGAAATATTACCAGAGGACGCCTTCTTGGATTTTTCCAGTTTGGCGGTAACAGCAATTAGTTGTGCCTGACACGTTTTTAGCTCTTGGGCTAGCAGGTCGTTCTTCTCAGTGAGAACCTAGTCATACAATGATCCTTAAATCAGTTGTACCAATTACTTTAAGTCTCGGGGGCTACCAGCATATAATTATCATATTTGGACACAGTAAATTTACCTGCACATCTTTTAAATGCTTCTTTGTGCCTCTGCTAAGCCCATCTCGAGCAGCTCGAATGTATGCATCAGCCTAGTTGAAGGCATAAAATGCCCCTTCTGAGAAGCGGGGGTCTCGTAAAATGGCCCTCCGGCGCCGATGATTCATGGCGCTCTCCACTTCCGAGTTGGTGACGGACATATCTTCTGAGCCCTCAGCCGAAGGATAATCCGGCATCACTCCCATATCGGCCCTCGTCTCCTCGGTTGCAGCCGGATCCCGGCTGTTGGGAGTATAACCGGCCGGATCCCCGGACGCAGTCCGGCGAACTCTTTTCTTGATACAGGACGAACATGAAAGTCACAGTTGGATACGACTGCTAAAAACATATTTGCAAACCCATACCTCTTCGATGAGGGCCTGACCGTGTCTTCGTTTGCCTTCCTCTTCGAAGGCTTGCCCGGTGCGGGAGCCGCTCTCTTCGGAGTCGCTCCTGGAGTAGCACGGCACGTCGAACGTCTCCCCTTTGGAGCACGAGACAGTGCGGCGGGTGACGCAGAACGAGGGAACTCTTTCGGGGAAAATGTCTCCTAATTACTTACATGTGAGGCAGGCAGAAGACCAGGATAGTCAGCGGTGATGGACACTTCCGTGCCATCATAGCTCGCCTGGTAAACCACCCCGTCCATGAACACCACGAATATATCCGAATCCTCTTTGTATCCAGGGTCAAGGTCACGTCTGTGGTCCTCGGGCTGTGGGGCAGGACTGTGAAGCCCCTCAGAGACCTTTCGACAGTGCTGTTATAAACAGGCGGCTTAGGAATTCATTAAAAATGAGTTGGGGAGTGGAATGAGCAAAGCGGAGGGGTTGGGACTTAACCAGCTAGGTGGATCGTACATAGAATACCCATCTCTGCGCTTGATACGAAGAAATTCCTCTTCCTCCCCTTTAAACAGCTCGGCCAATATCTTGGCCAGAGCGGCGGGGGTGTCCGGACCTTTCCGACCGCAACGGGAGGCGTCATCCTCCCTGTTATAGTGCCACATTGGAAGCCCTCTGTATTGGAGTGGTTGAACCCCTCGTACTATGGAGGTCGCCATTACCTCGACTATTCTTAATCCGGACTGGGCGAGCACCTTTATCTTGCTCATAAGTTGACGAACTTCCGCACTATCATCCTCCTCAAGACTCCGAGGGCGCCCGCTGTGGCGTTTCTTCAACGGAACGCTTACAAACTCAGGGAGACCCTTCCAAACTGGGTCGGGAAGTGCGCCGTCCTCGATATAAAACTATTCGGAAGACCATTCTTCAGATGCCTTCCTTGGTGTGACGGACAGGTATCCGGTAGCGGCGATGCGCCATATTTCGGCTCCGCCCACTCCGAATATTGATCCCTCGTGGTTACGCGGGACAAGGTAGAACAACTTTCTCCACAATTCAAAATGGGCCTCACAACCCAGAAATAGCTCGCCTAAAGCGACATAACCTGCGATGTGTAGGATGGAGGCTAGAGTGAAATTGTGCAGTTGAAGGCCATAATACTCCAGCAGCCCTCGGAGGAACGGATGAATTGGAAATCCGATGCCTCTTAGCAGATAGGGGACGAAACACACCCGTTCCCCCCGGATGTGTTGGGGAAGTCCTCCGCCTGGGTTTTGCCATTGAAGGAGGCCAGCCCTGCTCGCACAGGGACCAGATCCACACGAGGAAGATATACCTGTGTTTGCAACTTCACTAGTTGACTATGGGATACAGAGCACCTCTCCCACTCGCCTTTTCTGGGCCGCAGGGACGGGAGGAGGAGCTGGGAATGCTAGACATGTCGGAGTGGTCTTTCCTGGCAATCTCTGAGGATTTTTCCGCGAGGTGCCAAATGGATCTGAGATCCAATTTCTTTAAATAGATGCTTTCTCTCGCGTGGCCGGGGTGTTATATTAAAAAAATACACTGACCTCTCGCATTCGCTCGACACGTGGAAGCTGAAGTTGTGGATACACAGAAGCCGAGGGGTACGACCTTAAATGCAAGGCCGAATACACCACTTTGACGTCATCGGAGGAGGAACTCACCTTGCAATGCCGAAGACAATCTGCGCGTTGGACACCTCGTCATTGAAGTCTGGTTTGGGGGTTACTGAGGGAGTCCTGGACTAAGGGGTCCTCGGGCGTCCGGCCTGTTAGCCATGGGCCGGACTGATGGGCTGTGAAGATACGAAGACCGAATACTCTACCCATGTCCGGATGGGACTCTCCTTGGCGTGGAAGCCAAGCTTGTCGATCAAATATGTAGATTGCTTTCTCTGTAACCGACCCTATGTAACTCTATGTCCCTCCGGTGTCAATATAAACCGGAGGGCTAGGTCCATAGACGGACAATCATAATCATACAGGCTAGACTTCTAGGGTTTAGCCATTACGATCTCGTGGTAGATCAACTCATGTAATACTCATATTCATCAAGATCAATCAAGCAGGAAGTAGGGTATTACATCCATAGAGAGGGCCTGAACCTTTGTAAACATTTTGTCCCCCATCTCCTATTACCATCATCCATAGAGCCACAGTTCGGGACCCCTACCCGAGATCCGCCGGTTTTGACACCGACGTTGGTGCTTTCATTGAGAGTTCCACTGTGCCGTCGTCAAAAGGGTTGATGGCTCGCCTTGTCGTCAAGGAAAACATCACCTCCGGAGGAGCCCTGGCCCCAGGCCAAACCCTCCGGCTGGGCGGCTTCGTCATGACCGCCTGTTCGGCCCTTAAGCCGATGATGACCTCTCGAGTCATCAAAAGTCGCCTCCGCGTTTGTCGGCGTTCTGGGAACGGGGGTCCCCAGACTTGCCTGCCCGTGGCCTACGGCGTGGCTCGAAGGAGGCCCAGCACGGCCCATCTTCATCAACGCAAGCTCAAGACCCTCGCGAGGGGCCAAGCCTCATGAGGCGGGGCGACAAGGAGCTTCCTCGAGCACGGCCTCGTCAGGCTGGGTCATGAGGAGGCGGAGAGTTCAAGGCAGGGTACCTCGCGAGGTGCCCATGACGCAAGCCATGACGACCAAGGGCGCCAGTCGGGCGCCAGCCCACAAGATGTCCTCCTTTCCCTTTGGTGCAAAGGGAGCAAGCGCAGCGAGAGCATCAAGCAAAGGCATCTGCTTCGATGCAACAAGACCAAGACCAGCCCAACGGCTGGAAGGAGTCATCGTGGAGCCCAATCAGGCGTCATCACGAGCCTTTGGCGGCGAGGACCAACTTTAGTCAGGATAAGTGTACCCGCTGTTCCCCTTCAAAATGGCCAATTGTTGGCGCCCTTCCCGCTCAATATTTGGGAAGAGGCCCAGGGCCTTCGCCTATGAATAGGAGTAGCCACCCCCAGGGCAGGGGGATCCGAATCCTCATCAAGAAACCAGTAGCTAGAGCGACTGAACACCACCTAGCAGTTCATCGCACCCGCCAAGAACAGACCCTCACGAGGCTGTTCTTCCTTGTATTGTTCCTCATCAGCCTGAGCGGCAATCCACCACACCACACACTGGAGTAGGGTATTACACCGCAATGGTGGCCCGAACCAGTATAAATCTCGTGTCTCTTTTGTTGTTCAGTTTAGTAGTTTAGGTCCCCGCGATTCGGCAAGGTGCGAGACGGTGGAGGGTTGGATCTCCGCGCGCACCCCAGTGTTCGAACCTCAAGGGTCTGCCGGAACCCGCAATCCGACATTTGGCGCGCCAGGTAGGGGTGCGCCGGAATCTGCCTTCCGTCGCCTCGTTCTTCCCCGACCACCGCAACCATGTCTGACGCTCGTCGGGCTCGCGCCGAGCGCCGAGCCGCCCTCGCCTCCCATGTCGCCCGGACGGCCTCCGACGGCGGGCGCCCTCGTCGTTCCTCACCGCCCGCTGTCAACACCGCCACCGGCCTGGCGGGGAACGGGCAGCAAGCATCGTCCCTGCGCTCCTCGGGGACCTCTGGAGAGGAGCCGCACAGCTTCCTCGTCACCCGCCCCGTCGCGCCGGTTCCTCCGGTTGCCGCGGCCCTCCTAGGCGGCTCGCAAGCGCCGCCTTCCAGCCGCCATGTCAAGACATTCGTCCTCCGGGTTGGCGCCGCCTCCATGCGGCAGGGGGCTCCCTCGGGCCGGACGAAGCCGTCGGCCGGGCTGACCTTCGACTCTCGGGACGACCCCACCAACTCGGCCGGCTCGGGTGCGCTCCCCATGCTCTGCACACCCACCATCTGCCAGGTTGCCGTCACGGGACCCTCATCGACGGCGGGCGCCGGCCTCAACGTACTCTCGGCCGAGGCCTTCAACCTCCTCTGCATACCCAGGGATTGGCTGCAGCCCAGCCGGCCTTTTTCGGGCGTAGGAGGAGGGTCATCCAGCTCCTTGGGGCAAATCCGGCTTCCGGTGACCTTCGGCACCTACGACAACTTCTGCACGGAACTGGTCGACTTCGACATCGCCCCCATCGGCCTCCCCTACAATGCCATCCTTGGCTATCCACCATTGGCCAAATTCATGGCCTCAACCCACCCGGGGTACAACCTCATGAAGATCCCCGGGAGCAGCGGCGTCCTCACCGTGCCCGGGGATACCGAAGGTGCGCTGCAAGCGCTCAGGCTCGCCCTCAAGACGGCGGCCGCAGCGCAGCCCGCCAATGCGGAATCCCTCAAGCCCAAGGGGGCTGCGCCGACCAAGAAGAAGCAGTTGTTCACTCAAGACAAGGCGGAGACCAAGCAGATACCTGTCGACGAGGACGGGTCCACAAACGCCACCTTCACCATAGGCTCCAACCTCGAGCCCGAACAGGAGGAAGCCCTGGTCAAGTTCCCGCGTGCGAACAAGAAGGTGTTCGCCTGGGAGCCCGATCAGCTGGCGGGAATCGCACGGGGCATAATCGAGCACCACCTCAATGTGTGCCCCAACGTGCATCCTGTGAAGCTGAAGGCGAGAAGGCAGTCCACTGAAAAGCAGGCCTTTATCGTCCAAGAGACCCGCAAGCTAGAAGCCGCGGGGGTTATTCGCGAGTTTCGATACCCAGATTGGCTGGCCAACCCCGTGGTGGTGCCAAAGAAGGGAGGAAAGGAGCGCATGTGTGTCGACTTCACCAACCTCAACAAAGCATGCCCGCAGGATCCGTTCCCGCTCCCTCGCATCGACCAGATCGTCGATTCCACCGCCGAGTGTGACCTGTTATGCTTCTTGGACGCCTTTTCCGGGTATCACCAGATCAAGATGGCGGTGGAAGACGTGGAAAAGACGGCTTTCTTAACCCCGTGTGGAGTGTACTGCTATACATGCATGCCATTCGGGCTGCGCAACGCTGGGCAACCTTCCGGTGACTCATGCACATCACCTTGGGCCCACAGCTCGGGAAGAATGTGGAGGCTTACGTCGACGACATCGTGGTGAAGTCTCGTGAGGCCAAGACCTTGATACAAGACCTGGAGGAAACCTTCACGAGCCTCAACGCAGTGAGCCTGCGACTCAACCCGGAGAAGTGTGTGTTTGGAGTCCCCTCGGGCAAGCTCCTGGGTTTCCTCCTGTCCCACCGAGGCATCGAGGCCAACCCAGAAAAGGTCAAGGCAGTTGAGGACATGAGCCCACCAAAGACCCTCAAGGAAATGCAGAAGCTCAGGGGGCGCGTAACGGCGCTGGGCCGTTTCATCTCCCGATTGGGGGAGCGGGCGCTGCCTTTCTTCCACCGATGAAGAAAAAGGGCCCTTCAATGGATCAAGAGGCCGACATAGCGTTCCAAGACCTCAAGAGGTAACTGACCAGCCCTCCAGTGATGGTGGCCCCGCGCCCTCAGGAGCCCTTGGTACTCTACCTCGCCGCCACTCCCTACTCCGCTAGCGCAGCCCTGGTGGCAGTTAGGGAGGAGCGTCAGGCCAAGAACACGGCGACCACCCGAGCTAAGGCAAGGCCGAATCAGAAGGAACTCGCAGAAGCCAGCACCGCAATGGAAGAAGATCAGCCGTCACAGCAGAGCACACCAAGGGCGGGAGAGGCCCTCCATCCAAGCACCCAGCTTCTGGAGGCGCCGTCACCTCGGGAGGCACCACAGCTTCCGGAAGACGCCACCAGCACCGACGCCCCTAGCCTCGTCGAGCACCCGGTGTACTTCGTCAGCACAGTGTTACGGGATGCGAGGGCACGGTACCCCATGCCGCAGAAGCTCCTCCTCGCGCTGTTGGTGGCTTCGCGCAAGCTGCGGCACTACTTCCAGGGTCATCCAATCAAGGTTGTCTCGGCATACCCCCTGGAGAGGGTGCTCAGGAGCCCCAACTCGGCCGGAAGGGTCGCCGAGTGGAACATCGAGCTGCAAGCATTCCAGCTCGAGTTCAGCACAACCAGAGTCATCAAGGGTGTCGCGCTGGCAGATTTCGTGGCCGAATTGACAGAAGCACCGGGCCTCAGGGCCGGCGAGGATCGATCCCTCTCCCCAGGAAGCGAGGCACCAGAAGGTTGGGTCATGTACTACGACGGAGCATTCTCCAGACAGGGCGCTGGGGCTGGGGCGGTGCTCATATCTCCCACTCATGACAAGCTCTACTATGTCGTGCAGCTCTGTTTCCAGCAGGGCGAGAAGGTCTCCAACAATATAGCAGAATACGAGGGGCTGATAGCGGGTCTGAAGGCTGCCGCTGCCCTGGGGGTGAAGCGCCTTACCATCAAGGGCGATTCGCAGCTCCTCGTCAATTTCTCCAACAAGGTGTACGAGCCAAGAGATGAACACATGGAGGCCTACCTTGCGGAGGTCCGCAGGATGGAGAAACAATTACAGGGGTTGGAGCTGCAGCACGTGCCCCGCGGCACCAATCAAGAGGCCAACGACATCGCCAAACGAGCCTCCAGGAGGTTACCCCAGGAGCCGGGCGTCTTTGAGGAACGGATTTTCAAGCCCTCAGCCCTGCCGCCGTTATCAAGCATAGCACAGCCTCGGGTGGAGCTCCCTCAGCCACCTGCCTCGGGAGCCCCAGCCTGTGGCCCGGCCTCAGGAGCACGCCTGCTCCTAACGATGGAACCTCAAGAGGGGTGCTGGATCACGGAGCTCAAGAGTTACTTAACGCATGGAACTTTGCCGGAGAAGGAGGAGGAGGCAGAGCGTGTGGCGCGGCAAGCCACGGCATACATCATCATGGATGGAGAGCTCTACCGGAAACGACCGAACGACGTATCCCTGCGCTGCATCACCAGGGAACAGGGGAAGGAACTGCTGGCAGATATACATGGTGGAGATTGTGGGCACCATTCGTCGTCACGGGCCCTCGTCGGCAAGGCGTTCCGCAGCGGTTTCTATTGGCCCACTGCGCTCAATGACGCTGTTGAACTCGTGAAGGTTTGCGAGGCTTGCCAATTCCATGCCAAGCAGATCCACCAGCCAGCAGGGAGTCTGCAAACCATCCCCCTCACTTGGCCATTCGCGGCTGGGGGCTGGACATCCTGGGCCCTTTTCCTCGGGCTCCAGGGGGCTATCGCTACCTCTACATCGCCGTGGACAAATTCACCAAGTGGGCTGAAGCCGAGGCCGTCCGCACCATCCCCGCTGGTTCTGCGGTCAAGTTCATCAAGGGCATCGTGAGCCGGTTCGGAGTGCCGAACCGCATCATCACCGACAACGGTTCGCAGTTCACCAGTAACCTTTTTAAAATGTACTGCGCTAACCTTGGGACGCAGATATGCTACGCTTTGGTGGCGCACCCCCACAGCAATGGACAAGCCGAGCGGGCCAACGCAGAGGTCCTGAGAGGCCTCAAGACCAGGACGTCCAAGAAGAAACTGGAGGCCTGCAGCAGAGGCTGGTATGACGAGCTTCCGTCCGTGTTATGGTCCATCCGCACAACCGCAACCAAGCCAACTAGAGAGACCCCCTTCTTCCTGGTCTACGGAGCCGAAGCGGTCCTCCCTCACGAAGTCAAGTGTCGATCCGCGCGGGTCCTGGCGTTCGATGAAACGCTGCAGGATGCCATGCGGGGGATGGCCCTCGTGCTAGGGGAGGAGCGCCGTCGAGAAGCTGCGCTGCGAGCGGCAAGGTACCAGCAGGCACTCCGGCGATACCATCGCCGCAACATCCGCCCGAACTCTCGAGGTAGGGGACCTCGTGCTCGATGGGTCCTCTCTAGGGAGGGACTGCATAAGCTCTCCCACGTGGGAGGGCCCGTTCAAGGTTGTTCATGTTTCGTGCCCGGCTCCGCGGCGCTTGGAGACTCAAGAGGGAGTACCTATACGTAACGCGTGGAACATCCAGCACCTCCGGAGGTTTTACCCCTAAAAAGGCCCAAGGTTCGTGAAGAAGGCGAATGCCTGTGAAGCTCATACTTTTTGGAAAAGGCCCGGTTCGTGAAGAAGGCGAATGCCCGTGAAGCTCATCCTTTTGGAAAAGGCCCGGTGCTCGTGAAGAAGGCGAATGCCTGTGAAGCTCATCCTTTTGAAAAGGCCCAAAGTGCTCGTGAAGAAGGCGAATTCTGTGAAGCTCATCTTTTTCGAGAAAGGCCCAGAGCACATGAAGAAGGCGAACGCCGTGAAGCCGCTGCTCGAAAGGGCCCGGAGCCCGTGAAGAGGGCCAACGCCCGTGAAGCTTGCTTCCCGTGGCAAGGCCCGAGCTCGTGAAGAGGGCCAACGCCTGTGAAGCTCGCCGCCTGTGACACTCTCACGTAATAATGAGTTGGGGCTGTACACGCCCCGGAGTCTCAGGAGTGCCGGCCTCAGGCCCTGGGGCTCCCTCCCACGCCCAGTGGCAGCACTTAGCTCCGCGCTGGTGAGAAGACGTCGAAGACTAGTCTAGGTGCCGGACGCGGCTTTTTCATTTGCTTTCTGCAGTTGACTAGTTATTCCCATTTGGAGTTTTTATCGAAACTATCGCCATCTTTTGGTCCGTGGTTCTTCGATCTTTTTCGCTCTCCTGCCTCGATTTCTCTTGCGTGTGGACTCACGAGGCAGAAGACTCGGGAGCCCTCGCGAGCGTTCCTACCCCTATCGCTCCGGTTTTCACGGCCCTGGTCCACAGCTGGAGCACCCCTCCTGACCATGCCTCACGGGCAGCACAACACGAACACGGGGCCTGGATCGGTCGCCTGCTGCCACGGCTGGAGTTCACTTGCGAATGGGCGACAATGTAATGGAACAAGATCGTGATAACAAAAGCAAGACAATAATTAACGACGTTAACCTCAACGCGCCACGGGGCCACACATTGTTGTCTTTTTGCGCAGGAGAAAAGAAAGGAAAAGGACGAAAGCAGGTGAAGCACGCCCCGTGCCGGCCCTCTTGGGAGGCTCGAGCCGTCTCCGGAGCTCAGGCGGACTCCTTCTCGCGCTTCACCGGGGCGCGGCGGCGAGCGGACCCGCTGCCACCCCCCAAGCAGGCGCGGCGGCGTGGGGGCTGGCTGCGGCTGCTGCTGGAAGAATCACCACCCGAAGAAGAGCTGGTGAAGCTTGAGGAGTCACGGGCATCGCCAGCCGCCCGCGCGCTGCCCTCTCCATCCACGCCGGGGCTGAGTCCTCGGCCGCAGTCGTCGTCTTCAGGGCAGCACCCCATGCGGCGACCGTCTTCCCCGAACACCCTCACGTAGAGGGTGGCGTCGCCGTCGTACTTGAAGTGCAGGGAGCACCGGGCGGCGAAGACCACGTCTTGTGAGTGAGCGTCTGCCGGCCATGGGTCGGGAATAGGTTCCTCATGGCGAGACCTCCAGAGAAGCCCACGGCCCGACCGCAGCAGCCATCCGCTGGAGCCAGAGGCCACCCAGAAGCCAGCTGGGAGCTCACCCAGAGGAAGCGGAGCTGAAGCCGGACGCCGGACGGCTCCTCCGCCCACACCATGAACTCCGGCAGCGCTTCAGCAGCATGGAGGCGCGGCCTCGGGGGACGCGCGGCCGGGGCACGCCCTGCGACCATGGCCTGCCGCTCGTCGCCACGTTGAGAGCCTCCCCCACGACCGCGGGGGACCGCCGTGGAGGCCACGTGATGCTTGCGAGGGCGACCTCGACCACGCTTAGGCGGAGGAGAGGAAGACTCTACCTGACGGCCCTTCCCCTTCTCTTCGGCCGAGAACTTCCTTGGTGGAGCCATGGAGAAGAAGGAGAGACAAGAAAGGATAGATCGGAAGGGCGCCGCCGTGCCATTTATAGCCGGGCGAAGGCCAACCGTCGGCCTCCACGATCACCGGTGATCATGACTGACTCTGCATGCATGGACTTGTCGAATCCGGGTGGTTACTGAGGCATCGTGGGGAAGCAGTGCACACATGTCCAATCAACCGCCACGCATCGCCCAAGGCCGCAGGTTGCTAGGACCCGCGACGCTTCGCACTTGCCCTTTCGCCTCTCTGCTCGTCCAAGTTCGGGCGCGCCGTGGGCCCGGGGGCTACTGTCGGTGTTCTGGGAACGGGGGTCCCCAGACTTGCCTGCCTGCGGCCTGCGGTGTGGCTCGAAGGAGGCCCAGCACAGCCATCTTCATCAACGCAAGCTCAAGACCCTCGCGAGGGGCCAGATTGCTGAGGCGGACGACGAGGAGCTTCCTCAGGCATGGCCTTGTCAGGCTGGCTCATGAGGAGGCGGAGAGTTCGAGGCAGGGTACCTCAGGAGGTGCCCATAACGCAATCCATGATGTCCAAGGGCGCCAGTCGGGCGCCAGCCTGTGCAGCGTCCTCCTTTCCCCTTTGGTGCAAAGGGAGCAAGCGCAGGCGAGAGCATCAAGCAAAGGCATCCGTTTCGGTGCAACAAGACCAAGACCAGCCCAACGGCTGGAAGGAGGTCATCATGGAGCCCAAGTAGGCGTCATCACCAGAGCCTTTGGCAGGCGAGGACCAACTTTAGTCAGGATAAGTGTACCCGTTGTTCCCCTTCACAATGGCCAATTGTTGGCGCCCTTCCCGCTCAATATTTGGGAAGAGGCCCAGGGCCTTCGCCTATAAATAGGAGTAGCCACCCCCAGGGCAGGGGGGGTCCGAATCCTCATCAAGAAACCAGTAGCTAGAGCGACTGAACACCACCTAGCAGTTCATCGCACCCGCCAAGAACAGACCCTCACGAGGCTGTTCTTCCTTGTATTGTTCCTCATCAGCCCAAGAGGCAATCCACCACACCACACACTGGAGTAGAGTATTACACCGCAATGGTGGCCCGAACTAGTATAAATCTCATGTCTCTTGTGTTGTTCCGTTTAGTAGTTTAGGTCCCCGCGATTCGGCAAGGTGCGAGACGGTGGAGGGTTGGATCTCCGCGCGCACCCCAGTGTTCGAACCTCAAGGGTCTGCTGAAACCCGCAATCCGACAGTGTTAATCCCGAAAATTCCAAACGGATGGATCCGACGGAGTTATCTTCTTTAAACGAACTCCTAGATCACATTGCCGCCTTGGGTGTTTCTACAGACCACGATCGGATTGGGCTTAAACCCGACCAGAGAGAAATTAAAACTCCGCCGATCACCCACCAGATAGCGGTAGTCGAGGAGCAAGACAACTCTTCTTCTATATTGAGGACAAACTATGTTCGGATCTCCGATCTCGAAGAGCCGGACACCCACCGCCAGAAAGACATGCCTTGTCCTACGAACATAGAATCGGACGACAAGCCTAAAAAAATCAGTTGATATCCCGGAGCCCGAACTGTTAAGTTCGGAAGATCTTCAGACTCCGGATCCAAAGTGGGGTCAGGGTTCGGATTTAAATCCACCCACCCTCCCAGACATAAGCCCTCTCATGAGTATACAACAACAGCCTCAGGAAAATCTTCCGAACTTAACAGTGTTTACCCATGATGAGACTCAGTTCGGGCGTCTAGGCTGTCCTCCATAGTGGCTCGGAACTTATGTCGGTGTTAAAACCGGCGAATCTCGGGTAGGGGTCCCGAACTGCGCGCCTAAGGATGATGGTAACCGGAGACGGGGGAAACAATGTTTACCCTGGTTCGGGCCCTCTCTATGGAGGTAATACCCTACTTCCTACTGAGTCTCATCATGGGTAAACACTGATGAGACTCGGCAGGAAGTAGGGTATTACCTCCATAGAGAGGGCCCGAACCTGGGTAAACATTGTGTGGCATGAGCTGGTCCGCTGTTCGAGAGGTTTCAAATTGTTAGAGATTTTTCCCGCATTTAGCGAGGGATCGGTTTTTACCCGATCAGGTGTTTAGAACATCCCAAGTTCGGACTCACGAACACTAGGGGTTGCGCCTAGATTTTTATCTGTCAAACTCCTATGGCTAAGTGAGGGTGATAAAGCCGCATAGTCTGATTGCCTGGTTCACAGCGCTAACACCTCCTTAACGGACGAAAAATCTTTGGATCAAGTGTGTTTTGGCGCCAACCGAACACCCCTGTACTTCCTACATAGAGAGGGGTCCTCGGGCGTCCTGCCTGTTAGCCTATGACAATCTGTACGTCTAAGAATGATGGTAACAGGAGACGGGGGACACAATGTTTACCCAGGTTCGGGCCCTCTCTATGGAGGTAATACCCTACTTCCTGCTTGATTGATCTTGACGAATATGAGTATTACAAGAGTTGATCTAGCACGAGATCGTAATGGCTAAACCCTAGAAGTCTAGCCAATATGATTATGATTGTCCTCCTACGGACTAAGCCCTCCGGTTTATATAGACTCCGGGAGGATCTAGGGTTACACAAGTCGGTTACAGAGAAAGGAATCTACATATTTGATCGCCAAGCTTGCTTTCCACGCCAAGGAGAGTCCCATCCGGACATGGGTAGAGTCTTCGGTCTTTGTATCTTCACGGACCATAAGTCTGGCCCATGGCTAACAGGCCGGACTCCCGAGGACCCCTTAGTCAAGGACTCCCTCAAATGGTCACTCCTATTTTAATGCGGACCTTTGGAAAAAATGTCCAAGTGTTATGAACTGAAAGCTGGCAATAAAATTCTAGTGCGTGCACCACAGCCTGGTCTAGTTAACATGGATGTTTACTTCCCCAACGTCATCAGCCGATCAAAGTCTAATCGAGGTTAGTGTCCTTTCAACTTTCTCCATGTTGTCATATTACTATTTAAGCAACCAACTAATCACTATTTAAGCAACCAACTGTGATATCATATTCTGACTCCGTTCCTAGGCAGTAACAAATTATGTTTACCAATTTATGCGCACTATATATTCTTCTGCCATGTTTTGAATAAATAGTACCTTTCCACCTTTTAAGCAGGATATGTTGGATGCATAGTGAATGATCTGTATGTTACTAAGCGTACCAAATTTCACTGCAAGGACTTGAAGCATGTCATAAACTTTGTTGATAATATGACTGAGATAGCACAGCGTATGAACGCTGGATTTTGGATGGGATTAACTAGATATGGTGCACACACTGAACAAGACCAATTGTGTGCACAAAGTGCTGGTAAAAAGTATTATTTTAATGTTGATGCTCATAAACTATATATATCTTCAACGATATGTTACAATTGTTTTTTATTGTACATGTCAACAGAAATTGCCCCCTGTAGTAGTTCCTGGATCGATTTCCCGGCGTGGTCGAATTACACTTGTGCCTGCTAATAACGCCAAAGTGATTGCAAGGTACTGCATTTCCCGCAAAAATGGAGCCATTCAAATTAACAAGTTCGCGCTTCTCGTGGCAATGCATCCATATTGGAAAATTGGAGACACTATTCTACTCCTGCTCCACCAAGGCACAGGAGGGCTCTTCCTTTTCATTGACGATATGCCGAGTCACCGTGATCAAGCTGCTTGTAGTGGATAGTTGTGGTTGTTTGCCCTCAGCCTCTTAAAATGTGCTAGATGTTACTATATATGTAAAGTATGTAGATATGGACCATATGGTTGTTGGCCCTTAGCCTCTTAAAATGTTATAGTTGTTACTATGTTAAGTATGTAGATATGGACCATATGGTTGTCAAAACCGTGTTACGAAGATCCTTCTTTTGTCGAATAGTGTAACCACTATATATATGTTACTCAAATGTTGTTACCAAAGTTCATAAATTTTCATGGGAAGTATTAGTATCGTACACAGTTCATTGAGTTTAAGTGTGTGCCCGATGTCCAGAAGGCATTTGCATATTAACTGTCCATATTGCAAATTCACACACATGTTCACATAAGGAAACGTATGTGTAACATACTAATCATCGCACACGAGTACTCGTAGACGCATCGTGTGCGATACTTCTACCCAACGCAAGCAACTAGTTTGCATTTTTCAATGTTTTTTTGTACACACAGAATCACACACGAAGTAATTGTATTGACTGTCTGTGTTGTAATTTCTCACCACAAACAGTTCATCCGAGTCGGCTGTTTGCCACGTATCACAAACATCTTGTTTACACGACTCATTTGTGGTTTTTTGGCTCATCGCAAACAGTTCATCCATGTGAACTATATGCTGCATATCACACACATCTTGTTAAGTTGAACCGTTTCTGTTGTGTTCCCTAATAAAAAACAGTTCATCCGAGTTAACCATATGCCGTATATCGCACACACATTGATATGGTTGCCCGTTTATGTTGTTCTACCTCATCGCAAACAGTTCGAATGGATTTATCCGTGTGTCCTGCATCGCACACACATTGTTATGGCTGCCCATTTCTGTTGTTCTGCCTCATCGCAGACAGTTTGAGTGGATTAACCATATGACCTGCATCGCACACGCAACTAAAATCTTAACATTGTTTGATGCATCCATCATCGCAAACATTTTGCACCTTTTTGACGGTTTTTTTACACCACCGTTTGTGATTATTGCATCGCACATAGTTTCGGCAAAGGGTCTCTGATCGTAGTGTCGCGTTAGCAGTCTCCTGCAGTAGTGTGCTGGCCTCCGCGAACACCGAGCATGTATTCACCTGGCTCAACACCAACGTCATACTCGTTCTTGGGTGCCGAGCTGCTCGACATTAGCCATGGCTCTGCACATGATGCGACGACGTGACTCGGCGCATTGCTCATGTATATCATCCATAACAATGACAATCTATAAAAACAACCTAACTAGAGAGGGTACTATGGTACCTATATATGTATCGTGAGCGACCGATCATTGTGCACTACACACGAGTGTGCATTTGATCAATTCACCCATTATTCCCAAGTTATGCATGGTTGTGTGGTGACAAGAGCGGTTGCATGGATGCTTGGTTGTCTATACGTGCCACATACACTTCAAAGACTAGTCATCCATGAGTTCACATTTACCACCACGCCAGCGTCTGACCGCCATGGCCTACCGAAACCCCTTCCATCACTAGCACGCGCTTCTTGCTACCTCTTGAGCACTGCATTGGTTTTCCCTTGAAGAGGAAAGGGTGATGTAGCAAAGTAGCGTAAGTATTTCCCTCAGTTTTTGAGAACCAAAGTATCAATCCAGTAGGAGACCACACGCAAGTCCCTTGTACCTACACACACAGATAAGAACCTTGCAACCAACACGATAAAGGGGGTGTCAATCCCTTCACGACCACTTGCAAAAATGAGATCTGATAGAAATGATAAGATAATTTTTTTGGTATTTTTATGATATAGACTGAAACTAAAGAATGCAAAATAAACGGCGATAGAAACAACTAGTTGACGGGAGATTATTATGATGGTAAATAGACCTGGGGGGCATAGGTTTCACTAGTGGCTTCTCTCAAGATAGCATAAGTATTACGGTGGGTGAACAAATTACTGTCGAGCAATTGATAGAATTGAGCATAGTTATGAGAATATCTAGGCATGATCATGTATAAGGCATCACCTCCGCGACAAGTAGACCGACTCTCAGATTCTACTACTATTACTCCACACATCGACCGCTATCAAACATGCATCTAGAGTATTAAGTTCATAAGAATGGAGTAACGCATTAAGCAAGATGACATGATGTAGATGGATAAACTCAAGCAATATGATATAAACCCCATCTTTTTATCCTTGATGGCAACAATACAATACGTGTCGTTTCCCCTTCTGTCTCTGGGATCGAGCACCACATGATTGAACCCAAAGCTAAGCACTTCTCCCATTGCAAGAAAGATCAATCTAGTAGGCCACACAAACCGATAATTCGAAGAGACTTGCAAAGATAACAAATCATACATAAAAGAATTCAGAGGAAATTCAAATATTGTTCATTGATAATCTTGATCATAAACCCACAATTCATCACATCTGGACAAACGCACCACAAAACAATATTACATCGAATAGATCTCCAAGAGAATCGAGGAGAACTTTGTATTGAGATCCAAAGAGAGAGAAGAAGCCATCTAGCTAATAACTATGGACCCGAAGGTCTGAGGTAAACTACTCACACATCATCGGAGAGGCTATGGTGTTGATGTAGAAGCCCTCCGTGATCAATTCCCCCTCCGGTGGAGCGCCGGAAAAGGCCCCGGGATGGGATCTCACGGGTACAGAAGGTTGCGGCAGTGGAAATAAGGTTTCGTGGTGCTCTTCGATGTTTCCAGGGTATATGAGTATATATAGGTGAAAGAAGTCGATCAGGAGAGCCACGAGGCTCCCTGCCTCGTGGCCTCCTCGGTTGTTTCTTGACGTCCACTCCAAGTCCTCTGGATCACGTTTGTTCCAAAAATCACGTTCCCGAAGGTTTCATTCCGTTTGGACTCCGTTTGATATTCCTTTTCTGCGAAACACTGAAATAGGCAAAAAATAGCAATTTGGGCTGGGCCTCCAGTTAATAGGTTAGTCCCAAAAATAATATAAAAGTGTATAATAAAGCCCATTAAACATCCAAAACAGAATATATAATAGCATGGAATAATCAAGAATTATAGATACATTGGAGACGTATCAAGCATCCCCAAGCTTAATTCCTGCTCGTCCTCGAGTAGGTAAATGATAAAAACAGAAATTTTGATGTGGAATGCTACTTAGCATAATTTTCAATGTAATTCTATTTATTTGTGGTATGAATATTCAGACCCAATAGATTCAAGATAAAAGTTTAATGTTCACATAAAAACAATAATACTTCAAGCATGCTAACCAAGCAATTATGTCTTATCAAAATAACATGGGATAATTGATTTTATGCCCCTAGTTGGGTCACACTCGGCAGGTTTACCCATAGTTTCCGAAAACACTTGTTCCTGCCCAAACTACTTTGCTCCTCTTATGCTTTTGCCCTTTGACCGTTTGGCCATCACTTTGAAAACTTCATAAAAAATACATACTAACTCAGAAAAATTCAAATAAGATATCAAAATGTTCAAAAAAGCATCACCTATATGTGCAAGTCATTTGCATTCATGAAAAAAGTGTTGTTGGCCAGTCCCCATCTCAGTTTTAGATCATATGATCTTAGCACGAACACTAAAATCTAAAAAACTAAAAATTCTAAAAAAAATTGGTGGCAAACTTTGACCAGTGTTTTGAGTGCTTGCCAAGTTTCATAAGGGAATGACATTCGTGGAAGTCGTGGCAAAAAAACAAAAATCAATGCTACAGAATTTCAATTTTTTTCCACGACTTCCACGAATGTCATTCCCTTATGAAACTTGGCAAGCACTGAAAACATTGGTCAAAGTTTGCCACCAAATATTTTTAGAATTTTTTTAGATTTTACTATTCATGCTAAGATGATATGAGCTAAAACTGAGATGGGGACTGGCCAACACTTTTATCGTGAATGCAAATGACATGCACATATAGGTGATGCTTTTCTAAACATTTTGATATCTTATTTGAATTTTTCTGAGTTCGTATGAAATTTTTATGAATTTCTCAATGTGATGGTCAAACGGTCAAAGGGCAAAAGCATAAGAGGAGCAAAGTGGTTTGGGCAAGAACAAGTGTTTTCGGAAACTAGGGGTAAACCTGCCGAGTGGGACACAACTAAGGGCACCAAATTAATTATCCCAAATAACATAGCCAAAGAAAGCTTATCCCTACAAAATCATATAGTTAGGCAATGCTTCATTTTCGTCACACAAAACGTTCTCATCATGCACAACCCCGGTTTCAGCCAAGCAATTGGTTCATACTTTTAACGCGCTTCAGCCTTTTCAATCCTTACGCAATACATGAGCGCAAGCCATGGATATAGCACTATGGGTGGAATAAAGTATAATGTTGGGGGTTATGTGAGAAGACAAAAAGGTAGAAAGTCTCACATTGACGCGGCTAATCAATGGGCTATGGAGATACCCATCAATTGATGTCAATGCGAGGAGTAGGGATTGCCATGCAACGGATGCACTAGAGCTATAAATATATGAAAGATCAACAGAAGAAACTAAGTGGGTGTGCATCCAACTTGCTCGATCACGAAGACCTAGGGCATTTTGAGGAAGCCCATCATTGGAATATATAAGCCAAGTTCTATAATGAAAAATTCCCACTAGTATATGAAAGTGACAACATAGGAGACTCTCTATCATGGAGATCATGGTGCTAATTTGAAGCACAAGTGTGGAAAAAGGATAGTAACATTGTCCCTTCTCTCCTTATCTATCATTTTCTTTTTTCTCTTTTTTTATTTGGGCCTTCTCCTTTTTTTCTTTGGCCACTTTTCCTTCTTTTTTTTCGGTCCGGAATGTCATCCCAACTTGTGGGGGAATCATAGTCTCCATCATCCTTCCTCACTTGGTACAATGCTATAATAATGAAAACTCATCACACTCTTATTCGTTAACAACTCATGAATTACAACTCGATACTTAAAACAAAATATGACTCTATGTGAATGCCTCCGGGATGGGTAATGAATCAAGAGTGACATGTATAAAATAATTATGAATGGTGGCTTTTCCACAAATACAATGTCAACTATATGATCATGCAAGGCAATATGATAATGATGATGTATGTCCTAATAAACGTGATGGTGGAAAGTTGCATGGCAATATATCTCGGAATGGCTATGGAAATGCCATGATAGGTAGGTATGGTGGCTGTTTTGAGGAAGATATAAGGAGGTTTATGTGTGATAGAGCTTATCATATCACGGGGTTTGGATGCACCGGCGAAGTTTGCACCAACTCTCAAGGTGAGAAAGGGGAATGCACGGTACCGTAGAGGCTAGCAAATTGCGGAAAGGTAAGAGTGCGTATAATCCATGGACTCACATTAGTCATCAAGAACTCATATACTTACTGTAAAAGTTTATTATCCCTCAAAGCAAAGTACTACTACGCATGCCCCTAGGGGAAGGGTTGGTAGGAGTTAACCATCACGCGATCCCGACCTCCACACATAAGGAAAGCAATAAAAGAACACCTTATGCTTCAAATTTGCCACACAACGTTAACCATACGTGCATGCTACATGACTTGCCAACCTTAACATAAGTATTTCTCAATTTCACAATTACTCAACTAGCACAACTCTAACATTACCACCTTTATATCTCAAAACAATTATCAAGTATCAACTTCTCATGATATTCAATGAACTCAATATGGAGGTGTTTATTGTATCCATCTTGGATGCCTATTATATTAGGACTAATTTTACGATTAAAGCAAATTACCATGCTGTTTAAGACTCTCAAAATAATATAAGTGAAGCATGAGAGTAATTTCTATAAAATAAAACCACCACCGTGCTCTAAAAACATATAAGTGAAGCACTAGAGCAGAAACTATATAGCTCAAAAGATATAAGTGAAGCACATAGAGCATTCTAATAAATTCCGATTCATGTGTGTCTCTCTCAAAAGGTGTATATAGCAAGGATGATTGCGGTAAACTAGAAAGCAAATACTCAAATCATACAAGACGCTCCAAGCAAAGCACATATCATGTGGTGAATAAAAATATAGCCCCAAGTAAAGTTACTGATAGACGAAGACGAAAGAGGGGATGCCTTCCGGGGCATCCCCAAGCTTAAGCTTTTGGTTGTCCTTGAATTTTACCTTGGGGTGCCTTGGGCATCCCAAGCTTAGTCTCTTGCCACTCCTTGTTCCATAATCCATCAAATCTTTACCCAAAAATTGAAAACTTCACAACACAAAACTCAACAGAAAATCTCATGAGCTCCGTTAGCGAAATAAAACAAACCACCACTTTATGGTACTCTAATGAACTCATTATTTATTTATATTGGTGTTAAACCTACTGTATTCCAACTTCTCTATGGTTCATAAGCTCTATTACTAGCCATAGATTCATCAAAATAAGCAAACACCACACGAAAAACAGAATCTGTCAAAAAAAGAACAGTTTGTAGTTATATGTATCTAACGCAAACTTCTGTAACTCAAACAATTCTACCAAAATAGGAAATTCTAGATAATTTTTTTATTGATATACTGCAATTGGAATCAGTAGTATTTTATCACGTTCTGGTGATTTTTAATAATTGTTTTCGTGAACAGAAAGTTTCTGGAATTTTCAGCAAGATCAAATAACTATCATCCAATAAGATCCTATAGGTTTCACTTGGCACAAACACTAATTAAAACATAAAGAAAAATCTAACCAGAGGCTAGATCAAATATTCATTACTAAAAAGAACCAAAAAGAAAGAAACAAAAACAAAATTGGGTTGCCTCCCAACAAGCGCTATCGTTTAATGCCCCTAGCTAGTCATAAAAGCGAAGATAGATCTAGGTATTGTCATCTTTGGTTTGCAATCCATAAGTGGCTCTCATAATAGATTCATAAGGTAATTTAATCTTATTTCTAGGGAAGTGTTCCATGCCTTTCCTTAACGGAAATTGGAATCTAATATTCCCTTCCTTCATATCAATAATTGCACCAATCGTTCTAAGAAAAGGTCTACCAAGAATAATAGGACACGAAGGATTGCAATCTATGTCAAGAACAATGAAATCTACGGGCACATAGTTCCTATTTGCAACAATAAGAACATCAATAATTATTCCCATAGGTTTCTTAATAGTGGAATCCGCAAGATGCAAGTTTAGTGAACAATCATCAAATTCACGGAAACCTAGCAAATCACACAAAGTTTTTGGTACGTGGAAACACTAGCACCCAAATCACACAAAGCATAGCATTCATGATCTTTAATTTTAATTTTAATAGTAGGTTGCCACTCATCATAAAGTTTTCTAGGGATAGAAACTTCAAATTCAAGTTTTTCTTCGTAAGATTGCATTAAAGCATCAACGATATGTTTGGTAAAGGCCTTACTTTGACTATAAGCATGGGGAGAATTTAGCACGGATTGCAACAAGGAAATACAATCTATTAAAGAGCAATTATCATAATTAAATTCCTTGAAATCCAAAATAGTGGGTTCCATACTATCTAAAGTTTTGACCTCTTCAATCCCACTTTTACCAATTTTTGCATCAAGATATAAAAAATCCGAATTATTGGGACGCCTTTTAACTAAAGTTGACTCATCTCCAGTCCCATCACTATCAAGGTTCATATTGCAAAACAAAGATTTAATAGGAGACACATCAATAACTTTTAGATCTTCATCTTTATTCTCATAAACACTTGAAGAACACGCCTTTACAAAGCAATCTTTCTTAGCACGCATCCTAGCGGTTCTTTCTTTGCACTCATCAATGGAAATTCTCATGGCTTTGAGAGACTCATTGATATCATGTTTAGGTGGAATAGATCTAAGTTTCAAATAATCAACATCAAGAGAAATTCTATCCACGTTCCTAGCCAATTCATCAACCTTAAGTAATTTTTCTTCAAGCGAAGCATTGAAATTCTTTTGAGAAATCATAAAATCTTTATCACTAGTCTCAAATTCTGAGGGAATCTTATTAAAAGTACCATAAGAGTTGTTGCAGGAATTACCATAATTATTAGAGGAATTACTAGGGAACATCCTAGGATTAAAGTTTCCTCTATATGCGTTGTTACCAAAATTATTTCTTCCAACAAAATTCACATCCATAGAATCATTATTATTCTAAATCAAAGTAGACAAAGGCATATCATTAGGATCAGAAGAAACACTCTTATTAGCAAACAATTTCATAAGTTTATCCATCTTTCCACTCAAAACATTAATCTCTTCAATTGCATGCACCTTTTTACTAGTAGATCTTTCAGTGTGCCATTGAGAATAATTAACCATAATATTATCTAGGAGTTTAGTAGCTTCTACTAAAGTGATTTCCATAAAAGTGCCTCCCGCGGCCGAATCTAAAAGATTTCTAGAGGCAAAATTCAATCTGGCATAAATTTTTTGTATAATCATCCATAAATTCAAACCATGTGTAGGGCAATTACATATCATTAATTTCATTCTCTCCCAAGCTTGTGCAACATGTTCATGATCAAGTTGCTTAAAATTCATAATATCGTTTCTAAGAGATATAATCTTAGCTGGAGGAAAATACATAGAGATAAAAGCATCCTTGCACTTATTCCAAGAATCAATACTATTTTTAGGCAAAGACGAAAACCAAGTTTTAGCACGATCTCTAAGTGAAAACGGAAATAGCTTCAATTTAACTATATCATTGTCCTCATCTTTCTTCTTTTGCATATCACACAAATCAACAAAGCTATTTAGATGGGTAGCGGCATCTTCACTAGGAAGGCTCAATTGATCTTTCATGACAAGATTCAACAAAGCAGCATTAATCTCACAAGATTCAGCATCAGTAAGAGGAGCAATCAGAGTGCTAAGAAAATCATTATTGTTGGTATTGGAGAAGTCACACAATTTAGTATTGTCTTGAGCCATCATGACAAACAGGCAATCCAACACCCAAGCACACAAGAAGCAAACGAAAAGAGACGAACGGAAAGAGCGGGCGAATAAAAAGGCAAGGGTGAAGTGGGGGAGAGGAAAACATGAGGCAAATGCCAAATAATGTAATACGAGGGATAAGAGTTTGTGATGGGTATTGGTATATCTTGACTTGTGCGTAGACTCCCCGGCAACGGCGCCAAAAATCCTTATTGCTACCTCTTGAGCACTGTGTTGGTCTTCCCTTGAAGAGGAATGGGTGATGCAGCAAAGTAGTGTAAGTATTTCCCTCAGTTTTTGAAACCAAGGTATCAATCCAGTAGGAGACCACACGCAAGTCCCTTGTACCTACACAAACAGATAAGAACCTTGCAACCAACACGATAAAGGGGTTGTCAGTCCCTTCACGACCACTTGATCATTGTAACGCCCCGAGACCGACGCTCCAGAAGACTTCCAGCTATTTCGAGTTTCGCCGTGTGTTTCTTTTGTGCTTGCTCTTTTATTTTTACATTGCATCATGTCATCATGCCATCATGTCATTAACCTTTGCATCTCAACCTCAACTAAATAATTTGCATAGATCTTTTGATCTATTTAAATCGAGGGAAGGGTGACTTCTCTTTATAACATATCGTCCCAATATTAGGGAGCTATATTAAATATTTCTTTAATTTGGAAATCACCATAACACACTTGCAAATAAATCCCAATACCTTTGTTATCTTAATTCTTGGTCTCCAACATTGCCCATAATTTCTTTTATCATATTCCGGAGCTCCATCAAAAATCCGAACATTTTTGGACCTTCCCAAACCCTCACTTCCATTCAAATCATTTGAATTTAAATTCAGATGAGTTTGAATTTAAATCTTTCAATCATGGTCTTCCTATTTTTCTTGGATCAAACTAATTTTTGTGAGTCCGGGAAAATTATCCCCTTGCGCTTTTTCTTCCCCTAACCCCTCTTTCTTTTCTTTCTTAATCTCTGTTTTTTTTCTCTTTTCTTTTATTATTGAGAGAGAGCCCAGCCTAGCAGCCTTGCAGCTCAGCCAGCCTCTCTGCCACTTCTTTCTCCACAGGCCGACCCAACCAGCCTCCTAGGCCCAGCCGCGCCCAGCTCTAACCCTAGCCCGATCCCCTTGATCCATCTCCTCCTCGTCGTTCCCAAAGACTCTCTCCCGATCCCCATCTCTCCCTCTCGATTCCCTCCAGCGCCCTTGTGCCGACCCCCTCTCCTCTCCTCGCGCCCTACCCCCATCTCCCTCCGTGCGTCACCGCCGCCACGCACACCAGATCGCTGTGGAGAGCCCGCTCCTCCCGATCCCTCGTCGCCTCCACCGCTTGAACCCTCCTCTCGCTCGTCGCCTCGCCTCCGTGGTCCTTCCCTGCTCCACCACCATCAGTGGCCAGTAGCACCTCCTCTCGTCTGCGTGACTTGTGATGCTGCCCCTTTGTCGCTGCCAAGGCCATCAATCCGGGGACACAAGACCGCCTCGGTGGATTCCATTTGACAAGTTCCTCTCGGCGACCACGAACATCTACGTGGATTCGTCAAGTAGCACGACGACCATCGCTTGCCAGGTTCGACTACACCCGGTGATGCGACAAGTACCCCGACAACGTGTACATCTACACCGCCAAGACCGGACCGACAAGTACCCCGACGTCGCGTGTACCACTACCTGAACATCTACGAAAACGTGTACAACTACCGTGGCCGTGTACAACTACTTCCACTACTTCCACTACCGTCGCCCCGAAAATGATGGATTCGTCAAGTGCCTCTTCGAAACGAACATGAACGTCTACTTCCTCTACATCGTACCGAACCCGAACCGCTCCGAAACGCACGCTTTGAAGGTATAACCCGAGACGACCGCCCGCGAACGAATGCTTGTGTGTTGTATGAGATGCTCGTGGTTGCACCGTGTCCGAGAGAGGTCTTTGCACGTTCCTCGTTTGCCATGCCGTCGTCCCGTGGGAACCCGATCGTCGGGAGCACCCCACCATCTCTTGCGTGTTCTACACATCTGCACACTTCTCGTTTGCATCGGTATCTCAATCAAGTTATCGAGATCAATATGTTGCCGTGGCATCATTTTTGAATTCGTTGCTGTGGCACCCCTTTCGTTCCGCCATGGTGACCAAATGCCTCGTATCATGCTCTTGTCAACATTTTCATAAAATTGCATAAAACTTGTTTATGTCATCCGCATCATGATAACAACATTTAAAATGTCTAAAATTGTGTTTGCATTAAAATTGCTAAATGACATGAGGATTTTCCGGAATTATCGTTTGTTGTTTCCGGCCTCATTTAAACTTGTCTAAATAGGTAGTTTAATTATGCTTCACCATTGCCATGTTTAATAACATTTAATATTGTTGGGTACATAACCGAGAGAGAACTAAATAATTGATGTGGTAGCCATTAATATGCAACTCGTTGCATATTGGGTTCCATTTAACTTGTAGTTTTGTTTGTGCATATTGCCATGCCATGCCTCATTAAACCGTACATGCATCATACTTGTTTGTGCATCATGACATGTTTGTGCTTGTTGGTTTACCATGTTGTTTGTTTGTTTCCGGGTTGCTTCTCTCGTTAGCTTCGGTTTCCTTCCGGAATTGTGAGGATTCGTTGGACTACGTCCGTTTGTCTTCTTCATGGACTCGTTCTTCTTCCTTGCGGGATTTCAGGCAAGATGACCATACCCTCGAAATCACTTCTATCTTTGCTTGCTAGATGCTCGCTCTTTTGCTATGCCTATGCTACGATGCCTACCACTTGTTATATCATGCCTCCCATGTTGCCATGTCAAGCCTCTAACCATCATTTCCTAGCAAACCGTTGTTTGGCTATGTTACCGCTTTGCTCAATTTCTCTTATAGCGTTGCTAGTTGCGAGTGAAGTTGAAGATTGCTCCATATTGGAACATGTTTATGTTGGGATATCACAATATCTCTTATTTAATTAATGCATCTATATACTTGGTAAAGGGTGGAAGGCTCGGCCTTATGCCTGGTGTTTGGTTCCACTCTTGCCGCCCTAGTTTCCGTCATAACGGTGTTATGTTCCTTGATTTTGCGTTCCTTACACGGTTGGGTGATTTATGGGACCCCCTTGACAGTTCGCTTTGAATAAGACTCCTCCAGCAAGGCCCAACCTTGGTTTTACCATTTGCCACCTAAGCCTTTTTCCCTTGGGTTCTGCAGACTCAAGGGTCATCTTTATTTTAACCCCCGGGCCAGTGCTCCTCCGAGTGCTGGTCCAAATTAGAGCCACTTGTGGTGCCGCCCCGAGGCAACTTGGGGTATCTTCGGTTGCCGTACGTAGTGTTCATCCGGTGTGCCCTGAGAACGAGATATGTGCAGCTCCTATCAGGATTTGTCGGCACATTCGGGAGGCTTTGCTGGTCTTGTTTTACCATTGTCGAGATGTCTTGTAGTCCGGGATTCCGAGACTGATCGGGTCTTCTCGGTAGAAGGAATATCCTTCGTTGACCGTGAGAGATTATAATGGGCTAAGTTGGGACACCCCTGCAGGGTATTATCTTTCGAAAGTCATGCCCGCGGTTATGTGGCAGATGGGAATTTGTTAATGTCCGGTTGTAGAAAACCCGAAGTTGACCTTAATTAAAATACATCAACCGCGTGCGTAACCGTGATGGTCCCTTCTCAGCGGAGTCCGGGAAGTGAACACGGTGTTGGAGTTATGTTTGACGTAAGTAGTTTCAGGATCACTTCTTGATCGCTACTAGCTTCACGACCGTGCCTTGCTTCTCTTCTCGCTCTCTTTTGCGAATGTAGCCACCAGATATGCTAGTCGCTTGTCGCAGCTCCATCTCACTACCTTCTCCTACCCATAAGCTTAAATAGTCTTGATCTCGCGGGTGTGAGATTGCTGAGTCCCCGTGACTCACAGATACTTCCAAAACCAGCTTGCAGGTGCCGATGAAACCGTGCAGGTGATGCACCCGAGCTCAAGGAGGAGCTCGATGAAGATCTTGTTCATTGTGTTGTTTCGTTTCAGTCGATCAGTAGTGGAGCCCAGTTGGGACGATCGGGGATCTGTGTAGCATTTGGGGTAGTCTTCTTTTATTTTGGTTCCGTAGTCGGACCTTGATTGTATCTGTATGATGTAATGTTTTACTCATGTATTGTGTGAGGTGGCGATTGTAAGCCAACTATGTATCTCTTTCCCTTATGTATTACATGGGTTGTGTGAAGATTACCTCACTTGCGACATTGCTTTCAATGCGGTTATGCCTCTAAGTCGTGCTTCGACACGTGGGAGATATAGCCGCATCGAGGGCGTAACAATCATGTATATAGGCATCACGTCTGCGACAAGTAGACCGACTCCTGCCTGCATCTACTACTATTACTCCACACATCGACCGCTATCCAGCATGCATCTGGAGTATTAAGTTCATAAGAACGGAGTAACGCATTAAGCAAGATCACATGATGTAGAGGGATAAACTCAAGCAATATGATATAAACCCCATCTTTTTATCCTCGATGGCAAGAATACAATACGTGTCGTTTCCCCTTCTGTCACTGGGATCGAGCACCGCATGATTGAACCCAAAGCTAAGAACTTCTCCCATTGCAAGTAATATCAATCTAGTAGGCCAAACCAAACCGATAATTCGAAGAGACTTGCAAAGATAACAAATCATACATAAAAGAATTCAGAGTAGATTCAAATATTGTTCATAGCTAATCTATATCATAAACCCACAATTCATCGGATCTCGACAAACACACTGCAAAAGATGATTACATCGAATAGATCTCCAAGAGAATCGAGGAGAACTTTGTATTGAGATCCAAAGAGAGAGAAGAAGCCATCTAGCTAATAACTATGGACCTGAAGGTCTGAGGTAAACTACTCACATATCATCGGAGAGGCTATGGTGTTGATGTAGAAGCCCTCTGTGATCAATGCCCCCTCCGGCGGAGCGCCGGAAAAGGCCCCAAGATGGGATCTCACGTGTACAGAAGGTTGCGGCGGTGGAAATAGGGTTTCGTGGTGCTCTTCGATGTTTCCAGGGTATATGAGTATATATAGGCGAAAGAAGTCGGTCAGGAGAGCCACGAGGGGCCCACGAGGGTGGGGGCGCGCCTCCCTACCTCGTGGCCTCCTCGGTTGTTTCTTGACGTCCACTCCAAGTCCTCTGGATCACGTTTGTTCCAAAAATCACGTTCCCGAAGGTTTCATTCCGTTTGGACTCCGTTTACTCTTCCTTTTCTGCGAAACACTGAAAATAGGCAAAAAAAACAGCAATTTGGGCTGGGCCTCCGCTTAATAGGTTAGTCCCAAAAATAATATAAACGTGTATAATAAAGCCCATTAAACATCCGAAACAGAATATATAATAGCATGGAACAATCAAAAATTATAGATACGTTGGAGACGTATCACTTCTCGCCCGAAATGGTCACCGTTGTAGGTGTCAAAACCGGCGGATCTCGGGTAGGGGGTCCCGAACTATGCGCCTAAGGTCGATGGTAACAGGAGACGGGGGACACAATGTTTACCCAGGTTCGGGCCCTCTCTATGGAGGTAATACCCTACTTCCTTCTTTGATTGATCTTGATGAATATGAGTGTTACAAGAGTTGATCTACCACGAGATTGTAATGGCTGAACCCTAGAAGTCTAGCCTATATGACTGTGATGATGAGTACATCTCTCATCCGGACTAAGTTCTCCGGTTTATATAGACACCGGGAGGATCTAGGGTTACATAAGGTCGGTTACAGAGAATGGAATCCACATATGTGATCGCCAAGCTTGCCTTCCATGCCAAGGAGAGTCCCATCCGGACACGGGTAGAGTCTTCGGTCTTCGTATCTTCACGGCCCATCAGTCCGGACCATGGCTAACAGGCCAGACGCCCGAGGACCCCTTAGTCCAGGACTCCCTCAACCGTCGCTCCAGAACGTCAATGCCGCATTCACGCCCGACACGACCACTCACTGGCGCCGGCATTGTAGCAGCGCGACGGCCGAGAGAGAGCCACCCGTGCGGCATCCCAGTGCAAGCGACAGCTCCGCGTTAACGGCACCACGGCCATCCGTCCGTCCACCGCACACATTAATGACACGTGGCTGCCAACGAACCTACTCTGGCGCCAGCCGTCCATCCGTGTGCCGCAACTCATTACCGCCCGCTGTATTAACTTCAGCCCCAGCTCCCAGCCATAGCCAAAGACCCACAGTCATTCTTCTCCGGTCCCTTCCTTCTATCGGCACCACTCCAACCATGGCCTCCCGGCGCTCCAAAGCTCTCTTGGACGTATTGTCGCAAGAGCAGACGAAGGACATCGGCGCCTCCGCTCCGGGCACGCTCCAAAGCTCTTTTGGACGTACTGTCGCAAGAGCAGACGAAGGACATCGCCGGCTCCCCCCCGGCCGCCCTCCGCCGCCACGACCACGAAGCCGGCGCGCGTGCGTGGGCGCAGCCGACAACAAGGAAGAGTAGTACATGGTAGGTCGCCACCGCTCTAGTCCCAGGAAGGCCACCTCTCCTCCACTCAGTCGACGCCAAGCTTGATGGGGTAAACATCGGCGGCTGATTAGCCGCTTGACTGCGACATGGAGGCAGAAACCTTCAGAACCTTGTTCTCCAGGAGGAGGTTATTGAGGTGGAGCTCCACAAAGCTGAGGCGGATGAGGAGGAGGCAAAGGCAATAGTCAGAGCGTCAGTTCTCGGGGCTCATGGCCGGACATGGTGGTCGGGCGCCGGCGATCGTTTATATTAGGTTTACAGTAGGTTTTAGTACGGTTTGTGAGAAATACGTAATGAATTTCGTCCAGTTTCTAGGAAAAGTTTTCAAAGTGTAATGAATTTCATCCGGTTAATTTGATATTTGCTTTGTTTGCATGAATTTCGTCTGGTTAGTTCACATAGTTGTCGAAAGGTATGCGGGCAGCATTGGATGGCATCCTCTGGCATCAGTGTCCTCCGATAGATGCCGGTGTACATTTGTGGGTCAGCGCTGGAGATGCCCTAACTATCATGCTATAATCGCTAATAGTGCTCCATTATTTTGCAGGGAACATTTATCCCTCGACCAAAATCAGATCCGCCGTGTTTCGCACTCCTCCAACGTAAGAGTGTATACGCTTGCTTACATAAAGAAGGAGCAAGTGGACAGCACTGTAGCACATCATATCACTCAAACTAGCCGGCCTAATGCGCGGGAAATCCCCGCCCTGGTCATTTTGTTCTAGATGTCTATCGATCGATTGCACGAAAATGTTACGCTTTGCAAGTTCAAAAGGAAAAGGCGGCACACTAAAAGCACACATGTCGCATTTGCGTTGCAGCCCCGACAGTCCGGCTCGCACACTAGTACAGCGAGGTCCTATACAAACGGTTTTTAACCCCTTTTCGCGACGGCATTTGGAACCATCGCCAACTGAGTGTGGGCGATATGGGGGTCCTTCCCACACGACCCAGAAACCGTCGGGGATATGCCCTCCTCGCACACATGCTCAGCAAAATGAGGTCGTGTGCGATCGGCGAGCGATCAAATACGGTTATACGGTTAGTAGTGCTAAAAAAATACAATTATACAGGCGAAATCGTTTCCGGTCGTAAGTACATACCACTTAGTCAGTCCCCCCCTAGACGTTTCCGTTTGTATATACATCCCACATAGTCGCTCCAAGGAAAACATTTCCGTTCGCAGGTACATCACACACAATTTTCCCAGTTAAATCATTTGTGATAGCGTTGCTATTGCACACGATATTAACAATTTTATCATTTGCGTTATTGAATGCATCACACACGGTGCATAGAAGAAACTATGTGGCAAAGGTTGTCCATCAAACACAATTTTTAAGTGGTAAACTTTTGCGCATGGTGGCCTAATGCAAACAGTTTTCAAGAGAATGTTGTGGGTCATTGTTCATTGCTCCAACACGGTTTATTCCTAGAAATTGTGTGCGTTTCCTGAGGTCATCTCCCACGGTGTTTTCTGAACAACCGTTTGCAATAGAAAAACCCAATTAGCAGGCTAATTGGCCATTAGGAGTCTAATTGCCCTATTATTAATAATCCATTTATTAATCTAATTGACATTCACATTAAGCACACAATATATTTTATTTCCATATTAAGGAAGTAGGATCTCATAATTTAAATACATCAGAGTACAACATGATATAGCTTCAGCACTCAGCTACCCCATTACACAACTGCACCAACACCAAGTTTCACATGCAACATCTAGAACCTGTCGAAATTAGCATCATAGACGGTACATAGAAAGATGCATCTCATTAGAAAACTGCAGACGCGAAAGACGAATATTGAGCTTTCATTCATGTTTAAGGTCTTTGCAACTTTAGGCCAGTCCCTTTGGATGATTGACCATCCATCCTTCGTCCTCTTGAGGAACACTTCAATATTGAACCGTGGGTGTTGTATGAAAACCTTCCTCGCCTCCTGACGATAGAGGTGGTTTGAGAGGTAATCATCAGTGAACTGCTTTGGAAAGGCCTAAAAACAAGGATGTGCATAAATATCTTCTCTATATTGGAAATGGGGCAAAGGAATGAAGAAAAGGAAATGCATAATAGTTAGTAGCATCTTGTAGTTAACTGATGTCTTCTTCATTGTGCAGACAAAGATCTTGTTCTTTTTTGTCGCTAATTTTTTTATCCTAATAATCTTTCTGAGTTTCTTGACTTGATTGATATTCAAGGACAACTCATTTCCCCATATGCAAAAAGGGTCAAACAGTGGGTCAAAACCTCTGACAGCAGGACCTACATGTGCAAGACCAATTTGTTAAAAACCTAAATATTATAATGGTTCCTGCAATTGCACAATAATGTACTATTAGACAACGGACCATGCACGTGCTAACCTCGATTGTAAACCTCAGTGCTTCCCACTGTTTCCCTGCAACACATATAAGGAAGTTATTCATCAGGTTAAGTAAGGGTCCGCATGCTATCGGTAAAATATGTTGATGAAAAATAAGCGCATTGCAGATTCATCAGATTAATTCAAGCCTCATGGAAAACCCATTTATCCAAACCAAGCATGATTAAGAACTAGGAAATATAGAACTTGTAAATGTTTCTCATGTATTAAGTGCAGCCAAATTCGATTTATTCCTCACATGCACAACAATACAAAATTCTACCCACGACAATTGGACATCGCATTGTAGAATTGAACCAAGCAGTTAAGTAAACACCACAACAAATGAACCAAACATTAACTAAGCACCACATTGCACAATATAACTTACTCCTAATAGAAGATCAGTCAGTTAACCAAACCAGGCATGCTTAACAACTTGGAAATATAGCAATTGTATTTGTTTCTCATGTATTTAGTACAACCAAATTCAATTTATTCCTCACATGGTATACAATAACAGAATGCACCCACAACAATTGGACATCACATTGCAGAATTGAACCAAACAGTTAGCTAAACACCACAACAAATAGACCAAACGTTAACTGAGCACCACATTGCACAATATAACATACTCCTAATAGAAGATCAGACAGTTAACCAAACCAGGCATTCTTAACAACTTGGAAATATAGCAACTGTATTTGTTTCTCATGTATTTAGTACAGCCAAATTTCATTACTTCTCACATGGTATACAATAATAGAATGCACCCACAACTATTGAACATCGCATTGCAGAATTGATCCAAACTGTTAACTAAACACCCCAACAAATGAACCAAACGTTAACTGAGCACCACATTGCACAATGTACAACCAAACCAAGAATGCTTGCCAACTTGGAAATATAGCAATTGTATTCGTTTCTCATGTATTTTGTATATATAAATTCGATTTATTTCTCACATGGAAGACAATACAAAATTGCAGCCTGGAGAATTGAACATCACATTTGCAGAATTGAACCAAATAGTTAACTGAAGACGACAACTAATTAACCAAACAGTTAATAATTGAGCACCACACTGCACGACATATATAACATATACACTAGAGCAACAGATTGCATGGTAAAATTAGATAGCACAATGCACTAGAATTTGTTAAGGAAAGGCAGGAGCAACACACGCAATGTGTAAACTGAGCATGCTTAACCGGCATAGCTAGCAAATGAAAAGGTGCTCCTCCAAGATCAGGGGGTCGACACGAATGTCAGCCATTGTGACCTCATCTGCGCGTGCGGCCGCAGTTTGCTTCTCTGTTGCCAAATGCTCCTTGAGATCCTGGCTATACTGCGTGCACCATGGCTTAGGGCGGTGCTTATTTGGTGGAGGGGTCGGCGATTTGGGTGGAAGGTGTCGCGCCTGCGGTCGGGGCATGTGGGATATGGAAGGAGGTGGACGATGGGGTCGGGTGTGGATTACCTGCGTGGATAGACAAGGCCGAGCAGCGTGAAGTAGGGTCGCCGGCGAGGAGGCGGCGCTGCAAGCAAGGAGTGAAGGTTTCGACTTGGAAAGGAAGGCAAAAATAGGGGAAATGTGGCATTTGGTAAGGGGGATGGGGCAGGGAGGTAGATATTACCGCGGAAGCCGAAAATTTGGAACCGCTTTAGCGAAAAAACTGGCGCGCAAAGTGTCATCAGACACGCTCCCTTATTCAGAACACTGTACGATATGTGAACATCACAAATGATTTAGATAGCTTAACCCGTGTGTGATGAGTTTGAACGTCAAAAATTTTGGTTCGAATTTCCCTGGTTATAGTGGTCATCCACGTTATTGCATAATTTGGGTACACAAAGGAGACTACAGCACACCCACACTTCTTAATCGAGCAAGTTCAGCAATTAAATAGAGCTAGCTGACCTAAACATTACTCTAACAAATTTAAGATTGGTGCTCTTAATTAAACAAAACAAAGAGTACTACTACGGTTGGTGCTCGTCGATCTCTCGCCACCACATCCATGTCCAACTCGCGCCCGACGATCTCCTGGGGAAGGGGCTCCATGGAATCCATCGCACCATACTCGGCAAGTATCTCGCCATCCGCGTCTTCCATCTCTTTGGAAAAGGCTGCCACGAGCTGGGCGTGGGCGGCCGCAATCTGGGCTTAGACGGGCTCCGTCGTGGCAAGGTATGCGACGGAGAAACTGACGGTTGCTCAAACGCTCTCGGCGATTGCCAACTCTTCGGCCGTGGGTTGCCGACCGTTGTCAGAGAAGCTTCGTTCGATTTTTGTGGTGGCCGCCACGAGCTAGGCGTGGGCGGCATCAACATGGTCGTGGGCAGCCTGAAGGAAATATGCCCTAGAGGCAATAATAAAGTTGTTATTTATATTTCCTTATATCATGATAAATGTTTATTATTCATGCTAGAATTGTATCAATCGGAAACCTAGTATATGTGTGAATACATAGACAAACAGAGTGTCACTAGTATGCCTCTATTTGACTAGCTCATTTAATCAAAGATGGTTAAGTTTCCTAGCCATAGACATGAGTTGTCATTTGATTAACGGGATCACATCATTAGAGAATGATGTGATTGACTTGACCCATCCATTTGGTTAGCACAATGATCGTTTAGTGTGTTGCTATTGCTTTGTTCATGACTTATACATGTTCCTATGACTATGAGATTATGCAACTCCCGAATACCGGAGGAACATTTAGTGTGCTATCAAACGTCACAACGTAACTGGCTGATTATAAAGATGCTGTACAGGTGTCTCCGATGGTCTTTGTTGAGTTGGCATAGATCGAGATTAGGATTTTTCACTCCGATTGTCGGAGAGGTATCTCTGGGCCCTGTCGGTAATGTACATCTCTATAAGCCTTGCAAGGAATGTGACTAATGAGTTAGTTGTGGGATGATGCATTACGGAACGAGTAAAGAGACTTGCCGGTAACGAGATTGAACTAGGTATTGAGATACCGACGATCGAATCTCGGGCAAGTAACATACCGATGACAAAGGGAACAACGTATGTTGTTATGCTGTTTGACCGATAAAGATCTTCGTAGAATATGTAGGAACCAATATGAGCATCCAGGTTCCGCTATTGGTTATTGACCGTAGAGGAGTCTCGGTCATGTCTACATAGTTCTCGAACCCGTAGGGTCCGCACGCTTAACGTTCGATGACAATCGGTATTATGAGTTTATGTTCTTTGATGTACCGAAGGTAGTTCGGAGTCCCGGATGTGATCACGGACATGACGAGGAGTCTCGAAATGGTCGAGACATAAAGATTGATATATTGGACAGATATGTTAGGACACCGGAAGTGTTCCAGAAAAGTTTCGGATAAAACCGGAGTGCCGGAGGGTTACCGGAACCCCCCGAAGGATCTAATAGGCCTCTATGGGCCTTAGTGGGAAGAGAGGAAGGGCTGTCCATGCCCCCCCTTGGGTCCGAATTGGGCTAGGGGAAGAGGGCGGCACCCCCCTTTCCTTCCCTACCCCCTCTCTCCCTCTTGGTGTATTCCTACTAGGACTTGGTGTCCTAGTAGGATTCCCCTCTTGGGGGCGCGCCGTAGGGGCCGGCTGGCCTCCCCCTTGCTCCTTTATATACGGGGCAGGGGGGCACCCTAGGACACACAAGTCGATTGTTTAGCCGTGTGCAGTGCTCCCCTCCACAGATTTCCACCTCGGTCATATCATTGCAGTGCTTAGGCGAAGCCCTGCGCCGGTAACTTCATCATCACCGTCACCACGCCGTCGTGCTGAAGAAACTCACCCTCAACCTCAGCTGGATCTAGAGTTCGTGGGACGTCGCCGAGCTGAACGTGTGTGATACGTCTCCGTCGTATCTATAATTTTTGATTGTTCCATGCTAAAATTATTCACTTTCATATACTTTTTGGCAACTTTTTATATTATTTTTGGGACTAACATATTGATCCAGTGCCCAGTGCAAGTTCATGTCTGTTGCATGTTTTATGTTTCGCAGAATATCCATATCAAACGGAGTCCAAACGGAATAAAAACGGACGGAGCTTATTTTTGGAAAATATGGAAAATTCCGGAAGAAAAATCCACGCGAGACGGTGCCCGAGGTGGTCACGAGGTAGGGGGGCGCGCCTGACCCCCCTGGGCGCGCCCCCCACCCTCGCGAGCCCATCGTAAGGCGGTTGACGCTCTTCTTTTGCCGCAAGAAAGATAATATTCGGAAAAAAATCACGGCGAAGGTTTCAGGCCAATCGGAGTTACGGTTCTCCATATATACGCGAAACGGTGAAACAGAGCCGTAATGTAATGCGTAAACAGAGAGAGACAGAGAGATAGATTCCAATCTCGAGGGGCTCGCCCTCCCATGCCATGGAGGCCAAGGACCAGAGGGGAAACCCTTCTCCCATCTAGGGAGGAGGTCAAGGAAGAAGAGGAAGAAGGGGGCCCCTCTCCCCCTCTCCTCCGGTGGCGCCGGAACGCCGCCGTGGCCATCATCATCACCGCGATCTTCACCAACACCTCCGCCATCTTAACCAACATCTCCATCACCTTCCCCCCTCTATCTACAGCGGTCCACTCTCCCGCAACCCGTTGTACCCTCTACTTGAACATGGTGCTTTATGCTTCATATTATTATCCAATGATGTGTTGCCATCCTATGATGTCTGAGTAGATTTTCGTTGTCCTATCGGTGGTTGATCAATTGCTATGATTGATTTAATTTGCTTGCGGTTATGTTGCTGTCCTTTGGTGCCCATCATATTAGTGCGCACGTGGATCACACCATAGGGTTAGTTGTATGTTGATAGGACTATGTATTGGAGGGCAAGAGTGACAGAAGCTTCAACCTAGCATAGAAATTGATGCATACGGGATTGAAGGGGGACCAATATATCTTAATGCTATGGTTGGGTTTTACCTTAATGAACGTTAGTAGTTGCGGACGCTTGCTAATAGTTCCAATCATAAGTGCATAGAATTCCAAGTAAGGGATGACATGCTAGCAGTGGCCTCTCCCACATAAAACTTGCTATCGGTCTAGTAAGGTAGTCAATTGCTTAAGGGACAATTTCGCCACACCTTCCATCACTCTTCCACACTCGCTATATTTACTTTAGTTGTGTCTTTACTTAACAGCCCCTAGTTTTATTTTCGTGCTCTTTACTTTCTTGCAAGCCTATTCGAAAACACCTACAAAGTACTTCTAGTTTTATACTTGTTCTAGGTAAAGCGAACGTCAAGCGTGCGTAGAGTTGTATTGGTGGTCGATAGAACTTGAGGGAATATTTATTCTACCTTTAGCTCCTCGTTGGGTTCGACACTCTTACTTATCGAAAACTGTTGCGATCCCCTATACTTGTGGGGTATCAGTGTGCAGATCACGGAGGTGCCGTACCTTCGGTGCTAGGATCGGTCGGATCGTGAAGACGTACGACTACATCAACCACTTCCGCTTTCGGTCTACGAGGGTACGTAGACAATACTCTCCCCTCTCGTTGCTATGCATCACCTAGATAGATCTTGCGTGATCGTATGATTTTTTTTGAAATTACTACGATCCCCAATAGTGGTATCTGAGCCAGGTCTATGCGTAGATGTTATATGCACGAGTAGAACACAAAGAGTTGTGGGCGATAATAGTCATACTGCTTACCAGCATGTCATACTTCGATTCGGCGGTATTGTTGGATGAAGCGGCCCGGACCGACATTACGCGTACGCTTACGCGAGACTGGTTCTACCGACGTGCTTTGCACACAGGTGGCTGGCGGGTGTCAGTTTTTCCAACTTTAGTTGAATCGAGTGTGACTACGCCCGGTCCTTGTTGAAGGTTAAAATAGCACACTTGGCGAAAAATCGTTGTGGTTTTGATGCGTAGGTAAGAACGGTTCTTGCTCAGCCCGTAGCAGCCACGTAAAATTTGCAACAACAATTAGAGGACGTCTAACTTGTTGTCGCAGGGTATGTTGTGATGTGATATGGTCAAGACATGATGCTAAATTTTATTGTATGAGATGATCATGTTTTGTTAAGAGTTATCGACAACTGGCATGAGCCATATGGTTGTCGCTTATTGTATGAAATGCGATCGCCATGTAATTGCTTTACTTTATTACTAAGCGGTAGCGATAGTCGTAGAAGCAATAGTTGGCGAGACGACAACAATGCTACAATGGAGATCAAGGTGTCGCGCCGGTGACGATGGGGATCATGACGGTGCTTTGGAGATGGAGATCAAAGGCACAAGATGATGATGGCCATATCATATCACTTATATTGATTGCACGTGATGTTTATCCTTTATGCATATTATTTTGCTTAGTTCGACAGTAGCATTATAAGATGATCTCTCACTAAATTTCAAGGTACAAGTGTTCTCCCTGAGTATGCACCGTTGCGAAAGTTCGTCGTGCTGAGACACCACATGATGATCGGGTGTGATAATATCTACGTTCACATACAACGGGTGCAAGCCAGTTTTGCACACGCAGAATACTCGGGTTAAACTTGATGAGCCTAGCATATGCAGATATGGCCTCGGAACACTGTGACCGAAAGGTCGAGCGTGAATCATATA
Source organism: Aegilops bicornis (assembly GCA_021605145.1). Taxonomy (NCBI): domain Eukaryota; kingdom Viridiplantae; phylum Streptophyta; class Magnoliopsida; order Poales; family Poaceae; genus Aegilops; species Aegilops bicornis. The sequence continues at coordinate 496,944,688 of CM038674.1, forward strand.
GTACATATGATCAACATAGTGATGTTCACCATTGAAAACTACTCCATCTCACGTGATGATCGGACATGGTTTAGTTGATTTGGATCACGTGATCACTTAGATGATTAGAGGGATTTCTATATAAGTGGGAGTTCTTAAGTAATATGATTAATTGAACTTTAATTTATCATGAACTTAGTACATGGTAGTATTTTGCATGTCTATGTTGTCGTAGATCAATGGCCCATGCTACTGTTCCTTTAAATTTTAATGCGTTCCTAGAGAAAACTAAGTTGAAAGATGATGGTAGCAACTACACGGACTGGGTCCGTAACTTGAGGATTATCCTCATTGCTGCTCAGAAGAATTGCGTCCTGGAAGCACCGCTGGGTGCCAGGCCTGCTGCAGATGCTACTGATGACGTTAAGAACACCTGGAAGAGCAAAGCTGATGACTACTCGATAGTTCAGTGTGCCATGCTTTACTGCTTAGGACTGGGACTTCAACGATGTTTTGAACGTCATGGAGCATATGAGATGTTCCAGTAGTTGAAGTTAATATTTCAAGTAAATGCCCGGATTGAGAGATATGAAATCTCCAATAAGTTCTATAGCTGCAAGATGGAGGAGAATAGTTCTGTCATTGAACATATACTCATAATGTCTGGGTACCACAACCACTTGACTCAGCTGGGAGTTAATCTTCCTGATGATAGTGTCATTGACAGAGTTCTTCAATCACTGCCACCAAGCTACAAGAGCTTCGTGATGAACTATAATATGCAAGGGATGGATAAGACAATTCCCGAGCTCTTCGCAATGCTAAAGGTTGCAGAGGTAGAAATCAAGAAGGAGCATCAAGTGTTGATGGTCAACAAGACCACCAGTTTCACGAAGAAGGGCAAAGGGAAGAAGGGGAACTTCAAGAAGAATGGCAAGCAAGTTGCTGCTCAAGTGAAGAAGCCCAAGTCTGGACCTAAGCTTGAGAGTGAGTGCTTCTACTGCAAAGGGACTGGTCACTGGAAGTGGAACTGCCCCAAGTATTTGGCGGATAAGAAGGATGGCAAAGTGAAAGGTATATTTGATATACATGTTATTGATGTGTACTTGACTAATGCTTGCAGTAGCACCTGGGTATTTGATACTGGTTCTGTTGCTCATATTTGCAACTCAAAATAGGGGCTACAGATTAAGGGAAGATTGGCTAAGGACGAGGTGATGATGCGCGTGGGAAATGGTTCCAAAGTTAATGTGATCGTGGTCGGCACGCTACCTCTACATCTACCTTCGGGATTAGTTTTAGACCTGAATAATTGTTATTTGGTGCCAGCGTTGAGCATGAACATTATATCTGGATCTTGTTTGATGCGAGACGGTTATTCATTTAAATCAAAGAATAATGGTTTATATGAGTAATATCTTTTATGGTCATGCACCCTTGATGAGTGGTCTATTTTTGTTGAATCTCGATAGTAGCGATACACATATTGATTGTATTGAAGCCAAAAGATATAAGTTCAATAATGATAGTGCAACTTATTTGTGGCATTGCCGTTTACGTCATATTGGTATAAAGCGCATGAAGAAATTCCATGTTGATGGGCTTTTGGAATCACTTGATTATGAATCACTTGATACTTGTGAACCATGCCTCATGGGCAAGATGACTAAGACTCCGTTCTCTGGAACTATGGAGCGAGCAACATACTTGTTGGAAATAATACATACTGATGTATGCGGTCCAATGAGTGTTGATGCTCGCGGAAGGTATCGTTATTTTCTAACCTTCACAGATGATTTGAGCGGATATGGGTATATCTACTTGATGAAACATAAGTGTGAAACATTTGAAAAGTTCAAAGAATTTCAGAGTGAAGTGGAAACTCATTGTAACAAGAAAATGAAGTTTCTATGATCTGATCGTGGAGGAGAATATTTGAGTTACGAGTTTGGTCTTCATTTGAAACAATGTGGAATAGTTTCGCAACTCACGCCACATGAAACACCACAGCGTAATGGTGTGTCCGAATGTCGTAACCGCACTTTATTAGATATGGTGCGATCAATGATGTCTCTTACCGATTTACCGCTATCGTTTCGGGGTTATGCTTTAGAAACGGCTGCATTCATGTTAATATGGCACCATATAAATCCGTCGAGACGACACCATATGAACTGTGGTTTGGCAAGAAACCCAAGTTGTCATTTCTAAAAGTTTGGGGCTGCGATGCTTATGTGAAAAAGCTTCAACCTGATAAGCTCGAACCCAAATCGGAGAAATGTATCTTCATAGGATACCCAAAGGAGACTGTTGGGTACACCTTCTATCACAGAGCCGAAGGCAAGATATTCGTTGCTAAGAATGGATCCTTTCTAGAGAAGGAGTTTCTGTCAAAAGAAGTGAGTGGGAGGAAAGTAGAACTTGATGAGGTAATTGTACCATCTCCGAATTGGAAGGTAGTTCATCACAGAAATCAGTTCTAGTGATTCCTACACCAATTAGTGAGGAAGCTAATGATAGTAATCATGAAACTTCAGATCAAGTTACTACTGAACCTCGTAGGTCAACCAGAGTAAGATCTGCACGAGAGTGGTACGGTAATCCTGTTCTGGACGTCATGTTACTAGACCATAATGAACCTAGCTACAAACTATGAGGAAGCGATGATGAGCCCAGTTTCTGCGAAATGGCTTGAGGCCATGAAATCTGAGATGGGATCCATGTATGAGAACAAAGTGTGGACTTTGGTTGACTTGCCTGATGATCGGCAAGCCATAGAGAATAAATGGATCTTCAAGAAGAAGACTGACGCTGATGGTAATGTTACTGTCTACAAAGCACGACTTGTTGCGTAAGGTTTTCGACAAGTTCAAGGAGTTGACTATGACGAGACTTTCTTGCCCGTAGCGATGCTTAAGTCTGTCTGAATCATGTTAGCAATTGCTGCATTTTATGATTATGAAATTTGGCAAATGGATGTCAAAACTGCATTCCTAAATGGATTTCTGGAAGAAGAGTTGTATATGATGCAACCAGAAGGTTTTGTCGATCCAAACGATGCTACCAAATTGTGCAAGCTCCAGCGATCCATTTATGGACTGGTGCAAGCCTCTCAGAGTTGGAATAAATGTTTTGATAGTGTGATCAAAGCATATGGTTTTATACAGACTTTTGGAGAATCCTGTATTTACAAGAAAGTGAGTGGGAGCTCTGTAGCATTTATGATATTATATGTGGATGACATATGGTTGATTGGAAAAGATGAATTTATGAATAGCATAAAAGGATACTTGAATAAAAGTTTTTCAATGAAAGGCCTCGGTGAAGCTGCTTATATATTGGGCATCAAGATCTATAGAGATAGATCAAGACGCTTAATTGGACTTTCACAAAGCACATACCTTGATAAGATTTTGAAGAAGTTCAAAATGGACCAATCAAATAAAGGGTTCTTGCCTGTGTTACAAGGTGTGAAGTTGAGTGAGACTCAATGCCCGACCACTGCAGAAGATAGAGAGAAAATCAAAGTCATTCCCTATGCTGCAGCCATAGGTTCTATCATGTATGCAATGCTGTGTACCAGACCTGATGTGTGCCTTGCTATAAGTATAGTAGGGAGGTACCAAAGTAATCCAGGAGTGGATCACTGGACAGCGGTCAAGAACATCCTGAAATACCTAAAAAGTACTAAGGAAATGTTTCTCGTTTATGGAGGTGACAAAGAGCTCGTCGTAAATGGTTACGTAGATGCATTCTTTGACACTGATCTGGATGACTCTAAGTCGCAAACCAGATATGTGTTTATATTGAATGGTGGAGATGTCAGTTGGTGCAGTTCTAAGCAGAGTGTCGTGGCGGGATCTATGTGTGAAGCAGAATACATAGCTGCTTCGGAAGCAGCAAATGAAGGAGTCTAGATGAAGGAGTTCATATCCGATCTAGGTGTCATACCTAGTGCATCGGGTCCAATGAAAATCTTTTGTGACAATACTGGAGCAATTGCCTTGGCGAAGGAATCCAGATTTCACAAGAGAACCAAGCATATCAAGAGACACTTAGATTCCATCCGTCATCAAGTGTCGGAAGGGGGCATAGAGATTTGTAAGATACATACGGATCTGAATGTTGCAGACCCGTTGACTAAGCCTCTATCACGACCAAAACATGATCAACACCAAGACTCCATGGGTGTTAGAATCATTACAATGTAATCTAGATTATTGACTCTAGTGCAAGTGGGAGACTGAAGGAAATATGCCCTATAGCCAATGATAAAGTTGTTATTTATATTTTCTTATATCATGATAAATGTTTATTATTCATGCTAGAATTGTATTAATCAGAAACTTAGTATATGCATGAATACATAGACAAACAGAGTGTCACTAGTATGCCTCTACTTGACTAGCTCGTTGAATCCAAGATGGTTAAGTTTCCTAGCCATAGACATGAGTTGTCATTTGATTAACGAGATCACATCATTAGATAATGATGTGATTGACTTGACCCATCCGTTAGCTTAGCACGATGATCGTTTAGTTTGTTGCTATTGCTTTCTTCATGACTTATACATGTTCCTATGACTATGGGATTATGCAAATCCCGAATACCAGAGGAACACCTAGTTTTCTGTCGAACGTCACAACGTAACTGGGTGATTATAAAGATGCTCTACAGGTGTCTCCAATGGTGTTTGTTGAGTTGGCATAGATTGAGATTAGGATTTGTCACTCCGATTGTCGGAGAGGTATCTCTGGGCCCTCTCGGTAATGTACATCACTATAAGTCTTGCAAGCAATGTGACTAATGAGTTAGTTGAGGGATGATGCATTACGGAACAAGTAAAGAGACTTGCCGGTAACGAGATTGAACTAGGTATTGAGATACCGACGATCGAATCTCGGGCAAGTAACATACCGATGGCAAAGTGAACAACGTATGTTGTTATGCGGTTTGGCCGATAAGGATCTTCGTAGAATATGTAGGAACCAATATGAGCATCCAGGTTCCTCTATTGGTTATTGACCGTAGATGAATCTCGGTCATGTCTACATAGTTCTCGAACCCGTAGGGTCCGCACGCTTAACGTTTGATGATGATCGGTATTATGAGTTTATGTGTTTTGATGTACCGAAGGTAGTTCGGAGTCCCAGATGTGATCACGAACATGACGAGGATTCTTGAAATGGTTGGGACATAAAGATTGATATATTGGATGGATATGTTCGGACACCATAAGCGTTCTGGAAAAGTTTCGGATAAAACCGGATTGCCAGAGGGTTGCCGGAACCCTCTGGGGGATCTAATGGGCCTCTATGGGCCTTAGTGGGAAGAGAGGAAGGGCCAGGAGGGGCTGGCCGCGCGCCCCCCACCTTGGGTTCGAATTGGACTAGGGGAAGGGGGCGGCACCCCCCCTTTCCTTCCCTTCCCCCTCTTCCTTCCTTCCCCCTCTCTCCCTCTTGGTGGATTCCTACTAGGACTTGGAGTCCTAGTAGGATTCCCCTCTTGGGGGAGCGCCCTAGGGGCCTGCTGGCCTCCCCTTGCTCCTTTATATACAGGGGAGGGGGCACCCTACGACACACAAGTTGATTGTTTAGCCATGTGCGGTGCCCCCTCCACAGATTTCCACCTCAGTTATATCGTTCCAGTGCTTGGGCGAAGCCCTGCGCCGGTAACTTCATCATCACCATCAACACGCCGTCGTGCTGACAAAACTCTCCCTCGACCTTAGCTGGATCTAGAGTTCATGGGACGTCACCGAGCTGAACGTGTGCAGATCGCGGAGGTGTCATACCTTCGGTGCTAGGATCGGTCGGATCGTGAAGATGTATGACTACATCAACCGCGTTGTCATAACTCTTCCGCTTTGGGTCTACGAGGGTATGTAGATAATAATCTCCCCTCTCGTTCCTATGCATCACCTAGATAGATCTTGCGTCATCGTAGTAATTTTTTTGAAATTACTGTGTTCCCCAGCACGGCCTCTGTCGTTGTCAAAACCGGCAGATCTCGGGTAGGGGTCCCGAACTGTGCGTCTAAGGCGGATGGTAACAGGAGGCAAGTGACACAATGTTTACCTAGGTTCGGGCCTTCTCTATGGAGGTAATACCCTACTTCCTGCTTGATTGATCTTGATGAATATGAGTATTACAAGAGTTGATCTACCACGAGATTGTAGAGGCTAAACCCTAGAAGCTAGCCTATGGTATGATTGTTGTTGTCCTACGGACTAAACCCTCCGGTTTATATAGACACTGGAGGGGGCTAGGGTTACACGTAGTCGGTTACAAATGTAAGGAGATCTACATATCTCAGATCGCCAAGCTTGCTTTCCACGCCAAGAGAGTCCCATCCGGACACGGGACGAAGTCTTCAATCTTGTATCTTCGTAGTCCAACAGTCCGGCCAAAGGATATAGTCCGGCTGTCCGGATACCCCCTAATCCAGGACTCCCTCAGTAGGCCCCGAACCAGGCTTCAATGATGATGAGTCCAGCGCACAGATTGTCTTCGGCATTGCAAGGCGGGTTCTTCTCCAAATTCTGAATACTTATTTGAATAGTGTCCGGCTTCCCATAAATGTTCCAATCCTTGGCTTCTGCACCCAATACTGGAGATCCTCCACGCGTCGAGCGAATGCGAGAAGCCGGGGCATTTTTACAATTGCCACCCTAGCCATGTAGGCAAATCGCCTATTAAAGAGATGGGGATTCACAAATCTATATCATACCATCCTCCCACAGCGAGTATCCATCAGAGCACGCCTGGAAAACAATCCTATTCCAGCATGGCCAGTCGCCGCAGCTCCTCCTCTCGCCCCCGTAGCCCTAAGCCCGGTGATTGGAAGAAGTGTTCCGTCCCGCATAGCCAACTAGTGAAGCTACAGACCCAGGGATTTCTCCCCCCAGCGTATATGGTCCCCGTTCGAGCCGGGCTTGCCACCTGTAATGGCACAGAACAAGCAGAGAGCTTCCCCAATCCCTCCAAAGGGGAACGGGTATGCCTTGTCCCTCATTTATTAAGGGGACTGGGATTTCCAATCCACCCGTTCCTCCGCTGGCTCATGGAGTTCTACGGCCTCCAGCTGCATAATTTCACTCCTGCCTCTATTTTGCACATTGCTGGTTATGTCGCTCTTTGTGAACTGTTTTACGGGCTCTGGCTTTTGAGCTATGGAAGAGGCTATTCTGCCTCGTACCCTGTACACAGGAGGGGTCACTGTTTGAACTGGGCGGAGCTGAAATATGGCGCATCGCCAGGACCGGATATCTGTCCGGTACCCCGAAGAAGGCATCCGAAGGCTGGCCTTCAGAGTGGTTCTATATAGAGGACGTCCCTCTTCCGGATCCTATTCGGATCGGCCTTCCTGAGTTTAATAATGCTCCTCTGAAGAAACGCCTAATCTGGCGACCAAGGAGCCCTCAGGAGGAAGACGATAGAGACGTTTCTTACCTGATGAGCCGGATAAAGGTGCTGGCTCATAGGGACTGACTACAACCGGGTTATGTCAATATGCATTATGCGAGGGGTCCAGCCGCTTCAATACCGAGGCCGCCCAATGTGGGACTTTAACGGGGAAGACGATGCCACCCGCTGCGGCCGTAAGGGGCCGGACTCCGTTGTCGCTCTGGCAAAAACTCTATCCGGTATGTACAAGGGAGAGGAAGAGGAGTTCCCCCGCATCAAACCGCGAGACGGATTCTCCATGTACAATCCTCCGAGCTGGGTAAGCTGCCACTTGTCATGCCCTTCCCTTCCGCATTTCCACAATAAATGTTTCATTTTGCCCGTTCACCGCAGGAGCTGCGAAAGGCAGTAAGGGAGATAAATAGCCCATCTCCACAACTAGAGGAACCTGAACGGTCCCTCGACCCCGGTCTCCAGGAGGATCCTGACATATTCGTGGAGCTAATCGATAGGAAATTTTATCAATCAAGCCTTGATGGGGCCATGATGGCTGTTACAGCCGACTATCCGGGGCTACTGCCTGCCTCGCAGGTAAGTGAGATCAGGGTCCCAACCTTCGAGAAGTATTCCTTTCCACGCACCTTACCTTCCGTATCTGCACGGTGTCTTACAGGGAAGGTCCTCCGGACGCCATGCCGAGCCCGTGGCCAATTACCAGCAAGGGGTACCGAGGCCCGACAGGCTGAAAAGAAAAGCGGTTCTGACTGAGATGCCGGCACAGAGGTATGATATAAAACCTCGCTCCGTGGGTTTGTCTTTGAAAACATAATAACACCCATGTTTCTCAGAAGGAAAAATACTCGCCGGACTATATCCGGAGAAGTCACCGATCACGTCCCCACTAGCCGGGCTCCAGGGCTGGACACGGAGGCGGGGCACGCTTCGAATGTTCCTCCTACAGAGGATGCGGATAAAACCTCCACTATAAATTCCGAAGTGGAGAGCGCCATGAATCACAAGCGCCGCCGGGCCATACTCCGTGATGCTTGCTTCTGCCAAGAGGCATTTGAGGCCTTCAATTCGGGAGACGCGTACATCCGTGCTGCTCAAAATGGTCTTGCCAGAGCCACGGACCAGTATGTAAAGGATATACAGGTAAGAGAATTTGATGATTATATACATCATTAGCCCCCGAGACTTGAAACAGTTGGCACAACTGATTTAAGGATCATTATATGTGCAGGTTCTTACAGAGAAGAATACCCAATTGTCTCAAGAGCTGGAAGAGTGCAAGGCCCAGCTACGGGCCGCAGTGGCCGCATTGAAGGAGTCCGAGAAGGCCCCCTCTGGTAACACCTGCTTGAAAGAATGACAGGTACCATATAGGATGTAGCATGCATGCAATTTTGACAACAAATATTGGAGATGACCCCGGAGTGAATCCGGATGAGCAACATGTCATGCGGCGGCTAAAGGCTGGCGATCGCATGCTTACAAAGGTTAGGCAGGAAAAAACGATATCCAAGATGCCAATACCCAGCTGAGTGTGGAACTAAAGGATTTTGTGCCCAGCTGTCAGACTCCGTGAAGGAGAACAAGCGGCTTCGTCGCGGCATTTTCAGTAAGTGCTTGAACGAACTTTTAAAAGAGTTCGGCGAGGAAGCCCGCTAATAGAGTTATGTCTGCAGTATCTTTGACAGTCGCCCCGCGAACGACATGCCCGGGTCTGCGGGTGATCTTCTACCAGAGCTCTCCCAACTGCACGAACAAGTTCGACCGGTGATGCAAGGTATTGCCCAGGCCTTGTGGCCATCTGTCTCCCTACCCGAAGGCCTTGGAGGACTTGCAAAGAAGCTCAAGGGAGCGCGGCGGCGCTTCCGATTATGGAAGGTATCGACCTGCCGTCAAGGTGCCAGGGAAGCCTGGGCCATGGTGAAGACGCGGTATACCAAGGCTGACCCAAACCACATGGCCGAGGTCGGACCTGTGGGGCCTGATGGAAAGAAATCCCTGTCAGTTGGGTGTATCACCAAGTAGAGTTAGCCGCCAAGTATTCCCAACAGGATTGTAGGCTAGACAGCATGTTGGATGGCATAGAAGAAGAATTTAATCAGTCTAAGTGACTATGTAATTTGAATGACATGTAGAATGTCTCTAGCCGGATTGTAAATCATTTGTCATGGCGGACCTTTTCGCTTCAACCTCTGGACCCGATAGTCCGGAGTGTATCCGAATACCAAGCGCTTATGTAAAAAACCGGGGTATGCATGGAAACCAAGCGTAGGGGTCATAAGTGCTTGAATGCATAAGTACCCAACTAGTTATGTTATATTACATGGGTAGTAAGAAACATCTTCCAGGGAGAATAGTTCCGTTAAGGGTTCCTTTCCCTGGGTACGCATGCCCTAATGTGCATGTCTGAACTGCGAGAAGAGACGCAGGCGAAAACATCTGGGGGCAAGTGGAAAAAACAAAAAGTCATCTTTTATTCACCGACCGAATATTCCCATAAGAACGCTAGCTTCACCCAGTCTGAGGTACACATCCAGCTGACCCGACAGTAACAATCGCATAGGTGCTCCCCTTATTCCCTAGCCGAATTAACGGGAACGTAGGGCATAAATACAAGAGCCAGGCAACCCAGCTTGGCCAAAACCTAAGTCATATCGATGCATATAGTGGTGAAAAAAAGGGTACATGTGGAAGAATAACACATGTGCGGGGCATGAAGCCCATAAAATATTTAAGCTTCTGTATAGGAAGCCCCCAGGTATAATGAGCGCGGCTGGCGCATCAAGATTGTGTAGTCAAAAACACATGTTAGCCCTTCAAGGCCTTGAAAGAAAAAGGGGAAGCAAGAAAGAAAAGACAGATAACAAATGTATAAAAATTTGACAGAGGTAAGGAGACGAACACAGAGTCCGGCACTAGGCATAGAATCTTTGGAGTCTCGCTGTGTTCCATGGATTTGGCTCGAGGCGGTTGTCCAATGCATCCCGCAGACTGTACACTCCGCCGGTTAAGACCTGGTCAATAATGAAGGGACCCTCCCATTTGGGCTTGAGCTTGTCCTTTTTCTTTTCCAGTAGGCGTAGAACGAGTTCGCCAACGTTATAAGTTTTGGCCCGTACTTCTCTGCTTTGGTATCTTCTAGCCTGTTGCTGGTAGAATGCGGAACAAGCTTTTGCAACGTCACGCTCCTCCTCGAGGGCGTCCAAACTGTCCTGCCAATCGAGCTCGGCCTCTCTCTCTTCATACATGCGCACTCGAGGTGAGTCATGAATTATGTCGCAGGCGTAACCGCCTCAAAGGCCGTGCATACACCATAAAGAATGGTGTGTATCCGGTAGTGCGATTCGGCGTGGTCCGCAGCCCCCAGAGTACAGAGTCGAGCTCCTCTACCCAATGCGTGTTAGATTCCTTTAAGGATCGCACTAATCTGGATTTGATGCCGCTCATGATAAGACCATTTGCGCGTTCGACTTGACCGTTAGTTTGTGGATGATAGACAGAAGCGTAATCAAGCTTGATACCCATGTTGCTGCACCATATTTTCACCTCGTTGGCAGTGAAGTTCGTGCCGTTGTCAGTGATGATGCTATGGGGGACACCATAACGGTGTACAATCCCGGATATAAAGTCTATCACTGGTCTGGATTCGGCTGTTTTAACAGGTTTGGCTTCTATCCATTTGGTGAATTTATCCACCATTACCAGTAAGTATTTTTTCTTATGGGTTCCCCCTTTAAGGGGGTCCAACCATGTCCAGCCCCCAGTCCGCAAAAGGCCAGGTAATGGGGATTGTTTGTAGGGCGACGGGTGGCATATGGCTTTGCTTTGCAAAGAACTAGCAACCGACGCAGCGTTGGACCAAGTCATGTGCATCTGCTCGGGCCGTCGGCCAATAAAATCCAGTACGGAAGGCCTTACTTACGAGGGCCCGGGCTGCGGCGTGGTGGCCACCGAGTCCGGCGTGAATTTTTGCCAGAAGCTTCCGCCCTTCCTCTTGCGATATGCACCTTTGAAGGACTCCGGTAGTGCTTTTCCTATAGAGCTCTCCCTCGTGGACCTTGTAGGCTTTAGATCGTCGCACAATGCAGCATGCCTCATTTTGGTCCTTGGGAAGTTCCTGCCTGGTCAGGTAGGCCAGGAATGGTTCAGTCCATGGGGCGATGACGACCATTATTGCATGGGCTGAAGGTGTTATTTCGGTGGCGGAGCCGCCGATTATGTCAGAGTGTTCGGTATCTGGCGTTGTAGCCGGGTCCGGACTGTTGTTGCTTGTTTCCCCTTCCCATGCCACGGATGGCTTCAACAACCTTTCCAAGAATATGTTGGGTGGGACCGGATCGCGCTTAGCACCGATACGGGCAAGAACGTCCGCCGCCTGATTGTTTTCCCGGGCTACATGGTGCAATTCGAGCCCCTCGAACCGAGCTGACATCTTGAGTACGGCATTGCAATAAGCCGCCATTTTCGGATCTTTAGCGTCGAAGTCTCCGTTTATTTGGCATATTGCAAGGTTCGAATCCCCGTGCACCTCCAGATGTTGAATGCCCATGGAGACTGCCATCAGGGGACCATGTAACAGGGCCTCGTATTCGGTGGCATTGTTGGAGTCTCAGATATCTGATTTGGAGTACATATTGGATCAGTATCTCTGGTAGGGGACGTCGAGATTGACGCCAGACCGCCAACATTTTAGAGCCGTCAAAGTGCATAATCCAATTGGAGTATGCGCCAGATTCCATAGGGAGTTCGGCTGTCCATTCATGACGAAATCAGCCAATACCGTGACTTAATAGCTCACGAGGTTTATATGTTATGTCAAACGGGAGGAGCTCTATGGCCCATTTGGCAATCCGGCCTGTGGCGTCGCGGTTGTTTATTATGTCGTTCAGTGGCACTTCAGAGGCCACTATGATTGAACACTCTTGAAATAGTGTCGTAGTTTCCGGGATGCCATGAATACCGCATACGCTATCTTTTGATAATGCGGGTACCGTGATTTGCATGGGGTAAGGACAGTGGATACATGATATACCAGCCTTTGAAGGGGGAATTTATGTCCGTCCGTTTCTCATTCGACGACGAGTGTTGCGCTTACGACTTGATGAGTCGCTGCTATATATAGCAGCATCGGTTCGCCAATGTTTGGCGCGGTCTGGATTGGGTTGGTGGCCAGTACGGATTTTATTTCTTCCAGTCCGGCCGTGGCAGCATCCGTCCACTCGAAGTGTTCTGTGCACCGAAGAAGGCGATAAAGGGGTAGTGCCTTTTCTCCTAATCGGGAGATGAAGCGACTTAAGGCCGCAACGCATCCAGTTAACTTCTGGATTTCCTTGAGGTCTGTTGGGATGGCCAATCGTGACAGGGCTCGGATTTTAGCCGGGTTTGCTTCAATCCCTCTACTGGAGACCATGAAGCCCAGGAGCTTTCCGGCGGGTACGCCGAAAACGCATTTTTTCGGATTGAGCTTGATGTCATATGTTCGGAGGTTGTTGAACGTAATCCTCAAGTCGTCTATTAAAGAGTCTATGTGTCTGGTTTTGACGACCACATCGTCTACTTATGCTTCCACTGTTTTGCCGATTTGCTTTTTCAGGCATGTCTGAATCATGCGTTGATATGTTGCACCGGCGTTCTTAAGCCCGAAAGGCATTGTGTTGAAACAGAAGGGGCCGTATGGCGTGATAAACCCTGTTGCGGCTTGGTCGGACTCGGCCATCTTGATTTGGTGGTAGCCGGAGTATGCATCAAGGAAGCACAATGAGTCGTGTCCCGCGGTGGCGTCGGTAATTTGATCGATGCGGGGGAGGGGGAAGGGATCCTTTGGGCAAGCTTTATTGAGGTCTTTGAAGTCGACGCATAAGCGCCAGGATTTGTCCTTCTTTGGTACCATCACGAGGTTTGCTAGCTAGTCCGGGTGTTTTATTTCTCTGATGAATCCGGCCTCCAATAACTTGGCTAGCTCCTCGACCATAGCTTGTCGCTTAGGTTTGGAGAAGCGTCGAAGAGTCTGCTTGACCGGCTTGAACCCTTTTAGAATGTTGAGGCTATGCTCGGCCAACTTGCGTGGGATTCCTGGCATATCTGATGGGTGCCAGGAGAATATATCCCAGTTCTTGTGCAGGAACTCCCGTAGTGCGGCGTCCACATCGGGGTTTAACTGTGCCCCAATTGAGGCTGTTTTGGTAGGGTCCATTGGGTGGACTTGGAATTTGACTATTTCGTTCGCTGGTTTGAAAGAGGTGGACTTGGATCTCTTGTCGAGTATCACATCGTCCCTGTCCACGGTCGAGCGTAGCACGGTTAACTCCTCTGCCGCTAGGGCTTCGCATAGTGCCTCGAGGGCTAGTGCGGATGTTTTGTTTTCGGCGCGGAGCGCTATGTCCGGATCACTAGCTAGAGTGATGATTCCATTGGGCCCAGCCATTTTGAGCTTCATGTACCCGTAATGGGGTATAGCTTGGAAGATCATAAATGCCTCCCGCCCTAGAAGGGCATGGTATCCGCTACTGAACGGGGCCACTTGGAATGTTATTTCTTCGGACCTGTAGTTATTCGGTGTGCCGAATACCACATCTAGTGTGATTTTCCCAGCGCAACGTGCCTCCCGACTAGGGATGATTCCTCTAAAGGTTGTGCTTCTTTGCTCAATGCGGTTCCAGTTTATTTCCATTTTGTGAAGAGTTTCCTCGTAAATGAGGTTTAATCCGCTGCCGCCGTCCATGAGCACTTGGTGAGCCGAAAGCCGTCCACAATTGGACTAAGGACTAATGCGGCTGGTGCTCGGGCTGTTCGGCGTTTAGGTTCGTCACTGGAATTGAAGGTGATAGCCGTGTCACTCCATGGATTTATTGCTGCCACCTGGTAGATCTCGGCAAGGCTGCGGAGTGCTCACTTGCGCCTATTATTTGAGGCAAATGTCTCGAAGACTGTTAAGACCGTATTGTAATTCGAGGGATGTTGTTCTGTGGTGTTTTGAATGAGGAGATCCTCACCGCTCTTAGCAACCTGCCGGAGTACCCAACATGCTCTAAGGCTGTGCGTTGGTGTGGTATCCACCGTAATGTGAATTTTGCAGGGTCCGTTAAGCCATCCCTCCAATACGGTTCCGTGCCCTGTAGTGGGCTTTTGCTTTTTTGTGATTGAATCGGGTGACTTATGGGGGTGCACCCTTTTTGTTTGGACTGGGTATTTAGCCAAAGCCGGATTATCCTAAAACTCTGTTTCGGTTTTCCAGGCGCTCTCCATCGCACAGTACTTCCATACTATGGCCGCCAAGTCAGCGAAGTGTGCTATGTTGCGGCGGCTTATGGCGTTAAGGATTCCCTTGTCAGTGCAATTATTGCAGAAGAATGAAATTGCGTCCTCCTCTCGACAGTCCTTGACCTTGTTCATTACAAGGAGTAATCTGGTGCAATAGTGATGTACTGTTTCCTGGGGCTCCTGTCTAATGTGGGAGAGATCGCTTGTATCTGGGTGGGTGGGCGGATTTAAGTCCGAACCCTGACCCGATCTGCGACCCGGGGGCATGGGAGTTTTCGATCTTGGAGGTTCGGGCTCCGGGATGTCTCCTGATAGGTCTGGCCCACTACCTGATTCTAAGTTCAAGGCTTGGGGGATGTCCTTCCGTGTACAGGTATCCGGCTCGGACAGCTCTGGAATCCGGACATAGCTTGTGTCGGATTTCGGGTTCCGGCAGACCCTTGAGGTTCGAACACTGGGGTGCGCGGGGAGATCCAACCCTCCACCGTCTCGTACCTCGCCGAATTGCAGGGACCTAAACTACTAAACGAACAACACAAGAGACACAAGATTTATACTAGTTCGGGCCACCGTTGTGGTGTAATACCCTACTCTAGTTTGTGGTGTGGTGGATTGCCTCTTGGGCTGATGAAGAACAGTACAGGGAAGAACAGCCTCACGAGGGTATGTTCTTGGTGGGTGTGATGAACTGCTAGGTGGTGTTCAGTTGCTCTAGCTACTGGTTCCTTGGTGAGGATTCCGATCTCATACCGGGGGGCCGATCCCCCTACCCTGGGGGTGGCTACTCTTATTTATAGGCTAAGGCCCTGGGCCTCTTCCCAAATATTGAGCGGGAAGGGCGCCAACAATTGGCCATTTTGAAGGGGAACATCGGGTACACTTATCCTGACTAAAGTTGGTCCTCGC
Organism: Aegilops bicornis; assembly: GCA_021605145.1. NCBI lineage: Eukaryota > Viridiplantae > Streptophyta > Magnoliopsida > Poales > Poaceae > Aegilops > Aegilops bicornis. The sequence goes on from CM038674.1 coordinate 496,960,251, forward strand.
CTGCCAAAGGCTCTGGTGATGACGCCTGCTTGGGCTCCACGATGACTCCCTTCCAGCCGTTGGGGCTGGTCTTGGTCTTGTTGCACCGAAACGGATGCCTTTGCTTGATGCTCTCGCCTGCACTTGCTCCCTTTGCACCAAAGAGGAAAGGAGGACACTGCGCGGGCTGGCGCCCTTGGTCGTCATGGCTTGCGTCATGGGCACCTCGCGAGGTACCCTGCCTTGAACTCTCTGCCTCCTCATGAGCCAACCCGACGAGGCCGTGCTCGAGGAAGCTCCTTGTCGTCCACCCATGAGGCTTGGCCCCTCGCGAGGGTCTTGAGCTTATGCGTTGATGAAGATGGGCTGTCCTGGGCCTCCTTTGAGCCACGCTGCAGTGTGCAAGTCCGGGGACCCCTGCTCCTTAACGCCGACAAGAGCCCCGGGCCCACGGCACGCCCGAACTTGGCCGAGCAGAGAGGCGAAAGGACAAGTGCGAAGCGTCGCGGGCCCCAACAGCCTGCGGCCTTGGGCGCCGCATGGCGGTTGATTGGACGCGTGCGCCTCTGCAACCGCGTGGGTTGATAACAGAGCGGCATCTTCCTTGCCTCCTTTACTTTCGCCAGTTGCTGCTCAGATCCCCTTTCCTGCGCCTCTCCTCTCTGCTTCCAAGATCTTCAGATCCACTTCGCCTGCGTGCCCTAGCCAGTCATGGCTCCTCGCCAAACCCCGGCCGGAGCCTGGTACTCTCCTGCCTTGGACCCGCCAAATGTGTCAGCGGCGAGCCTCGCCCTGGTGCGGCGGATGGCGGAGGCGCAGGGCGTCAATGGAGCGGGAGCGTTCAAGGCCCGCCGCCCCTGAGGGTCGGGGGAGTACCTTCTACCCGTTCTTCGTGAGCGCCATCATTGCTGGTCTGGTGCCTCCTTTTTCTGAGTTGTTCTTCTCCGTCCTCCGCCATTACAACATTCAAGCTCTGCACCTCCATCCCAACTCCGTCCTTCTTCTGGCAATCTTCTCCTACTATTGTGAGGCCCATGTTGGGGTGAAGCCCTCGGTGGCCTTGCTGCGCCACTACTTTTTCCTCCGAACCTCCGTGGTTCCGCCTCAGGCGTCTGAAGCTTCATCGCATAAGGCGTAGCCATCACCATTTCAAACCCTGGGAAGCGGATTGAGGGCTTCAGGAGCAAGTGGGTCTTGGTGGATGCTGGGCGCATCCACCCTCGGCTGATCCTGCCCACGGAGCCCGCCGAGAGCTCCGACGACTGGTCCCGAGCGGAGCTTCGGGATCCCCGCGCGAAGCTGGTGCTGGAGAAGATGGATGCAGATCTGAAGCCGGCCAACGCGCGGGCGGGCGGTCCGACTGCAAGGCTGCTGAGGGAGTTCTGGAGCACCAACTGCTCCGCTTCGCCAAGATTTCGCTTAGATGTGGAGGCCTCACTCGAGCCCCGTGGCCCTGGCCAGCGGGGATCTGGCGACGGTCCTCCAGTCCTTGGTTGGGGGCGATGTGGCGAGACTGGAGGGCGCCCCCGCGCCCTTGTTCCTTCGTGAGGATTGGGAGCGGGTAGTGGGGCCCATGCCCATCTTCAATGGGGACGGGCCCGTGCCCATGGAGGCTCCGGAGGACCTGGTGGACGTGTCCTCTTCCGACTCCAGCGAAGAGGTGGAGGAAAGAGAGCCAGGAGAGGGGGTTGATTCGGGGGCGGAGTCAAGGGCTCCTCCCCTGTGGCGCAGGTCCCACGTTCTCCACCTCCCCGAGAGTGACGACGACGAGGATGAGGGTGAGCGGGGAGGCAGAAGCCTGCCCCCGATCCCGAAGAAGGACCGGACTAGGCTGGTCCCCCGCGGGGCTGCCCCGGCCCCGGGGTGATCCGCAGACGCGCCTCCTGCTCCTGGTCCCCTTGAAGCTGATCCCTGCAGCCGGCTCTCGGGCTTCAAGTATGGCCGGAGGCTGCTCGAGTCCACCAGCGACGACCTGTAAGTGCCTGCTTCCCGCCTTGATTATTGCTCTGTCGACGAGATCTGACGTCCATGTTCTTCGGCCAGGCCAGCGCCCGCGGCGAAGAAGCTGAAGGGGGCTCCTGAGGCCCCACCTGCGGGCGGTGCCTCTGCCTCAAAAGAAGATGATCCTGACGCCCATGCCTCTCCCCGCCTGCAAGGCCCTCGCGAGGCTGGTGAGCCACAGGGCAAGCTCACTTTGACCCCAGCGACTCCGGAGGTGCCCTTGCTTGGCGCTGCCTCCACTGCTGCCGTGGCGCCCGGGTTCCGCCTCAGTATGCGATGGTTACGCCACCGCCATCTCCTCCTACTCCACCAACTGATGTCTCCGACTCCTCCCACTGCCCTGGATCGTCTTGCCGCTGAATTGGACCGATTCTTGCGAGATCTTCTGGCGCCGACCCTCGCTTGGTGGCCCAGCGCTTGGAGCTAGCCTCCGCTGGATTCGGCCCGGCGCTTGATTCGGGCGGCGCTGGTCTGTGCCTCGACGGCTTCTGACGAGGAGAAGCGAGCTGTTCGTGAGGCGAAGGTAGCCCACGATGCTGCCTTTGGGGAGGCAGCAAGATCCAAGGTCAGCTGTGAGACACCTTTGGAGGGCGAAAAGGGCTCTGCAGAACCAGCTTGCCGAGGAGGCCCGCCGCCAGAGCAGGAGGAAAGCATGAAGGCTCATGAGGCGGCCGCCAAGGACCGTGAGGCAAAGCTGAAGAAGCGTCGTGACCGCCTAGGCGCTACTGGAGCGAGGAACCGGAGGCGAGGAAGGTCGAGCTGGACGACAAGGCGCGGGTTCTTGCCAAGATCGCGTGGCCTTCATGGATATGGAGGTGAAGGCTCGCGCCTTGCTGAGGGAGCTTTACGATAGCGGCCTGGAGAGCCCACTGGCCGGCGTAGAGGACGGCCCCGCCAAGCTGCTTCCCTTCCTGGTTCGCGCTCATGAAGATGTCTCCCTTGGTCTTGGCCCCACGGCTGAGGCCGAGGCGCGTGTCTTGTCTTCCGCGGCATTGACGCGGATCCTCACCCACATCTATCTTCGCGATCCCAGCATCGACATGGACAGCTTCTGGCCGGAGCCGAGCGGCGAGCATGTAGCTGCCACGCCGAGGCTGTGAAGGGTCGCCATGGAGGCTCTGTTAGAAGTTCCGGCCTTGACACCAAGCCAAAGCGAGGCGCTGCCACGGCCTCTTGCTTCACGAGGCGAGCCCACTCCGCGCTGCTCCTCCGCCGACAAGTGACTCCGTTGTGGCTCCTACATTGCTTTTAATTCCTGCACATGTATCATGCCTCGAGGAGGCGTTTAAACTTGTGTTTGGTATTGCGATAACAGTGTGGACTGTAATATTTGCTTTTGAATTCCTTGAAATTTGTGCTTCCTACTTGCTTTATGTTCTACGCCGTGAGCAGAGTCTACCCAAGATACCTCAGCCGCCATTAGCCCCGACCGGAAACCAGGACGGGACCAAGGAGTGAGGGGCTACGCGACAAGTTAGGCTCCTAGGTCGCGATGCTCAGGAGTCCCCCTTGGCGCACGAACAGCAAGTAGGGAGGTGAGGCAAGCGGATCCACCGTTCTACGTGTCACGAGCCCGCCCCGCGCATACCTCAACCGCCGTTAGCCTTTCGGAACTAAGGGGTGAGGGGCTACGTGACCAGTTAGGATCCTGAGTCATGATGCTCAGGAGTCCCCCTTGACGCTCAAACGACATTCATACCTTGGCTCTGCTTGGGGAGTGACGTGCGACGAACCAGGCCCGAGGGGCCTGGCTGGGTGGCATGCGTCTGGGCGTGACCCAGGCGCAGCCCCCGTGCCCAGCCCCCTCAGGCGGCGCTCCCGAGGGGAGGCGTTGCGAGGCGGACACCGAGCTCTAGGCTCCACGAGGTTGATGCGACCGGAGGCCACCCTCGGTTGTTTATCACCCGGTCAGCATAAGCGCTTCCGCATGCGTGACGGGCATAGCCGCTCCTCGGCGATGTCGTCGGCCGGAGCATGGTGCTTCCAACTGGAGCGTGGGAGGGGCTCCCCTCCGGGAGGAGCCCCGGGGCCTATACAGCCCCACCACGACACGTGGTCGCACGGTAGGGCTGGACGAAGTGTATCTGGGCACCCGTGAGCAGTAGCGGGACTCACGAGGCCCTACCTCAAAGGCGGGTTGCGCTGGCTCTGGGCCTTATCTTGAGTGTGTTCCTGCAAATTTGGCCGGATGTCGGTGCTCTCGTCTTGGTTCCGGCTCTCGGGTTGGTCTCGGCCGTCGGCAAGCCAGGTCGCGACGCCATGGACAAGACCAGAGGGTGATGGCCGGAGAGCCGGTAGGAGCCCTGAGTCGCGATGCTCAGGCACCCCCCCTTTAACGCGCAAGCTGGGTTAGATGACGAAACTCTACATTCTCGGGTCCCGGCTCTCGGGCTGGTCTCAGCCGTCGCTGGCAAGCCAGGTCGCGATGCCATGGACAAGACCAGAGGGTGAGGGCCGGAGCCGGTAGGAGCCCCAGTCGTGATGCTCGGGCACCCCCCTTTAGCAGCGCAAGCTAGGTCGATCTGACAACTCTACATCCTCGGGTCCGGCTCTCGGGCTGGTCTCGGCCGTCGGCGGCAAGCCAGTCGCGATGCCATGGACAAGACCAGAGGGTGAGGGCCGGAGAGCTGGTAGGAGCCCGAGTCGCGATGCTCGGGCACCCCCTTTAGCAGCATAAGCCGGGTTAGATGACGAAACTCTCGTCCTCGGGTCCCGGCTCTCGGGCTGGTCTCAGCCGTCGTTGGCAAGCCAGGTCGTGATGCCATGGACAAGACCAGAGGGTGAGGGCGGAGAGCCGGTAGGAGCCACGAGTCGCGATGCTCGTGCACCCCTTTAACGTGCAAGATTCCGCCACCCGGAAAAGGCACCAAATAACAAGCATGGTGGAGCGAGAGCATAATCCTAAGGAAAAAGTAGGAAGGATACATGCAGCTGGGGTCGGCCGAAGCGGCTTGGGATGATGCAGCCCGAGGGGCGCCCCCAACAGGATAGTCTAACGACATGAAATAAAAGGGATACATGCCGCAGGGACGGACCCACTCGGCCTGGGAATAATGCGGCCCTGAAGGCGCTCCCAGCCAGAAATAAAACTTAAAGATGTCACCTGGTGATGTTGGGGATGAAGGGGTGTTGGTGTAGCAGACTCGGTGGGCTACAGGAGCCGCTCCTCACGAGCCCCTGTGCCCGAGGCCTCGGGAGGCTCCGAGGCGTTGGCGGCTCCTCATGGGCCATCTCCATCTCCGCCAGGCTGCAGGCGTGCGACCTCTTGAGCCTCCAGGATGGTCCTCATGAGACGCTGGTGCGCAGCAGCCGCGTTTGGCAGGCTATAAGGCATGCGTACGTAGCTGTGGGGCAGACCCTCGCAACGTCCCACTCGCGAGGGCCAGAGGCCCTCTTGAGATGCGGCACGGTTGAGCCCTGGTATGTCGATGCAGACGCGCAACCCACCATCCTCGCCTGGATGGGGGCCACAGTGGTAGTGGCGGCTGCCCTCATGACCCTTGACTCCTGTAGCTCCTGAATGGCCTTGCTGACGAACTCTTGAGGGTTCTGCCCTCCTGGTCTTGCTCTTGCTTGCGGGAAACATCCTTCGAAACACGCCTCCACGTGGTACCCAAGCGCCTCCCTCGAGACCTTGGCGAGGTCGGCGGCCCTCCAGGGGAGAGCCCCTGAGCCCTGCGTGAGGAGGGCGCCAGGCGCGCTTCCCTACGCAATGGAAGGAGGCTCCCCCTGGCCCGGTGTGGGCCCTGAGGGGCCTGTCTCTTGAAGAGCCGGGCCGGTCGATGTCTTCTTCTTCTTGGGTGCGGCCTCGGGAGGCCTCCTGCTGCTGTGGTCTGGGTCTTCCAGCGATGCGCCTGAAAGGCTCGCTCCAGGGAGCACATCGTCTCTCTCTTCACAGGGCACCGTGATGACCCCGCCGCTTCCTGGCATCTTGAGGATGTTGTAGCCATGGTGGGTCACGGGCATGAATTTGGCCAACGCTGGGTACCCGAGGATGGCGTTGTACGGCAGGAGAATGTGGGCGACGTCGAAGTCGATGAGCTCGGTGTGGTAGTTGTCGCTAGCCCCGAAGGTGACAGGAAGGCGGACCTGCCCGATCGGGACCGTGGTGTCGTCTGTGACTCGGAGAAAAGGCTTGGTTGGCTGAAGGCTGGTATCAAGGCACTTGAAGATTGTTGAATGTCTCCACGGACGGGGCGTTGAGCCCTGCTCCACCGTCGATGAGGGTCTTGGTGACTAGCACGTTCTTTGATGATTGGGGAACAAATCATCGGGAGAACTCCGGCTGTGGCTGCGCACTTGAGCTGATCCACTGAGCTGAACGTGATGGCGCACGCCGACCACCTGAGAGGGCGCGTGGCCTCGAGCTTGGGGAGGACTGCATCGCGGGCGAACTGCTTGAAGATGCGCTGAGAGGCTGGGGCTTGAGCTCCGCCCAGGATGCAGGCGATCGCACGCGCTTCCTGGAAGCCCCCAGCCCCCTCGTCCTGATGACAGTCTTCAATTCTCCTTGGCGGCGGCGGCAGCGGAGGGAGGCATGCGTTCCCCTGCGGCGATCCTCGCGAGGCTGATCCCTCCAGCCCCCCTCGCGAGGTGGGTCTTGCCAGCGGTCCTCGCGAGGTTGGTCGCGCCTCCCTTGGCGCGGGCCGCGGTCTTCCCAGCGTCCTGCATTCCTTCCTTCTCGTCGGCCATAGCCCCGGTCGCTGCGCTCAGGGCGTCTACCGACCCTTCCTTCACGTACGGCCCGGAGTTCTTGGCATTCATTAGTGTTGTGGGTGTGGAGGTCGTGGTACACGCAGTACCGGATGCCCTTGGAGGACTCGGGCTGATCTCTGCCTCGCTTGGTGTCTGGTTCGGCTGCGAGCACGGCAGCCCCCTTGCGCTTCACGTCCTTGGCCTTGGACTTCTTCTCTTCGGGATCCGCGGCAGGCAGCTCGAGGAGGGAGAGGCGCCCCTCCTCAGGCCTGGCGCACTTGATCGCCAAGTTGAATAGCTCCAAGGAGGTGCACAGATCTTCATGCATCGCCAGCTCCTCCTTCATCTTGACGTCGCGCCGCCCGTCGGAGAAAGCGAGATGATGGCCTCCTCCGTTACCACAGGGATCTTGAGTAGCGTTGTTGAAGCTGGATGTACTTTGCGGGGTTTCCCGGCTGCTGCTTGATTCGGCGCATGTAAACTTCGGCAGGTGGCGGTCGCGATACCACCAAGTTGGCGATGAAGCGGGTTTGCATCTCGGTCCAGGAAGAGATCGTGCCTGAGGCCAGATTCAGGAGCCAGGTGCGGGCTCCGTCCTTGAGCGCCATGGGAAACCAGTTCGCCATGACCTTTTCATCCCCGTTGGCAGCCTCGAAGCCCAGCTCGTAGAGCTGGAGGAACTCCGTAGGGTCAGCTGTGCTGTCATAGCGAGGAGGCAGGTCTTGCTTGAACTTGGCGGGCCACGCGACGCTGCGCATCTCGGAGGTGAAGGCGCCGCAGCCCGCCGTGGCCGCGGGGGGCCTCGGACGGCAGAGGGCTTGGTCTTGTGGGCCTCCCTGCGCCGCGGCTGGGGGCAGCGCAAGGTCGTGGACGTCTTTGGAGCGGGAGCGCTGGGCAGCTTCTTCTTGAGCGAGGAACTTCTTGACAGCTCTGCTCTTGCAGCGCGGCGCTGGCCGGAGCAGGTTTCGCCCAGGACCCGCAGCGCCTTGGGCTAGGGCGCCTTCTTGGGGAGGAGGCGGCCGAGGCGCCCGGTGCTTCATCGCCAGCCAGCGAGGCAGGGTGCGGTGCCGAGGCCAGACGGCGAGGTCGCATCTGTGCGCCAGACGAGCTTCGGCGACTCGGTCGAGCCATTCTTCGTAGACGTCATCGACGGGGCAGTAGCGCAGGAGCTCGTTAGCCGCGATAAGTGCAGCTCGGGCCTCCATGGCCGCGTGGGGTGCGCGTGATGAAGAACCAGTGGGGGTGAGCAAAGGCGTGGCGGTGCAGCCGTCCCGCCTCATGGGCCAGTCTTTGGGGCGATGCTTGCTGCTCGTTCCCCGCCCGGGCCGATGGCGGCGTTAATGGCGGTGACGGGAACGACGAAGCGCCCGCCGGCAGGGCTGTCAGGCGACATGGGAGGCGAGGGCGGCTCGGCGCTTCGAAGCCCGGCAGGCGTCGAACATGGTTGCGGTGGTCGGGGAAGAACAAAGCGACGAAAAGGCGATTCCGGCGCACCCCTACAGCGCGCCAAATGTCGGATTTCGGGTTCCGGCAGACCCTTGAGGTTCAAACACTGGGGTGCGCGCGGAGATCCAACCCTCCACCGTCTCGTACCTCGCCGAATCGCAGTGACCTAAACTACTAAACGAACAGCACAAGAGACACAAGATTTATGCTAGTTCGGGCCACCGTTGTGGTGTAATACCCTACTCTAGTTTGTGGTGTGGTGGATTGCCTCTTGGGCTGATGAAGAATAGTACAGGGAAGAACAGCCTCGCGAGGGTCTGTTCTTGGTGGGTGTGATGAACTGCTAGGTGGTGTTCAGTTGCTCTAGCTACTGGTTCCTTGGTGAGGATTCCGATCTCATACCGGGGGGCCGATCCCCTACCACAGGGTGGCTACTCCTATTTATAGGCGAAGGCCTGGGCCTCTTCCCAAATATTGAGCGGGAAGGGCGCCAACAATTAGCCATTTGAAGGGGAACAATGGGTACACTTATCCTGACTAAAGTTGGTCCTCGCTTGCCAAAGGCTCTGGTGATGACGCATGCTTGGGCTCCACGATGACTCCTTCCAGCCGTTGGGGCTGGTCTTGGTCTTGTTGCACCGAAGCGGATGACTTTGCTTGATGCTCTACTGCGCTTGCTCCCTTTGCACCAAAGAGGAAAGGAGGGGCTGGCAGCAGTGGCGCCTCGATCGCGCCCTTGGTGCGTCATGGCTTGCGTCATGGGCACCTCGCGAGGTACCACCTTGAACTCTCCGCCTCCTCATGAGCCAACCTGACGAGGCCGTGCCTGAGGAAGCTCCTTGTCGTCCGCCCCGCGAGGGTCTTGAGCTTGAGTTGATGAAGATGGGCTGTCCTGGGCCTCCTTTGAGCCACGCCGCAGGCCGCAAGCAGGCAAGTCTGGGGACCCCCGTTCCCAGAACGCCGACAGCTTGTCCTCAAGATTGAGGGAAAATTACCGCATTATTCCTCCACCACTGTAACACCCTGGATGTAAACTTCCCTTTTTGGGCAATATATCAACTTGACCTCATCCATTTCTTGTGAGTTTTGTCATGCTTGGCTTCATGTTGTTTGGTTATGTGGGTTTTTCTCTTTTCCTTTGTTTTGCTCTTTTACCATATTGCATTTGTGCCTCTTGTCATCTTGCATTTCCTTCTTATCATGTGTTGGTGGTGATCTCTCACCTGTTGTGTTGTGGCATGTGCCATTCTCTTTTGCATTACCATCTCCTCCTTCCCTCTACTTCTTTCCTTTTCAAGTGCCATATATTTCCTTTCCAAATTAATGTTCATCTTCTCCCTGCTAATCTTGCTCTTTGCACTAAACCTCTGCCAAATATCTCCTCATTTGAAGTTGTTATGGTCAGGTTCAAAAATGGCACAAGTTTGAAATATTTCCAAACTTGCATTATTTTTCTACCTTTAAAAATGTCCATTACAATTTATTTAAATAGTGGAGAATTCCAGGAGTTTGGGGATATTTTTCCTTTCACTCAAACTCTTTTCAATCATTTACATACTTTCTTTTCTCTTCCTTTTGATTTTTTTTAAAGGGGAGAAGAGAGGAGGCAGCAGCAGCAGTGGCAGCCCAGCTACACCTCCCCACCTGGGCCCCGGCCACTCCGAGCCGGCCCAGCTCCCCTCAGCCCCGCAACTCAGTGAGAGGCGCGCCAGCCCGCTCGCTCCCTCCTCCTGCCTTCGCGCACCCGCAGCTCCCCTTACCCCCGCTAGCGCCCGTCCACGTGGCAGCCTTGAGCCCGCCTGGCAGCGTCGTCATGCCTCTCACCCACCTTTCCCTCTTCCTCTCGCCATCGCCATGGGGACCCGGCACGAGGGAGCGTGAGCTCGCCCGTCGCCCTAGCCCCTACTTATCCCTCTCGCGTGTCCAACCGAACCCTAGGGTTCCCTCTCCCTCTACGCCGCCGCCGCCAGTAAGGGAACCACCCGATTCGCCGCCCGCTTTCGGTCCCGGCGCATCTGAGCGTGCCTCATCGCCGGGCGTGCTCTCCGGCCACCCCAACCATCCGTACCCTGTCCATCTTCTTCCTCGTCGTCGTCTTCATCCACGGCGTCGACTCACGGGGCCCGGATCGCCAAGTTCGTCGGCCTTCTGCTTGGTCTTCTTCTCGGTCAGGTTCGGCGAAGTTCAGAGCACGACGCCTTCGCCCGTCAGCCCGTCTCCGTCGCTGATTTCTTGTCCTAGGGTAAGGAGGTATACACTACTTCCTCCCTGCTCCTCCCTGTCGCCGTTAGTTCACCTTAAGCGCAGTTTCCGGCCCGTGGTCTTATCGCGCTTCGGCGTGCTCCGGCATGTCCGTAGTTGTTGGGTTCAGAGTTGTTTTGGCAGCGTGTATGCCGCTATCCCCGCTCGGGCTTGTCCTTCTTGCTCTGTGGTGCCCTCTCGTGCGTACCCAGTTTATGCGAGGGCGCAGAGCCCTGTAGCCGCCGTTGCCTCGCCCGGCGTCGTCGTTCGTTGTCTCTTGCCTCGAGTAGGGCCTGGCAGTTTTGGTCAAGTAGGCAGCGTCCCGGATCCTACCGACTCCCCTAGCCTAGCCGAGCTGGTTGACCCCCCGCTCTCTCACCGCGGCGACCTGGGTTCGAATCCCAGGCGCGCCCCCTTTTTTTATTTTTTTTATTTATTTCTTCTATTTGTTTCTATCAGCAGTAGCAGCAGTTAAGGGGCCGAAGCCCTTCCCTGTCAGTCGCAGCCGCCTAGCCCAGTGGCTGTTGGTGCCGAGCCACACCGGGGAGACCCGGGTTCGACTCCCACGCGCGCGCCCCCTTTTGTTATTTTCCTCTAAGGGGATTTATAACAGTAGACTCTATGACAGTAGGGCCCCACCATGTCAGCCTCTCAGCGCCCTCCTCCTTCTATTTTTTTTCCCTTACCCCCGCGGTTTCCGTGTCTGTTTAGCCCCTCTTTCCATGTCGAGGCAAGTCCATTTGGACATTTCCAAATCTGGAATTTGCCATTTACATTAACTTCCAGTTTAGGCAGGTTATGACTTAGTGCATTTGTGATGATTTCTATGCTGCAACCCTAACATATTATATATGTTTTTGGGGTAGAAAAATCCCACAAACTCAGTGGTGGCATTAGTTTCTGCATTTGAGCAAGTTCATGTCATGATTGTTGCATCATGTTGATTGTGCATCGCACCGTGATTTATTGTGGTTCCTTTGTTTGTGTTGTTGCTTTGGGTAGAGCCGGGAGATGAGTACGTGAGCGAGGAACCTGTTGAGAACGCTTTCGAGGATCAAGCTTTCGACCACTCTGAGATCATTGCAGGCAAGATGACCATACCCTCGAAATCACTTCTATCTTTGCTATGCTAGATGCTCGCTCTTTTGCTATGCCTATGCTGCGATGCCTACCACTTGCTATATCATGCCACCCATATTGCCATGTCAGCCCCTAACCATCCTTTCCTAGCAAACCGTTGATTGGCTATGTTACCGCTTTGCTCAGCCCCTCTTATAAGCGTTGCTAGTTGCAGTGAAGATGAAGTTTGTTCCTTGTTGGAACATGGAGATGTTGTTCCTTGTTGGAACATGTTTACTTGTTGGGGATATCACAATATATATATGCTAATATTAATACATCTATATACTTGGTAAAGGGTGGAAGGCTCGGCCTTATGCCTGGTGTTTTGTTCCACTCTTGCCACCCTAGTTTCCGTCATACCGGTGTTATGTTCCTTGATTTCGCGTTCCTTGCACGGTTGGGTGATTTATGGGACCCCCTTGACAGTTCGCTTTGAATAAGACTCGTCCAGCAAGGCCCAACTTTGGTTTTACCATTTGCCACCTAAGCCTTTTTCCCCCGGGTTTTCGCGAGCCCGAGGGTCATCTTATTTTAAACCCCGGGCGGTGCTCCTTGACGTTGGTCCAAACTAGAGCACCGTCTTGGGACCATTCCTTGGCAACTTGGATTACGTTGGTTCTGTGCGCTTAGCTTATCCGGTGTGCCACGAGAACGAGATATGTGCAGCTCCTATCGGGATTTGTCGGCACAATCGGGCGGCTTTGCTGGTCTTGTTTTATTCTGTCGAAATGTCTTGTAGTCCGGATTCCGAGATTGATCGGGTCTTCCGGTAGAAGGAATATCCTTCGTTGACCGTGAGAGCTTATAATGGGCTAAGTTGGGACACCCTGCAGGTAATATCTTTCAAAGCCGTGCCCATGGTTATGAGGCGATGGGAATTTGTTAATGTCCGGTTGTAGAAAACCCGAAGTTGACCTCAAATAAAATACACATCAACGCGTGTGTAACCGTGATGGTCTCTTCTCGGCGGAGTCCGGAAGTGAACACGATGTTGGAGTTATGTCCGGCGTAAGTAGTTCAGGATCACTTCTTGATCGCTACTAGCTTCACGTCCGGCGCTTTGCTTCTCTTCTCGCTCTCTTTTGAAGTAGCCACCATATATGCTAGTCGCTTGCTGCAGCTCCACTATACTACTCTGTCCTTCCTATAAGCTTAAATAGTCTTGATCTCGCGGGTGTGAGATTGCTTTGGAGTCCCGTGACTCACAGATACTTCCAAACAGTTGCGAGTTCCGACGATGCGGTGCAGGTGATTCCACCGAGCTCAAGTGGGAGTTCGACGAGGAACGTGAGTCGTTACTATGTGTCTTTTCCGGATGATCGATAGTGGTGCCCAGTTGGGACGATTCGAGGATCTGTGTTAGCATTTGGGGTATCTTCTTTTATTTTGGTTCCGTAGTCGGACCTTGAGTGTACTCTGAATGATGGATGTTTAATTATGTCTTTGTGTGAAGTGGCGATTTGTAAGCCAACTATGTATCTCTTTCCTTATTTATTACATGGGTTGTGTGAAGATTACCTCACTTGCGACATTGCTTTCAATGCGGTTATGCCTCTAAGTCGTGCCTCGACACGTGGGAGATATAGCCGCATCGGTATGATATCAAGTTGGTAATCAGAGCCTTCCCCGACTTAGGAGCCCCCTACTTGATTGTTTGCTGGCGTTGTTGAGTCTAGAATGGAAAAATGTTTTGAGTCTTAGGATTATATATATCGGAGAGTAGGATTCTTTTTACTCCTCAGTCCCTTCATCGCTCTGTGAGGTATCCTGACGTAGAGTTTTGACTCTTCTCTTCTCAAATTTCACTAAAAAAATTTTTTTAGGATCACGTGGGTATCTTGGAATCATTCCGATGGTTTTGTGACGAGAACATTGTTCTTGGTGCCTCCTGACATTTAGGGGTTGTGGCAGTGTCCCGGGGAGTTGAGCTCCGAGGTGTTGTCGTCACAATTTTATCGTTGCGATTCTGGAATACCTGAGTTTTGCCGACATCGAAATCTCTTTTGTGCAGTTGTTGGTGAGATAACCCTGATAGCCCGATCTTGTGGCGAAAAGGGAGTATTGCCATGACTTGCATAACGGATGTTTTTCAAGGTCGAGGTACACGATTTCGAGGATTTCTTGGTTATGTGTTGACGGATGGATACGGTGGATCTAGGTATTGTTAGTTTGGGTGATATATTTTGTGTCCCTGTATCCCCAACACCAGATTGCATAACCGTAAAGTTTCGGAGTTTATAGGTGGGAATTCTAGTAGCTTACGGGATATTCTTTCCGGCGGATGTATGATTTGAGATTGGGGTTCAAAGTTTAGTGGTCCGCCCATTCACGGTCGATTCTGATTGGTCGTGAGGCGTCTTAAAGAATCCTTGGCTATGCTGATTCGGGGACGTCTTGTTAGTCATTCGTGACGTCCGCTATACGTCGTGCCCGTGTGGGCCCCACCACGAACACTTTGGGCGAAATCCCTGTCATGTGTTTGTTCCGGCTCATTCTAGAAGCCAACCTTTTGTTTTCAATTGGGATATTCGAATTGTTTCCATATCTTTATCTAAGTGGCTTCTCACCTTAATGGTCGTGTGATGATTAACTTTGGAATTCATTCGTTCATTCTTGTTCGAATGTTTATTGTGAAGACTATATGTTGCAATTTCTATCCGTTGATTCTACTTATCTTTTGTCTATCAAAGGACTAACGGATGTCACCCTCTTCAGAATGGCTCCGCCAACGCGTACGAATCCGGATCGCAATGATGGGGATCGGTCCAGACCCTCCACCTCCACCTCCACCTCCGCCTTCGTGAGGCACGGCAAGCTATCATGGCAGCCACCAATGCCAATGCTCGAGATGATTTTGCAGCTCTTGCAAGAAGCGTACTCGGGCAAGGCAATCAAGGCAATCAAGGTCAAGGCAACAATCAGCCACACTTTGCTACTCTCAGTCAGTTTCTCGCTAATCAGCCGAAGTCTTTCAGTTTCTGTGTTGAGGCCACAGACGCTGACGATTGGTTAGTGGATATCTGCAAGCACTTTGACTGTAGCAATGTCAGACCTGAGGACTTTGTCAAGTTTGCATCGTTTCAACTCAAGGATCAAGCTGCTGAGTGGTTCCAGCAATACAAAGATTCCGAGAGGAGGTCGTGTCATTACACAGGATGAGTTCCGCCGTGATTTCCGAGCTCATCACATTCGAAAAGTGTTGTTGAGAGCAAGCGTGAGGAGTTCCGCAATCTCAAGCAAGGCACCATGTCTGTCTATCAATACAATATCCAGTTCGAAGCTTCGCTTTCGTTTTGATAAGCAAGACGTGCCTGATGAAAAGAGTATGATCTATCAATTCAGAGGTGGTCTGAGAGAAGATCTGCAATTAGCTCTTGTGCTGTTTGAGCCAGATAAGTATGATGATTTCTACAACATGGCTCTCAAACAAGAAGCTGCCCAGTTCAAATGTGAGGCTTCTAAGAAGAGAATCAGGGATGCAGTTCAGTCTTCTTCTTCCTCTCAAGTGGCAGCTAAGCAGCAGAAGTTTTACCTTCCTTCTCCTCCGTTCCGTCAGCCTTATCAACAGAAGAACTCAGGTGGCCGTGGATCTTCCCACCCACCCAACCTTGGCTATCAGAACAAGTCTAATTCTCAAGCTCCAAGGTCAAATGCTCCTTACCACCGTCCGCTCTCTGAGGTGACTTGCAACAAATGTCAGCAGAAAGGTCACTATGCGAACAAATGCTTCAACCAGAGGCGCCTTCCGCCTCCTCCTCCTGTGAAATCTTCCAGCAATGCAGTGGTCAAGCATAATCCCAAGCCTGCAAAGGTGAATATGATGAATGCAGCTCAAGCAGAGGAATCTTCTGATGTGATAATGGGTAATCTTCCGATTAATGATATTCCTGCAAAAGTCTTATTTGATCTTTGGTGCATCGCATTGTTTCATGTCAAGATCGTTCTTTGCAAAGAATGATTTTCTTGGTCTTACCTGGATAAACCTTTGGGTGTTATTTCTCCGGCGAAGTCAATGAGAGCCAACTCAATAGTTCATGATGTTTCTATCAAGATGGGCGATTATAGATTTCTTTCTAAACCAATTGTTCTTGGTGACTCGGATATTGATCTTATTCTCGGGATGGATGGCTTTCTCGGCACAAAGCTCGGCTTGATTGTGCTGCCAGGAAATTCAATTGACTCACTCTTCTAATGATGTGATCATCTATGCCGCTCGTGATGAAACCATTCGGTTGTTTTCTCTCAATGAGAAGGGCGAACTGAATGCCATCTCTCGATTCGATCGTTTGTGAGTACCAAGATGTCTTTCCAGAAGAGCTTCCGGGTATGCCTCCTCATCGGCCAGTTGAGTTCGTTATCGATCTTGAGCCTGGCACTGAACCCGTTTGCAAGCGTCCATACAAGCTTGGACCTGATGAGCTGAGGGAATTGAAGAAGCAGCTCCATGAACAAGAGCGTCTGGGTTTGATCAGACCGAGTTCATCTCCTTGGGGTTGTGGTGTTCTTTTTGTCCAGAAGAAGGATGGCACGGACCGACTTTGCGTCGATTACCGTTCATTGAATAAGAAGACAATCAAGAACAAGTATCCACTTCCCAACATCAACGAGCTTTTCGAGCAACTCAAAGGTGCTACGGTGTTCTCCAAGCTTGACCTTCGTATGGGTTATCATCAGATTCGCATTCGTGAACAAGATATTCCCAAGACAAAGATTCGAACAAGCTTTGGTTCTTATGAATATCTTGTCATGTCTTTCGGCCTTGTCAATGCTCCTCCAACTTTCTCTCGGATGATGAACTTCATATTCAATCCCTACACCAATGAATTCGTCTTGGTCTATCTTGATGATATTTTGGTCTTCTCCAAGAATAAGAAGGATCATGCCAAACATTTGCGATTGGTGCTAGACAAGCTCAGAGAGTACCAATTCTATGCTAAGTTCTCCAAATGTGAATTTTGGCTTGATGAAGTGCTTTATCTTGGTCATATCATCTCTGCCAAGGGCATCGCTGTTGATCCCGAGAAGGTGTCCGCAATTGTGAATTGGGAACCTCCTAAAAATGTCAAGCGACTCCATGACTTTCTTGGTCTTGCAAGCTATTGCGAAGATTCGTTGAGAACTTCTCCAAGATTGCAAAGCCTCTTTCCAACCTCCTCCGAAGCATGTGAAGTATGTCCGGTCTCCACAGATGTGACGTTACTTTTAATACTCTCAAAGAGAAACTCGTCACAGCTCTGTCTTGACTCCTCTGATGAATCCAAGCCATTTGAAGTTTTCTGTGATGCTTCTCTTCAAGGTCTCGGTCTTTGTGTTAATGCAAGAGAAGAGAGTTGTGGCTTATACCTCTCGCCAGTTGAAGCCCAACGAGAAGAACTACCCCACTCACGATCTTGAGTTGGCGGCAGTTGTCCATGCATTGATTACATGGAGACATCTCTTGTTGGGAAGGAAAGTGGACATTTTCACCGATCACAAGAGTCTCAAGTACATTTTCACTCAGCCCAACCTCAACCTCAGGCAGACTCGATGGGTCGAAATGATTCAAGAGTACAACCCAAGTATTGAATATACTCCGGGCAAGGCCAATGTCATTGCAGATGCTTTGAGCAGGAAGGCTTACTGCAACAGTCTAATCCTCAAGCCCTTTCAGCCGGATCTCTGTGAAGCTTTCCGCAAGCTGAATCTTCAAGTTGTTCCTCAAGGCTTTCTTGCCAACCTCATAGTCTCTCCTACTTTGGAAGATCAGATTCGTGAGGCTCAACTTCTGGATACCATGGTGAAGAAAGTGAAACGTGGTATCGACAAGGGCATTTCCAAGTACAAGTGCTTCCACGTTGATGACAGAGACACTCTGTTCTTTGAGGACCGGATTGTGGTTCCTAAGGGTGATCTCTGAAAAGTCATTATGAACGAGGCTCACAATTCGCTTCTATCCATTCATCCTGGAAGTACGAAGATGTACCATGATCTCAAGCAGTCATATTGGTGGACTCGAATGAAGCGAGAGATTGCTCAATTCGTGAATGAGTGTGATGTCTGCAGAAGAGTGAAAGCAGAACACCAAAGACCAGCTGGTCTCCTTCAACCTCTTGCTATTCCAGAATGGAAGTTTGATCATATCGAAATGGACTTCGTGACTGGCTTTCCAAAGTCCAAGCGTGGAAATGATGCTATCTTCGTTGTCATTGACAAGCTTACTAAAGTGGCTCATTTTCTTCCTATCAAAGAATCCATCACAGCAGCTCGGTTGGCGAGCTATACACCTCGAGGATTGTCTCCTTGCACGGCATTCCACAATTGATCTCTTGAGACCGTGGCAGCATCTTTACCTCCAAGTTACGGGATTCTTTTCGGAAGGCCATGGGCACCAACATTCGTTTCAAAGACAGCCTTTCCACCCTCAAACAAGTGGCCAAGTCGGCGAGTTAATCAAATCCTTGAAGATATGCTCAGGGCTTGTGTCATTTCTTTCGGTATGAAGTGGGAGGATTGTCTTCCATATGCCGAGTTCTCCTACAACAACAGCTTCCAAGCGAGTTCGGGCAAGGCCCCATTCGAAATTCTCTATGGCGAAAGTGCCGTACTCCTCTCAATTGGTCTCGAGACAGGTGAACGCCAACTTCTTGGCAATGACTTGATCACGTAAGCGGAAGAAATGTGCAAGGTCATTCGTGAGAATCTCAAAGCCGCATAATCGCGCATAAAAGAGCTATTATGATGATAAGCACCGTGATGTGGCTTTTGAAATCGGAGACCATGTCTACCTCCGCGTCTCTCCAATGAAAGGCACTCGTCGCTTCGGTATCAAAGGGAAGCTTGCCCCTAGATATGTGGGTCCTTTCAAGATCATTGGGAAAAGAGGCGATCTCGCCTATCAACTTGAGCTTCCATCCAACTTTGCAAACGTGCACGATGTGTTTCACGTGTCACGCAACTTCGCAAGTGCTTCAAGACTCCTGAACGCACTATCAACTTGAAGAGATTGACCTTCAAGAAGATCTCTCTTATCATGAGCACCCGTTGCTATTCTTGATGAAACCGGCGCAAGACTGCAACAAGTCAATCAAATTCTGAAAGTGAAGTGGTCACACCATTCCGACCGAGAAGCTACACGGGAGCGCGAGGATCACCTCCGTTCGAATATCCGGAGTTCTTTCAGTCCTAGATCTCGGGACGAGATCCTCTTGTAGTGGTGGAGTCTTGTAACACCCTGGATGTAAACTTCCCTTTTTGGGCAATATATCAACTTGACCTCATCCATTTCTTGTGAGTTTTGTCATGCTTGGCTTCATGTTGTTTGGTTATGTGGGTTTTTCTCTTTTCCTTTGTTTTGCTCTTTTACCATATTGCATTTGTGCCTCTTGTCATCTTGCATTTCCTTCTTATCATGTGTTGGTGGTGATCTCTCACTGTTGTGTTGTGGCATGTGCCATTCTCTTTTGCATTACCATCTCCTCCTTCCCTCTACTTCTTTCCTTTTCAAGTGCCATATATTTCCTTTCCAAATTAATGTTCATCTTCTCCCTGCTAATCTTGCTCTTTGCACTAAACCTCTCTGCCAAATATCTCCTCATTTGAAGTTGTTATGGTCAGGTTCAAAAATGGCACAAGTTTGAAATATTTCCAAACTTGCATTATTTTTCTACCTTTAAAAATGTCCATTACAATTTATTTAAATAGTGGAGAATTCCAGGAGTTTGGGGATATTTTTCCTTTCACTCAAACTCTTTTCAATCATTTCTGTACTTTCTTTTCTCTTCCTTTTGATTTTTTTTAAAGGGGAGAAGAGAGGAGGCAGCAGCAGCAGTGGCAGCCCAGCTACACCTCCCCACCTGGGCCCCGGCCACTCCGAGCCGGCCCAGTTTCCCTTAGCCCCGCAGCCCAGAGAGAGGCGCGCCAGCCCGCTCGCTCTCTCCTCCTGCCTTCGCGCACCCGCAGCTCCCCTTACCCCCGCTAGCGCCCGTCCACGTGGCAGCGCCGGGCCCGCCTGGCAGCGTCGTCGTTGTGCCTCTCACCCACCTTTCCCTCTTCCTCTCGCCATCGCCATGGGGACCCCGGCACGAGGGAGCGTGAGCTCGCCCCGTCGCCCTAGCCCCTACTTATCCCCTCTCGCGTGTCCAACCGAACCCTAGGGTTCCCCTCTCCCTCTCGCCGCCGCCGCCAGGTAAGGGAACCACCAAGTTCGCCGCCCGCTTTCGGTCCCGGCGCATCTGGGAGCGTGCCTCATCGCCCGGCGTGCTCTCGGCCACCCCAACCATCCGTACCACTGTCCATCTTCTTCCTCGTCGTCGTCTTCGTCCCACGGCGTCGACCACGGGGCCCGGATCGCCAAGTTCGTCGACGCCTGCTTCGGTCTTCTTCTCGGTCGAGTTCCGGCGAAGTTGAGCACGACGCCTTCGCCCGTCGGCCCGTCTCCGTCGCTGATTTCTTGTCCTAGGGTAAGGAGGTATACACTACTTCCTCCCTGCTCCTCCCCTGTCGCCGTTAGTTCACCTTAGCGCAGGTTCCGGCCCGTGGTCTTATCGCGCTCGGCGTGCTCCGGCATGTCCGTAGTTGTTGGGTTCAGAGTTGTTTTGGCCGCGCGTGTATGCCGCTATCCCCGCTCGGGCTTGTCCCTTCTTGCTCTGTGGTGCCCTCTCGTGCGTACCGGTTTATGCAGGGCGCAGAGCCCTAACCGCCGTTGCCTCGCCGGCTGCGTCGTTCGTTGTCTCTGCCTCGAGTAGGGCTGGCAGTTTTGGTCAAGTAGGCGGCGTCCGGATCCTACCGACTCCCTAGCCTAGCCGAGCTGGTTGACCCCAGCTCTCTCACCGCGGCGACACTGGTTCGAATCCCGCGCCCCTTTTTTATTTTTTATTTATTTCTTCTATTTGTTTCTATCGTGATGGCAGCAGTTAAGGGGCGAAGCCCTTCCCTCGTCGCAGCCGCCCTAGCCCAGTGGCTGTTGGTGCCGAAACCACAGGGAGACCGGGTTCGACTCACGCCACGCCCCCTTTTTGTTATTTTCCTCTAAGGGGATTTATAACCGTAGACTCTATGCCAGTAGGGTCCCACCAGTCAGCCTCTCAGCGCCCTCCTCCTTCTATTTTTTTCCCTTACCCCCGCGGTTTCCGTTTCTGTTTAGCCCCCTCTTTCCATGTCAGGCAAGTCCATTTCTCTGGACATTTCCAAATCTGGAATTTGCCATTTCGTTAACTTCCATTTTAGTCAGGTTATGACTTAGTGCATTTGTGATGATTTCTATGCTGCAACCCTTACATATTATATATGTTTTTGGGGTAGATATATCCCACAAACTCAGTGGTGTAATTAGTTTCTGCAATTGAGCAAGTTCATGTCATGATTGTTGCATCATGTTGATTGTGCATCGCACCGTGATTTATTGTGGTTCCTTTGTTTGTGTTGTTGCTTTGGGTAGAGCCGGGAGATGAGTACGTGAGCGAGGAACCTGTTGAGAACGTTTTCGAGGATCAAGCTTTCGACAACTCGAGAACATTGCAGGCAAGATGACCATACCCTCGAAATCACTTCTATCTTTGCTATGCTAGATGCTCGCTCTTTTGCTATGCCTATGTGCGATGCCTACCACTTGCTATATCATGCCACCCATATTGCCATGTCAGCCCCTAACCATCCTTTCCTAGCAAACCGTTGATTGGCTATGTTACCGCTTTGCTCAGCCCCTCTTATAGCGTTGCTAGTTGCGGTGAAGATGAAGTTTGTTCCTTGTTGGAACATGGAGATGTTGTTCCTTGTTGGAACATGTTTACTTGTTGGGGATATCACAATATATATATGCTAATATTAATACATCTATATACTTGGTAAAGGGTGGAAGGCTCGGCCTTATGCACCGTGTTTTGTTCCACTCTTGCCACCCTAGTTTCCGTCATACGGTGTTATGTTCCTTGATTTCGCGTTCCTTGCACGGTTGGGTGATTTATGGGACCCCCTTGACAGTTCGCTTTGAATAAGACTCGTCCAGCAAGGCCCAACTTTGGTTTTACCATTTGCCACCTAAGCCTTTTCCCCCGGGTTTTCGCGAGCCCGAGGGTCATCTTATTTTAATCAACCTGGCAAGTGCTCCTTCGAGCGTTGGTCCAAACTAGAGCACCGTGCGGGACCATTCCTTGGCAACTTGGATTACGTCGGTTCATGTACGCTTAGCTTATCCGGTGTGCCCTGAGAACGAGATATGTGCAGCTCCTATCGGGATTTGTCGGCACAATCGGGCGGCTTTGCTGGTCTTGTTTTATTGCTGTCGAAATGTCTTGTAGTCCGGGATTCCGAGATTGATCGGGTCTTCCGGTAGAAGGAATATCCTTCGTTGACCGTGAGAGCTTATAATGGGCTAAGTTGGGACACCCCTGCAGGTAATATCTTTCAAAGCCGTGCCCGCGGTTATGAGGCAGATGGGAATTTGTTAATGTCCGGTTGTAGAAAACCCGAAGTTGACCTCAAATAAAATACACATCAACGCGTGTGTAACCGTGATGGTCTCTTCTCGGCGGAGTCCGGGAAGTGAACACGATGTTGGAGTTATGTCCGGCGTAAGTAGTTCAGGATCACTTCTTGATCGCTACTAGCTTCACGTCCGCCGCTTTGCTTCTCTTCTCGCTCTCTTTTGCGAAGTAGCCACCATATATGCTAGTCGCTTGTCGCAGCTCCACTATACTACTATGTCCTTCCTATAAGCTTAAATAGTCTTGATCTCGCGGGTGTGAGATTGCAGAGTCCCCGTGACTCACGAGATACTTCCAAACAGTTGCGAGTTCCGGCGATGCGGTCAAGGTGTGATTCCACCGAGCTCAAGTGGGAGTTCGACGAGGAACGTGGTCGTTACTATGTGTCTTTTTCCAGATGATCAGTAGTGGTGCCCAGTTGGGACGATTCGGGATCTGTGTTAGCATTTGGGGTATCTTCTTTTATTTTGGTTCCGTAGTCGGACCTTGAGTGTACTACTGAATGATGGATGTTTAATTATGTACTTTGTGTGAAGTGGCGTGTAAGCCAACTATGTATCTCTTTCCCTTATTTATTACATGGGTTGTGTGAAGATTACCTCACTTGCGACATTGCTTTCAATGCGGTTATGCCTCTAAGTCGTGCCTCGACACGTGGGAGATATAGCCGCATCGGGGGCGTTACAACCACCGCTATCTAATGGGTGACCGGCGGAGAATTAATCTCCCTTTGGTCGGGTTTAAGCCCTATTCGATCATAGTCTGGAGCGACTCCCAAAGCGGAGATGCGGTCCAAGAGCTCCTTTAGGGAAGAGAGCTCCATCGGATCCATCTGCTCAGCAAGTTACGAGCCGACGTGGTGGCTGTTTTAGATGACCCGAGAAGTCATCGTCGGCGCAGCAGCCGAACTGGCGGTCATGACAAACTCGTCTAGCCGGAGAGTCTGGCCGATAGCCAGGTGTAAGGGCACTTTTGTCCCTAAGTAGTTTTGGTGATTGATGACAATGCCTTTGCGGACTAATCGTGTGTATTGAGCTTTTCAGATTCATCACGACTAAACACAAGATGATTCCATGCCCCTCGAAGATTATTGAAGACGGCGTTTGTCTACGGTTCGGTTCGGTGGAGTTGAGTCGTAGGAGAGCCGTACTATTAAGCAGGGGTCCGATTTGGAAAGGTTTGTGTGGAATCTCACGTACACATTCCCTTTTGCACCGCCTTTCCTTGAGCTCCTTGGAGTGTTCCTCCGTCTCACCTTGTCTCTGCGATTTGAAGGTCTCCGCCTTGCTCTTCTCAGGCTAGCGGTAGTACTGCTCCTCGGAGCGGTACTACCGCAGGAGCAATAGTACTGCGTGCTCTGCAGTAGTACCGTGGGCTCTGACGGTAGTACCGCTCCCCGGAGCGGTAGTACTACGAGCTCTGGTCTGGCACCGCTAATCAAGCGGTGGTATGCGCGGATGTAACTTTTTATATCCGCGTTACCCGTGGTAGCACCGTGCTGCGGCGCGGTAGTACCGTGACGCCAGGCCAGGTACAGTAGCAAGTGCGGAGGTAAGGGCGGATGTAATTTTTTACATCCGCACCTTTCACGGTAGTACCGCACCCATGGTCGCGGTAGTTCCGTGTCGGATTTTTGCACGGCAATTTCTCAAGCGGAGGTAGTCACGGATGTAATTTTTTACATCTGTGCCTACCAGACCTGACCTGTGGCTGACTTTTGGAAGTACCGTATGAGGTCACGGTAGTACCGCTTCTGCGGATCTACCGCGCCCTATTAGTGCTCCTATTTGCTAGGTCCGGTCTCCCCTGTGCCCACGGTAGTACCGCGGTCCGCCGCGGTAGTACCGCAGCCCATCTTGATAATGCAGCGCTGTGTTCTTGATAGTTCCGTGGGTCGCGGGCTGAGTGGTGGGTAACGGTTGGAAATGTCCCCCACTATAAAAGGGGGTCTTCTTCCTCAAGAAGATCCACCTCTTTTAACCCTAAACTCCATTGTTGCTCCAAGCTCCATTTTCGCCCGATCTCTCTCCCTAGCCAATCAAACTTGTTGATTTGCTCGGGATTGGTTGAGAAGGCCCCGATCTACACTTCCACCAAGAGAAATTTGATTCCCCACTAATCCCTAAGCGGATCTTGTTACTCTTGGGTGTTTGAGCCCTCTAGACGGTTGAGGTCACCGTGAAGCCATAGTCCATTGTGGTGAAGCTTCGTGGTGGTGTTGGGAGCCTCCAATTAAGTTGTGGAGATTGCCCCAACCTTGTTTGTAAAGGTTCGGTTGCTGCCTTCAAGGGCACAAATAGTGGAATCACGGCATCTCGCATTGTGTGAGGGCATGAGGAGAATACGGTGGCCCTAGTGGCTTATTGGGGAGCATTGTGCCTCCACACCGCTCTAATGGAGACGTACTTCCCCTCAAAAGGAAGGAACTTCGGTAACACATCCTCGTCTACACCAACTCCACTCTTGGTTATCTCATCCCTTTACTTTTGCAAGCTTACTTGTGTTTTATTCATTGCTTGCTTGTGTGGTTGTGTTTGTTGCATCATATAGGTTGTCCACTTAGTTGCATATCTAGACAACTTACTTCGATGCAAAGTTTAATTTGGTAAAGAAAAGCTAAAAATTGTTAGTTGCCTATTCACCCCCCTCTAGTCAACTATATCGATCCTTCCAATTGGTATCAAAGCCTCATCTCTTTTTAAGGACTTTACCGTCCGAAGAGTATGGTTGACTTCGTAGATGATGTGGGAGAGCACTCCGGTGTGAATCCGATATCATCTACGGGAGATTGGGGTAACTCGATCTCACGTGAGGAATTCAATGTGGCGTTGGACACATTGAAAACCTCCATGACGACCGAGGTCAAGGACATGTTTAAGGATTTCTTAGAAGGGCTTAAACTTTCCACCACGCCCGTGAAAGTGGGTGATCCCGCCAACATGGAGACATATGCTAGCCCCGACAAGGGGGAAGCTACTAGTGAGAAAGCTCCTATGTCTAGTGGTAAAAATGGCACCGACATCTTTGCCCATGTGCAACCTCCACCCGTTTATGGTGGACCGATCCCTTCTACTCATTTGAATCATGCCGGTCCTCCCCCCAAGATTGATAAAAAGGAGGATTTTGATTCTTGGGTCTATCGTTTTAAATGTCATTTAAATCATGTGAACACTAACCTTTGGAGAATCATTGAAGAAGGTTTTCATCCGCATGACCGGAGCAACTTCACTCCTAGAGAAGCCGTGGATGATCAATTCAATGAAAATGCTCTCTTCATCATCCAAGAAGCAACCCTTCCCGAAGACCTCCCGCATCTTCGGCCTTACTCGTTGGCCAAAGATGCTTGGCGAAAGTGATTTCTCTCTATCGGGGAAGTGCAAGCATTCAACGCTCCAATTATGAAGTGGTACAAGATGAAGCCGATGAGTTTGCAATGAAAGAAGACGAAGAACCTCGTGAGCTCTATCGGAGAGTTACCAAGCTCGCTCACCGGGATCACGGAAGTAAGGACACAGATGACAATTGGATCAAGCGCAAATTTCTCAAGGCAATTGAGGGAGTCCCGGACTAGGTGGTGTCCGGATAGCCGGACTACGTACGAAGACGCCTGGAAGGTGCTGTTCAAGGGCGCCGAAGCCCCACTAATTGAAGGCCCATTGTTGGCAGGGGAGAATTCGGCGGATGAGCATCACCTGGATTACGTCGACAAGCCTGAGATTCTTGTCCATCAGGTTTCGGACGCATGTTTGGAGTCCGGATAGCTCTTCCGTATTCCCCCACGTCAGGCCCATCTCTTTCCATGACGAGAGCCGTGTGGGGAAGCCAGATCTAAATTTGGGGGCCGCCACCCATTCGAGTCGCGTGGCTCGGTGATGTAGAACCACCCCGATTGCCACCCCTTTATTGTCTCCACGAAGGCGCCCTCGAGCCATGGGACTTTGGCCAACTTGCCAACCATGGCGCCTCCGCACTCCGCTTGACGGCCGCCTACTACCTTCGGTCGGACGTTGAAGATCTTCAGCCATAAGCCGAAGTGGGGCTGGATGCAGAGGAAGGCCTCGCACACGATGATAAACGCCGAGATGTTGAGGATGAAATTCGGGGCCAGGTCGTGGAAGTCCAGGCCGTAGTAGAACATGAGCCCTGGACAAATGGGTGAAGTGGAAAACATAGTCAGCGGAGGAAGTGGGGGAGAAACACCACCCTCTCATGGGGCCCGGGTTGGAATGAGCTGCCCGCATCGGGCAGCTTTGTCTGCTGATGTCGCCGGACAGGTATCCGGCCTCCCGCAGTCTTGTGATGTGCCCCTCCGTGACGGAGGAGGCCATCCACATGCCTCCCGCTCCTGACATGGTTGGAGAAGGTTGAGGTGGGATGTGCGGACTTAGGCGCTGGAGCTCGAGTGCGCGGAAATGGATAAGCAAAGGAGGAAGAAGGCGTAAGTGAAAGGGTGGATCCTTATCCCCTTATATGGACGGACGAAGCTATGCGTCCCCCACCAGCCTGGTAAAACTCGCTTATCTCCCAAGCGCCGTAATCAATGGCGCGGATGGGTTACCCACGTCCGTATTGATGAGAATCCCGGAATAAGGGGCATGATCTATGCTTTGATAAGACGTGCCAAAGAAACCGCCTCGCTAAACACGCTGAGGTGGGACAGTAAAAAACGATTCATATAAAGGCCTGGCCGTGGTGTGATGTCACGCTGCGGAATACGTCAACAGATCTGTGCAAAAATTATTCTCTCTACGGTGTTATGTGGAACTTGTTTTGCAGAGCCGGGCACTATCCTTGTGTTCAAAACCTTCTATGAAGTATTCGGAGGAGGAACCCGCCTCGCAATGCCGAAGACAATCAACACGCCGGACTCGTCGTCATTGAAGCCTGGTTCGAGAGGCTCTTTGAGGAGTCCCGGACTAGGGGTGTCCGGATAGCCGGACTATCGTCACGGCGGACTCCAAGACTATGAAGATACAAGATTGAAGACTTTGTCCCGTGGCCGGATGGGACTTTCCTTGGCGTGGAAGGCAAGCTTGGCGACACGGATATGTAGATCTCCTACCATTGTAACTGACTCTGTGTAACCCTAACCTATCCGGTGTCTATATAAACCGGAGGGTTTTAGTCCGTGGGGCGAACAACAATCATACCATGGGCTAGCTTCTAGGGTTTAGCCTCCTTGATCTCATGGTAGATCTACTCTTGTACTACCCATATCATCAATATTAATCAAGCAGGAGTAGGGTATTACCTCCATCGAGAGGGCCCGAACCTGGGTAAAAACATCGTGTCCCTTGTCTCCTGTTACCATCCGCCTACACGCACAGTTCGGGACCCCCTACCTGAGATCCACCGGTTTTGACACCGACAGCAATGATGCCCTACCACAAAGCCATGTCCTCCGTCATCCGTCAAAGGCCGGACTTTCACACCTTGTCCTCGAGTGATGTGTTGGATGAGTTTGTGGCTATGAGCATATTGGACAAGACCGCCGACAATGCGGTGCTTCGCTCCCAAAGAGCAAAGAAGCCCAACCTTGCATTGAAGGCCATGTTTTGTGTCGAAGAAGAAGAGGAGGAAGAAGAAGAGAGCAACCTCGAAGATATGAAGTATGCCTATCATGAACACATGGCCCTTGCTTCAAGGCATTTTTGGAGCAAGAAGAACTCAAGGCCCAACTTCAACAAGAGCAACTCAAGTGGCGCAAAGGGCAAGCAACGAGTGAGGACTTGCTTCAATTGTGGCAATGTGAGTCATTTTGTTGCGGAGTGCCCATATGAGAAGAGGGAAGACAATGGTGGCAAGCTCATCCGTAAGGACAAGGCCAAGTCTTTCCCCAACAAGAGCAACTTCACCAAGAAGGCTCCTCACAAAGCTTTGGTGGTACAAGAAGAGTACATTGAGGATGATGATGATGATGAAGATGGTGAGTCGGTTGCCATGGCCTCCGTTGCCATTGCGAGGACTCCTCGGGTGTCTCTCTTCGACTCACCCAATGAAAGCATCACCGCCAAGTGCCTCATGGCTAAAGCCACCAACAAGGTAACCCCCAACATCAAAACTACCATCATCAATCATTCTTCTTTGTGGATTGCATTGATGAACATGAGGGAACTAATGTGGAGGAGAATGAGTTTGAGACCTTTATGGGTAAACTCAAGGGCAAATCCAAGAAGCACTTCGTTGCTCTCTTGGAACAACTTGGTGAAGCCAATGACATGATCGAGGCTCACGAAGAAACCATCTCTAAGATGGAGGGGCATAGTCGTGACTATGCCGATGAGATTTCGGATCTTTCCAATGCTCTTGAGTAAGAGTGTGGTCTTCGTTTGGGTCTTGAAGAGTCATACAACGATGATCATGCTAAATTAAAGAAAGATCTTGATCATGCTCTTGTTGTGTCTCGTGTGCTAAGCTCCGAGAAGGCAAAGCTTGGAGTTGATCTTGCTAGACTCAACGAGGAGTTTGACATACTCGACAAGGCTCACAAAGTCTTGAAGGGTGTTCATGCTAGCCTCAAAGAGTCTCATGATCAACTCCAAGTGAAGCTATCCAAGGAGAAAGCCACCTTTCCTCATATGGTATTGATTGATAATGCAAATGCTACTAACCCTTGTTGTGAGCATGTGCATCTTGTTGAGGAGAATGCTAAGTTGAAGCAGCAACTTTAGAAAGGCCTTGTCAAATGCATACAAGGTGAGAAGAACCTCAACGACCTTTTGAGTAATCAAAAGGAAGTTGTGGCCAAGGAGGGGATTGGGTTTGCACCCAAGCCCAAGAACAAGAAGAAGAATGACAAGACCAAACGTCCCCCTACTCTCAAGCAAACTTTTGTGAGGGAGGGAGAGGGTGCTTCCAAGGAGAAGAATATCAACGCAAAGGGTGGCGATGCCAAGAAGGGCAATGCCACCCCTCCCAACAAAGCCGGCGATTTTAATCCCTCTTATGTGTTATGTCGTGCTAGTGATGGGCACGTTTATGCCAAATTTGTTGGTTCTCCTCATGAGTACATTGAATGGTCTATTTGGGTTCCTAAGACCCTTGTTACTAACATCAAAGGACCCATTACAAAATTGGTACCTAAAACCAAGCATTGATCTCTTGTAGGTGTTTGCTTCCGGTGAAGGATCATGGTTGCTCGATAGTGGAGCTACAAATCATATGGCCGGAAGCAAGGACTTGGTGGTGGACGTGCACAAGATTCCTTCTATGCCCACCAATGTCGAGTGGGGTGATGCCTCGTTTTCTAAGGTATTGGGACTCGGCAAGGTTGTCACTTCTCATGATCTCACGATCAAGAAGGTCATGCTTGTTGAGTCCCTTGCATACAATTTACTTTCCGTTCGTCAACTTGCAATCATGGGCTTTGCCACTTTCTTTGATATTGATACCGTGGCCCTCTTGTGGAGCAAGACTCTTAAAGTGGCCTTTGTTGGGCATGTCAAGAACGGTCTCTATGTGATTAACTTTTCGGAGGTACCCACTAAGACCGCAACATGCCTAATGGCTAAGGTTGATGTGGGATGGCTTTGGCATCGCCGTTTAGCCCATGTCAATATGAGATCTTTGCAAAGTCTTCACAAGGGGGACCATGTCCGGTTACTAACGAATGTTAGTTTTGCTAAAGATCGTGCTTATTGCGATTCAGATCGAAGGAAAGCTTCATGAAAAGGCTCACCCTCCCACGACTATCATTTACTCGAAGAGGCCTTTGGAGCTCCTTCACTTGGATCTCTTTAGGCCTCCATACTTTGATAGACTTGGGGGTAGGAAGTATTGCTTGGTGATTGTGGATGACTACTCAAGATATACTTGGGTGTATTTCTTCAAGAGGAAGAGCGAGACCCAACAAACCGTCATTGACTTTGCAAATGAAGCACAATGTCAACACAATGCAAAGATCTTGACAATAAGAAGTGACAACGGCAACGAGTTCAAGAACTACACATTGGATGAGTTTCTTAGCGATGAGGGGATCAAGCATCAATATTCTGCACCCTACACCCCTCAACAAAACGGTGTCGCGGAGAGGAAGAACCGGACGTTGATGGATGCGGCAAGGACCATGATGGCGGAGTTCAAGTCTCCATACAACTTTTGGGCCGAAGCCATCAACACCGCATGTCATGCATCCAATCAGCTCTACCTCCGCAAGGGCTTGAACAAGACTCCATATGAGATACTCACAGGTAACAAGCCCAACCTCAAGTACTTTCGGGTGTTCGGGAGTAAGTGTTTCATTCTCAAAAAGGGTGTTCGGTTTTCTAAGTTTGAAGCTAGAGCTTATGAGGGCATATTTGTTGGTTATGCTACAAACTCTCACGCTTACCGTGTCCTCAATAAATCCACGGGACTTATTGAGGAGACGTGTAACGTGGAGTTTGATGAGAATAGTGGCTCCCAAGTGGCACTTGTGATGTAGGTGATGAAATTACTCCTCAAGCCATAAGAAGAATGGGTGTTGGTTTTATCCTACCCGTTGAGGAACCCCTTGTGGCCGAAGGAGAAGGACAATGCGCCACTTAAGTGGAGCCATAACCAACCCAAGGCCCACACGCTTCCGAAGAACAAAGTGAAGGCCCTCAACCTCATGAACAAGACCAAGGGCAAGATCATGCTCAAGACGATGTTGACACACCAAGTGATGCCCAAGGTCAAGTTCTCTCCCCCGAGCATGTTCAAGATCAAGAACTTGCTCAAGACGGCGCTCAAGATGATCAAGTGACCCCTCCTCAACTCACCTCCGAGGAGGAACTAGAGCGTCGTGCCGCCAAGATTGCTTCCAAGCTCACCACCAAGGGTCATCTCATGAAGAATGTACTTGGAAGCATCCAAATGGTGGTAAGCACTCGTAGACAATTGGCAAACTATTGTGAACATCACGCGTTTGTTTCGTGTTGAACCCCAAAAGGTATATGAAGCTCTTGAAGATCCGGATTGGCTTAATGCCATGCATGAAGAACTCAACAACTTCGAGAAAAACAAGGTGTGGAGGTTGGTGCCAAGGCCAACGGAGAACCACAATGTCATTGGGACCAAGTGAATTTTCAATAACAAGCAAGATGCTCATGGAACCATCATTCGCAACAAGGCAAGATTGGTGGCACAAGGTTACTCCCAAGTCGAGGGTATCGACTACGGTGAAACCTTTGCTCCCGTTGCTCGTCTTGAATCCATTCGTTTGTTGATTGCTTATGCTTCTCATCACAACTTTAAGTTGCAACAATTGGATGTGAAGAGTGCCGTTCTTAATGGTCCTATTAATGAGTTGGTCTACGTCAAACAACCCCCCGGGTTCGTGGATCCCTACTTTCCCGATCATGTGTACCAACTCGATAAGGCACTCTATGGCCTTAAACAAGCCCCACGTGCGTGGTATGACCACCTTACCGAGTTGCTACAAGATCGTGGGTTTGAAGTTGGGCTCATCGATCCCTCTTTTTACTAAGAAGGTCAATGGGGAGTTGTTTGTGTGCCAACTATATGTTGATGACATTATCTTTGGTTCCCTAACAAAGCTTTCAATGATGAATTTGCCGCACTAATGACCTCAAAGTTCAAGATGTCTTCCATGGGAGAGTTGAAGTTCTTTCTAGGTTTCGAAGTGAAGCAAAGAAGAGAAGGTACCTTCATCAATCAAGCCAAATACACTCAAGACATGCTCAAGAGATTCAAGCTAAGTGATGTCAAGCGGCTTCCACTCCAATGCCCATGAAGTGCCAACTTGACATCGATCCCAATGGTAAAGCGGTGGATCAAAAGGTATATCGCTCCATGATTGGATCCTTGCTTTACCTTTGTGCATCTAGACCGGATATCATGTTGAGTGTGGCAATTTGTGCACGGTTTCAAGCCGCTCCTAAGGAAAGCCACTATGTGGCGGTCAAGCGAATCTTTCGACATTTGGCTCATACCCCAAACTTTGGCCTATGGTACCCAAGAGGAGCAAACTTCAAGCTTGAAGGATATTTGGATTCTGATTGGGCGGGAGACAAAGTGGATAGGAAGTCTACTTCCGGAGGGTGCCAATTCCTTGGCTGCTCTTTGGTAAGTTGGTCTTCCAAAAAGCAAAGTTGTGTGTCTCTCTCGTCCACCGAAGCGGAGTATGTAGCGGCCGGTAGTTGTTGTGCGCAACTCTTATGGAGGAGGCAAACTTTAAATGATTATGGTGTCATTTGTGACAAAGTGCCTCTTTGTTGTGACAATGAAAGTGCCATCAAGATTTCTCTCAACCCGGTGCAACACTTCAAGACGAAGCATATTGAGATTCGGTATCATTTCATCCGTGATCATATTAGGCGAGGCGAGATCGAGCTCAAGTACGTCAACACTCATGATAACCGTGCAGATATTTTCATGAAGCCCTTGGATGAAGCAAGATTTCGCGAGTGAAGGCATGAGCTAAATATCATTGATTCGAGCAATGTTGCTTGAACCCTTGCACACCCCACCATACTCAACTTGTTATCTAGTTTAGGTGTAGGCATGGACATAGGGGGCGTGTTGTTCTCTCAATGAACTCTCCCTCCCTCCATTATGCATAAATCGATCATCTCTTTCACATTAGCCATTTTTGATGGTACTTGTGCTTCAAAGACGAGTTTTGGTCATGGGCCCAAGGATAATTCTTCGCGGTGCCATACCAATTGACTCAAACATAGGTGGCTCCGGCCAACGCTCTCCTCACGAAGAAGTTGTGTCTCATAGTTGGTCTCGTTCGTCGTGTGTGTTCGTCTCTTAGTTGGTTGGTGTCTCTTCCGGAGTTTGTTTTGCCTTTTCTCTCTTTTCTCTTGTGTGTTCTTACACTTTCTTGGTCTTACGGTACTACCGTGGTGAGCCACGGTACTACCGCAGGAGTTGGTGGCTCTACATTTTGTGCGTGGCCCTCCAGGCACGCAGTACTACATACCTCCATGGCAGTAATTTTTTACTGCCAAGAGCAAGCAGTACTACTGCCCAGGCGGTACTTCCGCCAGGCGGTACTACTTGATGACCAGCAGTACTTCTCTTGCCGCCCATGGGTGGGGGTTAAGAGCGGGACAGGGGGAGTTCTAACTCCCCCATACCCATTCATCTCTATTCCCCACCCCGTCTCTCTCTCTCTCTCTCTCCTGACCAAGAACGGCGCCGGAGGCCTTCGCCGGATCTCCGTCTCCGACCGCTCTCCACGGATTCCGACGGTGGGATCGTTCCCCACCTCGCCCTCTTGCCATGGACCCAGGTTTTTTCCCAAGTGCCTCTTCTTTTTGTCCTTCCTTGTGCTTCTAGGTTTTGTGGAGATGCATGTGGTGTTCTTGAGATTTTTGGCTAAATCTGTGCAAGTGGGATTTGTTGTAGAGTGGTAGTGTAGTCCCATGCTCTTTGGATAGTCAAATTAGTTCCGTTTGATCAACGGTAGTACCGAAGTTGTCGTGCGGAGGTTCCAGATCCAGATCCGCGTCCTCACCTGGATCTGGCGCTCAGCGGTACTTCCGCACCTCGGTGCGGTACTACCGCTTGGTGTCCGGAAGTAAAAAATTACTTCCGCCCCAAGCGCGGTACTACCGTGCTATCCCAGCATGGTACTACCGCGGTTGGAGCGGATGTAATTTATTACTTCCGCAACCCCCGCCTGCAGACTACCGTAGATTCAACCTGCGCTCATTTGTTTTCGTCAAATTGCATGTTTTGTGTTTCTCCCAGTTTGGTTTTGATCCGTTTTGTTCCCGTGCGTGTCTTTTTGTCTTTGTGTCTAGGTGGTGGCTCTGGTTTTGCTCGTCGCTCAAATCCCAGCCGAGACACAGGGTCAAAGCGTCTGCGCAACCGAGATGATGTTCCAGAGGGTCCTCTGCTGCTCCCCAACGCAGGACCAAGACTACCGCCAACAAACAGAAGGAGCCCGTCATGGGCATGGATGTGATGCCCCAGGCCGAGTTTGTCATTCGAAGGAAGCTCAATCCCTATGTGAATCCCCGGGTGTCGGTGTCAAAACCGGCGGATCTCGGGTAGGGGGTCCCGAACTATGCGTCTAGGCGGATGGTAACAGGAGACAAGGGACACGATGTTTTTACCCAGGTTCGGGCCCTCTCGATGGAGGTAAAACCCTACTCCTGCTTGATTGATATTGATGATATGGGTAGTACAAGAGTGGATCTACCACGAGATCAGAGAGGCTAAACCCTAGAAGCTAACCTATGGTATGATGGTTGTTCGTCCTACGGACTAAAACCCTCCGGTTTATATAGACACCGGATAGGGTTAGGGTTACACAGAGTCGGTTTACAACGGTAGGAGATCTACATATCATTACCGCGAAGCTTGCCTTCCACGCCAAGAAAGTCCCATCCGGACATGGGACAAAGTCTTCAATCTTGTATCTTCATAGTCCAGGAGTCCGGCCAACGGTGATAGTTCGGCTATCCGGACACCCCCTAATCCAGGACTCCCTTAGTAGCCCCTGAACCAGGCTTCAATGACGAAGAGTCCGGCGCGCATATTGTCTTCGGCATTGCAAGGAGGGTTCCTCCTCCGAATACTTCATAGAAGATTTTGAACACAAGGATTGTGTCCGGCTCTGCAAAACAAGTTCCACATACCAACGTAGAGAGAATAACCTTTGCACAGATCTGCTGACGTATTCCGCGGCGTGACATCACACCACGACCAAGCCTTTATACGAATTGTTTTTACTGTTCCACCTCAGCGCTTTTAGCGAGGCGGTTTCCTTGGCACGTCTTATCAAAGCGGAGATCGTGCCCCCTTATTCCGGGATTCCCATCAATACGGACGTGGGTAACCCAACCGCGCCATTGATTACGGCGCTTGGGAGATAAGCGAGTTTTACCAGGCTGGCGGGGTACGCATTGCTTCGTCCGTCCATATAAGGGGATAAGGATCCACCTTTTCACCTACGCCTTCTTCCTCCTTTGCTCATCAATTTCCGCGCTTTTCGAGCTCCAGCGCCCAAGTCCGCACATCCTCCTCAACCTCCTCCAGCCATGTCCGGAGGCGGGAGGCAAGTGGATGGTCTCCTCCGTCCACGGAGGGACAAGTCAAAAAGCTGCGGAAGGCGGATACTTGTCCAAATGACATCACGCACCGGCTCCCCGACGAGGGGCAGCTCATTCCCACCCCGGGCCCCATGAGAGGGTGGTGTTCCTCACCCACTTCCTCCGCGGACTAGGTTTTCCAGTTCACCCATTTGTCCGGGGGCTCATGTTCTACTACGGCCTGGACTTCCACGATCTGGCCCCGAATTTCATCCTCAACATCTCGGCGTTCATCTCATGTGCGAGGCCTTCCTCTGCATCCAGCCCCACTTCGGCTTATGGCTGAAGACCTTCAATGTCAAGCCGAAGGTAGTGGGCGGCCGCCAAGTGGAGTGTGGAGGTGCCATGGTTGGCAAGATGGCCAAAGTCCTATGGCTCGAGGGCTCCTTTGTGGAGACAATAAAGGTGGCAATCGGGTGGTTCTACATCACCGAGCCGCGCGACTCTCAATGGGCGGCGGCCCCCGAATTACGATCCGGCTTCCCCCTCACATCATGGAAACAGACGGGCCTGACGTGGGGTGATTCGGAAGAGCTGTCCGGACTCCAAACCTGCGTCCGAACCCTGGTGGACAAGAATCTCAGGCTTGTCAATGTAGTCCAGGTTATGCTCATCCGCCGGATCCTCCCATGCCAACAATGGGCCTTCAAATTGTGGGAGTTTGATCCGGCACAACACCAAACTCTGAAAAGGCTCTTCGACACTACGTACGAAGATGCCTGGAAGATGCTGTTCAAGGGCGCCGAGGCTCCCACATCCGCCATCAAGATCGCTGGATTCATTTGGCAGCCAAGCTACCGAGGTAAGCTGTTTTGCCCTTTACGGGACTCTTGTTTTTCATAGTTTGACTCTATTGGGATCTAAACTCCCTTACCTTTGACAGGACTGGCGTAACACGTCCGGGCAGGTTAACTATCCGGCTCCCTTGCCAGAAGACCCAGCGGACGCCCGCTTGACGGGGCTGCTGGCTCCAGAACCTCACGTGGTGCCGGGGAAGAAGGCCAAGAAGAAGGCCACGGGGACTCGAAGGAGCGCCCGACGCCAGGTGTTGTCGGACTCATCGTCCGACGACTCTGAGGCAGAATCCTCCCTAGAGGACGGGGAGGAGGAAAAAGAAGCATCTCCCCCAGCGGGGGGAGAGAAGAAAAGGAAGGCCGCCCCGACTGGGGAGGCCGGAGGGTCCAAGAAAGGAAGGACCCTTCCTCCGGACTTCTCCACCAATGCTGACAACGACGAGGAGGAGTGGCCACCAAGGGCTAAGCCCCTGGCGAGATCGTAAGTGTCCGGACTCCGGAACAGCTCATGACTTTTTAGTTGTCGCATAGTGTCTTCTAACGTCGAATATAACCATGTAGCCCGCCCAAGGATGAGCTCGCCGGTTCGTCGAGCGGCTCCCTGGATTCGTCGGATGTGAATAGCACTCTACTTCCGACCGCCTCCTCTCCTCGTGACGCAGACGACACCACGGTGGAGTCCCAAAAGGGGGCCCACCAGGAGGAGGTGGTCCTGGAGGCGCCGCAAGGCGACCTCCCAGACTCCGGGCGCAAAGGGGGCGAAACCCCAGAGGGCTCTAAGTCCGGCCCTGTGCCGGAGTCCGTATCGGAACATTCAGTGGTTGCGAAGTCCGGCAAGCGGCCCCTTCGTAAGAAGGGCAAGACTACGACGCCAGTGACCTCTGTCCATCCGGAGGCACCGGATAGCTTGCTGGAGGCGCTTAACGACGCCTCCATCGACGAGGAGCACCGCACTGTTATGAGTGTGGTGATCCAGAAAGTTCAATCCGCCAAGAGCGGGCTGACTGAAGCCTGTACCAGCCTTCTAACAGGCTTTGAGGTAAGTTTAGAATATGTAAAAATATTACCGCATAGACAGTAGCCCCTGATGCTTAGTTTGGTGTTCGGATAGAAAAACCGGACTGAGGATCTAAAAAGATACACCCAGGAGTCTAACATAAGTATGTCAATATGGGAATTCAAGCTGCGCTGCCGACCTCTGCCGCATTGACTGCGGAGGTCAATGCATTGAAGCAGAGCCTCGAGCAGTCCGAGAACGAGCTCCACCTTGCCAAGAAGCAGCTCGAGGACAAAGAAGGTAAGTAATACCTTCTTAAAGTAATACCTTAAAGAAAGGATTTGGTTGCAAAAATGACAGGACTAACGTGGGTATTGTAGGGGCCACGAACGAGGTGGCAACCCTAAAGGAAGCGGTGTCCACGGCCGAAAGCAAAGCGGCCGCGGAGCGCACCGAGCGAGAGAAGCAGGAGGCGCGGGTGGCGGAGGTGCAGCAAGAGCTCCGGGCTCTCGTGGAAAAACACGAGAGTTTGGAGCGTGACTCGAAGACTCGAGAGTCCGAGCTCGCCTCGGCTCTTGAGAGTGCCAAAGCCGCTAAGGCCGAAGCCCAAAAAGCCCTCCAGGAAATTGAATCATTAAAGAAGATAGCGGCGGGTAAGGAATTCTTTATGCAAAGCAAGCATGTGAAAGTGGATTATCTATTACTTACCGGAATCCGGAGCTCTCCAGGAGCATTCGTAGATCTGCCCCATAGTGTGTCTG
Source organism: Aegilops bicornis (assembly GCA_021605145.1). Taxonomy (NCBI): domain Eukaryota; kingdom Viridiplantae; phylum Streptophyta; class Magnoliopsida; order Poales; family Poaceae; genus Aegilops; species Aegilops bicornis. Next base: position 496,997,775 of record CM038674.1, read on the forward strand.
ATGCTGCCGCGTTCTACCGCGCCAAGGAGGGGAGCTTGACAGAAAAGGTGTTCTGGTCTCAGTATGCTGAGGCCGGACATCCGGTGCCCCTGAGCGACCAGCTGAAGCAGCTGGTCGAGCTCCACAAGGTCGCCGAACAGGCCATGAAGGGCCTCATAATTCGGCTGTGGCCATTGGAAGCCATGCCTGGGAGCTACTTCAGGCTAGTGCGGTGGCTGGTGGATGCCTGTCCATGGGTTGAAGTCATCAAGCGCTCCGTCTGCATTGAAGGTGCCCGTCGGGCCCTTGCCCATGCTAAAGTGCACTGGGGCAAGCTGGATGCTGAGAAGCTTGTGACGGACGGGCCACCGAAGGGCAAGGAGCAACGCAAGCCCGAAATGTACTATGAGGGCGTCCTGAAGGGTGCCTGCCTTATAGCGGGTGAATGCTCCAAAGATGTAATTTTTGAATAGACTCGCATTTGTTATCCTGTACGCTGAAAACTTGTTCATATGCGCTAAGCAACGCTTGTGAATTTAAAATATTACCTTCTATGCGACCGTTTATCAAATTTGAGAGATGGCAAGTCGTTTCGCTTCAACCCCATGCCACGAAAGTGCTTTGGGGTGTTCGGGATAAACTTGAGCGCTCTTGTTCCCATTCTTGGGTCCTTCAAGGGAGGCGCTCAATGCAACAAACAAGGCAACCGGACTATAGTGCTTGAACACTCTCACTTAGCCATAGAATTCTATAATTTTAAATTTCAGCGAAGCCCCTAGTATTCGGAAGACCGAGTTCGGGGCGCTATCCACTCCTTGGCCGGACAATGCCGACTCCTCGCTCTAAGCGGCATAAGTCTTTAGGGACCCAAAAAAACCTCTCAAACAGCGACCGGCTCTCGCCCTATCATGACGGTCAGTTTTAGCTTTCCACCGAGGTGCTCAACCCAGCTCAACCGGGGCACAATCGCAGTGGTTCTCCCAAACTACCTTAGACGGTATAACGGAACGTAAGGTACCAAAACATGGGAGCCGGGCAAACCCAACTATTGACCCAAGACATGATTCGAGCCGATGCATATAATGCTATAAGTTCGGGTGCCGCACTTGTGAAAGTGTTCGGACTTATCACACCATATTTTTGGGGTACTTAAGCCCCTTGTGTATTGGCCGTACCAAAGTGTACGGGTGCAACATGTCATGAATGAACATATATATAGATAAAGAAAGGAGTGCAATAATAAGCAAAAGCTATGTATTGTTTATTCAAAAAGGTACTGCAATGAAAGCGGAACGATACAAATAGTGCGATAAGCAAGGGATGGGATTATTTAACATGTCCCTCCGTGGGTAAGCTGCGGGATGGTATGTAAAACAGGTATAATGCTCGTAGTAGAGACCACCTGGACACTCGACGTAGCTTTCTGCTTCCCTGGCTGTTGAATCGTGATTTCGGCAATTCTAGTGCCGGACAGGGCTTCTGGAAAACGGAGTCCTAAAAGTAAGAGAAAAGAAGAAAGAAAAAGAATGACACAATCGGGAGCCCCTGGTGCGGTTGAGCCGCATTCTGGCGCAGCCGTGGTCGTGCTCCTCCCCTTATGCCCATGGTATCTCCAGAGCGTAGTTATGTACGCCAGCGTAATCGCTTCGCAATTTCGCGTGGGCTGGGGTTAGCCGGATTGCTCGCGATGCTTTCGGATCGTGCTGTGCGGTCTTGTTGTAGGTTACTCCGGGCGCGCTGACGCGGTGTCGCACGCTTAATAGCCGGACTCGAGAATTGCTGTGAAAGGCTGCTTTGCACCTCCGCCGCGAGGGCCGACGTGTGCTCCTCCGTTCGGAGAGAGCGTTCGGTGTTTCCATTGACCGTTATTACTCCTCGAGGGCCCGGCATCTTGAGCTTGAGGTACGCGTAGTGCGGCACCTCATTGACCTTTGCAAATGCGGTTCGTCCAGTGATAGCCGCTACGGAACGGGACTATGTCAAAGATTAACTCTTCGCTTCAGAAGTTATCCGGGGATCCGAAGACCACTTCGAGTGTAACTGAGCCTGTACAATTGGCCTCTACACCTGGTATGACGCCTTCAAAGGTCGTATTTGTGGGTTTAATCCTTGAGGGGTCTATGCCCATTTTGCGCACTGCATCCCGATAGAGCAGGTTCAGGCTGCTACCGCCGTCCATCAGGACTCTAGTGAGGTGGAATCCTTCGATCATTAGGTCAAGAACCAATGCGGCGAATCCGCCGTGGCGGATGCTAGTGGGGTGGTCCCTTCGATCAAAGGTGATCATGCAGGATGACCATGGGTTGAACTTTGGGGCGACTGGCTCCATCACATATACGTTCCTTAGTGCACGCTTCCGCTCCCTTTTGGGTATGTGGGTTGCGTATATCCTGTTCACCGTCCGCACTTGTGGGGGGAAGCCCTTCTGTCCTCTATTGTTCGGCGGACGGGGCTCCTCCTCGTCATCGCTATGCAGCCCCTTGTCGTTGAGTTCGGCATTTAACTTGTCTGCCTTTGTTTGAAGACCCAACAATCCCTGTTGGTGTGTGAGGAGTCCCGGATTAGGGGTGTTCGGATAGCGGACTATCACCGCTGGCGGACTCTGGACTATGAAGATACAAGATTGAAGACTTCGTCCCATGTCCGGATGGGACTTTCCTTGGCGTGGAAGGCAAGCTTGGCGATACGGATATGTAGATCTCCTACCATTGTAACCGACTCTGTGTAACCCTAACCTATCGGTGTCTATATAAACCGGAGGGTTTTAGTCCATAGGAGGAACAACAATCATACCATAGGCTAGCTTCTAGGGTTTAGCCTCCTTGATCTCGTGGTAGATCTACTCTTGTACTACCCATATCATCAATATTAATCAAGCAGAGTAGGGTATTACCTCCATCGAGAGGGCCCGAACACTGGGTAAAACATCGTGTCCCTTGTCTCCTGTTACCATCCGCCTAGACGCATGATTCGGGATCCCCTACCCGAGATCTGCCGGTTTTGACACCGACATTGGTGCTTTCATTGAGAGTTCCTTCCGTCATGCCGCCATCGATAGGATGCCTCATCTCGTCTTTAAAGACGATACTATCGCCAAAGGAGCCTTGGCCGCTGGCCAGACTCTTCGCCTAGGTGGTTTCCTTATGACCGCCAGTCCGGCCACCGCACCGACGATGACCTCTCGAGTCATCGAAACCAATCTCCATGTTAATTCGTAACTTGCCGAATAGTTAGATCCGATCGAGCTCTGCTCCATAGACGAGCTCTTGGATCGCATCGCCGCCCTGGGAGTCGCCACAGACTACGACCGGATCGGGCCTAAAACCGATCTGAGAGAGATCAACTCTCCCCAAGCTACCCATCATGTTGTTGTGATAGAGGAGCAATGCGGCGATTCTTCTTGTATCTTAAGGACTAGCTACATCCGGATTCCCGACCCCTCCATGCCGGATTCCCGCAGAGGGACGGATGTCGATCAAGCCCTGAACTTAAAGTCAGGCGGCGGGTTGGACTCATTGGATAACACTCAAAAATCCAAACTTCCGAAGTTCGAAACTTCTCGGCCCTCGAGTCCTAAATTGGACGGGTTCCGAATCTAGTTCCACCCGCCCACCCAAACATTAGTGATCTCTCTCGAATTCGGCAAGAGCCCGCTGAAACATTACATCATTATCGGGCGATTCCTCCCGGTTATGAACAGGATAAAGGATCGCCGAGAGGAGGACGAATCCCAATTTTCTGCAATAATTGCACGGACAAGGGAATCCTAAACGCCATAAGTCGTCAGCTAAATTACACACTTTGCTGACTTGGTGACCATAGTACAAAAGTACTGTGTGATGGAGAGCGCTGGAAAATGTAAAGTAAATTTTGGGATAATCCGGCCCCGAATACATCCCTAGTCCGAAATAAAAGGGTGCATCATCATCAAGCACCTGGGTTAAATACCAAAAAACCAAAACCCCCTAAAGGGACGGAACCGTACTGGAGGGTTGGCTAAACGGACCCTGCAAAATTCATAGCACAGAGGGCGCCACTTCAACTCATAGCCTTCGAGCATGTTGGATACTACGGCAGGTGGCCAAAAGTGGCGAAGAGCTTCTAGCTTCAGAATTCCAGCCTAGCAACACCAGTACGGTGTTAACAGTCTTTGAGACTTTCGCATCAAATAACATGCGAAAACGAACACTCCGCAACCTTACCGAAGTCTACCAAGTAGCAACAATAAATCCATGGAGTGACACGGCTATTACCTTTAATGCCGCGATTTAACCTAAATTCGAACTGCCCAGCACTGCCGCATTGGTCCTCAGCCCGATAGTGGACGGCTTTCGCCTTACTAAGGTACTCATGGATGGCGGCAGCGGACTAAACCTCATCTATGAGGAAACCCTCCGAAAAATGGAAATAGACTGGAATCGCATTGAGCGAAGCAGCACAACCTTTAGAGGAATAATCCCTAGCCGGGAAGCATGCTGCACAGGAAAAATCACGTTGGACGTAGTGTTCGGCTCGCCGGACAATTACAGGTCCGAGGAGGTCACATTTCAAGTGGCCCTGTTCAACAGCGGATATCATGCTTTATTAGGACGAGAGGCATTCACAATTTTTCAAGCTATACCCCATTATGGGTACATGAAGCTTAAAATGCCCGGACCTAACGGAATCATCACTCTCGCTAGTGATCCGAACATAGCACTCCGTGCCGAAAACAAGACAGCCGCACTAGCCCTCGAGGCACTATCCGAAGCCCTAGCGGCCGAGGAACTCACCGTGATGCGCCCACGATGAACAGGGACGATGTGATACTTGATAAAAGATCCAAGTCCACCTCTTTTAAACCAGCGTATGAAATAGTCAAATTCCAAGTCCACCCAACGGACCTCGCAAAGACGGCCTCCATTGGGGCACAATTAAACCCCGATGTAGACGCCAGACTACGAGAATTTCTACAAGAAAATCGGGACATCTTTGCTCGGCACCCTTCAGACATGCCAGGAATCCCACGTCACCTGGCCGAGCACAGCCTAAATATCCTAAAAGGATTCAATCCAGTCAAACAGGCTCTTCGGTACTTTTCCGAACCCAAGAGACAGGCCATGGGAGAGGAGCTAGCCAAACTTTTGGAAGCCGGGTTCATCAGAGATATAAAACATCCGGACTGGCTAGCAAACCAGGTGATGGTACCAAAGAAGGATAAATCCTGGCGCCTATGTGTTGATTTTAAAGACCTTAATAAGGTTTGCCCAAAGGATCCCTTCCCCCTAGCTCGAATTGATCAAATTATTGACGCTACAGCAGGACACGACTCATTGTGCTTCCTCGACGCTGCATCTCGGCTACCACCAAATCAAGATGGCGGAGCTGCATCAAGCTGCAACAGCATTCATCACTCCATACGGCCCGTTCGCTTCAACACAATGCCCTTTGGGCTCAAAAACGCCAAGCAACATATCAGCGCATGATTCGTATACATGTCCGCAAACCAGATCGGCAAAACAGTGGAAGCATATGTAGATGACGTGGTCGTCAAAACCAAGCATGTCGAAACTCTAGTAGACAACATGAGGCTCACATTCGACAATCTTCGAAAATATGACATCAAACTCAATCTGGAAAAATGCGTCTTCGGCGTTCCAGCCGGAAAGCTCCTGGGCTTCATTGTGTCCGGTAGAGGAATTGAAGCAAACCCAGCCAAGATCCGAGCTCTATCACAATTGGATATTCCAAAAGACCTCAAACAAATACAAAAATTGACGCGATGCGTAGCGGCTCTAAGCCACTTTATTTCCCGTTTGGGAGAAAAGGCGTTACCCCTTTACCGCCTCCTCCGCCGCACCGAACACTTCGAGTGGACGGATGCCGCCACGGCCGGACTCGAAGAAATAAAGGCCATTTTGGCAACAAATCCGGTCCTGGCCGTGCCCAACGTGGGCGAACCAATGCTATTATATATCGCCGCAACACATCAAGTTGTCAGCACGGTGCTCGTTGTCGAACGAGAAACGGACGGACACCGGTTCCCTCTTCAAAAACCGGTTTATTATGTGTCCACTGTCCTAACTCCTTGCAAGTCCCGGTACCCACACTATCAAAAGATAGCATACATGGTGTTCATGGCATCCCGGAAGCTGCGACACTACTTTCAAGAGTGTTCGATAACGGTAGCCTCCGAAGTACCTCTTAACGACATTATAAACAACCGCGACGCGACGGGCCGGATTGCTAAATGGGCCATAGAGCTCCTCCCATTCGACATAACTTATAAGCCACGACGAGCTATTAAGTCGCAGGTTTTGGCCGACTTCATGGCCGAATGGACTGAAGCCGAACTCCCTAAAGAGTACGGCACATACTCCAATTGGATCATGCACTTTGACGGCTCCAAAATGTTGGCCGGCCTGGGGGCTGGCGTCGTCCTGACGTCCCCAACCGGGGACACAGTCCAATACGTCCTTCAGATAATGTATACGGACTCCAACAACGCGGCGAATCTGAGGCCCTTCGCACGGCCTCCGGATGGCGTCTCCATGGGCATTCAACGCCTAGTGGTGCGCGAGATTCAACCTCGCAATATCTCAAATAAACGGAGACTTTGATGCCAAAGATCCAAAAATGGCAGCATACCGCAATGCGGTCCTAAAAATGTCAAAGACGGTTCGAAGGGCTCGAATTTCATCATATAGCCCGGGATAACAACCAGGCGGCGGATATATTGGCACGCATCGGTGCAAAACGCGATACCGTCCCACCCAATATATTTTTGGAACGGTTGTTCAAGCCGTCCGTACTATGGGAAGGGGAGTCCGGCAATAAGAATCCGGACCAAACCGCACTGCCTGACGCCGAACACTCTGACACAACCGGAGGCTCTGCCCCCGAGATAACACCCTCCACCCACGAAATAATGGCAGCTATCGCCCCGTGGACAGAACCATTCCTAGCCTACCTAACTAGGAAGGAACTCCCCGAAGACCAAAATGAGGCTCGCTGCATAGTACGGCGATCTAAAGCCTATAAAGTCCATGAGGGAGAGCTTTACAAGAAAAGCACTACCGGAGTCCTTCAAAGGTGTATCTCTGAAGAGGAAGGGCGAAACCTCCTGGCTGAAATTCATGCCGGACTGGGTGGGCACCACGCTGCAGCCCGGGCCCTTATAGGCAAGGCCTTCCGTACAGGATTTCATTGGCCGACGGCCCGGGCAGATGCGCAGGACTTAGTCCAACGGTGCGTTGGTTGCCAGCTTTTTGCTAACCAAGCCATATGCCACCCACCGCCCTCAAAACTATACCCATCACCTGGCCGTTCGCGGTCTGGGGGCTTGACATGGTTGGACCTCTTAAGGGAGGAACCCACAAGCAAAAATACTTATTGGTCATGGTGGACAAATTCACCAAATGGATAGAGGCCAAGCCTGTTAAAACGGCCGGTGATAGACTTCATATCAGGGGTAGTGCACCGTTACGGTGTCCCCCACAGTATCATCACTGATAACGGCACCAACTTCACGGTCGATGAGGTCAAATTATGGTGCAAAAACATGGGCATCAAGCTCGATTACGCCTCAGTCTATCACCCTCAAACCAACGGTCAAGTCGAGCGAGCAAATGGTCTAATCTTGAGCGGCATTAAACCCAGACTAGTGCGGTCCCTCAAGGAATCTAACACACACTGGGTTGAGGAGCTCGACTCTGTACTCTGGGGGTTGCGGACCACGCCGAATTGTACTACCGGATTCACACCATTCTTTATGGTGTACGGCGCAGAGGCAGTCCTGCCCTGCGACATAATTCATGACTCACCTCGCGTGCGCATGCATGAAGAAAGAGAAGCCGAGCTCGATCGACAGGACAATTTGGATGCATTAGAGGAGGAGCGCGGCGTGGCAAAAGCTCGTTCCGCATTCTATCAACAGCAGGCTCGAAGATATCAAAGCAGGGAAGTACGGGCCAAAGCTTATAACGTTGGCGAACTAGTTCTACGCCTGCCGGACAAGAAAAAGGACAAACTCAAGCCCAAATGGGAAGGTCCCTTCATCATCGACCAGGTCCTGATCGGCGGAGCATACCGTCTGTGAAACGCATCCGATAACCGACTTGAGCCGAACCCATGGAACGCAGCCCGTCTACGAAGATTCTACGCCTACGCGCCGGACTCCAAGTTCGTCTCCTTCCTCCGTCCGCACTTCCTATTTTTGATGTCTTTTATTTCTCTCCTTCCTCCTCCTTCTTCTTGAAGCCTCTAGAGGCTCGTTTGCGCTTTTTTCGCACATACTTGACGCGCTGTCCGTGCTCATTATACCTGGTGGCTTCTTTAACAGAAGCTTATTTATACGGGCTTCATGCCCAACACATGCGTTAAACTTCCGCATGTACCTTTTATTCACCATTATATGCATCGATATGACTTAAGTTTTGGCCAAGCTGGGTTGCCTGGCTCCTGTGCTTACCCCTACGTTCCTGATTGTTCGGCTAGGTGGTAAAGGGAGCACCTTTGCGATTGTTACTGCCGGGTCAGCCGGATGTGTACCTCAGACTGGGTGAAGCCGAAAGCTAGCGTTCTTAAGGGAATATTCGGTCGGTGAACTGAAAGATGATTTTTTAATTATTTACCCATCCGCCCCTAGATGATTTCCTGCTTTCATAGCAGCTTTGACATGCACTTTAGGGAATGCATCCCAGCGAAAGGAACCCTTAACGGAACTATTCTCCTTGGAAGATGTTTCTTACTACCCATGTAATATAACATAACTAGTTGGGCACTTGTCCGACAGCAACAATGACCCCTATGCCTTGTCTCCATGCATACCCCGGTTCTTATATAACCACGAAGGTATTCGGACACACTCCGGACTATTGGGTCCTGAGGTCGAAGCGAAAAGGTCCGCTATGACAAACGATCTACAATCCGGCTAGAAGACATTTTTCTTCATGTCATATTTTTACATAGTCAACTCGACTCATTGTATTCCTCCTCAATGCCATCTAATAGGCTATCTAATTTACAATCTTGCTGGGAATACTTGGCGGCTAATTCTACTTGGCCATACACTAAGCTTACAGGGATCTCCATCCCATCAGGCCCCACAGGTCCGACCTCGGCCATGTGGTTTGGGTCAGCCACGTGTACAGCTGTCTTTACCATGGCCCAGGCCTCCCTGGCGCCTTGACGGCAGGCCGATATCTTCCATAGTCGGAAGCGCCGCTGTGCTCCTTGAAGCCGCTCTGCCAGCTCCCCAATGCCTTCGGGCAGGGAGACAGATGGCCACAAGGCCTGGCCGATGTCTTTCATCACCTGCCGGACTCGTTTGTGCAGCTGATGCAATTCGGGAAGAAGATCACCCGAAGAACTGCGCATCTCCTCCTCAGGACGTACTGTGAGCAAACCTACATACATGTTGATGTTACTCACCTTCCTCGCCGAACTCTTTCAAAGTTCGCTCAAGCACTTACTGAAAATGCCGCGACGAAGCCGCCGATTCTCCTTTACGGAGTCGCATAACCGCCACGAACATCTTTTAGTTCCTCACCCAGCTTGGTGTTGGCATCCTGGAGGTTATTTTTCTCCTGCCGCACCCTCGTAAGCATGCTCTCGCCGGCCTTTAGCTGGCGCAAGAGCTGTTGCTTGTCCGGATCCAGTCCGGCGCCATCTGCAATGTTTTTGTCAGATTTACACACCCGCCGCACTTCATAAACTATTTATCTTTTGAAGCATATATTACCAGAGGGGTTCTCTGCGGCTCCCCCTGTAGCGGCTAGTGCGGCCTCAAGTTGGGCCTTGCACTCTTCAAGCTCCTGGGACAGACGGGTATTCTTTTCTGTAAGATCCTGCATAACAAATGATCCTTAAATCAGTTATTCTAACTATTTTAAGTCTCGGGGGCTACTGGCATATATAACTGTCAAATTTCCTTACCCGTATGTCCTTTACATACTGCTACGTGGCTCTGGCTAGACCATCTTGAGCAGCACGGAGGTGTGCATCTCCCGAATCGAAGGCATTCAAGGCCTCTTGGGAGAAACATGTGTCACGAAGAACTGTCCGGCGATGCTTGTGATTCAAGACGCTCTCCACCTTGGAGTTGGTGGCGGACAACCTGTCGGCATCCTCTCTCGGAGGAGCATCCGACGCACGTCTCATGCTCGCCTCAGCCTCCGGACCCGGCTTTGAAGCCTCGCCGGTGAAGGTTCGATTGGCAACCTCTCCGGACTCAGTCCGGCGAGCGCTTTTTTCCTGAAAAGAGCACCATCGTTAGTACACCTTCCAGGAATCAATCCTGGGAGTATGGCGACACGCCATACCGTTGCGGCAGAGTTTCGATCCGGACCGCACTCCTTTTTAGCCTACGGGGCCGTCCTGCCCCTTGTTGGCCAGCCACCGCGGGCTCGGCTTCCTGCCTCGAAGGTACCCCCTGCGAAACGCCATTGGTATACGGTGATCAAGAAATAAGCACGGATGGGTCATTATCAGAATATTGGGACCTTGGTCTCAGTTACATGTGAGGCTGGAATATTCCAGGGTAATCGGCCGTAATGGCAACCAAAGCATTGTCGACGCTAAGTTGGTTGAATACCCCGTCGATCAACTCCACCTTTATATTCGGATCCTCTTCGGAGGTCGGATCGAGGGACCGTTCCGGATCCTCGGGTTGTGGGGGCGGGCTGTGTATCTTCTCCACAGTCCGGCGCAGAAACCACAAAATGAGATATTTAACCATGGGAACATGGATCGGATAGGTCACAAAGATGTTTGCTTACCCAGCTTCGAGGATTATCCGAAGAAACCTCCTTCAGTGGATTGAGACGGAGGAAATCCTCCTCCTCCCCTTTATACATGGCAGACAAGATCTTCACCAGTTCGATGACCGATCCCGGCCCTTTGCGGCCATGGAAGGTGGCATCGTCCTCCCCGTTGAAGTCCCACATGGGGTGGCCCCTATATTGGAGCGGCTGCACTCCCCTCATAATACAGATTGCCATGACTCTAATCTTGGTCAATCCGGCATGAGCCAGTAACCTTATTCGGCTCATCAAATAAAGGACATCCCGGTCATTTTCTCTCCGGGGGCTCCGAGGGCACCAGCTTAGGCGCTTCTTCAGAGGAGCATTGCTGAACTCCCAAGGCCGATCCGAACAGGATCCGCAATGGACGCCCTCCATGTAAAACCATTCAAGGTCGGTCTTGGACGCTTCTTTTTGGGGTTCCGGATAGGTATCCGGTCCCGGCGATGCGCCATAGCTCGCTCCGCCCACTTGATATATGGACCCCTCATGAGAATGGGGTACTAGGCAGAATATTCTCTTCCACAGCCCGAAATGAGCCTCGGCGCCAAGAACAGTTCGCAAAGGGCCACGAAGCCCATGATGTGCGTGATGGAGGCAGGAGTAAGGTGGTGCAACTGGAGGTCGTAGAACTCCAAGAGCCCCCGGAGAAACGGATGGATTGGAAATCCGAGTCCTCTTACTAGATAAGAGATGAAGCATACCCGCTCTCCTTTAGAGGGATCGGGGATGCTCTCCGCTTGCTTTCCGCCCTGATAGGTGGCAAGTCCGGCTCGAACCGGAACCATGAAGGCCGGGGGAAGAAATCCCTTGGCTTGGAGTATAACTAGCTCGCTATGCGGGAGGTGGAGCCGCGTCGACTGTCCATGATGGAATGGGCTTTGGTCAGAGGCGCTCCGATGAAAGCTCGCGAAGGGGGGATGGTGTGACTCAGATCTAGATCCTTGCCCCTTTTATAGGCAGCTCATTTGCACAGCTAGGGGGGTAATTGTAAAATACCACCTGGCTTTTCGCATTCATTCAAACACGTGGAAGACGGCCATTATTGGGCGTAGAAGCCAAGGAGCGCAGCATTTATCGTAAGCGGGACACTATTCGACAAGTATATGGAATTTGGAGAAGAACCCGCCTCGCAATGCCGAAGACAATCAACGCGCCGGACTCATCGTCATTGAATCCTGGTTCAGGGGCTACTGAGGGAATCCCGGATTAGGGGGTGTTCGGATAGCCGGACTATCACCATTGGCCGGACTCCTGGACTATGAAGATACAAGATTGAAGACTTCGTCCCGTGTCCGGATGGGACTTTCCTTGGCGTGGAAGGCAAGCTTGGCGATACGGATATGTAGATCTCCTACCATTGTAACCTACTCTGTGTAACCCTAACCTATCCGGTGTCTATATAAACCAGAGGGTTTTAATCCATAGGAGGAACAACAATCATACCATAGGCTAGCTTCTAGGGTTTAGCCTCCTTGATCTCGTGGTAGATCTACTCTTGTACTACCCATATCATCAGTATTAATCAAGCAGGAGTAGGGTATTACCTCCATCAAGAGGGCCCGAACCTGGGTAAAAACATCGTGTCTCTTGTCTCCTATTACCATTCGCCTAGACGCACAGTTCGGGACCCCCTACCCGAGATCCGCCGGTTTTGACACCGACAGTGTGGTTGGCTGGTTTTTGGGGGTGCCATGTATTTAGCACGAGCGATCGAGTATTCGGTCCAGATTGGACGGGCCTGAGTATTTCTTTTTGAAAGGCTTTTTCACGACCGGGTTTAGAGCCTCAATCCGGCATTGATCGCCATATCTTCAGCATTATCGCCCGTTAATGCGGCGCTTTGTGCTTGTTGCGACGCCGACCTGCCATTGTTGTCCTTGGTATCCGAACTACCAGGGTTTTTGGTCAAGTTGTTACTACGAGCTAGCCAGCTGTCCTCTCGCGCAAAAGCGGGTCATAAGCGCCATGAGGGCTGCCATGGATTTCGGCTTTTCCGTCCTAGGTGCCGGGCAAGCCACTCGTCATGGATGTTATGTTTGAAGGCTGCAAGGGCCTCTGCATCCGTCTGATCAACGATTTGATTTTTCTTGGTTAGGAACCGTGTCCAGAATTGTCTAGCCGATTCTTCTAGCTGCTGAATTATGTGGCGGAGGTCATCGGCGTCTGGTGGTCGCACGTATGTGCCCTGGAAGTTATCAAGGAATGCGGCTTCCAGGTCCTCCCAGCAAACAATTGATACTGCTGGCAAGCTGTTAAGACAATGCCGAGCTGGTCCTTTAAGATTGAGTGGGAGGTATTTGATGGCGTGAAGATCATCACCACGGGCCATGTGGATATGGAGGAGGTAGTCCTCGATCCAGACCGCAGGATCTGTTGTGCCATCGTATGATTCGATGTTTACGGGTTTGAAACCCTCGAGGATTTGATGATCCATCACTTCGTCTGTGAAGCATAGTGGGTGTGCGGCGTCTCTGTATTGAGCTATATCACGACGCAGCTCAAATGAGCTTTGTCTACTGTGTTCGGCCCGGCCGGAATTGCTGTATCCGGCGTGAAGGTTATCATCACGTGTCGTGGGGCGCCCACGCGATCCGTAGATCGATCTTGTTTGCCTTGCCTTGTCCTCCAATATGTCTCGCAGGTATGGCGCGTTTCCCCGTGCCTTGGAACTTTTTGAGCGACGCTGGGGTGTGGCATGAATGGAGGGTCTAGAGGCCTCTCTGTCGCGACCACGGGGTGGCTGGTCGGCCGCATCATGCGCTAGTGATGTAGGTTTGGGTGTTGCTTCCTCTAATTGGGGTAGCAGCCTGCGTTTTGGGTATCTCTTGGAGGGGCGCTCGAGTTCGTACTCTTTGGCTGCAAGGACTTCAGTCCATCTGTCAGCTAGCAAGTCTTGGTCAGCTCTAAGTTGCTGCTGCTTTTTCTTGAGGCTGCTTGTCGTGGCCATAAGCCTGCGTTTGAAACGCTCCTGTTCGGCGGGATCCTCAGGCACGACAAATTCGTCGTCGTCGAGGCTTGCCTCATTGAGGGAGTTCTGGATTAGGGGGTGTCCGGATAGCCGAACTATCACCGTTGGCCGGACTCCTGGACTATGAAGATACAAGATTGAAGACTTCGTCCCGTGTCCGGATGGGATTTTCCTTGGCGTGGAAGGCAAGCTTGGCGATACGGATATGTAGATCTCCTACCATTGTAACCAACTCTGTGTAACCCTAACCCTATTCGGTGTCTATATAAACCGAAGGGTTTTAGTCCATAGGACGAACAACAATCATACCATAGGCTAGCTTCTAGGATTTAGCCTCTCTGATCTCGTGGTAGATCTACTCTTGTACTACCCATATTATCAATATTAATGAAGCAGGAGTAGGGTATTACCTCCATCGAGAGGGCCCGAACCTGGGTAAAAACATCGTGTCCCTTGTCTCATGTTACCATCTGCCTAGACGCAGCCTGGGACCCCTACCCGAGATCCGCCGGTTTGACACCGACATTGGTGCTTTCATTGAGAGTTCCTCTGTCGTCACCTATAGGCCCGATGGCTCCTTCAATCATCGGCAACAACGCAGTCCAGGTGAGACTTTTCTCCCTGCATAGATCTTCGTTATTCGGTGGCTTTGCACGCGGGCCAATTCCCTAGGCCATCCGGAGCAGATCGAAAGCTACGCCCCGGCCATCGTGTCAGATTGGAAGCTTGAACTATACGACCGATGTCCGCGGAGACTTGATCTTCGACGGATTCGAGCCACAGCCGAGCGTGCCGCACTGTCTCGATGGGTACGCTCTAGCTCTGCCGCCGAACAACGCCCTGGAGGCCGCACCAGTATCCGCTCCGACCCTTAATCCGGAGCCGGTTTCGCCAATCGAGGACGAGTGGTTGGACACCGCCTCGGGGGCTACGATCTCTAAGGCGATTGAGCCAAAATCCATCCATGTCCTTTGCGAAGACCGTGACTCCAGGGTGCCGGACTCCTCTCCGACTCGAACCTCTCATACCGCCAATCGGAACCGATTGGGCGCCGGTTATGGAGTTCATCGCCATGACATCTTTCAAAGACTCGCCTTTGGCGACATCCTGAATTCACTAAAGTCTCTCTCTTTATCTCGAGAGCCCTAGCGGACTACGGTCAGAAGGTTGGGATGCGGACGACGAAGAAATTCAACGCCCACCCACCACCCACTTTGTAGCCACTGCCGATGATTTAACCGACATGCTCGACTTCTCGACCAAGACATCGACGGTATGGACGACGATGCTGGAGACGACCAACAACCAGTGCCTATAGGGCATTGGAAGGCCACCTCATCATACGACATATACATGGTGGACATCCCAAAAGATGGGAACGGCGATGGAACAGCGGAGGATGACCCCTCCAAGAAACAGCCCAAGCGCCGACGTCGTGGCGCGCCGCCTAAATCCCGCCACAAGAAAAACGGCGATTCCGCACGGAGACAATAATACCGGACAATGCCAAGATGACCCTCTAGTAGGACTCAGCGCAGAGGAGGGAGAAGCAAGTCCGCACGACAAGGTCGGCAGAAAGAGAGGTAGAGGACGATAATTATGCGCCCCCCTCCGAAGACGAGGTAGGCAAGCCTCGGCGGCATTTAATTCATGCGAGAGGACTCCGTCGAACAAGAGTGTTTTAAACGCAGGCTCATGGCCACGGCAAGCAGCCTCAAGAAAAGCAAAGCAACAGCTTAGAGCTGACCAAGACCTCTTTGGCCGATGATGGATCAAGTCCTTGCAGCGGAAG
Source organism: Aegilops bicornis (assembly GCA_021605145.1). NCBI lineage: Eukaryota > Viridiplantae > Streptophyta > Magnoliopsida > Poales > Poaceae > Aegilops > Aegilops bicornis. The sequence goes on from CM038674.1 coordinate 497,013,298, forward strand.
AGTATGAACTCGAACGCCCCTCCAAAAGCTACCCCAAATGCAGGCCGTTGCCTCGATCAGAGGAGGAAGCACCCACGTCACCAGCGCACCACATGGCAGACCGGCCACCTCGTGGCCGCGACAGAGAATCCTCTCGACCCTCCGCTCAAGCCACGCCCCGACGCCGCTCAAAAAGTACCAAGGCATGGGAAAACTCACCGGACTTGCGAGATATATTGGAGGATAAGGCATCGCATACAAGATCGATCTACAGATCGCGTGGGGGCCCAACGACTCGGGATGACCATCACGCCGGATACAGCAAACCCGGCTGGGCCGAACACAGTAGACAAAGCTCATATGAGCTATGTCGTGATATAGCCCAATACAGAGGCGCCGCACACCCACTATGCTTCACAGATGAAGTAATGGATCATCAAATCCCTGAGGGCTTCAAACCCGTAAACATCGAATCATACGATGGTACCACAGATCCTGTGGTCTGGATCGAGGACTATCTCCTCCATATCCACATGGCCCGCGGTGATGATCTACATGCCATCAAATACCTCCCACTCAAGCTTAAAGGACCAGCTCGGCATTGGCTCAACAGCTTGCCGGCAGAGTCAATCGGTTGTTGGGAGGACACTCGAAGCCGCATTCCTTGATAACTTCCAGGGCACATATGTGTGACCACCAGACGCCCGATGACCTTAGCCATATAATTCAGCAGCCGGAAGAATCGGCCGGACACCTCGACGCGGTTCCTAACAAAGAAAAATCAGATCATCGACTGTCCGGATGTAGAGGCACTAGCAGCCTTCAAACACAACATCCGCGACGACTGGCTAGCCCGGCACCTAGGACAGGAAAAGCCGAAATCCATGGCAGCCCTCACCACACTCATGACCCGCTTTCGCGCGGGAGAGGACAGCTGGCTAACTCGAAGCAACAACTTGGCCAAACACCCTGGTAGTTCGGATACCAAGGACAGCAATGGCAGGTCGCGTCGCAACAAGCATAAATGCCGCATTAACGATGATAATGTTGAAGATACGACAGTAATGCCGGATTCAGAGGCTCTCAACCCGGTCAGCGGAAGAAGCCGTTCAAAAGAAATACCCAGGGCCCGTCCAACTTGGACCGAATACTCGATCGCTTGTGCCAGATACATGGCACCCCCGAAAAACCAGCCAACCAAACCAACCGGGATTGTTGGGTGTTCAAGCAAGCAGGCAAGCTAAGTGCTGAAAACAACGACAAGGGGCTACTTAGCGATGACGAGGAAGAGCCTCGGCCGCCGAACAGTAGAGGACAGAAGGGCTTTCCCACACAAGTGCGGACGGTGAACATGATATACGCAACCCACATACCCAAAAGGGAGCGGAAGCGTGCGCTAAAGGGACGATATGCGATGGAGCCACGCCCGAAGTTCAACCCATGGTCCTCTTGCCCGATCACCTTTGATCGAAGGGACCACCCCACTAGCATCCGTCACGGCGGATTCGCCGCATTGGTTCTTGACCCAATCATCGACGGATTTCACCTCACTAGAGTCCTGATGGACGGTGGTAGCAGCTTGAACCTGCTTTATCAGGATACAGTGTGCAAAATGGGCATAGACCCCTTAAGGATTAAACCCACAAAGACGACCTTTAAAGGCGTCATACCAGGTGTAGAGCCCAATTGTACAGGCTCAGTTACACTCGAACTGGTCTTCGGATCCCCGGATAACTTCCGAAGCGAAGAGTTAAATATCAACATAGTCCCGTTCCGCAGCGGCTATCACGCACTGCTTGGACGAACCGCATTTGCAAAGTTCAATGCGGTGCCACACTACGCATACCTCAAGCTCAAGATGCAAGGCCCTCGAGGAGTAATCACGATCAATGGAAACACCGAACGCTCTCTCCGAACGGAGGAGCACACTGCGGCCCTCACGGCGGAGGTGCAAAGCAGCCTCTCACAGCAATTCTCGAGTCCATCTATTAAACGTCCGCCACCGCTGCCGCCAAGTAACCTACAACAAGACCGCCCTAGCACGATCAGAGCATCGCAGCGTAGCAATCCGGCCCCAACCCCAGCCCTCGCGAAACTGCGAAGCCGATTACGCGTGCATAACTACGCCCGAGATACCATGGGCCTAAGGGCGGGGACACAACCACGACATCGCCTGCACGCGGCTTAACCGCACTGATGATTCCCGATTGTGTCATTCTTTTCTTTCTTATTTTTCTTACTTTCGGGACTCTGTTCTCCGAAGCCCTGTCCGGCATTCGCGCCGAATACACGATGCAACAGCCAGGGAAGCAGAAAACTGCGTCGAGTGTCCAGGTGGTCTCTATTACGAGCAGTATACCTGTTTTACATACCACACCGCAAACATACCCCCGGAAGGGGGACATGTCAAAAGTCCCGTACCTTGCTTATCGCACAATTTGTATCGTTATGCTTTTATTTGCAGTTTCTTTTTAATAACCAATATACAACTTTTGCCTATTATTGCACTCCTTTCTTTATCTATATATATGTTCATTTCATGACATGTTGCACCTGTACACTTTGGTACGGCCAATACACCAGGCTTAAGAACCCCAAGCGTATGGTGTGATAAGTCCTAACACTTTCACAAGTGCGGCACCCTGAACTTATAGCATTATATGCATCGGCTCCGAATCATGTCTTGGGTCAATAGTTGGGTTAGCCGGCTCCCATGTTTTGGTACCTTACGTTCCATTATATCGGCTAAGGTAAGGCTGGGAGAACCACTGCGATTGTGCCCGGTTGAGCTGGGTTGAGCACCTCAGTGGAGAAAGCTAAAACTGACCGTCATGATAGGGCGAGAGCCGGTCACTGTTCGAGAGGTTTTTTCGGGTCCCTAAAGACTTATGCCGCTTAGAGCAAGGAGTCAGCATTGTCCGGCCAAGGCGTGGATAGTGCCCCCAACTCGGTCTTCCGAATACTAGGGGCTTCGCCGAAATTTAGAATTTTAGAATTCTATGGCTAAGTGAGAGTGTTCAAGCACTATAAGTCTGGTTGCCTTGTTCGTTGCGTTGAGCACCTCCCTCTAAGGACCCAAGAATGGGAACAAGAGCGCTCAAGTTTATCCCAAACACCCCAGCACTAGTGGCATGGGGGCTGAAGCCAACGACTTGCCATCTCTCAAATTTGATAAACGGCCGCACAGAAGGTAATATTTTAAATTCACAAGCGTTGCTTAGCGCATATGAACAAGTTTTCAGCGTACAAGATAACAAATGCGAGTCTATTCAAAAATTACATCTTTAGAGCACTCATCCTCTATACGGCGGGCACCCTTCAGGACGCCCTCATAGTACATTTCGGGCTTGCGATGCTCCTTGCCCTTCGGTGGCCCGTCCGTCACAAGCTTCTCCGCATCCATCCCTGCCCGCACTTTAGCACGGGCAAGGCCCGACGGGCACCTTCAATGCAGACGGAGCGCTTGATGACTTCAATCCATGGACAAGGCCCACCAGCTGCACTAGCCCGAAGTAGCTCCTGTGCATGGCTTCCAATGGCCACAACAACAATGAGGCCCTTCATGGCCTGTTCGGCGACCTCGTGGAGCTCGACCAGCTGCTTCAGCTGGTCGCTTAGGGGCACTGGACGTTCGGCCTCAGATACATCGAGACCGTAACACATTCTCCGTCGAGCTCCCTCCTTGGCGCAGTAGAACGCGGCAGCATCGTACACACCACGGGCAGATCTGCGAATGCTCACCGAGAGCTCCGAATCCGGGTAAGTAATAGGTAATTCACTTTCAGATGCTTGCTTTGCATAAAGAATGCCTTACCCGCCGCTATCTTCTTTAATGCTTCAATTTCTTGGAGGGCTTTTTGGGCTTCGGCCTTAGCGGCTTTGGCACTCTCAAGAGCCGATGCGAGCTCGGACTCTCGAGTCTTCGAGTCACGCTCCAAACTCTCGTATTTTTCCACGAGATCCTGGAGCTCTTGCCGCACCTCCTCCACCCGCGCCTCCTGCTTCTCTCGCTCAGTGCACTCCGGGGACGCTTCACTCTCGGCCACGGACACCGCTTCCTTCAGGGTCGCCACCTCGTTCGTGGCCCTTACAATACCTATGTTAGTCCTGTCATTTTTGCAACCAACTCCTTTCTATAAGGTATTTCTTTAATAAGGTATTACTTACCTTCCTTGTCCTCGAGCTGCTTCTTGGCAAGGCCGAGCTCGTTCTCGGACCGCTCGAGGCTCTGCTTCAATGCATTGACCTCCGCAGTTTGTGCGACAGAGCTCAGCAGCGCAACCTGCATTCCCATATTGACATACTTATGTTAGACTCCTGTGTATATCTTTTTAGATCCTAAGTCCGCTTTTCTTTCCAACACCGAACTAAGCATCAGGGCTACCGCCTATGCGGTAATATTTTTACATATTCTAAACTTACCTCAAAACCTGTTAGAAGGTCGGTATGCAGGCTTGATCGCTTCTTGGCGGACTGAACTTTCTGGATCACCACACTCATAACAGTGCGGTGCTCCTCGTTGATGGAGGCGCCTTTAAGCTCCTCCAGCAAGCTATCCGGTGCCTCCGAATGGACGGAGGTCACCGGCATCGTAGTCTTACCCTTCTTACGAAGGGGCCGCTTGCCGGACTTCGGAACCACCGGTTGTTCCGGGACGGAGTCCGGCACAGGGCCAGACTTAGAGCCCTCTGGGGTCTCACCCCCTTCGCGCCTGGAGTCCGGGAGGTCGCCTTGCGGCGCCTCCAGGACCACCTCCTCTTGGTTGGGCCCCTTTTGGGACTCCACCGCGGTGTCGTCGGAGACACGAGGAGAGGAGGCGATCGGAAGTGAAGTACTATTCACGTCCGACGACCCCAGGGAGCCGCTCGACGAAGCGGCAAGCTCATCCTTGGGCGGGCTACATGGTCATATTCAGTGTTAGAAGACACTATGCGACAAATAAAAGTCATGAACTATTCTGGAGTCCGGACACTTACGATCTCGCCAGGGGCTTGGCCCTTGTTGGCCACTCCTCCTCGTCGTTGTCGGCGTTGGTGGAGAAGTCCGGAGGAAGGGTCCTTCCCTTCTTGGACCCTCCGCCTCCCCAGCTTAGGGCGGCCTTCCTTTTCTTCTCTCCCCGCTTAGGGAGAGGCTTTTTCCTCCTCCTCCTCCTCAGAGGAGGATTCCGCCTCAGGGTTGTCGGGCGATGAGTCCAACAGCCCCTGGCACCGGGAGCTCTTTCGAGTTCCCGTGGCCTTCTTCTTGGCCTTCTTCTCCGGCACCACGTAAGGCGCCGGAGCCAGCAGCCCCGCCAAACGGGCGTCTGCTGGGTCTTCTGGCAAAGGGGCCGGACAGTTAATTTGTCCGGACGTCTTCAGCCAGTCCTGTCAAAGGTTAGGGAGTTTTAGATCCCACACAGAGTCAATCTATGAAAAACAAGAGTCCCGTAAAGGGTAAAGTAACTTACCTCGCTGGCTTGACGCTGCGAGCTGAATCCGCGATCTTCGGTAGCGGATGTGGGAGCCTCGGCGCCCTTGAACAGCACCTTCCAGGCATCTTCGTACGTAGTGTCGAAGAGCCTTTTCAGAGTTGGGTGTTGTGCCGGATCAAACTCCCACAATTTGAAGGCCTGTTGTTGGCATGGGAGAATCCGGCGGATGAGCATCACCTGGATTATGTTGACAAGCCTGAGATTCTTGTCCACCAGGTTTTGGACGCAATTTGGAGTCCGGACAGCTCATCTGAATCTCCCCACATCTGGCCCGTCTCATTCCATGATGTGAGCCGTGTGGGGAAGCCAGATCGGAATTCGGGGGCCGCCGCCCATTGAGAGTCGCACGGCTCGGTGATGTAGAACCACCCCGATTGCCACCCCTTTATGGTCTCCACAAAGGAGCTCTCGAGCCATAGGACTTTGGCCATCTTGCCAACCATGGCGCCTCCGCCTCCGGCTTGGCGGCCGCCCACTACCTTGACTTGACATTGAAGATCTTCAGCCATAAGCGAAGTGGGGCTGAATGCAGAGGAAGGTTTCCTACACCTGACGATAAACGCCGAGATGTTGAGGATGAAGTTTGGGGCCAGATCGTGGAAATCCAGGCCGTAGTAGAACATGAGCCCCGGACAAATGGGTGAAGTGGAAAACCTAGTCCGTGCGGGAAGTGGGTGAGGAACACCACCCTCTCATGGGGCCTGGGGTGGGAATGAGCTGCCCTCGTCGGGTAGCCGCACGCTGGCGTCGCTGGACAAGTATCTGGCCTTCCGCAGCTTTTTGATGTGCCCCTTCGTGACGGAGGAGGCCATCCACCTGCCTCCCGCTCCGGACATAGTTAGAGAAGGTTGAGGTGGGGTGTGCGGACTTGGGCGCTGGAGCTCGAGTGCGCGTAAATGGATGAGCAAAGGAGGAAGAAGGCGTAGGTGAAAAGGTGGATCATTATCCCCTTATATGGACGGGACGGGCTATGCGTCCCCCGCCTGGTAAAACTCGCTTATCTCCCAAGCGCCATAATCAATGGCGCGGATGGGTTACCCACGTCCGTATTGATGGGAATCCCGGAATAAGGGGGCACGATCTCCACTTTGATAAGACGTGCCAAGGAAACCGCCTCGCTAAACGAGCTAAGGTGGAACAATAAAAAACGATTCGTATAAAGGCCTGGCCGTGGTGTGATGTCACGCCGCGGAATACGTCAGCAGATCTGTGCAAAAATTATTCTCCCTACGGTAGTATGTGGAACTTGTTTTGCAGAGCCGGACACTATCCTTGTGTTCAAAATCTTCTACAAAGTATTCGGAGGAGGAACCCGCCTTGCAATGCCAAAGACAATATGCGCGCCGGACTCGTCATCATTGAAGCCTGGTTCAGGGGCTACTAAGGGAGTCCTGGATTAGGGGGTGTCCGGATAGCCGAACTATCACCGTTGGCCGGACTCCTGGACTATGAAGATACAAGATTGAAGACTTCGTCCCGTATCCGGATGGGACTTTCCTTGGCGTGGAAGGCAAGCATGGCGATACGGATATGTAGATCGCCTACCATTGTAACCGACTCTGTGTAACCCTAACCCTATTCGGTGTCTATATAAACCCTAGAACTGTGCGTGTAGGCGGATGGTAACAGGAGACAAGGGACACGATGTTTTTACCCAGGTTCGGGCCCTCTCGATGGAGGTAAAACCCTACTCCTGCTTGATTAATATTGATGATATGGGTAGTACAAGAGTGGATCTACTACGAGATCGTGAGAGGCTAAACCCTAGAAGCTAGCCTATGGTATGATTGTTGTTCGTCCCACGGACTAAAACCCTCCGCTTTTATATAGACACCGGATAGGGTTAGGGTTACACAGAAGTCGGTTTACAACGGTAGGAGATCTACATATCCGCATCGCCAAGCTTGCCTTCCACGCCAAGGAAAGTCCCATCCGACACGTGGACTAAGTCTTCAATCTTGTATCTTCATAGTCCAGAGTCCGCCAACGGTGATAGTTCGCTATCCGCATACACCCCCTATTCCGGACTCCTCACCGGCTAGCACGCGAGGCAATGAACTCTTCCTCGAACAAGCAGCAGAATCAGATATACATGGATCTGATCAAGGCCAAGCGTAATCACTATGTTGAAGTTAACTACATTGACATGCATCATATGAGGCAGGACAAGCACCGTGAGTACTTTGGAGAGGCCTTGGATCTAGTCGAGCAGTTCGCCATTGAGCACTTGCTCACCTTCCACAAGGATTTTGATCCAGAGATCATCCCACAGTTCTTTGCTTCTGTCCATTTCGGCACTGATGATGCAAGGACCATGACTTGGATGACTAATGGTCGCCGTCTGTCGGCTACTTGGAAGGAGTTCATGGAGTTGCTTAACGTTCCAGATGAAGGGCTCGACACGCCAGTTGGAGTTTGCCCTCATGCCAACTTTGACTCTGCCAACAAGAACAAGCGCATGCCATTCCTTGTTCCGAAGACTCTTCCCTACAAGAAGACTGCGTGGGTGCTTAATCCCTTCCTTGACATCATGCATCGACTCTTTCGGAACACTCTCTTCCCACACATTGGGGACATGGGCCAGGTACATGCTTACCTCGTTGACATGATGCTTATCTGCGAGGAGGCCCGTAAGGCTCAGACTCAACCACTTGATGTCTCACATATCATGTGGTGTGAGCTTCAGTTCACCGTGTTAAACCGTAAGGTCCCCATCTACGGGCCTTACCTGTTCCACTTAATCTCCACGACATGGGAGAGGCTGTTTCCCCAGGATGAGTTTGAAGCTCCAGGGTGGATTTGTCATGAGTCCGTCAGGCTCCGCATCAAGCCACATCGGGCTAACACCACCACTTCTGCTAAGGCTGCCAGGCAGGCTGTGGATGAGGAGGAACTTGGGGAGGAAGAAGCTGTTGCTGACCGTTCTGCCTTCTTGCCTCCCTCTGATGAGCCCTCTTGGGCAAAGAAGCTGAAGAACAAGATGAAGAGGCTGTTCTGCATGCAGGTTCAGGGTCAGTACAAGGCCCATGTTGCTCAGAAGGAGAGTCGCCGTCGCGACATCAGGATCTTGAGGGCTTGCAGGGAGGATGTGGCCAGCGGTTCTGAGAAGCACATCACCCCAGAGACTGCCTGGATGGAGAAGCATGGCTACAAGTGGACCGATTCAGAGGAGGGGTCCGTTCCGGCTGCAGAGTCTGAAGACGAGGAGTCCTTTTCCGCCTGAGCTACCACCTTTGTTGTAGGTGACCTCTCTGCCTTTTTGGTGTCTCGATGCCAAAGGGGGAGAGAGTGTAGGATTTGCGTGTGTGTCATGCGTGTGTTTTGTCGTTTGCTTTGCTTTCCGTCGTTGAACTTGCTTGCTTTGTTTTGGTTGTGCTTGTGAGACTAATTTTATCATATGGTGTAAGACATATGCACTCTATCGTACCTTATCATCTTATTGAGCTTGTGCTTTATCATGCTATTCATGTTATGCTCATATCTACTATCTTTCTTAGTGTCAGCCTCACCTTTGCAAAGATATGCTTTGTTTATAAAATATAGGGGGAGTGGTGATCCTAGTATTCGTGCCGTGCAGTCCAAAGCACTTTACTCTCTATCACGAATCTAGGGGAGCTCATCTATATTTTAGAGATGTGGGGTTTGCTTGTGCTATATTCATCTCCTTTGTGTAAATCCAGATTGTCATCAATCCACCAAAAAGGGGGAGATTGTGAGGGCACTTTTGTCCCTAAGTAGTTTTGGTGATTGATGACAATGCCTTTGCAGACTAATCGTGTGTATTGAGCTTTTCAGATTCATCACGACTAAACAGAAGACGATTCCATGCCCCTCGAAGATTATTGAAGATGGCGTTTGTCTATAGTTCGGTTCGGTTCGGTGGAGTTGAGTCGTAGGAGAGCCGTACTATTAAGAGGGGGTCCGATTTGGAAAGGTTTGGGTGGAATCTCACGTACACATTCCCTTTTGCACCGCCTTTCCTTGAGCTCCTTGGAGTGTTCCTCCGTCTCACCTTGTCTCTGCGAGTTGAAGGTCTCCGCCTTGCTCTTCTCATGCTAGTGGTAGTACTGCTCCTCTGAGCGGTACTACCGCATGAGCCAGCGGTAGTACCGGGCTCCTGCATGGTAGTACCGTGGGCTCCCATGGTAGTACCGCTCCCCGGAGCGGTAGTACCGCGAGCTCTAGTCTGGCACCGCTGCTCAAGCGGTGGTATGCGCGATGTAATTTTTACATCCCGCTACCCATCAATAGTACCGTGCTGCTTGGTAGCGGTATTACCGTGACGCCCTTGAGCCAGTGATAGCAAGTGCGGAGGTAAGGGCGGATGTAATTTTTTACATCCGCACCTTTCACGGTAGTACCGCACCCATGGTCGCGGTAGTTCCGTGTTGGATTTTTGCACGGCAATTTCTCAAGCGGAGGTAGTCACGGATGTGATTGTTTACATATGTGCCTACCAGACCTAGCCTGCGGCTGTCTTCCGGAAGTATCGTATGAGGTCACGGTAGTACCGCTTCTACGGATCTACCGTGCCCTATTAGTGCTCCTGTTTGCTAGGTCCGGTTTCCGCTGTGCCCACGGTAGTACCACGGTCCGCCATGTAGTACCGCAAGCCCATCTTGATAGTTCCGTGGGTCGCGGGCTGAGTGGTGGGTAACGGTTGGAAATGTCCCCCCACTATAAAAGGGGGTCTTCTTCCTCAAGAAGACCCACCTCTTTTAACCCTAAACTCCATTGTTGCTCCAAGCTCCATTTTCGCCCGATCTCTCTCCCTAGCCAATCAAACTTGTTGTTTTGCTCGGAATTGGTTGAGAAGGCCCCGATCTACACTTCCACCAAGAGAAATTAGATTCCCCCCACTAATCCCTAGCGGATCTTGTTACTCTTGGGGTGTTTGAGCACCCTAGACGGTTGAGGTCACCGTGAAGCCATAGTCCATTGTGGTGAAGCTTCTTGGTGGTGTTGGGAGCCTCCAATAAGTTGTGGAGATTGCCCTAACCTTGTTTGTAAAGGTTCGGTTGCCGCCTTCAAGGGCACCAATAGTGGAATCATGGTATCTCGCATTGTGTGAGGGCGTGAGGAGAATACGGTGGCCCTAGTGGCTTCTTGGGGAGCATTGTGCCTCCACACCGCTCTAACGGAGACGTACTTCCCCTCAAAAGGAAGGAACTTCGGTAACACATCCTCGTCTCCACCGGCTCCACTCTTGGTTATCTCATCCCTTTACTTGTGCAAGCTTACTTGTGTTTTATTCATTGCTTGCTTGTGTGGTTGTGTTTGTTGCATCATATAGGTTGTCCACTTAGTTGCATATCTAGACAACTTACTTTGATGCAAAGTTTAATTTGGTAAAGAAAAGCTAAAAATTGTTAGTTGCCTATTCACCCCCCCCCCCCTCTAGTCAACTATATCGATCCTTTCACCAGGGCTCCTCCAAAGGTGATGCTGTCCTTGAAAACGAGATGAGACATCCTTCCTTATGGCGACGGCACAGTGGAACTCTCAATGAAAGCACCAATGTCGGTGTCAAAACCGGCGGATCTCGGGTAGGGGTCCCGAACTGTGCGTCTAAGGCGGATGGTAATAGGAGGCAAGGGACACAATGTTTACCCAGGTTCAGGCCCTCTCTATGGAGGTAATACCCTACTTCCTGCTTGATTGATCTTGATGAATATGAGTATTACAAGAGTTGATCAACCACAAGATCATAGAGGCTAAACCCTAGAAGCTAGCCTATGGTATGATTGTTGTTGTCCTACGGACTAAACCCTCCGGTTTATATAGACGCCGGAGGGGGCTAGGGTTACACAGAGTCGGTTACAATAGAAGGATATCTACATATCCGTATTGCCAAGCTTGCCTTCCACACCAAGAGAGTCCCATCTGGACACGGGACGAAGTCTTCAATCTTGTATCTTCGTAGTCCAACAGTCCGGCCAAAGGATATAGTCCGGCTATCCGGATACCCCCTAATCCAGGACTCCCTCAGCCTCCATCAGGGCCAAGGCCACCGCTGCGGAACGGATAGCTGCTGTGCCGCTCTCGCCAGTTTCTATCCCCGAGGCAGATGTTGCTGCCGCCACCTGAGAGCAACAATGGCCAATTAGGCTGCCCTGGCCGCCCAGTAGCAGATTGCGGCCGCGCTCATGCACCTTGTTAGCACGCGCATGGCGGCTGCGGCCGCGCTCTCGCCGGAGTGGGCAGCCGAAGTTGCCCTCACGGCGCGGGTCCACGTCCCCATCTTTCACCGGCGATGATTGAACAATGAAATGATATTTGGGGAGCGAGCTAGTGTGCTTGACATGCCGGCTGTGGACTCTAGCCGACGCACCTTCTTGCGTAAGCCATAGGCGTACTATACACCGACGGTGCTCCAGGATATTTTTTATTGCATCTCACACGGTTGGTGATACTAAACTATGTGGGATCTACTTGGTTTTTCATGTTGATTTGAATTACATGATCACTGCGACAAAGGCGCCGCACTAAACCGGTTCGTCTTTGGCAGAGACGCCGAGTTTTGTGTAGAAGAATTCTCCCCACAGCTCGAGAGTGGGGAGAATGCCGAGGTAGCCCTCGCATAGCATGATGAAGGCCGACAGCAGCACCACCATGTCCGGTGTGAGGTGGTGCGGCTGGAGGTGGTAAAACTGGAGAAAGGCGCGGAGGGAACCACTCGCCGGCAAGCTGAAGCCCCGGAGGAAATGCGAGCGGAAGATGACGCGCTGACCTTCTTCCTCACCGGCGAGATCTCCTTCGCCAAGGGGACGCGCGTCTGGACATAGCCCTCGCCGGGCAGCCGCCCGTGTTGCGGAGATAGGAGATTTAGTCTTCGATGACATTAGAGCCATCCCAGTCGCCGGCTCACACTCGCGCCATGGAAGCTCAAGCTCGACGAGGCGACGACACGTCGAAGAGGCTGGGTTTGGTGACGACGGGCCACGGCAGCACTTCGGCGAGTTGCAGGAGTACGGCGGCGACGGAAAGAGAGAAGAGGAAGGGCAAGGCAGAAGGAGAGGAGGGCGCGCATGCTAATGCCGCCCCCTACTCCCCCTACTTATAGCCCTAGGCTGCGAAGCCGAGGGGACGGGGCGTGGGGATCGTGGGATTAACTGTGCCCATGACCCCACGACCCCGCATTAACCGCGCAGTAACGGCATGGAGTAATCGCGCCACGGAATCCCAACTGTTTGCCTCGGCCGCAACAGATCCACACGCGTGCCGAAGCCCGATAGTGGTGGGGCCCAGCCTGCGGCGATGTCCCATCACGCACGTGTGCTGGCAGGTGGCCTGGCCGGCTGGTGACAAGTGGAATGCAGTTGACAGGCGGAAAGACTGGCACCAGGCTGGCGCATCATCGAGCTCCCGCCAAGGCATTTGGAAAACCACCAGATGGCCTACCTGGTCATATCCGACTCCTAGCAGTAGGTATGCTGGAAGACGGATGGAGCAAGATCAAATGAAGCACTCACAGTAGGAAGCTGCCCATGGCCACGGATAATTGGCCACGGGTAGCCTCACCGGGCCCCATGGCGCTTCAAGACATCAGGCCGGCTGCACCTCAAGATTCAAAGAGCCAAACGCCGCCCCCTCGTGGCTGGATGGTCCTAGCGGCCGGCTGCCAGGGGACGGCGAAGCCCAGCAGGTGGCCACCAGGTGGGCCGGCTCCTAGCAGGCGGCCTCCAAAGAGTCCGACTCCTAGCAGGCGGCCCTAGGTGTCTCGAAGTCTACATCCACATAAATGCGACGAGACCGGGCGTGGCTACAGCACGCCTTGCCACCCTTGAATCTAGGGCCAAGCGTGGCCAGATTGCGCCGTACCAGACGGAGATCTCCCGTCTGGCGCGGCACTATTGCCACGCTGCCCATGACATCACCCCTGTCAGAGGGAGCCATGCTCCCATGACGGGATGCTGGTACGGCCCGCAGGCAGCGGGCCCTACCTGTCCACAAGGAGCCAGAAGGCGGCGAGCCTAGACCAGTCGGCTCATAGGGAGGCTGGCCCCTGACCAGGCGGCCTTCCTCTCCTTGGAGTCTGTGCGCCATTAACCAGAAGAGACGGGGAGTGGCTATAGTGAACACCCGCCAGGCAGCGGTACTATAGCCATGCCTCCCCCGACAAAGCATGCATCATTACCAAAGACAGCCTACAAGGCCGAGCAGCCAGAAGACCTGTGGGCAAAGGCTGCTGTTGGCACGAGACAGCCGGCAGGGCCCACCGGGCGGCGGGCCCCATTTGCCGGTGGAGAAGCCGGCTACCAGAGACACTGACATCCGGGTCCTACACCCGGCCGGATTACCTTTGTACCCCTGGGGGTAGGCCTATATAAACCCCCCAGGGCACCCATGCAAAGGGTTCAGACTCTAGTTCATCCACACACCCATATATAGAGAGGAAGCTAGGGCTAGCCTTGTTCTTCTTCCCCCTCTAGAGAAACAACTCAAGGAGCAAGCTTGTAGCCACCATTGTTGCTTGAGTGATCATACGGAGACCCCGCAGAGCAGGAGTAGGGCTGTTATCTCCTAGGAGAGCCCCGAACCTGGGTAAGATTCGTCGGCGTGCATGTCTACGCCTCATCCCGTTTCCTGGCACCGGCGACGTATTATTAGCCCCCTCCATGATAATCCATCCTTTGGCATATGTCGCATGACACCCCCGACACTCACACATGAGTATTTTACGCGCTTCGTCTGTGTTGTGTGTTTCCCCCGCCCAAGTTTCAAGTTTTACACCAAAAATTTTATTAGGCGCATGATTTCACAATTTATTCCTCCAACCACATCCCCTTCCCCTCAGTATCCCCCCCCCCCCCCCCGCCCTCCCTTGCGCCTCCCCCTACTGGCATCTCAAACCATCACCGCCACAACCATAGCGTCAACCACATCTACATTCTGCTCGGATCCAGTAAGCTAACCCACCGATCTCTATCACGTCCCCGGACTGATTGCTTAAATGGCATCTACGAAACATCCTCAAGCCTCCAAATGCCCCCCACCCCAACAGGAGCTGATGGCGGTCAATGGCGCGATGGCCGATGTGTGTGTTGACCCGGAGGAACACCTCGCCTCCGGCGCCGCCGCCGACATGGTGCAGGCTCTGGCCCAGATGAAGTCCCCCAGCGACTACTCCCCAGGACTTAATAGGTAAGATCTGACCAGCTAAATCTTAACAATACCACTTGCAACGGCTTTGATTTGTATGGTTGATGTATTAAGCATGTTCATGCCTTGTTTATTTTAGTACTACACACTGTGTGATGTTCAAATATTACCGTGTCCAGCTCAATTTCACCAATACCAGCAACAAACTTACAATACATGACTCAGGATATCACTAGTGATGCTGCCCATTTGCTATTTTTAGTGGAAGCTAACCCAGATGCACTTAACATGCCTGTCCATGTACTTACGCAGGGTCATGACGGCCGATGCTTTTGTTTGCCGTCGAGGTGAGCTGCATCCCATGTCTTACAGTATTTCACATAATTTGTGCAATTGCAGTTTAACTTCTACCCATTTACTAGTTTCGTGCAGGTACACATGTCAGTGGCACTGATCCACGCTTTGACCCAGAGGAACAGCTCGCCTCCGCCATCGCTGACTTTGGGCGAGCTCTGGCCAAGATGAAGTGCCCCAGCAACTACCTCTCACGACTTACCAAGTATGTTCTTACCAGTTCAATCTTACCAATACCAGTTGCAATTAATGGCTATGTTCTGTACGGTCGATGTATTAAGCATGTTCTAGTAAACATGCATAACACGTTTTTGCTACTTTCCCTACCTTTTTATAGACATCTGGGCCATTCTCTGCTCTTGCAGCACCTCCCTTGTGATGTTTAACTATGCCAATTGCATTTTTATCAGTACCAGTTTCAATGTCTATTAAGCCTGTTGCAATTAACAGTTGAATCCATTTTTAAACAGCTGCATTTCAATGGCTACAAACTTACACAACATGACTTAGGATGTTGTTAAGCCTGTTGCAATTAACAGTTGTATCCATTTTTTAATCTGTCCATTTGCTACCATGCTACTCTCCGCAATGAAGATATACTAGAGATGTTGTCCCATTTGCTATTTTTAGTGGATGCTAACCATGTTGTACTTAACATACTTGTCCATGTACTTACGCGGGGTCATAAGGGCCGATGCTATTGTTTGCCATCAAGGTTAGCTGCATCCCATGTCTTACAGTATTTCACATCATTTATGCAATTGCAGTTTAACTTCTACCATTTAATGGTTGCCTGTAGGTACACATGTCAGTGGCACTGATCCACGCTTCGACCCGGAGGAACAGCTCGCCTCCGCCGCCGCTGACTTTGGGCGGGCTCTGGCCAAGATGAAGTGCCCCAACAACTACCTCTCAGGACTTACCAAGTATGTACTCACCAGTTCAATCTTACCAATACCAGTTGCAATTAATGGCTATGTTCTGTACGGTCGATGTATTAAGCATGTTCTAGTAAACATGCCTAACACGTTTTTGCTACTTTCCCTACCTTTTTATAGACATATGGGCCATTCTCTGCTCTGGCAGCACCTGCCTTGTGATGTTTAACTATGCCAATTGCATTTTTATCAGTGCTGGTTTCAATGTCTATTAAGCCTGTTGCAATTAACAGTTGAATCCATTTTTAGACAGTTGCATTTCAATGGCTACGAACTTACAAAACATGACTCAGGATGTTGTTAAGCCTGTTGCAATTAACAGTTGTATCCATTTTTTAATCTGTCCATTTGCTACCATGCTACTCTCTGCAATGAAGATATACTAGAGATGCTGCCTCATTTGCTATTTTTGGTGGATGGTAGCCCTGTTGTACTTAACATGCTTGTCCATGTACATACGCAGGGTCATAACGGGCGATGCTGTTGTTTGCCATCAAGGTTAGCTGCATCCCATGTCTTACAATATTTCACATCATTTGTGCAATTGCAGTTTAACTTCTACTGTTTACTGGTTGCCTGTAGGTACACATGTCAGTGGCACTGATCCACGCTTCGACCCGGAGGAACAACTCGCCTCCACCGCCGCTGATTTTGGGCGGGCTCTGGCCACGATGAAGTGCCCCAGCAACTACCTCTCAGGACTTACCAAGTATGTACCAGCACTTCAATCTTACCTATACCAGTTGCAATTAATGGCTATGTTTTGTACAGTCGATGTATTAAGCATGTTGTAGTAAACATGCCTAACACGTTTGAGCTATTTTCCCTACCATTTTATAGACAACTGGGCCATTATCTGCTCTGGCAGCACCTGCCCTGTGATGTTTAACTCTGCCAATTGCATTTTTATCAGTACCGGTTTCAATGGCCATTAAGCCTGTTGCAATTGACAGTTGTACCCGTTTTTAAAGAGTTTTATTTCAATGGCTACAAACTTACAAAACATGAATTAGGATGTTGTTAAGCCCGTTGCAATTAACAGTTGTATCCATTTTTTAATCCATCCCTTTGCTACCGTGCTACTCATTCGAAATGAAGATATCACTACAGATGTTACCGTTTTATTACCATGTGCTATCTTTGGTGGATGTTAACCCTGTTGTAGTTAACATTGGCTTTCGATGTACTTACACAGGGCTACAATGGGCGATGATGTTATTTGCCGTCGAGGTTAGCTGCATCCCATGTCTTATACACCATCTATTCCTAAATATAAGTATTTTTAGAGATTCCAATACAGACTACATAAGGAGCAAAATGAGTGAATATAGATTCTAATCTAAACTATATCTATAAGTCTATATACATCCGTATGTAGTTCATGCTGAAATCTCAAAAAAAATACTTGTACTTAGGAACATACATAGTTGTATTTTACATCATTTGTGCAATCTCTGTTTAGCTTCTAACATTTACTGGTTGCTTGTAGGTACATATATGAGGGGTACTGATCCACGCTTGATCCCTTTTGCGTATGTGGTAATGAGATATTCATGAACAAGCGTCAAGTGAGGAAAGTAAGAAATATTGTTAGGCGAAAGAAACGGGTGATTGGAATTAAGCTCTTTATTTACACTTTGTCAAAGACAACAGTGAACTTTAGGATGGTAAGTAATGTGTTGCCTTTTTTCCCTGCCCACAACAAGTTCCTCTATTAGACCTCAGTATCTGATATTTTTCTCTTTTTAGTGGTTTCCGAAGCTATTTACTGATGATTACCTTGCAAACTACATGACCGGAGTGGAGGCAACTAAAGTTAAAGTATATAATTCATGCTACCATGGTAATGCTCTAGAAGTATTCCTGAAGGCGGTGAAGGATGGGCGGCCGATCGTCACAAGGGGTTGGACAAAAGTGGTTTGTGCCTATGGCATGCAGGAAGGCACATTATGGGCATTCCGCTTCTTCAACACCGTCGGCAGTCAAAATGATTTACACTTGTCTCTTCACCTTTACCGCCTTTGAATACTGTGGTTCATCATAGTTAATTGCTGCCTAATCCTATAATTACTGAACATATTGTACTGGCAGTTTTATTTATGGATTCGTTGTTGAACCATTGTGCTGACAATTTGAATTGCACGTTTCGTATTTCAAAATTTCCAATTAGAATAATAAATAACAGGCAAAAATAAAAAGAGAACAGACGGTCATGGAACTTTGCAAACGGTCTCGCAGTAAAAGCGCTTGTGATGGATATTCCAATACCACACCGTTTTCTACATCAAATCGTGTGTGATGTAGTTAATGAAAGCAAACAGTTAACCAAGGCAGAGCGTGTGTGATAGTTACACCTTTCACACACGAGCGTATACATAAAACCGTGTGGGATGTACATCCGAACGAAAACGTTTTCCCTGGATTGACTGTGTGGGATGTACATAGGAACAGAAATGTATTCCTTGGATTGACTGTGTGTGATATGCATACGAACGGAAATGTTTTTCTGGGATTCACCCTCTGGGATGTACATACCTACGGAAATGATTTTCTCGGATTACTGTGTGGGATGTACATACCTACGGAAATGATTTTCTCGGATTACCGTGTGGGATGTACATACCTACGGAAATGATTGGGTTTCGATGCCTCGCCCGATCGCACACGGCCCCAGCCTGGGTCCTAGGAGGGCCTATCCCCGATGATTTCTGGTTCGTGTGGGAAGGACACCCTATCGCACACACTCACTTGGCGACGGTTCCAAATGCCATCCCGGAAAGGGGTTAAAAACCGTCTGTTTAGGACCAACGCGCACCAGTGCCAGCAAACGCCCAAAGAGTAATGTCCGGCACCGCCGGGGTGCGCAGGTGACGGGCTCGCCGTTTGCGTTGCGCCATGATCAGGACTTTGATTGAGAGGGCGACGTGCATGCATTAGCATGGTTTGACGGCGTGAGCGTGAGTGTCTGCACGCGTACATGCTACTTGCGTCTATGCACGGTGTGCGCTAATGTGTGCATCACATATAATATAAAAAATTAGTTTTGTGCATTTAAACAAAGTATTTCATTTTCATATGGCTGACGAGAGTGCGTTGCAGCATGAGTCCATGGTTTGATTCCTCACATTTGCATAATTTTGGTTTTTATTTGTTTCTCCACTGACAGGTAGGCCCGCATAGATAGATAGATACAGATCACGAGCTGATGAGGTGCATGTAGACTGTTTGACTGGTCAACCAGACAAATATGGAGCTATATGTTGAGCTAGTGATTGTATAATCACCATATATTGTATACAATGATCAAAGTGAGCTATCAAGACAAGTTCGATGACCGCAAATGCATGTTACTCGATAATAAATGACCAGGATTGAAGGGGAATACAAATTTTCTTCATCTTCTGTCCTTGAGCTCTTAACAAACCAACGCACTATACGGTTGTCCGGCCACTCCACCCCAAAGCTCTCACCAAGCATCGTTCATGCCACCGCACCGCACACTAACCGGTAAGGAAGTGATGGCATCCCACCGCGCCGAGTTCCTCGCCGCCCACGACCGCACACAAAATGGTAGGGAAGCGATGGCATCCCGCCGTGCCGAGTTCATCGCCACTTGTGACCTCACACCTACGTGGGCGGACTTTGAAGCTGCCAAGGCCGAATGGGTGGTAGAGCAATAGGCAGCCAAAGTCGAACAGAGGGAGCGGAAAAGGCAGAAAGCACTCAAGAAAACAGAGGCCCGCCGCCGCAAGAAAGAAGAGGACGCACGCGTTGCTGCGAAGAGCTCGACGGAGATCCAAGCACGGTGCGGTGTCGCCAACAAAGCCGGGAAGGAGAACGACGGCGTCTGGCCAGCATGTGAGAAGTAGTAGTACTAGTAGTTAGTGTGTGTGTCTGTGTCGCCCGTACATTTGTTTAATCAATTATGAGCATGTACCAGTACTAGTTACTACTGTAGTTTTTAGAGTAAATTACCAATACATTAGCCTAGACTCAATGGAAAAATTCCTATCCAATGCATCAAATGGCATCTCTTTATCTATAGGAATTGAGATGCATGTCATCTCACTTCCTATGATTTTCATATTGCTATAAAATTCCTATCCTATGAAAGAAATTCAATGAACTCATGATGGTTCCTTCGTCCGAGCAACTTCATAGTGGGAAAGGTTGGGCATGTGATTTCACGGCTCATTAGTCATTATTACTGCGGCGCAGCGACCGGGGTGACTCTCCCTTAGAGTTGTGCGTGCATGGCAAGTGGACCAGGATGGTCGACGTCCCACATGTCGGCGAATGGAAGTATTCTTTCCAATATCGAGGATCAAAGAAACCGTGTGGTATAATATCACTACTGATTTATATTTAATTTTTATTTTTGATGAAAGCTAGTGTTTCAACTCTTACGACGAAGGAGTGCCAAACACGGCACGTGCTGGATGTCCCACACGTCAGCGGAAGGAGTGGCACATGAACATCATCGTAGAGCATCTCCACTTCTTCCACTTCTAGGTCGGAGACCACACGTAGCACTAGTGGTATGAACGATACAAAGTGAGACCTGGAGAGAAAGACACGTCTAGTTGGAAGGTCTTGGGCCATACACATAAACAAATACAAAACCTAATATGTGCCTCCAATTAATATAGTAGTAGAGTACTTAGGCACGTACATCATAACATCACTGTGCATTACATGTACAACTTTTAGTGGTAGTAAGAGACAAATGCCTATATGCCACACATGTTCATACTATTTGTGCCTTTCTACTTCACTTACTGCACTACATTACTCAGGTTCATACGTCCACTCCTGGGTACGTGTCCATCTCGTAGTTCCAGTCCCACCTGTTCTTCATAGACGGAACGATCCATAATGTTGGGCAACGGGGTTCCATGTCATCGCAGCTTCTTAGTGTGGCTCCCCATGATGGAGACTCATCCAAATTATGGCCAGCCTCGACGCGGAGCATTCGCGTGCACCGGGAAGCGGCGCTCTCTCGGTCGTCGCGCTGCTTCAAAGCCTGTGCCAGTGAGAGGTCGCCTCCGCTCTGGACGGGTATTAATGTGGCACTGACGCTGACCCTTTCACGCGGGAAGCGCGCGCCGGCAAGGGAGGGGGTTTAGGTCGGCCAGGGCGGTCAGACTCAGGCGTGGTGGTGGTATTGATTTTGAACCGTTTCAGGTGTAGTACTAGTAGTTTGCAAAACTACTCAATTATTGCACTAAGTTTCCTAAGAAATTGTGGTAAAAATGTTACTTGCAATGCATGCATGTGTGACCAATATAAATGACCAATAAAAAACTAGTACATGCATGCAACGATTTAATGGACACTGTAATCTCAACATGTGATGGGGAGGTCCAAATTTGAATTTGAAACTTATAAAACGACAAAATTCCAAACAAATAAACTTGAAGAGAGGGAGTATACCGTAGGATGTGCCCCATACCAAACAAGTCCCCTGGTTTGTCACCGCGAAGACGCGGTTAGAAAGGAGCACAGTGTCTTCGTACTCGTACGACAACAAATCGGCCGCAGACAGCATGGTCTACCTTTGACCGCCATGTGCAGGGTTCGTGAAAGCAATCGCGATGTCAAACACCGCGATGAGAGTGCAATTTTGGTTGGCGGACGACCGTATCGGGGCTTTCGTGATTGCTATCTTCTTCAATCTCACCGTGGTTCTGTCGTACCAATTCAGGCGATGGCCCGTTGCATGGCTGATCCCAATGTTGGACAAAGGTTCTACGGGAACGGTGTCGCCGTTGTAAATATTGTGCAAATTGATGTTGGTACCATCCCGTACATGTGCAAGCCAATCTCCACTGGCACCAAGCTTAACCTGTGAAATAGTGGGCAATGGGGGAATTAGGAAATGGACACGGAAGTAGTCTTTAGAATGCATTTACTGCGTGATCAAACTCATCACTTACCTTCTTATCAGACAAAATCCGAGTGCCCCTCAACGTCGGCATCTCAAGGGGCGTCAACTTGCAACTACGGCCATGCCACGCTGGAGAGAGACAAAAAGGAAACATCGTCGTGTGTTGCATGTAACATCAAGATGCATTTGTATGAGTAGTGTATCTTGTGAGAGAAAAGGATGAACAAGGGGAGGCCTTATTTGCAAATGTGGAGAGAGGTGTGGGTATCTTTCTGCAAAATTTCCATAGTTTTCTTCCTATCCGTCAGATATAAATCGGAGGGCCTATATTACAGGATGGCAGGCACACCATCATCACCAACTCTGTTTTTTATATAAGATAAGAGATAATCTACCTATCTATCTCTATTTCTCTTCTACTACTTCCTGCAATATAGGTCGTCCACCTTGCCGGCGCCGCTCCTACGACCATCTCGTCCACCGTGCCGGGATATTTCCCCCTACGCCACTGTCTACCCTCCTAGATCTGCTTCCACACCGCCGACAGCCATCGCTACCGCAGCACCGTCTAATTCTCAGCATATGCATACACGACGCCACACCAGAGGCGGTACTCTTTCGTATCTGCTCAACTTATTTATTGCAGCAAGAAAATAGATCGCCACTGCTTTACTGTGATTTCTTGTCCATCACTTAGGATCTTACTTGTTAGTTGAAAGCAAACATTAGTTGTGAAGTTTCCTTTGTCTGGTTTGCACCATCAGATCCGCCATGGAACGCTCAACACTATACTCACAATGCTTATGGTTTTCCCCTTTTATATTCCACACTAGTTAAATGACAGTAGACTAAATTTCAAAATTGGGTCAGTTGATTTTTGAGAGCTCGCCGGAGTTCGCCGGAGGGAAGGAAGGGGCTCGTCGGAGGGCTGCCCCATTATCTATCTTAGGGTTTGGGGTGGGGACACTGGTTGTGGGGGGCTGTCGTCGGGCTATGGTGGGGCATTGCCGGAGGCAAAACTCGACGCGGGTCAGGGTGGGGTTAGCTAGAGGGATGGTCGTGGGCGGCGGAAGATCAGAGGCGGTGGGCGGTTCAGGGGAGGGCGGGGGCTGGTGGTTCAGCCGGTGACCCATGCGGGGATCTTTAGGGGAAGAATAAGAGGCGAGGAAGAAGAAGGGTTAGGAGACGTAGGATCTACATCCAACCGCCTCAAATGGTCGACTGACCCGAATGACGAAAGTCAGGCGACTTGCATATAGACATTCCCATATATTCAGTACTATTATCGTAGGTACTTCGAGACGTACATGCAAGCAGTGCTCCTCAACCCATCAAGCTAAACAACATGCCACTCATAATTCCAAACTTAGTTGCTCAAATATGAATCTGAGATGTACTAAAACAGACAATGTTTAATTGGATAGTGAATGTTCCTACTTTATTTTCGAAAAGCACATGCGCCACATATCGAGGGACAACAGGGAGTTGCATTCTTTATGCTCTCTGGTTCATCATGTGTGGCCAACCAACATTATATTTTATTATCCAAAATCTGCTTGCTCTTCTTTAGCATGCTCCTCTTCTGTTCTTCCTTTGTAAATACTCTCTCCGTACCTAAATATAAGTCTTTCTAGGGATTCCCCCATGGGCTACATACGGAGCAAAATGAGTGAACCTACGCTCTAAAATGTATCTATATACATCCGTATTTGATCCATAGTGGAATCTCTACAAATATTTGTATTTAGGAACAGAGGGAGTATATAATAGTTGTACAGTATGTTCTTTGTAGTGAAGAGGAGCAGGGACATTTGTAGTGTACAGGTCTATTCTGTCGCTTGTCATGGATGCTTTCAATTCTTCGTGTTGGTCTTCATGTTGATTGTCATGGACGCTTCCAACTCTTCATAACCGATCTTATGTGTCGCCTTTGAGAGTTAGACTGATAGTAACAGTACTACGCCTTCAGTTGTAGAGAGCTGGTATTCGAAGCCTTTCTAGCCGTACCAACAATACTAGCACTATATTCCAGCAAGTTCCACTTTCCTGATTTTACTCCTAATGCTTAGGGTTTTCCCATTATATCTACACTATGATCTGCGTAGGTGCTTTGTGACCTGCTAGCATTTTTCCACCCTTTAATGCTAAAGAACACACCAATCATACGTCCTAAGGTTCTTCAAATACGAATGTGATATGATACTGACATTAGCTAACGGACACACATCTAATTGGTCAGCTAATGCTCCCACTTGAGTTTCCAAATGCATGTGGCCACATATAGAGAGACGTCATGGAATTGCATTTCTTTGGGCGCTCTGATTCATGATGGGTGGGCAACCAACATTTTATAGAAAGAAGGGGAATCTCAATAATATGCTTCCCCTTCTATTATTTAACATGTTCCTCTTCTAATTTTCTTTAGTAAGTACAATATGGTCCTTATTAGGAAGGGGAGTAGGGACATCTGCAGTCGACAGCTCTATTGGTCTGCCATAATATCCCAGAAATGGTGGGAGCCGCGCGGTCTTTGATAGACTAGACTGATAGTAACAGTTGTGTGCCTTTAGATGAATAGAGCTGGCCTGTAGGTGATCGATAGGTTGCATATTAGCAGCGGCAAAACCCTATATTTTCCAGCCAGTTCCGCTTTCCCGATTTATTTACGGTGGTTATGGTGTACCCCTATTATCTACACTACGATCTACCTACTGGCTCTGCACTCTCGTTATCATGGTTTGGCAATAAACTTTCTATATGGTATATTATGAACCTATCATCTGCCAACTATCCTTACATCTGGAGCTCCCAACAGGGAGCCTATTTTTTGTGTAGTTGCGCCAGATTATATTAATCTACTCACCATATTACAGCACACATGGGCTCTCTCATAAGAATCCAGTGATAGCACACAAGGGTTTACAGGGAGCCCCTATTATATTACAATATCCTCTGCATTACAAGGATAATCTCACTACTATTTATGTTCTCATGCTCTTTAGATATTATACGTAATCACAATGATTATAAGAATGCGCACATCAAAAGAATATTGCGGAACAGTTCAATGGGTAACAAACTTGGCATCAAGGGATTAAGGTCCATTATGGATGCAATGAAACCCACATGCTCCCAACCTATAGATTCGTATTCAGAATATGATCCTAATGAATATTCTGAGCTCATGGAGTCAAAGGCAGATGGCCTATCATGTTCACCCAATAAGGTGCTTGTTCTAATTTGGCAAGGTTTTATTGGTTGCACATATCTTGCATAAGGTGTCTGGCATTTCTTTTGCTTCGTTGCACCGCCATCTGCTTAGTTTACTCATGATATATGTGAAGATGCCATGCCAATCCATTATCAACACATATTCCATTTGTTGTCATACCATGTTTTTCCATTCAAATGATGTTCTTGTGTTTCATACATCCAAAAGGAAGAGGGTGATTGCAGAACCTGAAGGAGTACAAGCAAAGTCCTTGAAAAAGGTGGTGCTGCCAAAGAAATCACATAGCACCCGACGTATATTGGAAATAGAACCAGCGCCGCAAAACTTAGGATATCGCAACTATGCTGGTCGCTGCTTTGCTCTTGTGAGCACCTATTGTCCTATCGCTGTCCTTACATTCATACTTGGTGGAATATGTGACATCGTTGTGCATTATAGCTTGCTTATCCACTTTTTGCTCCAAATTATCACATCCATAATAATGCTTAAATTAATGTAGAATAAACCCAATGCTTATGAAGAAATTTAGTTCTAAATTGTTCTTGTAAGTATCTGTTGTCCTTCATCACTATACTTATATTTGTCAGCTAGTTCCTCATATACACTTTGCAGCTTATTTTCCCTTGCCCTCCATTTCCTACACATCAGATCTACATTTACTCTTGCAAAATAATTGAATAAAACCAATGTTACTGAAGAAGTTTAGCTCCGCATTGCTCTTGTTAGTGCCTTTTGCATGTATGTTGTACTTACATTTGTACTCTGCATCTGAAGTTAAACAATCGCCATTTGTTCCTATATTTTCACATCTATATTTACTCTTAACAAAATGTAGAATAAAGCCAATGCTCTTGAAGAAGAGTGTGCGGTAAACTTCTTGAATTGCCCCCCATCAATATGGACAAGGGCTTTATAGAGCCTGTCTTCACTACTAATGTAAGTTTGTCCTCCTCAAGCCTTCAAACTTTGTTGTGTATATTTGGATAGCTATGAGTGCAAATGCAGTTTATTTTTGTCGTCTGCATCAAATTGCTTGTTCAAAGTTTATAAAGAAGAAGTTCATAAACATAAGTTTGTCCTTCTCAATTTCAGTCTTTAGTTGTACAACCTAGTTCCTAATTCGTACCATGTAAACTAAATTAAACATAGCAAGTTATCTTCTTTAGCACTATGTGTATGCTTGTGTTCTTGATCTGTAATCCAGTGGGGTGGTGAAACTACCAACAATAGCACAATGTCATATCCTGCTATGTCTCAACTATGAACAATGCCATATTATATTAATGTTATTTAAATCGTTTCTCTGTATTTACCAATCTGAAATGGTATAAATTGACAGTACACTCACCATTCATGCTTATACGTTGTTTAGAACTACATGTATGCTTGTGTTCTTCATATGTAATCCAACGGTCTGGTGAAGCTGGCCGCTCCTGCACAATGCCATTTCCTGCCGTCTTAACTATGAACAATGCCTATTATGTTAATGCTATTTTATACCGTCTCTCTTTATTTCTGACAAAGAAATGGGATGAATTGACAATACTGATGCTTATAATGCGCGTAACCTGTTATCTACCTACTTGTTTCTCTTTCAGGGTGACAGCACTGCTGCTAGGAAGAACTGTCAGAATGAGAGTGAGATGAACCCATTGTTTGTCCCTCTAACATATATTCCAGAGAAAAAGGCAACACATCTTGAGGGTAGGGATACAACCACAAAGTCATATCTTGATGTAGTGTCGAACTTACTCTGTGACACAAGCTTGATGAAGTCGTCGCCTGAATCTGTTCGACTTCTTCAGTCTGAAATTCAAGCAGAAAGACATGCTTCCGCT
This sequence comes from Aegilops bicornis, assembly GCA_021605145.1. Taxonomy (NCBI): domain Eukaryota; kingdom Viridiplantae; phylum Streptophyta; class Magnoliopsida; order Poales; family Poaceae; genus Aegilops; species Aegilops bicornis. The sequence goes on from CM038674.1 coordinate 497,040,098, forward strand.
CAAATCCGACGAAACTCCAATCTCTATGCAAGATTAACCATAAGTACATGATGTCTATTGATGCTATGCAGCTTAAGTTGGTGGATATAAGCATCAAAGAAGCGCAGTCTTATCAGGTTGCTGAGCTGCTTGCGCTGCAGCTCCTGGGTCGGGCTAACCTTTCTTGAACTGTGTTGAAGTGCTATCGGTTCTGTCTATTATTTTGTCGGCCTGTTAACTGCCACTGGTGGCGACCTGCCCAGTTTATGGAATCTGCTGTCTGGTTGCCCTTTATTATCACTGGCTGTGAACTTTGATGCCCAGGGTTGTAATATGATGTAATTTCTTTATTGTATAGTCTAGGTTTATTCTTCGTCACGATGCTGTAATTTATTTGCTGTTTATGCCGTCGTTGCTCTGAGAAAAGGTCGTAATCTTCAATCGGTGCGCAATGAGCCAATAGGTTAGGTTTATTATAAAATAATAATTTATGTACTAAAACTGGCCAGTCACCAATCGCTAGTGCAGGCCGAACCTTGGGCCTACAATCATCTTGGGCCATTAGTTAGGTCTAGTCTTAATCTGGCCCACTATTAGTTTCGGGCCTTTAAAAGGTCGAGCAAATCAATTGCCTTAATTGGGCCGGAAAATTAAATAGTCTTTTAACAGGTTGAAAACTAGATTCAACCTTAATTGTGGGGAACAAATCACGGGCCGAGAGCGTGCTATAATATAAATCGGCCCATTATTCGCCCATTCGGGTGATGGGCCATTAACAGGTGAAATGTTGTTGGGCCTTGGCTGACCCAATTACATGACGGGCGGGAAGCAGGCCAGATGTACAACGGGCCAAACTTTGGCCCAACACTCTCAAGGGCCTTTAACGGGCTGATAGGCAGTTTGGGATAGAATGTATCCACGAAGACTACGGGCCGTTAAGAGGCCGGAAGTAACTACGGACCATAATTAGGTCTAGGTGCAACTCGGGCCTTTAAATGGCCGAAAGTGAAACCAGGATGAAAGAGGCCCATATGTAGACAGGGCCGCTGACAGGCCGAAACTAATATCGGGCCGAACTGTTAAACGGGCCATTAAGAGGCCGAAGAGCAAATGAGGGCCACAATGGGCCGAATGGCATAGTAGCAGTTAAAAGGGTCGTATCTGTTATGTGCCGTAATTTGGCCCAAGAAATGAAAGTCAGTTAACGGGCCGGGTCAAGTATGGACCATAATTTGGCCCAAACTATTGCAGGCTGTTAACGGGCCGGATCTGATATGGGTGATACGTCTCTGTCGTATCTACTTTTCCAAACACTTTTGCCCTTGTTTTGGACTCTAACTTGTATGATTTGAATGGAACTAACCCGGACTGACACTGTTTTCAGCAGAATTGCCATGATGTTGTTTTATGTGCAGAAATCAAAAGTTCTCAGATTGACCTGAAACTCCACGGGATGTCTTATAAAAAATAATAAAAAATCCTCACCATGGATGAAGACCAGGGGGCCCACACCCTGTCCACAAGGGTGGGGGGAGCCCCCCCTCCTGGGCGTGCCCCCCTACCTCGTGGGCCCCCTGGAGACACTCCGACGCCAACTCCAACTCCATATATTGGCTTTCGGGGAGAAAAAAATCAGAGAGAAGAAATCATCGCGTTTTACGATACGGAGCCGCCGCCAAGCCCTAATCTCTCGGGAGGGCTGATCTGGAGTCCGTTCGGGGCTTCGGAGAGGGGGATTCGTTGCCGTCGTCATCATCAACCATCCTCCATCACCAATTTCATGATGCTCACCGCCGTGCGTGAGTAATTCCATCGTAGGCTTGCTGGACGGTGATGGGTTGGATGAGATTTATCATGTAATCGAGTTAGTTTTGTTAGGGTTTGATCCCTAGTATCCACTATGTTATGAGATTGATGTTGCTATGACTTTGCTATGCTTAATGCTTGTCACTAGGGCCCGAGTGCCATGATTTGGGATCTGAACCTATTATGTTTCCACGAATATATGTGTGTTCTTGATCGTATCTTGCAAGTCTATAGTCACCTATTATGGGTTATGATCCGACAACCCCGAAGTGACAATAATCGGGATACTTCTCGGTGATGACCATAGTTTGAGGAGTTCATGTATTCACTATGTGTTAATTCTTTGTTCTGGTTCTCTATTAAAAGGAGGCCTTAATATCCCTTAGTTTCCAATAGGACCCCGCTGCCACGGGAGGATAGGACAAAAGATGTCATGCAAGTTCTTTTCCATAAGCACGTATGACTATTTACGGAATACATGCCTACATTACATTGATGAATTGGAGCTAGTTACATGTCACCCTATGTTATGATCAAGTTACATGACGAACCACATCCGGCATAATTAACCATCACTGATCCGGTGCCTCACGAAGCTTTCCATATCTTGGTTCTCGCTTATTTCCTTTTCCATTGCTATCAAGTATAATCACTACAAAAATACCAAAAACATTACTTTTTCTGTCTTTACTTTTGTTACCGTTACCACCACTATCATATTACTTTGCTACTAAACACTTTGCTGCAGATACTAAGTTTCCAGGTGTGGTTGAATTGACAACTTAGCTGCTAATACTTGAGAATATTCTTTGGCTCCCCTTGTGTCGAATCTATAAATTTGGGTTGAATACTCTACCCTCGAAAACTGTTGCGATCCCCTATACTTGTGGGTTATCAGTGGGCCATAAACTAGCCTAGAATATTGCAGTCATTTAACGGCCCATATCTGATGTGGGACAAATTCTGGTAGGCCGTAACGGGCCATGAGTTAGCGGGCTATAAATGGGCTATATGCGAACATGACGTTAACAGGCTTTTCGTGGGTCGGCCCGCTACCTTTTGACCAAGTCAAACGGGCCTCTATTTTCACTTGAATGGGCTTCTGTTGGGCCGTGCCACGTGTCGACGTATCATAGGCGCCTTCGGTCCAATGGGTGGATGACATCTGTCCCAACGGTGAGCCGACATGTGGTTCCTCTCGCCATTGAGAATTTTACACGTGGAAAATCCCCATTGGTCCGGGTTGTTAACGGGTTATCGGACCCAAACCGGAACTCGATAGCTTAACGGTGACCCGTTATGGTGGATGCCATGTGTCTGTCACCCTTGACGAAAGCATTTCTATGACGCAAAGTTTATCGTCATGGAAGTGGACACTTTCGTGATGATAATTTTGATAATGTCATGGAACACTTCTACGACAGCACAGGTATGACTATCTTGATTCTGTCATAAAATTATCATGGATGTACATGCATGACAGAAAACGTGACCTACTATGACAAGCATGTATCATCAAGAAAGTGTATTTTTTTTGTAGTGCCCTTGGCCATCCATCTCTCTAGTGCCCCTCGAGCTCGATTCTCTTCTCTGCCGACTTCCTGGTGATCCACTAGTGCTAGCCGACCCCTCTGGAGCCCCTGGAGTCGCTAGCTCTCGATGTCTTCTTCGTCTTCGGTGAACCTCACCCGCAGCCACCGCTAGAGATGTTGTTTCCGAGTGGCTCTAACCACCTCCTGCCTTGCTACGGGTATGAGCAGGTGCGCGTGAGTCTCCTCTTTCCATCCCTCCCTCTTAGATCAGCCATTGAGCCCTCCTCGCCGGCGTGCCCACCAGCGACCATCGCCCTCCTCTGTTTCTCTCCCCCTCTATGAAAACCTGACGGGCGGGGCCCACTGTCAACCTCTCCACTCGCGCCCGAAGTGGTACAAGTGGAGTCGTATTCGCTGAATACGCTTTTGACGTCACCCCACTAGTTTTTATATTTATTCAAATTTCATTTAATTTGACCAACAACTTTGACCAGCTCTAAGTCTTAATCTACAAGTCCAAATGACTTGATTCTTTTTGCATTAGTTTTGTATTGAAATACTCTAGCAGCACACCAAATTTGAGATTTTTCCTTGTTGTCTAGAATTTCTGGCGAATTTTAGAATGGTTCTTGATATTTTCTTTTCCTATTTTTATTTATTTTCAGAAGGAGAAACTTGCCTTGAGGAGAACCAGGAGGAGTGTGACCCTCCTCTGTGCTAAGGCAAGCCACCACAAATATTTGCATGGTGTCGTTTCAATAACTATGATTTTCCAACTTGAATATGACTTATTTCATGCATTAAATCATTTAAATAAATATTTTTTATGTTATTTCATTTGTTATGCTTGAATTGCCTAGCTTGTTGTGGTACTTGAGTGCATGGACTAGTTTGATGCATTAGTATTACTTTGAGAGCATGTCTATGGTTTGGTAATGATCGGTATTATTTGCATATAATGGTTTATCATTTTCATCATGCCAATGTCATAACTAAAAATGATTGAGTAAAAACTAGTGTCTCTAAATGATTAGTAGTGCATGCATAATGATTTTATGATGTTGATCTGTTTCATTTCAGTGATATGTGGAGATAGTTGCATGTTCATGGCATACTATGGCTCGAGTTCTTTTATTTCAAGTTAAACCTGATGATAACTCAACTTGAATATAATGTTGATCGAGTCATGGTGCCACCGAATCGAGCTTCCCAGTGCAACCACATTTGCCTTTATGGGAAGGCCCTTATTTGGTTCGTCATCATGCCTCTGGTTGGTGCCTCCAACGAGGGAAGGTTATGGCCGTGTGGTACCCTGGCCCGGTAAGCAGACATAACCTTGTGTGCCTGTTGTTGTTTTGGTACCCTGTCCCCGTTTGGGACCGTTTATGTTTTGCCACGACGGTGGCCGTTGGATGTCACGAGTTGGCATCGGGGCCACCCAGGACTTAGCCCAAAGGGGAGTTGGTCGGAGTGGCCGGGAGAGTGTCATGGCAACGGGTTGGTTCTGTCGGAATGTCGTTGGTCCACCCAAATAGGAGCACGAGGCCATGGATTTCGTGGTGTGGGTACAGTGTGCTAACCTCTGCAGAGTGTTTGTTATATCTATCGATAGTCGCGTGCTCGGTTACGAACACAGTTCATAGTTGGTCACACCATGGATCAACATAAATCAGTTAATCTTGCACACTAAAGTTATACATTTGGCACTGGTTATGTGATGAGATTGTTGAAACCATGAAGATGGTTGTTGTTGGAACCAAAGAGTTAGTTTCCTTTGTGATCCGGGAGTGATCGACGTATTGATGATGTTGGTTGCAAGGTAACCCGTATGGTAAGGGAGTCCGAGGGACTCGGTGCACAAGTATGTTCACTTCATGAGTAGTCTGTTATAGCCTTGCATTTAACCTGCTTAATTGTCATGTTATTGTTTGTCATTATGCTTTTACTTGTTGTGAGCTTGCAAGTACATTCAATGTACTAAACTGCCGTGTCATGCCAGCTTTCAGGAAAGTCTTACCGGATCAGAGTGCTTCCGGTGTCTAGGCAGTGTCCACATCGGTGTCCCTGTGCTATGGAGTTCCGCTTCATCATTGTTCCGCTGTAGCGTAGTTGTCGTGATCGAGGCCCCTTCATGATCATTAAATAATGTACATACTATTCAGCCGCACCGTGTGTGCCGCTTGGCCTCGCTACTAATGTAATATCGAACCTATGTTTCCGCTAGCATCAATAAAGCGGTTGTTTTCTGTACCAAGTTGTTGTGTGTTGCCAGAAGGCTAGATCTCTGGGCTGGCAATGCAAGGTAAACCGGTTGCTCTGAGCCGTGGTGCCACAGCGCCGCGGGCCCAGGGGATACGGTCGGCATTCTGGGACCGAGGTTACCCAGACCCATCTTCTTACAGCCCAGTGCGTGGCCCTCTAACATCCAGGCGTGGCCCAGCGACGAGACTCTGCGGACAAGACCCTCGCAAGGGCCCTCGCCACGCAAGGCGAATTACATCAAGGCCTCCCAAGGAGCGTCCTCCCGAGGCTGCCTCCCGAGGGGCAGACATCTTAAGGCAGGCACCCGTCCTCACGAGGCTCACGGTGATGTGGGCCATGACGACCAGGACCAGGCGGGCGCAAGCAAGGATAGTTTCCTCTTCAACACTAAGGATTCAAGGACGTACGCGGGTTACCGAGGAATCCCCCAAAGGTTTCCATTCCGATGCAACAAGATCAAGACCACAGGCTCGGCAGGATGGAGGTCATCACCGAGCCCACCACTGCATCATGACCAGAGGCTTTCCAGGCGAAGACCACCTTTAGTCAGGATAGGGTGTACTCCTGCCCCCCTTCAAATCGGTTGTTGTGGTATCCCTTCCCGCCTAAGCTATGAGGGAAGAGGACCAAGGCCACTATAAATATAAGCTAGTCTCCACCGTAGATAGGGGAATCCTTAGAGACCCAGATCGATCATTCCGCCATTGAGCTCTCCCGAGGCAGCACGCACTTGTACTAGTTCATACTCATCCTCCTCGTGAGGCAATCCACCACAAAGCAGGAGTAGGGTTTTACACTGCAAGATGAGCCGAACCTAGGTAAATCATCGTGTCCCTTCCTTCCCTGGCGCTGTAGCTCGAGCACGGCGAGCCATGGCCTTGGTGCGGTGAGCAATTGGCTGTGATCAAGCGGAGTCCTTCATGCATGCCCTAGTGTTAAGACCTTCCTTGGGACCAGGGATCCTTGATTCTGACAGTTTCCCAAACGTCACATGTAACACGATTATCATAATGACAAATTACGGGTTCATCGGAATGTTTGACAAGGGACTAGATAGCTTGAGAGCGGGATTTGCTCCTCCAACCAGGGAGAGATATTTTTAGTGCCCTCTCAGTGTGATGCGTCAATCATCGTCTTCCAGAAACATGTGACTTCTTCACGGGGATGCCGGGACACAATAATGAGAAAGAAGAACAGAACCGGTAACGAGGATTTTGGTATAGTGAGCATAGTGATCACTTAGGAGGATACCGATGCATCCCGGGTTTTGTGAAGTATCGGGAAGCAAAGGTAACATCACATGATAACCTCGAATATCATTCATGTCCTCATAGGGATCGATATGGACATCGATGGTCCCCGCTATCGGTCATTGAACGAATGGATGTGTGCATGTCTATGAGTTACCAGACCAATGGGGTCACAAGCGTAAGGTAATCACGATCTGCTGAGTGTTAGTAGGATACGAGTGATGATAATATATTTGTTGAATTGTTTTATTAATATTTGTAATAGTTTTGAGAGGATCCGGAAGCGTTTCGGGGTCACTCGAAGGGTTTCGGTGAATATCGGGTAATACTAATATTACCAATAAATATATATACGTGGAAAATGTTTTTTGAGGATGTTCAATTATATATATATAATGGTCTGAAAGTATTTAGATTTATTTTATATTTAATTTCATATCAACGGGCATACAAAGGCCATGAGGTGTAAGGCAACTTGGGCCACACAGGCCCAAGTGGGGGAGGCGACTCCTTCCCTAAGGAAGGAGGCCGAATTGGAGGAGGGGGGTATTCCTCCTCCCATCCTTAGGACAGTGCCCCAAGGGGGACTCATTCCCCCTTGGTGGCAGCCCCTCCTCTCCCCTCTATCCTATATATACTAGAGGATTTTTTGTCCTTTGATACACACAAGTTTTGGAGCCTCCTCTAGTCCTTCTAGTTCTAGTTCTAGTTCTAGTTCTAGTTCTAGTTGGTCCTAGTTGACTAATTAGAGCTAGGATAATCCTCTTGTCATCATAATTAGAAGCCCTGTGTGGTTCTAATCTCCTCCCTCTAATTCTTCGATGATGATTAGCTCTGGACGTTGAAGCGCTGCCAGATCGTGAATGTTGCACGCTTGCAACCAAGTAGATAGGCCGTTCTTTTAGTCTTCGGTTCGAGGGACTGTTCGTGGATGGTCCACGGGATCGTTCATCGATGGTTCGAGGGACTCCAAGTATGATCTACACCGACACGTTCTTCTTCCGCTACAACTCGGTGACGGAAATGATTGTGATCCCAACCCGTTATGCATCTTCATAATGATCTTGGGTGTGCGTAAGCGCGAATTTTTTTGTTTTCTACTACATTCCCCAACACCTGTGAGTTTGCGATGACCCTCATACTCATGGGAAAAGTTGTTTTGGTGCCCTGAGCAATCATATGATCACGTAAAAGCTCATTATGGATTAGTTAATCATTAGCATGTACCTCAAGCTTACGGACATGATCCTTTATGGGACGTGGATGAGGATTCGGAGTGCAGTTAGGATCTTCAAGAAACTACTTCTTCCTTGGGAGCCTAATGGTGATGTGAGCTCCTATGGTGAACTTCCTGCATGGCTTGGGGTTTTCATGTTGAGGGTACTCCAATGACCAATGCATAGTGCAGCGATCCATGACACAACTAGCCACGATGGTTGAAGTGTTCTTAAAAAACAAAGACGATCATCGATGCTAATAAATCATGCCGACTCAATTGGAATCTCACCCGGTTTTTCATCTGTCTCCTCTTATTATTCCTGTTCAAAGATTACCTCCCCCAGTTCTTATTCAGATGATAAATCATTGCTCTCCATGTGGCGTGCCATCTCCCGATTAGGAGGGCTTCCTCCCTCAATAAGATGGTCCTCCTCATCCTCCTCTTCTTGAGAATAGATTTGCTCCTCCTCCCGGGAGTGTTCCATAGCTTCTCTACACACAAACTGGACAAAGCTCTAGAGGTCTTTTTTAACTGTGAGAAGACCGAGTGATACATAAGAGGGCTAGGTCACAGGATTTCATGAGATATGGTTCGTTGAAAAACATAAAGAACAAAGCGGACAAAATTGAATAAACTCTTGACCAAATCATGGCATTAGCACGAAAGACAGCGCATGTACGAGCGCATTCAGTTATAGGAGCACTTGTGTTGCCCCCTTCGCTTGCATTCAAAACTTCCAAAGCGAAGGTCGACCATCGGTACGAGCGCTTTCGTACGTACCTACAGTTGTACACAGATCCAGTACATGCAAAACCCCCCTTTTTCAAATAGGAATAAGGGATTCGAGTCCCGAGCAAACTTCGACCTTCTGTAAGACTGGTAGCGCTCGTACAACACTCGGGCAATACTACCAGAAGATCCCAGAAACCACGATGGCACTTGGTATGACTGTATTAGCCGTACCTTCTTGAAAGACCCCTCTCTGCACAATTTTGTTAGCCCGAGTCAATTAAATAGAATAATTTTACTTTAGTGGAACCTATACAAGCGACAAAAGCTAGTTTTTACGCTTTTGCCAAGACTTGTTCTTAAGGAACACTTTAGTCCCAACCTTGTTTTCTCCTTTCGTTGGATTCATCGAAAATTCTTCCCTGGCCAACTTACTTAGACTTAAACCATTAGGAAAATTATATTTATTGAAGCCTCGTACATTTATTACTTCTACCTTCGAAGGAGATATCCATGGATAAATTGCGGGTAGATCGATATTCCTGAAGGATCATATCATGATCACGTCAAGAGACACAATAGTATCATAAGGAATACAAAGCTTACTTTCCTGATCCTCCACTTCATTTTGTGCTACCAATGAGACATCCACCCTCACATCATTTATTTCGCTTCAATCTAATATCTTCATGTCGAATTCTTGCAATAGGAAAGCCAAATGGATCCATCTTGGCTTTGAATCTTTCTTTGCTAGTACATCTTTTATTGCCCGATGATCACTATAGACTCTAACTTCTGTATATATAATATAGGATCTGAACTTTTCACAAGCAAATATCAAAGCATATAGTTCTGTATCGTTTTAGCATAATTTACTAGGGCATCATTAAGTGTGTGACTTACGTAATAAATAACATTCAACTCATTGCCTTCATGTTGTGGTAAACAACACCTGTTATCAGTTTCACAAATCGCCTTCAAAGGTTGGTCCCACTTAAGAAGTTTGATGATGGGTCTTGTGCTCAAAGTTCACCTTAATTGTTCAAAAGCCGATATACACTCCTTATCGAAGTTCAAAGGGACACTATTATGCAACAGGTTAGTTAACAACTTCGAGATACTAGAAAAGTTATTAGTAAAGCATTTGTAAGAACCTGCATGCCCTAGACAACTCCGAATCCTTTTAATATCTCAAGGGTATGGTAGCTTTCTATGTCGTCTATCTTTGCTTTGACAACTTCGATGCCTTTAGAGGATATTTTGTGACCTAATACAATTCCGGCATTCACCATGCAATGACATTTCTCCCAGTTAGGACTAAATTGATGTCTTCACACCTCTACAAGACTTTGTTCTGATTATGAAGGCAAACATCAAAAGAAGTTCTATAGACAGAAAAGTCATCCCTGAACACTTTCATGATTTCTTCAACAAAATCAATAACTATTGTGGTCATACAACGTTGAATGGTACTAAGTGCATTACATAGTCCAAATGGCATACGTTGATAACATACCAAAGGGACAGGTAAATGTCTTTTCTCTTGATCATCAGGGTGAACTGCAATTTTTGAACATCCAGAATATGCATCAAGGTTACAAAAATGAGTGTGAGTTGCTAAGCTTTAACATTTGGTCGATAAAGGGCAATGGCTAGCCCTCCTTTCGCATCTCTTTATTCCCCTAAAATCAATATACATTCTATACCCATCTATGGTTCTAGTGTGAATTAGTTCATTGTTTTTATTAGGTACAACTGTAAATCCTCCCTTCTTAGATATGCAATGAACCAAACTTACCCACTTATTTTCAAACAGAAGGTATATTATTCCCGCATCTAGTAATCAAATTACCACTTCTCTCACCACTTCTTTCATCTCTCCATATTTAGCTTCCTATGTGCACATATGGAGGGGCTAATTCCCTTAAGGTCATCCATGGAAATACCCAATTGCCTTACGGTGATTTTTCAAGGTTTTCATAAGTTTGTCCTTCTCTTGATCTGAAAGGTTAGCGCTTATTATAATGGAATATTTATTAGTCTCATCAAAAAACTCATATCATGGTTCTTTTGGTAATGGTTTTAGCTCTGGAGGTGGGAGTACTTCATCTCCTTTCTTTTTAGGAAGCTCATAAGTCTCATTCATTTGGGAATCCAAAGTAGGTGCTTCATCAAGATGTTGATCAATTTCCGTCTTCCCGGAATCTTCGGGGTCTTGTTCATATTCTATGAGGATTCTGATTAATTTATCTTCTAGTGTCCTGAAGTAAATGGTTGCAACTTGTGTTATTGATTTTTCCTCATTGCTATTATCCTCACTCTGTTTTGGATGATTCTAGAACCTTGAGAAGTGAAACTCTCATTCTTCCTCCCCATATCAGAGACAGACCACGTCACTTCTACAATATATTTTAGCTCATGCAGTGTTCAAGAAAGTTCTTCCAAATATAAAATGAGCCATACTACAAATAGTAAATGGTGGTCCTGCTAGCCAGTTAGCAGGCAGGGTTCAATGGTGCCGACATTTCGGACTCACAGATCGCATCTATACTCCAATCACGCCGAATTTTCTGATCTTACCGATCTTATTGATCATCACGAATCCGATTCGGATTTACGTTTCATTGTTGACCCCGATGGAGGAAACCGACAAGTAGTGGTAGATTGTGTCACAACCTCATCGATTCCGATTGACAGAAAACATAGCCTCAATGATCCCCATGTGCAATTGATATCATCAACCGTGCACATAGCCGGTCTCATAAACGACAACAGATCTCATCTGCCACCTCCACATATCAAATATGCATCCGATCTGAATCCCAATCCTATAGCAAAGGCTCTCTAATGCCACTTTTGGGCTATGTTAGGTGCATCGCTTGTGCTACCTCTTGAGCACTGCGTTGGTTTTCCCTTGAAGAGGAAAGGGTGATGCAGCAAAGTAGCGTAAGTATTTCCCTTAGTTTTTGAGAACCAAGGTATCAATCAAGTAGGAGGCTACACACAAATCCCTCGTACCTGCACAAATCCTCGTACCTGCACAAACAAATAAGAACCTTGCAACCAACGCGATAAAGGGGTTGTCAGTCCCTTCACGGCCACTTGCAAAAGTGAGATCTGATAGAGATAGTAAGATAAATATTTTTGGTATTTTTGTTGTATATATTGAAAAGTAAAGATTGCAAAATAAAATAGATCGGAAACTTATATGATAGAAGATAGACCTGGGGGCCATAGGTTTCACTAGTGGCTTCTCTCAAGATAGGATAAATATTACAGTGGGTGAACAAATTACTGTCGAGCAATTGATATAAAAGTGCATAGTTATGAGAATATCTAGGCATGATCATGTATATAGTCATCACACCCGCGACAAGTAGATCGAAACGATTCTCAAGATTCATTACTATTACTCCACACATCGACCGCTATCCAGCATGCATCTAGAGTATTATGTTTATAAGAACATAGTAATGCATTAGGCAAGATGACATGATGTGGAGGGATAAAGTCAAGCAATATGATATAAACCCCATCTTTTTATCCTTGATGGAAACAATACAAGACATGTCGGTTCCCTTTCTGTCACTGGGATCAAATACCGCAAGATTGAACCCAAAGCTAAGCACTTCTCCCATTGCAAGAAAGATCAATCTAGTAGGCCAAACCAAACTCATAATTCCAAGAGACTTGCAAAGATAACAAATCATACATAAAAGAATTCAGAGGATATTAAAATATTGTTCATAGATAATCTTGATCATAAACCCACAATTCATCGGACCTCAACAAACACACCGCGAAAAGAATTACATCGAATAGATCTCCAAGAAGATCAAGGAGAACTTTCTATTGAGATCCAAAGAGAGAGAAGAAGCCATCTAGCTAATAACTATGGACCCAAAGGTCTGAGGTAAACTACTCACACATCATCGGAGAGGCTATGGTGGTAATGTAGAAGCCCTCCGTGACCGATTCCCCCTCCGGCGGAGCGCCGGAAAAGGCCCCAAGATGGGATCTCACGGATACAGATGGTTGCGGCGGTGTAAATAGGGTTTCGTGGTGCTCTCGGGTGTTCACGGGGTATACGAGTATATATAGGCGAAAGAAGTCGGTTGGGGGAGCCACGAGGGGCCCACGAGGGTATGGGCGCGCCTACCCCCCTGGGCATGCCTCCCTACCTCGTGGCCGCCTCGTTGCTTCCTTGACGTCCACTCCAAGTCTCCTGGATTGCGTTTGTTCCAAAAATCACTCTCCCGAAGGTTTCATTCCGTTTGGATTCCGTTTGATATTCCTTTTCTGCGAAACACTGAAATAGGCAAAAAAACAGTAATTTGGACTGAGCCTCCGGTTAGTAGGTTAGTCCCAAAAATAACATAGAAGTGTATAATAAAGCCCATTAAACATACAAAACAGATAATATAATAGCATGTAACAATCAAAAATTATAGATACGTTGGAGACGTATCAAGCATCCCCAAGCTTAATTCCTGCTCGTCCTTGAGTACGTAAATGATAAAAACAGATTTTTTGATGTGGAATGCTACCTAGCATATTTTTCAATGTAATTTTTCTTTATTGTGGCATGAAAATTCAGATCCGAAAGATTCAAGATAAAAGTTTAATATTGACATAAAAATAATAATACAAGCATACTATCTAAGCAATTATGTCTTCTCAAAATAACATGGCCAAAGAAAGTTCATCCCTACAAAATCATATATTTTGGCTATGCTCCATCTTCGTCACACAAAATATTCAAATCATGCACAACCCCAGTTTCAGCCAAGGAATTGTTTCATACTTTAGAATTTTCAAACTTTTTCAACTTTCACGCAATATATGAGCGTGAGCCATGGACATAGCACTATGGGTGGAATAGAATATGATGATGGGGATTGTGTGAGAAGACTAAAAAAGGAGAAAGTCTCACATTGACGCGGCTAATCAACGGGCTAGGAAGATGCCCATCAATTAATGTCAATGCAAGGAGTAGGGATTGCCATGCAACAGATGCACTAGAGCTATAAATGTATGAAAGCTTAATAAAAGAAACTAAGTGGGTGTGCATCCAACTTGATTGCTCATGAAGACCTAGGGCATTTGAGGAAGCCCATTGTTGGAATATACAAGCCAAGTTCTATAATGAAAAATTCCCACTAGAATATGAAAGTGACAAAACAAGAGACTCTCTATCATAAATATCATCGAGCTACTTTGAAGCACAAGTGTAGAAAAATGATAGTAGCATTGTCCCTTTTTATTTATTTTCTCTTTTTTTGGGCCTCTTTTTTTTATTTGGCCTTTGTAGGATCGAAAGTATGTCTAGAGGGGGGTGATTAGACTACTTGACCAAATAAAAACTTATCCTTTTCCCAATTTTAGTCTCTGGCGGATTTTAGCTATCTTAGCACAAGTCAAGCAATCTTAACACAATTCAAGCAAGCATGCAAAGAGTATATGAGCAGCCGAAAGTAAAGCATGCAACTTGCAATAATGTAAAGGGAAGGGTTCGGAGCATTCAAACGCAATTGGAGACACGAATGTTTTTGTCGTGGTTCTAATAGGTGGTGCTATCGTACATCCATGTTGATGGAGACTTCAACCCACGAAGGGTAACGGTTGCCATGAGTCCACGGAGGGCTCCACCCACGAAGGGTCCATGAAGAAGCAACCTTGTCTATCCCACCATGGCCGTCGCCCACGAAGGACTTGCCTCACTAGCGGTAGATCTTCACGAAGTAGGCGATCTCCTTGCCCTTACAAACTCCTTGGTTCAACTCCACAATCTTGTCGGAGGCTCCCAAGTGACACCTAGCCAATCTAGGAGACACCACTCTCCAAGAAGTAACAAATGGTGTGTTGATGATGAACTCCTTGCTCTTGTGCTTCAAATGATAGTCTCCCCAACACTCAACTCTCTCTCACAGGATTTGGATTTGGTGGAAAGAAGATTTGAGTGGAAAGCAACTTGGGAAAGGCTAGACATCAAGATTCATATGGTAGCAATGGAATATCTTGGCCTCAACACAAGGGTAGGTGGTTCTCTCTCAGAAAATGTGTATTGGAAGTGTAGGTTCGTTCTGATGGCTCTCTCCATGAATGAAGAGTGGGTGGAGGGGTATATATAGCCTCCACACAAAATCTAACCGTTACACACAAGCTGCCAAACTCGGTGGGACCGAATTGATAAACTCGGTTGGACCGATTCAGCAAATCTAGTGACCGTTAGGATTTTCGATGGGACCGACATGCAACTCGGTAGGACCGATATGGTTAGGGTTAGGGCATAACGTAATCTCGGTGAGACCGATTACCCATACTCGGTGGGACCGATTTTGGTAATAAGCTAACCAAAGAGTTGGTCAGGTAAACTCGGTGGGACCGATTCGCTCATTTCGGTGAGACCGGAATGTTACAAAAAAGAAACAGAGTGTTTACATTGCAATCTCGGTGGGACCTTTCGCTCGTCTCGGTGGGACCGAAACGTTACGAAGGGAAACAGAGAGATTATAATCCCATCTCGGTGAGACCGAGATCCCTACCGGTGAGACCGATTTGCCTAGGGTTTGTGGCAGTGGCTATGACATATGAACTCGGTGGCGCCGGATAGAAAGAATCGGTGGGGCCAAGTTTGACTTTTGGTTTAGGTCATATGTGGATGTGAGAAAGTAGTTGAGGGTTTTGGAGTATATCACTAAGCACTTTGAGCAAGCAAGCCATTAAGCAACACCTCATCCCTCCTTGATAGTATTGGCTTTTCCTATAGACTCAATGTGATCTTGGATCACTAAAATATAAAATGTAGAGTCTTGAGCTTTGAGCTTGAGCCAATCCTTTTATACTTAGTATTTTGAGGGGTCCACTTTCCTCATCCATGCCATGCCATTCATTGAGCTTTTCCTGAAATATTTATCTTAGAATAATGTTAGCTCAATGAGCTATATGTTGTTAGGAATTACCAAAACCACCTAGGGATAGTTGCACTTTCAATCTCCCCCTTTTTGTTAATTGATGACAACATATAGATCAAAACTTCGACAAATGATAATAAGCGTGAAAAACATTGTCGCTTTGAGAAGTATGTGAAAAGCAAGAGCTCCCCCTAAATGTTTGCATAGTTTAAGATTTGCTTTGGACTGCAAATGCACAAAGGGTTAGGCTCATGGGTTACTCTTCCATGTCACATACATCTTGGTGGAGCGCTCAAAATGATAACAATAGAATACATGCACTCATCACCAAGCAAAGTGAATGATCATATAGAGATACAAGGATAATGTCATATAATAAGCATTAGTGTAGCATATGATCAAACACATGATCATCCAAGTATCACACAGACAGAAAGTATCTCAATCAAGCAAATAAAGTTCAACCACGAAAGCAAGAGAGAATAAAAAGCAATGCTCTCTCTTGAAGCCTATGATCTATACATTTTTCTCCCCCTTTGGCAACAAGTTACTAAAAAGTTCGTAGAAAATGCATGGCACTAAATCGTCTCTCAGGCTTGATCTTCAGGTGGTGGTGTAGACAGAACGCCAAGGACGAAGGCATCAGTTGATGTAGATGGAGCTGGTGGAGTAGGTGCTGGAGCTGGTGGCACCGGGCTGTAGTCAGTGCAGATGAAGTGGCTCGTGTCTCACATCGGCACTGCAACTGACCTCTGAGCTCTAGGCACTCTGGCAAATGCCTTAGTGGTTGCCTTGCCCTTCCTCTCATGCATATCATCCTGAAGTTGCTCAACAACAGACTGGATCTCTGTTACCTTCACATCCATGTCATAGAACTTCCGCCCATGATCCTCTCTGTGCTCTCCTGGTTTTGAGTCAAGGTGGCAAGCCCCTTCTCAATCCTCAGAGTGGATGCAATCAAGTAGCCAAGTTGATCATGTTTGCTCTTCAAGAAGTACTGAGATGCCTCTTCTATTGTTGGCATCTTGGCAGCCTTCTCAGTCCTTGCCTTCTCCTTCTTCACTTGAGCTTGCACAGAAGATGGTTCATCTTCATTCATAACCACTTGGTTGTCCTCAAAGTCTGGATAGATAGGCATGTGCTCCTTGTCCAACAAGTATGTGCGAGTGCCCATCTTGGAGTTAATCAGCTCCTGGATCTGTGGGGCATACCCACAACTTCTCTTTTGGTCACCAGCTGTCCTCTTGATAGTTTCAACTATAAGACTCATGACCTTGAACTTTTGTGGCACATCAAATAAGTGTAGAAGATTTATTGCATGGCCTCTGATCATGTTGTGATCACCTGACTTGGGCAAGAGAGTGTGCCTGAGGATCTAGTTAATGGTTGGCAGTCCTGACAGAAGGTAATGTACTGATCCAAACTTGTGTGATTCCATAGCAGCATCTGGGATCTCCTTGGACATATGTGCCATAGTGTTGTGATCCATCTTCTTGGCATAGACATCTAAGTCATCCTCTTCCTCCTTAGGTGCGTTGATCAGATTAGCCCATTCTTCAATTGATGATTGGTTCCTAGTACCTTCAGACATCCATACTATCCTGCCATCTGGATAGAAGTGTGCTGTGGTGTAGAATTGCATTATTAGCTCATCATTACACTTTCTGAGGTTCTGCCCAACAAAGTCTGCCACTCAACAAGCACTGAAGCTGTCATACACCCCAGGATAGTGTTCTTCATTCTCCTTGATGCATTCCCAGTTGACCCATCTCATGTCACACACTATTGGCTTCTTGTCCAGCAGAATTGTCTCATAGAAGTCCTGCTGTTCCTTTGTGTGGAACCTGTAGTCTACAACAGTTCTCCTTCTGGTGGCATATGGATCTGACTCTCTCCATAGCCTCAATCATAAGTCCTTCCTGATCTTCATGTTCTCAGCTATAGGATGGGCATCATTATGATCTGGAATTTTAGGCTTCAATTTTCTCAAAACATGTGTCTCATCATCTTCTTCTTCAGCAACAGTTTCATGTACTGGTGCCTTGTTCTTCTCAAAGAAATGGAATGTTCCTGGTACTCCTCTTTGGTGCAGTCTTGGGTTTGAGGTAGCCTTGGTGCTACTTTGGGCTTTGATGAAGCAGCCTGACCTAATGGCATCACCCATAAGCTTCTGAGCTTTGGGTGCTGGTGCAGCATCCTCTTCTTCTTCCTCCTCTTCCATCATGGGAGGCTTTCCAATTACTCTGGCCATGGTCTTCTTGACCCTTTCCTTCCTCTTCTTCCCTTCTGCAGCGTCCTCTTTGGGTTCAGCTTCTAGTGATGCTTAAGTGGAGGTTCTGGCTTCAGACATGGGTTGTCTTCCTGCTGGCCTTTTGGTCTTCAGACCTGGCTTAGTAGCTGCAGCTGAGCCATATTCTTTCTTGAGCACCTTATTCTTGGAAGTGGCCTCATCCTCAACTGCCACATAGTCTTCATCCTCAGATTCTGAGGTTCTCTTCTTTTAGGCCCTGGTGGCAGCTTTGGGTAGATTGCTTGGGATGCTCCTGCTGCCCTCATCATAGCTGCTAGAGGGACTAGTGCCCTCACTCATGTGAACCTGCTCCTCTTCCCTGTTCTGGCTATCACTTTGATCAGACATATTGCAATCACTGACAACAGACCGTGTGAGTAGATATAGATGAGATAGAGTGGATGAGCATCACAAAATACAGAGGTTTTTAGCAAAAGAATGAGTCAAAAACTTAGTTTTAGTTTTCCACAGAAAGCATTTCGGATCTACCGATTTGTAAACTCGGTGATACCGAAGCAGCTTTCGGAACCTAAACTTGTGAACTCGGTCAGACCGAGTCATAGTTCGGTGGCACCAAGACTGCTAGGGTTTCACAAAGTCCTGAACTCGGTCACACCGATTTGCAATTCTCGGTCAGACCGAGAGTTACATGTGCAATGGCCTTAGCCGAATCGGTGGTACCGAATTCCACAACATGGTTGGTCTGAGATGGTTTCGGCAGAAACCTAACCCTAAATTTTCAATTCATATCTAATCTACGGAGTGTTTTGACTGGATAGGATAGTTTTAATCGTGGCAAGATTCATGGCGAACACAATGTGCTAGGAATCAGATAAGGATAGCACAGTGATCAAGTTCATACCCTAGTTCGGCGATGAACTCGCTACGGCGGCAACGGCGGGGATGATTCCCGTTGACGGCGGTGGAGACCAGCGGCAGGAGGCAGCTGGCGACGAGGAGGACGATCCGGAGACCCTGGAGGCAGAGCGGGCTGAGCGCGGGCGAAAGAGTTCAGAGAAAATTTCCAAAATTTTGCCCGTGGGTATATATAGCCCGACCCTGTCGGTGTGACCGAGTGGAACAACTCGGTGGCACCGAGATGCATAACTACAAGCAATTACAGCAACTTCGTGTGACCGAAAAGTTCAAATCGGTTGCACCGAGATTGAAAACCGAGATCGACTTAGTGATCTCGGTATGACCGAAATGGATGAATCGGTCAGACCGAAACGCACAAAGTTTTGGAAGTTTAAGTCTATGACGAATCGGGGACTCCGAGTGCTCCTCACACAGAGTGGTTCGAATCTGACGATCAAATTTTGTGATGTAGCATGAATAGAGTTTGAGACGAGAAGAGCATAGATAGCTAGAGAAGGTTCTTAGGCATTCTTGTCCATCCACTTGGCAAAAGAAAAAGAAAATAATCAATCAAAACAACAAGTGGATGTCCTCGAATGAGTAAAATATGCAACCAACATGCTCACACAATAAAATGGCAAATGAAATATGTGGCGAAGCATGCACGACCAATTCTAGCATCTATCAAGCAATTGGCGATGACTAGGTCATCTATATATGAGCATATTGACTTAGGAGTCAAATGAGAACATTTGATCATAGGTCATACTCATCATTTAAGCTCAAGTGGGGTTACCACTTTTACATAATGCATTGTTGTGTTCACACCATTAGAGTTGCTTTAGCTCAATTCTTAGAGTAAAGCTCCCCCTAGATGTGAGACCCCTCTTAGAGGGATAAACTAACCTTGGGTTTTGTCGATGATGACTTCATGTAGGTGTTGAAGATGTGGATGCTCAATGTTGATGTAGATCATTTGGAGCAATCCGTTGGAGTGAGTTGCACTTTCAATACCTACACGGGTTAGTCCCACAAGGAACAAACAAGGATATCCATAGACATAGAGTGATGCACACACAAGATAATGTCTACGAGAGCATTAGGTTACCTTGTCCCTTGTCTTACAAACAAGAGGGTTTGTGATTCCTTAAACTAGTGCAAGATGTGGAAGTTGATTGCACTTGTTCTTGCCAAAATGATATGAGTGAAATATGTTGGCGGAGTCACCCTCAAGAACTCTCTAGTTCTTCTTCTTCGGGATCCACATCATCTTGACCAAGGCCTTAGGAGCTTCTTCAAATGCATCAATTTCCTCTTGAAGCTTGTCCTTGCCTTTTTGCTTGTGGTCTTGTGGTGGAAGATCATCTTGAGCTTGTGTACCTTTGAAAGAAGTAGGATCATACTTCTCTTGTTGGGGAACAAACATCGTCTTGGGGTATTGATCTCCTTCCCACTCAACTCCATTGGCATTGAACTTTCGTTCAAAACCAACACCTTGATTCTTCCGGTGCCTTCCTTGCTTATGCATAATTTCCTCAAATTGCTTACTCCCGCAAGGCTCTTGTAAACACCGTTCTCTATAATTCCCCTCAATAAGCTATTTTCTTGCTCAAGTGTAACTTGGCTAAGAGAATCATTAGTGGAATCAAGAGAACTACTATAAGCAACAACATTGGATTTAGCATGATTATTGTTACTACTAGAGGAAGAATCCTTCTTCTTCTTGTTACTAGACTTGACTTGAGGCATGTAAGTAGATAAGAGTAAACGCTTGGCAATGTAAGAAGAACTTCTCTTGCGAAGATCATCATTGATTGCCTTTAAGAACTCATGCTCTTGCTCAAGGTTGAGCTTTTCAAAGCATAACTTATCATGAGTCCTTAAAAGTTCTCGATGATCTCCTAAGATAGTTTCATGAGCTCACTTAAGAGTGTTTAGTTCTTTAGTTAGAAGCTCAATCTTCTCCTTATCATTGTCATTCGTTTTATCTTGATTAGCATGATTAATTGACGTTTCATCATAGTATTCATCACTAGAGTTGTCAACAAGTAAATCATCATCACCTAACAAGTCATCTTCATCACTATTGAAATCACATACTCGGGGTGTGTTACCTTTGGACCTTTGGCCATGAAGCATCTTCCAATTCCTTCATTTGGTGAATCAAATATGTCGTAGGATTTGGTTGACACAAGTGCTAGACCGGCAACACCTTCATCTTGAGTATATTTGGAGTCGGAGTGATAGCTATTCTCGGAGTGATTTTCGGAGTCGGAGCCGGATACCCATTCACCAACATGAGCTTGATGTCTTCATTTTGTGTAGCTCCTTGATGACTTGTCCTTCCTTTCCGAATCCTTGCTTCTCCGTGAGGGTCTTCGTTCATAACGATCATCTCTACTCCTTCTCTCTCTTGGTGGTGATTCTTCTCTTCTACTTCTTCTTTTGGAGAAACTTCTCTTCTTTTGTAGAGTGCCGTGACACTCATTGGAATAGTGTCCGGTCTTCCACAGCTTGTAGCAATTACGCCTCGACTAGAAGATCTTTTGTCATTGTAGGACCTTGACTTGGAGCTTCTCTCTTTGCTTCTACTCTTGTAGAATTTGTTGAAGTTCTTCACCATTAAGCTCAATTCTTCATTGAAGGTTTGTTTCTCACTTGATGATGTGGGGGCTTCACATGAGGCTTTGTAAGCACCACTTAATTTGTTGTGAAGTTCCTGCTTATCCTTGAGTGACATCTCATGAGCAACAATTCTTCCAATGACTTTCGTTGGCTTGAGATCTTTGTAATTGGGCATCATTTGGATCAATGTGCACACGGTATCATATTTTCCATCCAAGGCTCTTAGGATCTTCTTGATGATGAATCTATCGGTCATCTCTTCACTTCCTAAGCCGGCAATCTCATTTGTGATAAGAGCAAGCCTAGAGTACATTTCAGCGACACCTTCACCATCCTTCATTTTGTACTTGTCAAGTTGACTTTGAAGCACATCCAACTTGGATTCCTTGACGGAGTCGGTACCTTCATGCATATCGATCAAAGTATCCCAAATTTCCTTTGCATTCTCAAGGCGGCTGATTTTGTTGAATTCTTCGGGGCACAATATGTTGAAGAGGATATCACAAGCTTGAGCGTTGTATTGCAGCATCTTCAACTCTTCCGCGCTAGCTTCACGGTTCGGTTCTCTCCCATCAAAGAATTCACCTTGCAAGCCAATACACACAATAGCCCAAACGGCGGGTTATGTCCAAGAATATGCATTTTCATCTTATGCTTCCAACTAGCTAAATTAGTACCATCAAAGTAAGGACCTCTACGGTGATAATTTCTCGCTTAGACGCCATACTCTCCTAGGTTGTGAAACCAAGGCTATGACCACCAAAAGCTATGGAAACCAAAGCAAATGGAGACCAAAGCTCTGATACCACTTGTAGGATCGAAATTATGTCTAGAGGGGGGTGATTAGACTACTTGACCAAATAAAAACTTATCCTTTTCCCAATTTTAGTCTTTTGGCAGATTTTAGCTATCTTAGCACAAGTCAAGCAATCTTAACACAATTCAAGCAAGCATGCAAAGAGTATATGAGCAGCGAAAAGTAAAGCATGCAACTTGCAAGAATGTAAAGGGAAGGGTTTGGAGAATTCAAACGCAATTGGAGACACAGATGTTTTTGTCGTAGTTCCTAGAATGGTGCTATCGTGACATCCACGTTGATGAAGACTTCAACCCACAAAGGGTAACGGTTGCCATGAGTCCCTGAGGGCTCCACCCACGAAGGGTCCACGAAGAAGCAACCTTGTCTATCCCACCATGGCCGTCGCCCACGAAGGACTTGCCTCACTAGCGGTAGATCTTCACGAGTAGGCGATCTCCTTGCCCTTACAAACTCCTTGGTTCAACTCCACAATCTTGTCGGAGGCTCCCAAGTGACACCTAGCCAATCTAGGAGACACCACTCTCCAAGAAGTAAAAATGGTGTGTTGATGATGAACTCCTTGCTCTTGTGCTTCAAATGATAGTCTCCCCAACACTCAACTCTCTCTCTCTCATAGGATTTGGATTTGGTGGAAAGAAGATTTGAGTGGAAAGCAACTTGGGAAAGGCTAGAGATCAAGATTCATATGGTAGGAATGGAATATCTTGGCCTCAACACAAGGGTAGGTGGTTCTCTCTCAGAAAATGTGTATTGGAAGTGTAGGTTCGTTTTGATGGCTCTCTCCACGAATGAAGAGTGGGTGGAGGGGTATATATAGCCTCCACATAAAATCTAACCATTACACACAACCTGCCAAACTCGGTGGGACCGACACTACTAGGGAAAACCTTATACACAGAACTTTAGCAGCAGCGAGGGTTGCTAACTAGCAGTAGTGTGCCTGAGCAAACCGCGCTGCAGATAAAGTTCTAGCAGTAGCGCGTGCTGCCCTAAACACGTTACTACTAAAATTCCCACGCCTTAGCCGATAGGCTACACATAGTAGTAGCGACCTATAACGAATCAAGGCTATCACTACTTTCTTTGTAGCAAAGACGTTTTAAATTAAACTCGCTATCGCTAAAGGATATAAAATTAAATGGAAAGCAAATAGAAAGGTAATTGAAAATGAAAGAAATAGAATAAGGTGAAAGGAAAAATAAAATGTGAAGAAAACTAAATGAAAAAGGGGAAAAAGAGAAAGGAGTAGCAGTAGCGTATCCCAGAAAGCGTTGTAGCTAACGTAGCAGTAGCGCTCTTCCTGGAACGCGCTACTGCTACTTCTGACTTAACCACGGGGTTCGTCCTTCCCCACGGCCACTTCTCCCAAATCCAACTGTCCACACTCTCGCCGCCACCGTCGCCGGTCGGCCGTCGCGTGCTCTCCGCACACCCTCTACACCGCCCCGACCCTAGATTCAACGCCTCGCCTCGACCTCAACGCCGCCTCGACGCCGCCTCGACCCCGACCTCAACGCTGCCATCCGCCGCGCGCCCGAGCCCCGACCCTGACCTCGACGCCGCCTGCCCCTCCCTTGTCGCAGGCACCCGAGGTGAGCACGCCTGCTCCTCCCTCTCCCCTACCTCTGCCTAGGGTTTTTTTATATTTTAGTTGCATCAAGTTAGTTAGGGTTCATGTAAGAGTGGAAACAAATCGGATGCGGATGCGGCAAATGAATTAGGGTTCGTGTAAGGGTAGAAACGAATCAAATTTCTATGATGAATCATAAAACGAGTAAAATTTGACCACTTATTTCACTTTATAGTTGGATAATTGGAATATCCGCTACCACTTTCCACCCCTATAGGTTCATCAAATTAGATGGTAATTAGGGCAGTAGTTCCTAGGTACTAATTAGTTAGTAAGAACTAGGTACTAATTAGGTATTAGAATATTTTTATTTATAGTAAGTTTATTTTTAGTGAGAACAGTTGAATTAATAGAACTAGTTAGTAAGAACTTGTTGCTATTTTTTAGTTAAAGCAATTTTTCCCGCATCGACTTGGACGATGCCTATCGCGCATCCTCGTCGTCGAGTCGGCGGAGGACGACACCTACTTGACCAGATGGGCCATATCCAGTATTGGGCTCCACCGAGGTGGTACTGGGAGGCGCTACCTACCGGGGGGCGCAGGTTGGTGAGGTGCCAGCCTGTCATTGACCCGAACCTTCTTTGGTGGCGGTCGCGTGGGCCAGTGACGGTCCAGAGGCTTGAGCACTCCGCGGAGGTGGTGCGTCACCGTGTCAGTGAGGAGGACACGCACGTCCATTGCTACTTTTTTGCGTTGGAGCACAGGTTCTCCAATACCTGGCAGGTTCTCCAGGGATCTCACTGGAGCTATGATCCCGTGATGGTTCCTTCTCTGTGGTGTCCACCGCCTGGCGCCGATACCCGTCGTGTGCTAGGGTTTTAGTTGTATTAGTGATGTTATATGTACGACACTATTCGTGATGTATTAGTGATAATATTCGACGATGTACGGACGCATGAGATCATTTACTTTTGCTTATTGAATGCATGCTTTTGAAATGTATATCTTGTGTTGCTCAATATCCAAGTGGCCGGTCATGTTTGGAGCTTACACCTCCGAGTGGCCTATGTTATGCCGGAGTGTTGATTCATTTCTGTTCCGGCAAATTTCAGGCCCTCGGTATGTCCTATTTTAGCAAAGATCATGCTGGATTTTTCCGTGAATTTTGGCATGACTTGTGCCAGAATATGTAGGAAATATCGAGTGCCCCAGATTTGTGTGTTGAGTAACCTCATAGTTGTCTTTGATCGATTTTCAGTTAATGTTTTAACTATGAACATAGGAAATGTCTGATGACGAAAAGGATTTCGGTATTTGCAAATACTGCAAAGATGAGTGCGGCCTGTGCAACGGAATCTTCCTAGATGATGATAGGCGCTCAAAGATCAAGTCGACGAGAACTTCAAGTGGATACAAGAAGTCATAACGACAAGTCTTTTTTCGTAATTAAGCATGACATCCGCTTCATTTGCTTCAACTTATTTTTTACTATTCTACTAGCGTATCCCCTGCCATGCAAGAGTTTTTGTATTGGATAAGATAGGTTTCAGTCATACTACGGAGGTAAAGAAAGTTTATTTGAAGACCGAGCATGGTTATATTTTCCACGCAAAACTATACAATTCAGACGACTACACCTATTTTGGATGCAAAACATGGCGAGCACTATGCAAGACTTATGCATTTGAGCCTGATATGGTTATCACCTTTGATATTCGTCCTAAGATGATATTGAAGGTAATACCGATATCTGGGTCGATGTGCGCATTTACTCAGCTTATACCATCATGTAAGTTTCTCAACCATATTTATGTCTTTGATATTGTTTATTCAAAATAGTTGACAACTAATTTGTATTGTCACTTATTTCTGTGCAAAGCAAACATGTCCAGCGCTTGGTAGACAGGACCTACCATCTTCCGAGGCTGAACTAAATCATGAGGAGCTAAGTCATTATGTTTCATGGCTTGAGGATCTTGATATGTCAAGACAAATTTTCTTCCTGGATTTAGAAATGTTAGTATCGAAAACGTATGCGACCAATAGTGTTCGTAATGAACTACGGTCACATCTATTTAGGAAGGATGGTAAGATTTTTACTATTTGTCCTCAGTGCATCTTTTCCATACATTATTTTTGAAGCTATACTTCATTGCTAAGTATGTTACCATACGATGTTCTTCAATGTGGACTCCCGATGAATGTTGTGCCTTATGGGATCAAGACTAAAGGTACCATGAGTATTATCACCACGTGCCAAGATATCCTACAGATTACTTTAGTGCATTCAAGATTAGCGACGATTGCTTAATAGTGCAAGACTGGACCAAATATGTGATGGGGGAGCGCAGAGAAGTACTAGGGGGCAGCAAACAGAGGCGCTACCCACGATTAGGAGACAGGTTCATCTGCATGCTACAACTTGATCAAGGAGGAGAGCTACACATGTTTTATTTTCATTTACCTAAGAGAGAGCAGCAGGAGTGATTAGCTAGCTAGAAATGAGTTTGAGGATGATGATGTGCTACACTATTACTATGATGATAAAATACCTAGTGTTGGTGGTAATGACTATGATGATGATTATTAGCTAGTGTTAGTGGTGATTAAATAAATATTGTTGGTGGTAATGACCATGATGATGATTAAATATCTTGTGTTTGCGGATTAGATTCAAGTGGAGGCAACATGTGGTGCACATCGAAAGTACTACTAGTCCAAACTAGATCAAGTTTGGATTAGTAGTATACTTTATACATGCACCACATATTGCCTCCACTTGAACCTAATCCACCTTCATTTGACACACTGTTATGGACATAATGATGTAAACCTCATAACTAGTATTGTATCAATATTTGTACGATGGCGAATAAATACACTAAAAATGAAAAAATAAAAAAAATACTAGTAGCGATGGAGAGAAAACACGCTGCCAGTAGTTACATTAGCAGTAGCGTGGGAGTGAACAAACACTGCAGCTATTCGTCTAGCAGAGCGCGTGCAAGGGCACGCGTTATTGCTAAGCAGTAGCTGTAGCGCCTTATTAGTAGCGCGCCTACCCGCGCTACTAGTGAGCACAAAACCAGCGCTACTGCTAGGGTTTTCCCTAGTACTGCGAATTGATAAAATCGGTCGCACCGATTCAGCAAATCTAGTGACCGTTAGGGTTTTTGGTGGGACCGACATGCAACTCGGTAGGACCGATATGGTTAGGGTTAGGGCATAACATAATCTCGGTGAGACCGATTACCCAAACTTGGTGGGACCGATTTTGGTAATAAGCTAACCAGATGGTTGGTCAGGTAAACTCGGTGGGACCGATTCGCTCATTTCTGTGA
The DNA here is from genome assembly GCA_021605145.1 of Aegilops bicornis. Lineage (NCBI taxonomy): Eukaryota > Viridiplantae > Streptophyta > Magnoliopsida > Poales > Poaceae > Aegilops > Aegilops bicornis. The sequence continues at coordinate 497,067,295 of CM038674.1, forward strand.
GACCGAAATGTTACAAAAAGGAAACAGAGAGTTTACATTGCAATCTCGGTGGGACCGATCGGTCATCTCGGTGGGACCGAAACGTTACGAAGGGAAACAGAGAGATTACAATCCCATCTCGGTGAGACCGAGATCCCTATCGGTGAGACCGATTTGCCTAGGGTTTGTGGCCGTGGCTATGACATCTGAACTCGGTGGCGCCGGATAGAAAGAATCCGTGGGGCCGAGTTTGACTTTTGGTTTAGGTCATATGTGGATGTGAGAAATTAGTTGAGGGTTTTGGAGCATATCACTAAGCACTTTGAGCAAGCAAGCCATTAAGCAACACCTCATCCCTCCTTGATAGTATTGGCTTTTCCTATAGACTCAATGTGATCTTGGATCACTAAAATATAAAATGTAGAGTCTTGAGCTTTGAGCTTGAGCCAATCCTTTTATCCTTAGTATTTTGAGGGGTCCACTTTCCTCATCCATGCCATGCCATTCATTGAGCTTTTCTTGAAATATTTATCTTGGAATAATGTTAGCTCAATGAGCTATATGTTGTTAGGAATTACCAAAATCACCTAGGGATAGTTGCACTTTCAGCCTTTCTCTTTTTTTGGGACAATGCTCTATGAATGATGATCATCACTCTTCTATTTATTTACAACTCAATGATTGCAACTCGATACTAGAACAAAATATGACTCTATGTGGATGCCTCTGGCGGTGTACCGGGATGGGTGATGAATCAAGAGTGACATGTATGATAACTTATGCATGGTGGCATTGCCACAAATACGATGTCAACTACATGATCATGCAAGGCAATATGACAATGATGAAGCATGTCATGGTAAATGAAACGGTGGAAAGTTGCATGGCAATATATCTGGGAATGGCTATGGAAATGCCATAATAGGTAGGGATGGTGGCTATTTTGAGGAAGATATAAGGTGGTTTATGTTGGGGAACGTAGCAGAAATTCAAAATTTTCTACGCATCACCAAGATCAATCAATGGAGTAATCTAGCAATGAGGGAAAGGGGAGTGCATCTACATACCCTTGTAGATCTCTAAGCGGAAGCGTTCAAGTGAACGGGGTTGATGGAGTCGTACTCGTCGTGATCCAAATCACCGATGATCCTAGTGCCGAACGGACGACACCTCCGCGTTCAGCACACGTGCAGCCCGGTGACGTCTCCCATGCCTTGATCCAGCAAGGAGAGAGGGAGAGGTTGGGGAAGACTACGTCGAGCAGCAGCACGACAGCGTGGTGGTGGTGGAGGAGCGTGGCACTCCAGCAGGGCTTCGCCAAGCACCGCAAGAGACGAGGAGGCAGAGAGGTAGGGCTGCGCCAGGGAGAGGTTGAAACTCTTGTGTTTGCAGCCCCAAAGACCTCAACTATATATAGGGGAGAGGGAGGGGGCTGCGCCCCCTCTAGGGTTCCCACCCCAAGGGGTGCGGCAGCCCCAAAACCCATCTAGGGTGGCGGCCAAGGGGGGGAGAGGGGGAAACATGCCCCCCAAGCAAGGTGGAGGCGCCCCTTCCTCAAACCCTAGGCGCCTTGGGCCCTGGTGGGGGGCGCACCATCCCACCTGGGGCTGGTCCCCTCCCACACTTGGTCCATGCTGCCCTCTGGGGCCGGTGGCCCCACTTGGTGGACCCCCGGGACCCTCCCAGTGGTCCCGGTACGTTACCGATAGCACCCGAAACCTTTCCGGTGACCAAAACAGGACTTCCCATATATAAATCTTTACCTCCGGACCATTCCGGAACTCCTCGTGACGTCCGGGATCTGATCCGGGACTCCGAACAACATTCGGTAACCACGTATATCTATTCCCTATAACCCTAGCGTCATCGAACCTTAAGTGTGTAGACCCTACGGGTTCGGGAACCATGCAGACATGACCGAGACGTTCTCCGGTCAATAACCAACAGCGAGATCTGGATACCCATGTTGGCTCCCACATGTTCCATGATGATCTCATCGGATGAACCACGATGTCGAGGATTCAATCAATCCCGCATTCAACTCCCTTTGTCTAGCGGTATAGTACTTGCCCGAGATTCGATCGTCGGTATCCCGATACCTTGTTCAATCTCGTTATCGGCAAGTCTCTTTACTCGTTCTGTAACACATCGTCCCGTGATCAACCCCTTGGTCACATTGTGCACATTATGATAATGTCCTACCGAGTGGGCCCAGAGATACCTCTCCGTCACATGGAGTGACAAATCCCAGTCTCGATTCGTGCCAACCCGACATACACTTTCGGAGATACCCGTAGTGCACCTTTATAGCCACCCAGTTACATTGTGATGTTTGGTACACCCAAAGCATTCCTACGGTATCCGGGAGTTGCACAATCTCATGGTCTAAGGAAATGATACTTGACATTAGAAAAGCTTTAGCATACGAACTACACGATCTTTGTGCTAGGCTTAGGATTGGGTCTTGTCCATCACATCATTCTCCTAATGATGTGATCCCGTTATCAACGACATCCAATGTCCATGGTCAGGAAACCGTAACCATCTATTTATCAACGAGCTAGTCAACTAGAGGCTTACTAGGGACATTGTGTTGTCTATGTATCCACACATGTATCTGAGTTTCCCATCAACACAATTATAGCATGGATAATAAACGATTATCATGAACACAGAAATAATAATAATAACTAATTTATTATTGCCTCTAGGGCATATTTTCAACAATCTCCCACTTGCACTAGAGTCAATAATCTAGTTCACTTTGCGATGTGATTAACACTAACAGGTCACATCGCCATGTGACCAACATCCAAAGAGTTTACTAGTGTCAATAAACTAGTTCACATCATCATGTGATTAAGACTCAATGAGTTCTAGGGTTTGATCATGTTTTGCTTGTGAGAGAGGTTTTAATCAACGGGTCTGCAACATTCAGATCCATATGTACTTCGCAAATCTCTAGGTCATATTGTAAATGCTGCTTCCACGCTCCACTTGGAGCTATTCCAAATGGTTGCTCCACTATACGTATTCGGTATGCTACTCAAAGTCATTCGGATAGGTGTTAAAGCTTGCATCAACGCAACTCTTTACGTCGAACTCTTTATCACCTCCATAACCGAGAAACATATCCTTATTCCTCTAAGGATAATTTTGACCGCTATCTGGTGATCCACTCCTTGATCAGCTTTGTACCCTCTTGCCGGATATGTAGCAAGGCACACATCAGGTGTGGTACATAGCATAACATATTGTAGAGCCTACGTATAAAGCATAGGGGACGACCTTCGTCCTTTCTCTCTTTTCTTTCATGGTCGAGCTTTAAGTCTTAACTTCATACCTTACAGCTCAGGCAAGAACTACTTCTTTGATTGATCCATCTTGTACACATTCAAGATCATGTCAAGGTATGTGCTCATTTGAAAGTACTATTAAGAATTTTGATCTATCTTATAGATCTTGATGCTTATTGTTCAAGTAGCCTAATCCAGGTTTCCATTGAAAAACACTTTTCAAATAACCCTATATGCTTTCCAGAAATTCTACATCATTTCTGATCAACAATATGTTTACAACATATACTTATCAGAAATTCTATAGTGCTCCCACTCACTTCTTTGGAAATACAAGTTTCTCATAAACTTTGTATAAACCCAAAATCTTTGATCATCTCATCAAAGTGTATATTCCATCTCCGAGATACTTACTCCAGTCCTTAGAAGGACTACTGGAGATTTGCATACTTGTTACCATCTTTCAGGATTGACAAAACCTTCTGGTTGTATCTCATATAAACTTTCCTTACGAAAACTGGTAAGGAAACTTGTTTTGACATCCATCTGCTAGATTTCATAAATGCAGCTAATGCTAACATGATTTCGACGGACTTAAGCATCGCTACGGATGAGAAAATCTCATCGTAGTCAACTCCTTGAACTTGTGAAAAACTCTTCGCCACAAGTCGAGCTTCATAGATGGTAACATTACCGTCCACGTCCGTCTTCTTCTTAAAAATCCATTTATCTCAATGGCTTGCCGATCATCGGGCAAGTCCACCAAAGTCCATGCTTTGTTCTGATACATGGATCCTATCTCGGATTTCATGGCTTCTAACCATTTGTCGGAATACGGGCCCACCATCGCTTTCTCCATAGCTCGTAGGTTCATTGTTATCTAGCAACATGACCTTTAAGACAGGATTACCATACCACTCTGAAGAAGTACGCGTCCTTGTCATCCTACGAGGTTCGGTAGTGACTTGATCCGAAGTTTCATGATCACTATCATAAGCTTCTACTTCAATTGGTGTAGGTGCCACAGGAACAACTTCCTGTGCCCTGCTATACACTAGTTGTAGTTACGGTTCAATAACCATATCAAGTCTCCACCATCCTCCCACTCAATTTTCCGAGACAATCTTTTCCTCCAGAAAGGACCCGATTCAAGAAACAATCCCTATTGCTTTCGGATCTGAATTAGGAGGTATACCCAACTGTTTTGTCTGTCCTATGAAGATGCATTTTATCCGCTTTGGGTTCGAGCTTATCAACCTGAAACTTTTTCACATAAGCGTCGCAGCCCCAAACCTTTTAAGAAACGACAACTTAGGTTTCTCAAAACCATAGTTCATACGGTCTCATCTCAATGGAATTACATGGTGCCTATTTAAAGTGAGTGCGGTTATCTCTAATGGCTAACCCATGAATGATAGTGGTAATTCGATAAGAGACATCATGGTACGCACCATGTCCAATAGGGTGCAACTATGATGTTCGGACACACCATTACACTATGGTGTTCCAAAGTGATTAATTGTGAAACAATTTCCACAATGTCTTAATTATGCGTACAAAGATCGTAAGTCAGATAGTCATATCTATGATCATATCATAGACATTTTATCCTCTTGTCACGATGATCTTCAACTTCACTCTGAAATTACTTGAACCATTCAATAATTCAGACTTTTGTTTCATCAAGTAAATATACTCAGTATCTACTCAAATCATCCGCGAAGTAAGAACATAACGATATCCATCAGGTGCCTCAAAGACTCATTGGACTGCACACATCAAAATGTATTACATCCAACAAGTTGCTTTGTTGTTCCATTTCTTTGAAAACGAGGCTTTCAAATATCTTGCCCATGTGGTATGATTTGCATGTCTCAAGTGATTCAAAATCAAGTGAGTCCAAACAGTCCATTTGCATGGAGTTTCTTCATGCATATACACCAATAGACATGGTTCGACATGTCTCAAACTTTTCAAAACGAGTGAGTCCAAAGATCCATCAACATGGAGCTTCTTCATGCGTTTTATACCAATATGACTTACATGGCGATTGCCACAAGTAGGTGGTACTATCATTACTATCTTATATCTTTTGGCATGAACATGTGTATCACTACGATCGAGATTCAATAAACCATTTATTTTAGGTGTAAGACCATTGAAGGTATTATTCAAATAAATAGAGTAACTATTATTCTCCTTAAATGAATGACCGTATTGCGATAGACATAATCCAATCATGTTTATGCTCAATGCAAACACCAAATAACAATAATTTAGGTCTAACACCAATCTCGATGGTAGAGGGAGTATGCGATGCTTGATCACATCAAGCTTGGAAACACTTCCAACACATATCGTCATCTCCCCTTTAGCTAGTCTCCATTTGTTCCGTGGCTTTTATTTCGAGTTACTAACACTTAGCAACCGAACCGGTATCTAATACCCTGGTGCTACTGGGAGTACTAGTAAAGTACATGTCGTGGTTTTGTCACGGCAGATGTCCTCATGAAAGGACTTAGTCGCGGAGCCATCGCTACGGGTTAACTTAGAGGGGTTAAAGCGGATGCAAAGACATGAGAGTTATACTAGTTCGGCCCCTTCGATGAAGGTAAAAGCCTACGTCTAGTTTGTGATGGGATTGATGTGGTCTTGATGACTAGGGAGCAAACAGCCGCCTAGGCCTCGAGTTGTTGTTGTTCTGTCCCTAAACCGCCGCCAGTCGTCCCCTTATATACATGGGTTGACGCCTTGGCGGTCTCATAGAGTCCCGAGGCCGACTCGTACAAGTGTCCGGCTCGGTCTCTCCTTCCCTTATCTTACAACACAAGTTACATGACTATGGCGGTTTTACCATTATGGGCCCTAATCCGCCTTTGGGCTCCGGGCCTCTAAGTTCTATAGTAAATCGCCATCTTCTGAGTCTTTGTGGGCTTCAATATAGCTGAGGGTGAACCGGCCCCTCCTGGGCGGTTTACACTCAGTAGTTACATCCCCAACATTAGGCCCCAGATTGATTTGAACCTGTTCATGTCAATCTTCAACACTTTAGAAAAACTCTGAACATATTCCTTCATTTCTCGTAAACCGCCATCTTGTTAAACCGCCATGACGTCATCCTCTGGACACAGCAACAGATTATCTTGACGTCATCTCTAAAAAAACGAAATAACAAGATTCCCTTCATTTAATATTATCCCGGAAATCAAGGCGACCGCTGCGCCATCTGCCGTTTTCAGCTCCTCGATTCTCCCGCCTGTCAATTACTCTCTGCCTTATTATAAATAGACCTGAGGGCCCTTTCTCTTCTTCCCCTTCCATACTTGTTCTTCCTCGCCGCACCCCAGCTCTGAAGCTCTGCTGTCGCCTTCGAACTTCGAACGCTGCATCAACAAAAGGCCGCTGCATCAACCTGGTTGTACCAGAGATCCTCGGTGTCCCTCCGCTATCCTGCGCATCCGGTAAAACTCTTCCTCATACCCCTAGTTCCGTATCTTAGGGCTCCTGTTCTCATCGGTGTTCATAGGTGTTCATCCCTAGTCTCTTCGTATTCGCTCTGCCATAGCTTCTTTAATTCAACTGTAGCATATATCTTGTGCGGTAGTTGCTCCGCATTCAGTTTAGAACTTAGTAGATCTTCCTTCTTGTTCAGAATCTCTTGATAGAACGCACGAACTTCTCTGCCCTATATAAAGCTTTTATGGATCGCAGAAAAATTTTCTTTCTGAATCTTTGGTAGATCCAAATTAATTCCATCCATGTGTGAAACCTGTTTCATCAACACTTAGCAGATTTTTCAGCTCATCCTTCTGCCTAAGGGCGGTTTAATTTTTGATAGCTAATCCGCCATACCTCATTAGTCCTCACTTAAACCGGCAACTGAAACTGAATGGCAATCTGCTGGTTTAACACTGAATAATATGCAAAAACCGTTAACTGTAAAGCGGTCTTTACTTTTCTTTTCACAGTTTTTCTTCCGGAATGGCCAAACAATTCTCTCACGCAATTGGGTTCCGCCCAAGATCATCGACACAAATCAATGGATATGTCACCACTGGCGCTTTAGCATCCAAAAGTGTCCTTCATTGGCGTGTTCCGGATTCTGAATGCCCTCCTGAACCTCAAGAGGGAGAAGTGATTGTATTTATGCAACATTTAGACCGGGAATCAGCCCGCCCGGATCAAAATTCTTCCGGGATGTCCCCGCAAGCTTCCAACTCCATCCACAAGATATTGGTCCGAACTCTGTGTCCAATATATGCAACTTTCAAGTCTTCTGCAAAGTCTATCTTCAGGAAGAACCAACTGTGGAGTTATTCCGAGATTTCTTTCATTTGAACCGCCGTACAAAGTTTTCGGATGGTCCTAACACAGAACTTGGTGGCGTTTCAATCCAAAAAAGGAAAGAAGTGGACTTTCCTCACGCCAAACATCATAGCCATCCGAAAGATTGGAATCAAACCTGGTTCTATTGCCGGAATACTGCTCCTAACGGAGAGAATCCCTTGCCGGGTTATCGCCCTCACCGGCTTAGCAACAATCACCCCTTGCCTTCACACTTGACTGCCATAGAACGGAAGAACTTTGCACCCCAAATTATCAAGTTCCGGGCTCTAATGGCCAATGGCTTAACCGGTATTGACCTTGTCCGCTGTTGGGTTTCTTGGGGCATCTTGCCATTAAGCCGCCGCCCCGGATTGATGCATGAATACACTGGTAACGTCAAAGACCCTCAACGATATCACGAGCTATCAATAACTAAGCTTGAAGTTGCCGAGACAGTGAAGAAAATGCTCGATGAACCGATCTCCGCGTGCAGCCAAACCGGGTTGGCCCCGTTCTCCGCCCGCAGTAAGGCTCCACTCATTGCTCTACTGATTTTGATTCCCTATTGATTGTATTAATCTCTTATTAATTCTCAGGCTAACAGCTCCTTTTGGAAACGAACGAAACCGGCCTGGGTTCCTCGTGTAAAGACCAAGACCACCAAGAAAGTTGGCAAGAGGAAAACCGCCGAGTCTTCTGAACCGCCGGAGGATGAAGAATCGATGTCGAGGTAGAGCTTGACTTACTTTGCTCCTTTTGTCATTCATCTTATTGATTTACAATTCCTGTGATGACGCCGAGGCCAGCCATGCAGATCCTGTTGAGGTAATCCTTCTTTCTTGATTACGATCTTGTACCCGATTAAAAGAATTCGCCGCACAGTCCGGAAAGTGAAACAATCTCACTCTCGTGCTCATTTGAATCCAAAACTTTCTTTGAAGACACAAAGAAGTGAAGAACGCCGTCTGACCCGGCATAGCGGTCAACAAATTACGTCGTCCGGTTTAGCTGATACACCAACCCGGAAGCGTCGTCCAGAGGTGACTTGTTCTCCTGAAAAGCGTTATCCTTTGAAAGGTTTATTCCGATGTCCTCTCAATCCGTCTGACCCGAATTATCAGGATTCTTCCAACTCATCTGGCGGTTCATCAACCACTCAGTTGCCTCCTCTCAAAGTTGCTGCTGGGTAAGCATATTACTCCATTTGTATTTTGCATTTGTCGGTTTATCATATTCTAACCCTTGATGTTGTAGCACCAAGGCTCGCCTAAGTAAGAAGGCGAAGACCCTCGACCCTACTGTGGATGTTGATCCGGAGAAGACTCCAGAGCATCATGGTGAAAATCCGAAGTTGCTAAAAGCAACTCTTCTGGGTTTAAACAAGATGACAATGATAACACGCCAGAGGTTGAACCGGATGTCCAAGTTGAGATGTCACATCCTGCTCCACTGAGTCCTGCCGCAGAAAAACGGGATTCGGCTGCTGATCCGCCAAGCCCGGGTATGAAAGCACCAAGCCCAGGAAAAAATGCCAATCCGACCAGCCCGACCAAAGATGACGATGTCATAGTGACGGGCACCGCATATACCGCCCCTTGCAATCCGGTTGCTCTATCAAAACACAACGCCAAGGAAGAGTTTGCTGCCATGAGTAAAGGGAAGGAAAAAACTGATCTGTCAGCTTATGACAATCTCTCTGCCCAAGATCTTCACTCCGGCTTCCTGAACCGGCTCTACACAAGTCGTGATTTCGAAGCCGGTCTGGTAAATCTTATGAAGGAGCGCTATGAGGTAAGGAGTTATGCCTCTCTTGTACCTTCATTGCGTAGTAGCCCCCAAGGGCCGGTTCAACTTAGCTTAGTTAAACCGGGACTTAATAGAAAACTCAAATTTTTCAAACATCATTGATGTAGCCCCGAAGGGCCGGTTTCAACTTAGTATAGTTAAACCGGATCAGAATTTGTATCGCCAGAAAGGTAACATGTTCGAGCAAATAGCCATTAGCCCCCAAGTGCCAAGTTGAATACCTGTATTGAGCTTGGGACTTTGTGATGAAACTACTAACATGATCCCTTTTTGTCACAGAGTGAGATACGCCAACAAACCTCACAAATCAATGACCTTCATGTCAATCTGAAATCTCAACAAGCAGAAGCCTCCAAGGCCAAGGATGAGCTGAAAACCGCCTTGACTACTATGGAGCAGCTCAAGGAGTGGTTTAAATCTGAGCAGGCCAACTGGGATACTGAGAAAGCTGGGTTGCTAAAACGGGCGGAGGATGCTGAAGCAGCTCTTAAACCGGTGACGGAAGAGCTCACCGGATTGAAGCACCAAATTAACGCCATGACCTCTGCAATATTTGGTAAGAAATGTTTCACCAAGGTTATGATTAATATTCCGTTTTGACATTTCCGCCGGTTTAACCTGAACTTTCTTAAACCGGTATAGGTAAGCGCATTGCTCATCTGGGCTCTGACATGCGGAAGAAACTCAAGGCCGCGTATACGCTAATTGAACAGCTGTATACCGGCACCCAGCGAGTTATTTGCGCCACCTCTTATGATAACACAGCTCCGTCCTTGATCAAGGATACACTGGACCGGCTATCCATGATACCGGCACAGTTAGAAGAATTGAAACGATCCGCTGCCCGGGCTGGCACCATATTGGCTCTAACTCGCGCCAAAGCATGGATAGCTAATCTTGATCCGGCTGACATAGCCAAAGGCTTCCCCAGTGCTCAAGAAAAAATGGCGAAGCATTTGATAATGATGCTCTCAAACGGGTAAAAAGGGAGATGCGTCCTTCCGGCGAAGTCAATCGGCAGCAGAGGCCAACCCGACGGTTCACCGCTCCTTCTATGATGCAAACAACAGACGGGTTGAAGCTGTTATTACGGAAGTGCGTAACCTTGTTCCAAAGAACCCGTAAGCACACTTATGCCCCGACGTTGATCCGCTAAGCTTATAAGTGAAGAGGCTGTCTTTCGTGCTTTAACCCGGATTGATCGGACCACCAATGACTTCCGCCGTTGGGTGGTGAGGAGGAAGAAGTTGAACCGATGCGGAGGACCCATCTTCTTCACGCCAACCCGCAATGAAGCTTAATCCGTCTGCCGGTTGATGCATCGAAGTCACTGTCATGACGCCATTCCAAATTTTGGGCCTCTGAATGCCTTGTAATAGAATAGCCATCACTTTTGTTTTTAATATGCTTTCGTGCCCTGGTGCAGACTCCTTTGATTGAATGATCAAACCTTCAATTCAAATCGCCTGTAGTTGCAAAATCGTAAACCGCCCCAGCGGTCTGTGCCGCCAGTCGGTTTGTGACATTCATACATATATGAAATATGGAGGTATATAATCAAAATTTTGTGATACAAAATACCTGCCGTCGGTGAGCATGAAGTTGGCTTTAGCCAATCTTGAAGCGGAGGTTGTATAAACCATTACCATCAAAGGAGAGAACAACTCCTGTGTTTATACTGTCGGTTTACCACGTACACCGTGCCAGGTTAGAATGAGCCCCCTGTTACTCCATAATAGGATGTTAACAGGAAAACATCAAACCGGTGAAACTATCACCGGATTAAGAAAAATTGACCGAATTCCATTAACTGACAGCTTTGAAGACGGTTTAATAATGTTGTCGGTTTAAGAAACACAACAAAAATTAAATAACAGTTGACTAACATGGGAGCAAAGGCAATGACAAACCGTTTGCAAAAGATAAAGCTGTACTGAGCCGATCAGATGGTGTTACCATGGTCGGACACGACCAAGCTCCCTATAAGGTGTAGCCATGGTTCGAATCAGCCAGGTCCCCAACTGAAACCGTGGCATTATGCCAATCAAGTGGCGTGGCAATGGTTCGGGTTCGACCAAGCCCCCAAGTGACTCTATGGCCTTAGGCCGATCAAAAAGCATGACTGGTTCAGATTTGACCATGTCCCCAAGTGATCTGGTGGCTTTCGCCTATCAAAAGGTGTTGCATTGGTTCGGACACGACCAAGCCCCCAAGTGATATCATAAAGCTTTTTAGAAAGCAAACTCAAGGGTAAACCGAGGCCTCTTTAAGACGTAACAACTCCATGTAACCACACATGATGTAATGTAACAGATACCCGCTTTAGCCGAGGCTCCGGTTTATTGCTTTATTCATAATATATACCTTGTCATAATATGTACATAAGTAGAGCCGATGGCTCGGTATAATAAGGTCAAGATGAGCTATGTTCCACGGCCTGTTGGTCTCCTCTTCGGCGTGCGTGAGTCTTTATGCTCTCGAACATCGATCGGATAGTACGACCCGTTGTGCAGATTCTTGCTGACCACGAAAGGTCCCTCCCAAAGGCGGGGATAGCTTGTGCATGTCTGCATGCGGTCTTGGATGAGCGAAGCACCAAATCTCCTTCTTGAAAGGTTCTGGTTCTGACCCGGCGACTATGATAACGACGAAGATCCTGCTGGTAAATCGCCGAGCGAGCAGCTGCTATGTCTCGCTCTTCATCCAGCCGATCCAAAGCGTCCTATCGTGATGTCTTGTTATCCGTTTCAACATAGGCTGCCACACGAGGTGAGTCATGACGGACGTCGCTGGGAAGAACCGCCTCCGCTCCATAAACCATAAAGAACGGCGTGTATCCCGTGGATCTGTTAGGTGTAGTATTTATACTCCATAGCACAGACGATAGCTCTTCTACCCAACAACCAGGCGTCCTCTGCAAAGGGACCATAAGCCGGGGCTTGATGCCTCTGAGGATCTCTTGATTGGCTCTTTCCGCTTGACCATTGGACTGTGGGTGAGCTCTTCAAGAAACGCTGTCAAGCGGATGTGCTCACGTTCGCGAGAACTCCTTCATGGCACCTTTGGACAAATTGGTACCATTATCTGTAATGATACCGTGTGGAAAACCAAACCGAAAATCACCTTCTTGATGAATTGAACCGTGTGGCCGCATCACACTTGCTAATGTGTTCTGCCTCTACCCACTTTGTAAATTTGTCAACCGCCACCAACAGGTGTGTCTTCTTGTCCTTGGACCTTTTGAAAGGTCCAACCATATCCAGCCCCAAGTCGCAAAGCGGCCAAGTAATTGGAATCATCCTCAATTCTTGGGCGGTACATGAGCACGCCTAGAAAACTTTTGGCAACCATCACATCGTCGACCAGATCTTCCGCATCAAGATGAGCGGTCAACCAATAGAAACCGTGGCGGAACACTTTAGCCACCAAGGATTTTGAACCGGCGTGGTGACCACAATCTCCTTCGTGGATCTCACGCAATATTTCACAGCCTTCCTCAGGGGACACACAACGTTGAAACACCCCTGACACACTGCAATGATGCAACTCGCCATTAACAATGGTCTTAGACTTAGACCGCCGAACTATCTGTCGGGCCAACGTCTCATCTTCCGGTAACTCGCCCCAGTTCATGTACTCCAGATAAGGGAGCGTCCAATCCGGAATGACATGCAGAGCTGCTACCAACTGAGCCTCCGGATCAGGAATAGCCAAATCCGCTTCATCAGGGAGCTTGACTGACGGATTGTGCAGTACGTCGAGAAAAACATTAGGCGGGACCAGTTTATGTTGAGAGCCCAACTGCTCAAAGCGTCCGCCGCTTCGTTCTTCCGACGATCCACGTGGTCCACCTGATAGCCCTTGAAATGACCTGCAACAACATCCACCTCATGACGATATGCAGCCATGAGTGGGTCCTTGGAATCCCAAGTGCCAGACACCTGTTGAGCCACTAGGTCCGAGTCACCGAAGCACTTAACCCGGCTTAGATTCATCTCCTTAGCCATCCGAAGACCATGGAGCAAGGCTTCATACTCAGCTGCATTGTTAGTACAAGGGAACATTAAGCGGAGGACGTAACAAAACTTGTCACCTCGTGGGGAAGTTAATACGACTCCAGCCCCCGAGCCTTCCAACTGCCTGGATCCATCAAAATGGATGGTCCAATAGGTATGATCCGACTTTTCTTCAGGCGCTTGCAACTCCGTCCAATCATTAATGAAATCCACAAGTGCTTGAGACTTCACTGCCGTCCGAGGTACATACTTCAAACAGTGCGGCCCAAGCTCTATAGCCCACTTGGCAATCCGGCCAGTCGCCTCCGGTTACATGTGATATCACCTAAGGGAGCTGAACTAACCATCGTGATGGGGTGCCCACAAATACTGCTTCAGCTTTCGGCTTGCCATAAAAACTCCATACACTAGCTTCTGCCAATGCGGATATCTTTGCTTAGACTCAATAAGCACCTCGCTGATATAATAAACCGGACGTTGAACCGGATGCTCCTTCCCTGCCTCCTTCCGCTCTACCACAATGGCCACGCTAACTGCCCTGGCGTTAGCAGCAACATACAGCAGAAGCGGCTCCTTATCGATGGGAGTGGCAAGCACGGGCGGGTTGGCCAATTGCCGCTTTAAGTCCTCCAACACTTCATCAACGGCTAGACTCCAGACAAACTGATCTGTCTTCTTCAGCATCTGGTACAAAGGGATGGCCTTCTCTCTGAGGCGGCTGATAAACCGGCTCAGCGCGGCAATCCGGCCCGCCAAACGCAGGACATCATTAATACACTTTGGTTTCACCAGGGAGGTGATAGCCGTAATCTTCTCCGGATTAGCTTCAATCCCCCTGTTGGACACAAGAAAACCCAATAACTTTCCTGCCGGAACACCAAAGATACATTTGGCCGGGTTGAGCATCATCTTGTAAACCCGCAGGTTGTCAAAGGTTTCTTTCAAATCATCAATCAGTGTTTCCTTCTTCCTTGACTTAACCACAATATCATCCACATAGGCATGCACATTACGGCCGATCTGGTTATGCAGGCAATTCTGTACACAACGCTGATAAGTTGCTTGGGCTCTCTTGAGCCCAAAAGGCATAGACACATAGCAGAAGGCTCCAAAGGGAGTGATAAACGTTGTCTTCTCCTGGTCCTTAACCGTCATCTTGATCTGATGATATCCAGAATACGCATCCAAAAAGCTCAAACGCTCACAACCCGCAGTGGCATCAATAATCTGGTCAATGCGGGGGAGGGCAAAAGGATCTGCTGGACAAGCCTTGTTAAGATCTGTGTAATCCACACACATGCGCCAAGTGTCGTTTTTCTTAAGGACCAGCACCGGATTAGCAAGCCACTCTGGATGGAAAACTTCAACGATAAAACCCGCTGCTAAGAGCCTGGCAACCTCCTCTCCAATGGCCTTACGCCTCTCCTCGTTAAACCGGCGGAGAAACTGCTTTACCGGTTTGTACTTGGGATCAACATTAAGAGTGTGCTCAGCGAGCTCCCTCGGTACACCTGGCATGTCAGAAGGCTTCCATGCAAAAATGTCCCGATTCTCACGGATGAACTCGATGAGCGCGCTTTCCTATTTTGGATCCAAGTTGGCACTGATGCTGAACTGCATGCACGAATCGCTAGGTACGAAGTCAACAAGCTTAGTCTCAGCTGCCGATTTAAACTTCAGGGCCGGATCGTGCTCTGTAGTTGGCTTCTTCAATGGAGTCATGTCCGCCGGATCAACATTGTCCTTATAATACTTCAGCTCCTCGGTGGCACAAACCGACTCTGCGTAAGCCGCATCACCTTTCTCACACTCCAAAGCGATCTTGCGGCTCCCATGAACCATTATTGTCCCCTTGTGACCCGGCATCTTGAGCTGCAAATAGATATAACAAGGTCGTGCCATGAACTTGGCATAAGCCGGCCGCCCAAACAGGCGTGATAAGGACTTTGAATTTTCACCACTTCAAACGCGTCAATGTTTACGATCCGAGTCATGTTCATCCCGAAGGCCACCTCGAGCTATTTTACCAACCGGATATGCTGACTTGCCAGGCACCACACCATGGAACACTGTATTGGACGGTTTGAGATGTTTATCTGTTAACCCCATACGACGGAAGGTCTCGTAGTACAAGATGTTGATGCTGCTCCCTCCGTCCATAAGCACCTTGGTGAACTTATAACCTCCCACATGAGGTGCCACCACCAGGGCTAGCTGACCCGGATTGTCGACCCGGGGAGGATGATCCTCTCTACTCCACACAATGGGCTGCTCTGACCAGCGTAGGTAATGAGGCACGGCCGGTTCAACAACGTTGACTGCCCGCTCAAGCTTCCGGTCTCGCTTGTCTAAGCTGGTGGTGAAGACGTGGTACCGCCCACCATTCAATTGCTTTGGGTTGGTCTCGATAACCCGATCGCTGCTGCTGCTGATTGTAACCACCACGGTTATTACGATTGTTCTGATTGTTATGTCCGCCCGGATTACCATTAAACCCTGGACCGGAATTTCCTCCACCGTAACCCGGTCCGGACCCTGAACCGCCGCCGGAACCTTGATCATACCTGAAAGCATTAGAACACTTGAACTCCTGCATAATGTAACAATCCTTCCAGAGGTGATTTGTTGGCGCCTCCTTCGTCCCATGCTTCGGACAGGGTTGATTCAACAGATAGTTCAAGCGGTGCGGATTGGGATTAGCGCTCCACCTTGATTCGGTTGTTTACCCTTGCGCGCTGGCCCTTGTCCTGTAGCGTTGGTGTTGGCTGAAGTCCATGTTGCCGTTAAACTTTACGCTTATTTCCACCATTACTGCCGGGTGATCTTTGCGGCCCTTGGAGTTGTTGTTCTTCTTTCCCTTCCCTGTCTCATCATCATCATCCGATTCGGGGTCCTTGGTACTATCAGAATCAGCATACTTCACTAAAACGCCCATGAGAGTGCCCATGTCATTGCAAAACCGCTTCATGCGTCCCAGCTTCAACTTTAAAGGTTTAAACCGGCGGTTGCCCTCTAGGGTCAAGATCGCAGAATCAGCGTTGATCCGTCCGAAGAATGTAAGACTTAGAGACACGGCGTACCCAATGGGTTGTTGATTCCCCCTGACCCTGGACACAAGCCGCCAAGTCCACCATAGACATGGGCTGCTTACAGGTATCTTTGAAATTCTGAATGAACCGGGTCCGCAACTGAGCCCATGAACTGATAGAATTGGGTGGCAAGCTTCTCAACCAAGTACGGGCCGTGCCCTCGAGCATCATGGTGAAGTACTTCGCACACGCGGCTTCATCCACATCCAGCATCTCCATGGCCATCTCATAACTCTCTATCCATGCTTCTGGAGCCAGATCGGCGGCGTAATTTGGCACCTTGCGCGGCCCCTTTAAATCCTTGGGCAAGCGTACATTGCATAAAGCGGGGACGAGGCAAGGCACCCCCAAAGAGCTAGAGGTAACTCCAGGCTCAAAGATGGTCGGGCGAACCGGCGTAAGCTGATAATCCTGATGCTGCGCTGCTAACTCGGCCTCCCTACGTGCCCGGGCCCGGTCCACCACCTCCTGAGCATTGTCGAAACCACCCGTCGGGCACCGCGCCGCGCATTACTTGATACGGCCGGTTCATCCACGCGCCTGCTATAGCTCCGGCTCGGGCGGGGGGTAGAGTGGATCCGATCGGTATGCGAATCGCTTCTGTTGGACCAGAGCTGTCCTAAGGAGTTCCTTGACCCGGCGCGTCTCAACCGCCTGCGGTGGATCGCCTTCAATTGGAATTGCCTCCAACCGTGCCGCAGCCGCAACAAGGTTATCCATCGGGTTGGAATAGTGACCTGCAGGTGTTTGCACAGCCTGAGGCGTGCCGGTATGATGGCGAGGTAGATCTATTACGCGGGGCTGAACCGGCGCGCCCGTCCCAGGTGCTTCCGCCCGGTTTACCACCGGCGGATTACCGTCCCTGCTCTGGGGTGTTGAAGAGATCTCTTCCCTCTCGAAACCAAGGCAAACGGGATATGTATTTCCTCTTCATGACTTCGTGCGGCTGCGTTACGATCCAAAGATGAGCCTATAAGCTTGTGCATCCAAAGCGGCCGCTTCTGCCGCCATCCTGGCGTCTGCGGTACCAGATCGGCTTTAGCCTGAGTGATTTGTTCCTTCACCTTTGCAATCTCCGCATTATGAATGTCCTGGTCCGCCAGGTTAACTTCTGCCATGAGCACAGCCAACACATCGAATAGTTCTAATAAAACTTGAGCCGGCGGGCGCACAGGGCCTCCTGCCCCGGCTGCCATCGCCGCTGTTGAACCGGCGACCATCGGCGCAGCGGTCGAAGAGTGAAGCATCGCTTGTGTACCGACCATGAATATCCCAACCCGGTTGGGCAGATCAAAGGGGTCCGGAATACTGTCACTGTCGGAACAGCCCCCAATCTGGCCATCTTGCAGCTGATACAGAGACTCAGTTTCCCCGGTCGACGACTCGTCATCAGAGTAGGCGACGGTTTCGCCACCAGATTCTGATCCGTCCTCATAATTTCCTCCGTGGATGACTCCCACGAAAGCCGGTTTAGCCTGGGCAGGTTTCGCACGCTGAGCCGTCTCGACGAGGTCGGTGCAGATGTCCGGCTCAGGCCCTGGCTCACTGATCTTGCCGATGAAAGCGTGTATGCCACCAAAGGGGACCCGGTACCCGTACTCAATCGAGCCGGCCTCGGGGCCCCCGCCTGCATCGTCGATGTAGAGCTTGCCGCGACGACTCTTGGTCATCCGGCCCTAACGTAGCCTTCGAGTCCTTGAGCTTGCCCTCCAAGATCATCAAACCATCATGCGATAGCCCCACGGTGGGCGCCAAGCGTCGTGGTTTTGTCACGGCAGATGTCCTCATGAAAGGACTTAGTCGCGGAGCCATCGCTACGGGTTAACTTAGAGGGGTTAAAGCGGACGCAAAGACACGAGAGTTATACTAGTTCGGCCCCTTCGATGAAGGTAAAAGCCTACGTCTAGTTTGTGATGGGATTGATGTGGTCTTGATGACTAGGGAGCAAACAGCTTCGCCTAGGCCTCGAGTTGTTGTTGTCTGTCCCTAAACCGCCGCCAGGTCGTCCCCTTATATACATGGGTTGACGCCCTGCCGGTCTACAGAGTCCCGAGGCCGACTCGTAGAAGTGTCTGGCTCGGTCTCTCCTTCCCTTATCTTACAACACAAGTTACATGACTATGGCGGTTTTACCATTATGGGCCCTAATCCGCCTTTGGGCTCCGGGCCTCTAAGTTCTATAGTAAATCGCCATCTTCTGAGTCTTTGTGGGCTTCAATATAGCTGAGGGTGAACCGGCCCCTCCTGGGCGGTTTACACTCAGTAGTTACATCCCCAACAGTACACATTAATATAATATGTATCCAATATACTTCTATCGACCTTGCCAGCCTTCTCATCTACCAAGTATCTAGGGTAGTTCTGCTTCAATGACTGTTCCCCTCATTACGTAAGCACTTAGTCTCGGTGGGTTCAAACTTTGGGTTTCTTCACTAGAGCATCAACTGATTTGCCGTTTCATGAAGTATCCCTTCTTGCCCTTGCCCTTCTTGAAACTAGTGGTTTCACTAACCATCAACGATTGATGCTCCTTCTTGATTTCTACTTTCGCGGTGTCAAACATCGCGAACATTTCAAGGATCATCATATCTATCCCTGATATGTTATAGTTCATCACGAAGCTCTAGTGGCTTGGTGGCAATGACTTTGGAGAAACATCACTATCTCATCTGGAAGATCAACTCCCACTCAATTCAAGTGATTGTTGTACTCTGACAATCTAAGAACAAGCTCAATGATTGAGCTTTTCTCCCTTAGTTTGCAGGCTAAGAAACTCGTCGGAGGTCTTATACCTCTTGACGTGGGCACGAGCCTGAAATCCCAATTTCAGCCATCGAACATCTCATATGTTCCGCGACGTTTCGAAATCGTCTTTGGTGCCTCAACTCTAAACCGTTTAACATTACTGAACTATCACGTAGTTATCAAAACGTGTATGTCGATGTTACAACATCCACAGACGACGTTCGAGGTTCAGCACATCGAGCGGTGCATTAAGGACATAAGCTTTCTACGCAGCAATGAGGACAATCCTCAGTTTTCGGATCCAGTCCGCATAATTGCTACTATCAACTTTCAACTAAATTTTCTCTAGGAACATATCTAAAACAGTAGAACTTAAGCGCGAGCTACGACATAATTTGCAAATTTTTTTGACTATGTTCAGGATAATTGAGTTCATCTTATGAACTCCCACTCAGATAGACATCCCTCTAGTCATCTAAGTGATTACATGACCCAAGTCAACTAGGCCATGTCCGATCATCACGTGAGACGGACTAGTCATCATCGGTGAACATCTTCATGTTGATCGTATCTACCATACGACTCATGCTCGACCTTTCGATCTCTTGTGTTCCGAGGCCATGTCTGTACATGCTAGGCTCGTCAAGTCAACCTAAATGTTTCGCGTGTGTAAATCTGGCTTACACCCGTTGTATGTGAACGTTGGAATCTATCACACCGATCATCACATGGTGCTTCGAAACAATGAACTTTCGCAACGGTGCACAGTTAGGGGGAACACTTTTCTTGAAATTATTATGAGGGATCATCTTATTTACTACCGTCGTTCTAAGCAAATAAGATGCAAAAACATGATAAACATCACATGCAATCAAAAAGTGACATGATATGGCCAATATCATTTTTGCTCCTTTTGATCTCCATCTTCGAGGCTCCATGATCATCATAGTCACCGGCATGACACCATGATCTCCATCATCATGATCTCCATCATCGTGTCTTCATGAAGTTGTCTCGCCAACTATTACCTCTACTACTATGGCTAACGGTTAGCAATAAAGTAAAGTAATTACATGGCGTTTATCATTGACACGCAGGTCATACAATAAATAAGACAACTCCTATGGCTCCTGCCGTTGTCATACTCATCGACAGTGCAAGTCGTGATTCCTATTACAAGAACATGACCAATCTCATACATCACATATCATTCATCACATTCTTTTGGCCATATCACATCACATAGCATACCCTGCAAAACAAGTTAGACGTCCTCTAATTGTTGTTTGCATGTTTTACGTGGCTGCTATGGGTTTCTAGCAAGAACGTTTCTTACCTACGCAAAAGCCACAACGTGATATGTCAATTGCTATTTACCCTTTATAAGGACCCTTTTCATAGAATCCGATCTGACTAAAGTGGGAGATACTGGCGCCCGCTAGCCACCTTATGCAACAAGTGCATGTCAGTCGGTGGAACCTGTCTCACATAAGAGTACGTGTAAGGTCGGTCCGGGCCGCTTCATCCCACGATGCCGCCGAATCAAGATAAGACTAGTAACGGCAAGTAAATTAACAAAATCGACGTCCACAACTACTTTGTGTTCTACTCGTGCATAGAAACTACGCATAGACCTAGCTCATGATGCCATTGTTGGGGAACGTAACAGAAATTCAAAATTTTCTACGCATCACCAAGATCAATCTATGGAGTAATCTAGCAACGAGGGAAAGGGGAGTGCATCTGCATACCCTTGTAGATCTCTAAGAGGAAGCATTCAAGTGAACGGGGTTGATGGAGTCGTACTCGTCGTGATCCAAATCACCGATGATCCTAGTGCCAAACGGACGGCACCTCCGCGTTCAACACACGTGCAGCCCGGTGACGTCTCCCATGCCTTGATCCAGCAAGGAGAGAGGGAGAGGTTGGGGAAGACTCCGTCCAGCAGCAGCACGACGGCGTGGTGGTGGTGGAGGAGCGTGGCACTCCAGCAGGCCTTCGCCAAGCACCGCAAGACGACGAGGAGGGAGAGAGGTAGGGCTGCACCAGGGAGAGGTTGAAACTCTTGTGTTTGTATCCCCAAAGACCTCAACTATATATAGGGGAGAGGGAGGGGGCTGCGCCCCCTCTAGGGTTCCCACCCCAAGGGTGCGGCAGCCCCAAAACCCATCTAGGGTGGCGGCCAAGGGTTGAGAGGGGGAAACTTGCCCCCCAAGCAAGGTGGAGGCGCCCCTCCCCAAACCCTAGGCTCCTTGGGCCCTGGTGAGGGGGCGCACCAGCCCACCTGGGGCTGGTCCCCTCCCACACTTGGCCCATGCTGCCCTCTGGGGACGGTGGCCCCACTTGGTGGACCCCCGGGACCCTCCCGGTGGTCCCGGTACGTTACCGATAGCACCCGAAACCTTTCCGGTGACCAAAACAGGACTTCCCATATATAAATCTTTACCTCCGGACCATTCCAGAACTCCTCGTGACGTCCGGGACCTAATCCGGGACTCCAAAAAACATTCGGTAACCACGTATATCTATTCCCTATAACCCTAGCGTCATCGAACCTTAAGTGTGTAGGCCCTACGGGTTCGGGAACCATGCAGACATGACCGAGACGTTCCTCGGTCAATAACCAACAACGTGATCTGGATGACCATGTTGGCTCCCACATGTTCCACGATGATCTCATCGGATGAACCACGATGTCGGGGATTCAATCAATCCCGTATTCAATTCCCTTTGTCTAGCAGTATAGTACTTGCCTGTGATTCGATCGTCGGTATCCCGATACGTTGTTCAATCTCGTTACCGGCAAGTCTATTTACTCGTTCCGTAACACATCATCCCGTGATCAACCCCTTGGTCACATTGTGCACATTATGATGATGTCCTACCGAGTGGGCCCAGAGATACCTCTCCGTCACACGGAGTGACAGATCCCAGTCTCGATTCGTGCCAACCCAACAGACACTTTTGGAGATACCCGTAGTGCACCTTTATAGCTACCCAGTTACGTTGTGACATTTGGTACACCCAAAGCATTCCTATGGTATCCGGGAGTTGCACAATCTCATGGTCTAAGGAAATGATACTTGACATTGGAAAAGGTTTAGCATACGAACTACACGATCTTTGTGCTAGTCTTAGGATTGGGTCTTGTCCATCACATCATTCTCCTAATGATGTGATCCCATTATCAACAACATCCAATGTGTTGGAAATATGCCCTAGAGGCAATAATAAAAGTATTATTATTATATTTCCTTGTTCATGATAATTGTCTTTTATTCATGCTATAATTGTATTATCCGGAAATCGTAATACACGTGTTAATACATAGACCACAAAATGTCCCTAGTGAGCCTCTAGTTGACTAGCTCGTTGATCAACAGATAGTCATGGTTTCCTGACTATGGACATTGGATGTCATTGATAACGGGATCACATCATTAGGAGAATGATGTGATGGACAAGACCCAATCCTAAGCATAGCACAAGATCGTGTAGTTCGTTTTGCTAGAGCTTTTCCAATGTCAAGTATCTCTTCCTTAGACCATGAGATCGTGTAACTCCCGGATACCGTGAGGAGTGCTTTGGTGTACCAAACGTCACAACGTAAATGGGTGACTATAAAGGTGCATTACAGTATCTCCAAAAGTGTCTGCTGGGTTGACACGGATCGAGATCGGATTTGTCACTCCGTATGACGGAGAGGTATCACGGGCCCACTCGGTAGTGCATCATCATAATGAGCTCAAAGTGACCAAGTGTTTGGTCACGGGATCATGCATTACGGTACGAGTAAAGTGACTTGCCGGCAACGAGATTGAATGAGGGATTGGGATACCGACCAATCAATCTCGCAAGTAAAATACCGATTGACAAAGGGAATAGTATACGGGGTTGATTGAATCCTCGACATCGTGGTTCATCCGATGATATCATCGAGGATCATGTGGGAGCCAACATGGGTATCCAGATCCTGTTGTTGGTTATTGCCCGAGAGCCATCTCGGTCATGTCTCAAGATGTCTCCCAACCCGTAGAGTCTACACACTTAAGGTTCGTGACGCTTAGGGTTGTATGAATATGAGTATGCAGCAAACCAAATGTTGTTCGAGTCCCGGATGAGATCTCGGACGTCACGAGGAGTTCCGGAATGGTCCGGAGGTAAAGATTTATATATAGGAAGTCTTATTTTGGTCGCCGGAAAAGTTTCACATTATCGGTATTGTACCGGAGTGCCGAAAAGGGGTCCGGGGTCCACCGGGGGGTTCCACCTGCCCCGGGGGGGCACATGGGCTGTAGGGGGTGCCCCTTGGCCTATATGGGCCAAGGGCACCAGCCCCAAGAGGCCCATGCGCCAAGATATAAGAAAAGGGGGAGAGTCCTAAAAGGGGAAGGCACCTCCGAGGTGCCTTGGGGAGGATGGACTCCTCCCCCCTTCTTGGCCGCACCCCTTCCTTGGAGGAAGGGGCAAGGCTGAGCCCTCCCCCCCTCTCTTGCACCTAGATAAAGGGAGGGGAGGGAGGGGTGGCCGCACCCATAAGCCCCC
Organism: Aegilops bicornis; assembly: GCA_021605145.1. Lineage (NCBI taxonomy): Eukaryota > Viridiplantae > Streptophyta > Magnoliopsida > Poales > Poaceae > Aegilops > Aegilops bicornis. The sequence goes on from CM038674.1 coordinate 497,091,097, forward strand.
TGGCGCCCTCCTCCTCCTGCAACACCTACTCCTCCTCTCGTAGTTGCTTAGCGAAGCCTGCCGAGTTCTGCTGCATCCACCACCACGCCGTCGTGCTGGATCATCATCAACCTCTCCTTCCCCTTGCTGGATCAAGAAGGAGGAGACGCCATCCGCTCCGTGCGTGTGTTGAACGCGGAGGTTCTGTCCGCTCAGCACTAGGTCATCGGTGATCTGAATCACGGCAGTACGACTCCATCATCCCCGTTCCATTGAACGCTTCCGCACGCAATCTACAAGTGGTATGTAGATGCAATCACTCTCCCATGACTCGTTGCTAGATGAACTTATAGATGGATCTTGGTGAAACCGTAGGAAAAAATTTAATTTTCTGCAACGTTCCCCAACACAATGTCCATGGTCAGGAAACCGTAACCATCTATTGATCAATGAGTTTGTCAACTAGAGGCTTACTAGGGACATGGTGTTGTCTATGTATCCACACATGTATCTGAGTTTCCCATCAATACAATTATAGCATGGATAATAAACAACTATCATGAACATGGAAATAATAATAATAACTAATTTATTATTGCCTCTAGGGCATATTTCCAACAGTTTATGTGTGATAGAGTGTATCATATCACGGGGTTTTGATGCACCGGCGAAGTTTGCACCAACTCTCAAGGTGAGAAAGGGCAATGCACGGTATCGAAGAGGCTAGCAATGATGGAAGGGTAGGAGTGCGTATAATCACCATGGACTCAACATTAGTCATAAAGAACTCACATACTTATTGCAAAAATCTACAAGTCATCAAAACCAAGGACTACACGCATGCTCCTAGGGGAAAGGTTGGTAGGAGTTAACCATCGCGCGATCCCGACCTCCACACAAAGGATGACACTCAAAGAACACCTCATGTTTCAAATTTGTTACACAACAGTTACCATACGTGCATGCTACGGGATTTGCAAACTTCAACACAAGTATTTCTCAAATTCACAATTACTCAACTAGCACAACTTTAGTATCACCATCTTCATATCTCAAAACAAGTGGGTCCTCAGGAACAAGTGGGTCCTCAGGAACAAGTGGGTCCTCGGGCGTCCGGGCTATGAGATGTGGGTCGGACTAATGGTCCATGAAGATACAAGACAAAAGACTTCCTCCCATGTCCGGATGGGACTCTCTTTTGCGTGGATGGCAAGCTTAGCGTTTGGATGTAAAGATTCCTTTCTCTGTAAACCGACTCTACACAACCCTAGGCCCCTTAGGTGTCTATATAAACTGGAGGGTTTAGTCCGTAGAGGCAATCAGAAACATAATCATACAGGCTAGACTTCTAGGGTTTAGACATTATGATCCCGAGGTAGATCAACTCTTGTAACCCCATATTCATCCAAGATAATCAAGCAGGAAGTAGGGTATTACCTCCATCAAGAGGGCCCGAATCTGGTTAAACATCGTGTCCCTGTCTCCTGTTACCTTCGATCTTCAGACGCACAGTTCGGGACCCCCTACCCGAGATCCGCCGGTTTTAACACCGACATTGGTGCTTTCATTGAGAGTTCTTCTGTGGCGTCGAAGGTGGAATTGATGGCTCTCCTTGTTATCAAGGACAGTATCACTTCTGGAGGAGCCCTGGCCTCAGGACAAACCCTCCGGCTGGGCAGCTTTACCATGGCCGCCCGTTCGGCCCTTAAGCCGATGATGACTTCCCAAGTCATCGAAAATCGTCTCCGTGTTGATCCCGAATATTCCAAACAGATGGATCCGGTGGATTTGTCCTCTTTAAACGAACTCCTGGATCACATCACCACCCTCGGGGTCGCCTCAGACTATGATTGGATTGGGCTTAAATCCGATCAGAGAGAAATCAAATCCGCCGATCAACCATCAGATAGCGGTAGTAGAAGAGCAAAACAACAACAACTCTTTCCCAATGCTGAAAACAAGCTTTGTTCAGATCCCCAAGCTCGAAGAGCCGGATACCCGTCTGCAGGGTGACAACCCCAGTCCTCCGAACATAGCATCGGGCGGTAAGCCTAGAGAATCATTGGACATCCCGGAGCCCGAACTAATGAGCTCGGAAGTTTTTCAAACTCCGGACTCCACAGTGGGTCAGGATTCGGATTTAATGCCACCCACCCACCACAAACAATATTCGCCAAGCAATTCCGTTCCCCCGGATATATGCGACCTCATGTACGTACGGCAACAGCCTCAGGAAACGGTCCATCACTTTTGGGCCATAATCCTCCTTGTTAAGGACATGATTAAAGGTTGCCGCGACGAGGAAACAATTTCAGTATTCTGCAATAATTGCACGGACGAAGGGATCCTCAATGCCAACAACCGCCGTCGCGTGTCACACTTCGCTGACTTGGCAACCATGGTACAGAAATACTATGCAATGGAAAGCGCATGGAAAACTCAGACAGCTCGCTGGGAACCACCGGCCTTCACGCCACCTCCCGTGCAGGCAAAAATGTTGCACCCTCGCGGCGCACGCGACCCCGTGGGCAAGAAAATAAAACCCATTATGGGACGTGGAACCATTCTTGAGGGATGGCTTAATAAGCCATGCAAAATACACACGACACCGGATAGCGAACCAACCCACAGCCTTAGGGCATGTTGGATACTCCGGCAAGTGGCCAAGAGCGGCGAGGATATCCTCACCAAAAACACATCGGAGCAGTACTCTCCGGAAAATGACGACCTCGGAGTTTTGACGGTCTTCGAGACTTTCGCTTCAAACAATCGGCGCAAGAGGGCACTACGTGACCTCGCCGAAGTCTGCCAAGTTGCAGCAATAAATCCTTGGAACGACACGGCCATAACTTTTACTGTCGATGACGAACCAAAATTTCGTTCAGTCCGGGCACCGGCCGCCTTGGTTCTCAACCCAATTGTGGATGGCTTTCGGCTCACTAAAGTGCTCATGGATGGCGGCAGCGGGCTGAACCTCATCTATGAGGACACGCTCAATAAAATGCAAATAGACAGAAGTCGCATCGAGCAAAGTAATACGAACTTTCGAGGAATCATTCCTAGTCGGGAAGCAAGATGTGCAGGAAAAATTAAGCTCGACATGGTATTCGGCACGCCGGAGAACTATCGGTCCGAAGAGATAACCTTCCAAGTGGCCTCTTTCAACAGTGGATATCACGCTCTGCAAGGGCGAGACGCATTCACTTGTTTTCAAGCCATACCTCATTACGGGTATATGAAGCTCAAGATGCCTGGGCCCAATGATATTATCACTCTCGCCAGTGATCCGGACATAGCACTCCGCGCCGAAAACAAAACCACATCCCTGGACCTCGAGGCACTATGCGAGGCCCTCACAGCCAAAGAGTTAACCACACTATGCTCCACGGTGGATAGGGACGATGTAATTCTCGATAAGCGGCCCAAATCCACCTCCTTCAAACCAGTAGACGAAATAGTCAAATTTCAGGTTCATCCAACGGACCCTAAGAAGATAGCTTCCATCGAGGCACAGCTGGATCCGACGATCGATGTCGCATTACGCGTGTTCCTGCGTGAGAACTGGGGCATATTCGCCTGGCATCCCTCAGATATGCCAGGAATCCCACGTAGGTTGGCCGAACACAGTCTCAATATATTGAAGGGACACAAGCTGGTCAAGCAAACACTATGGCGCTTTTCCGAACCCAAACGACAAGCTATGGGGGAGGAGCTAGCCAAGTTAGTTGAGGCCAGGTTCATTAGAGAAATAAAACACCCGGACTGGCTACCAAACCTAGTGATGGTATCAAGGAAGGACAAATCCTGGCGCCTGTGTGTCGATTTCAAAGACCTTAACAAGGCCTGCCCTAAGGATCCCTTCCCCTCCCCCGCATTGATCAGATCATTGATGCCACTGCAGGACACGACTCACTGTGCTTCCTAGACGCATACTCCGGATACCATCAAACCAAAATGAAGGAATCGGATCAAGCCACAACGGCATTCATTACCCCATATGGGCCTTTCTGCTTCAATACTATGCCCGTTGGGCTGAAAAATGCAGGCGCCACCTACCAACGCATGATTCAAACATGCCTGGAGAAACAAATCGGCAAAACGGTCGAAGCATATGTGGATGACGTCGTCATCAAAACTAAGCACGTCGAGTCACTAATAGACGACCTGCGTCTCACGTTCGACAACCTCCGTACATATGACATCAAGCTCAATCCGGAAAAATGTGTTTTGGCGTCCCCGCTGGAAAACTGTTGGGCTTCATCATTTCCAATAGAGGAATTGAGGCAAACCCAGCCAAAATCCGAGCTTTGTCACAATTGGGCTACACCAACAGACCTCAAATAGGTCCAAAAACTAGCCGGGTGCGTGGCAGCTTTAAGCCGCTTTATCTCCGGGTTAGAAGAAAAGGCATTGCCACTATATCTCCTGCTCCGACACACCAACCACTTCGAGTGGACAGATGCGGCAACGGCTGGACTGGAAGAAATAAAAGCTCTTTTAGCAAGCAACCCAATCCTGGCCACGCCAAACGTCAGTGAACCCATGTTATTATACATCTCTGCAACACACCAGGTGGTGAGTGTGGTGCTCGTCATTGAACGAGAGGAGGACGGACATAAATTCCCACTTCAGAAACCGGTATACTATGTATCCACTATCCTCACACCATGCAAATCCCGGTACCCTCATTACCAAAAGATAGCATACACGGTCTTCATGGCATCCTGGAAGATACGGCACTACTTTCAAGAGTGCTCGATCACGGTGGCTTCCGAAGTACCACCCAATGACATAATAAACAATCGCGATGCTATAGGCCGGATTGCTAGGTGGGCCATTGAGCTCTTGCCATTCGACATAACATACAAACCGCGCCGGGCCATCAAATCCCAAGTATTGGCCCACTTCGTCGCCGAATGGACAGAGGCCGAACTCCCTAAAGAGTACGGTACATATTCCAACTGGGTCATGCACTTCGATGGCTCTAAAATGCTGGCCGGTTTAGGAGCGGGCGTTGTCTTAACGTCCCCCACAGGAGACACAGTCCAGTACGTACTCCAAATATTATACACAGACTCCAACAACGTAGCCGAATACGAGGCATTATTGCACGATCTTCGGATGGTTGTCTCCATGGGCATACAACGCCTGGAGGTGCGTGGGGATTCAAACCTTGCAATATCCCAAATAAATGGAGACTTCGACGCAAAAGATCTGAAGATGGTGACCTATCGTAACGCCATACTCAAAATATCAGCTCGGTTTGAGGGACTCGAGTTTCATCACGTGGCTCGAGAAAGTAATCAAGCAGCGGATATCCTTGCTCGCACGGGCGCCAAGCATGGTCCCGTCCCGCCTAACTTCTTTTCGGAAAGGCTCTTCAAGCCATTTGTGGCGCGGCGGGATGAGAGCGGCAACACTAGTCTAGATCCGATTATACCCCAGATTCCGAAGACAACACCGATGCTATCGGGGCCTCGGCCACCGAAATAACACCATCGGCCCATCTAATAATGGCAGTAATTGCCCCATGGACCGAACCCTTCTTGGACTACCTCAATAGGTGAGAGCTCCCTGAGGATCAGAATGAGGCCCGATGCATAGTTTGGTGTTCGAAAGCCTACAAGGTTCATGAAGGAGAGCTCTACAAGAAGAGCGCTACCGGAGTCCTTCAAAGATGTATCTCCAAAGAAGAGGGACGGCAACTCCTGGCCGAAATCCATGCTGGTCTCGGTGGTCACCACGCCGTGGCTCGGGCCCTTGTAAGTAAAGCCTTCTGTACCGGTTTCTTCTAGCCGACGGCCCGAGCAGATGCACATGACCTTGCCCAACGTTGTGTAGGATGCCAGCTTTTCACCAATCAAAGCCATATGCCGCCTACCGCTCTACAAACAATCCCCATTAATTGGCATTCAAGGTTTGGGGTCTTGATATGGTCGGACCCCTTAAAGGAGGAAGCCATAAGAAAAAATACCTGCTGGTCATGGTAGATAAATTCACTAAGTGGATAGAGGCCAAACCAGTTAAAACGGCCAAAACCCGACCAGTGATAGACTTTATATCCGGTGTCGTACACCGTTATGGTGTCCCACACAGCATCATCACCGATAATGGCTCCAATTTTATAGCCGACGAAATGAAAACCTGGTGCGCTAACCTAGGCATCAAGCTCGATTACGCCTTCGTGTATCACCCACAAACAAACGGTCAAGTCGAATGAGCTAATGGTCTTATCATGAGCGGAATTAAGCCTAGTCTAGTGCGGTCTTTGAAAGAATCAGACAAACACTGGGTCGAGGAGCTCGACTCCGTACTCTGGGGGCAGTGGACCACGCCCAATCACACTACCGGTTACACACCATTCTTCATGGTGTATGGCGCAGAGGATGTTTTGCCTTGCGACGTCATTCATGACTCACCTCGGGTGCGCATGTACGAAGAGAGAGAAGCCGAGCTTGATCGGCAGGACAGTCTAGATGCCCTGGAGGAGGAGCGCGACATTGGAAAAGCCCATTCCGCATTCTATCAACAACAAGCTCGCAGATACCACAGCAGAGAAGTGCGGTCCAAGACTTATAATGTTGGTGAACTCGTTCTACGCTTGCCAGAAAAGAAAAAGGAAAAACTCAAGCCCAAATGGGAGGGTCCCTTCATTATAGATGAAGTTCTCACTGGAGGTGCGTACCGCCTGCGTGATGCATCAAATAATCGCTTAGAGCCGAACCCGTGGAATGCCACCAGACTCCGAAGATGCTACGCCTAGAGCCAGAATCATTGTTCATTTACTTGTTCTTCTTTTTACATTTTCCTATTTTTAAATTTTTCTTTAGCTTTATATGCGGCTAGACCGCACACTTACGAGGCACACATCCTTAAATGTATACGCCCGTCATACCTGGGGGCCTCTTTTACAGAAGCTTATTATCATTTTCCGAGCATCAAGCTCACAACATATGTGTCCTTCTCTCATATGTACCTTTTATTCGCCATTATATGCACCTTTATGACAAGTTTTTGCCAAGCTGGGTTGCCTAGCTCCTGTGCTTATGCCCTACATTCCCGTTTGTTCGGCTAGGGCATAAAGGGACCACCTCTTCGATTGTTACAGCCGGGTCATCCAGACTTGTACCTCAGACTGGGTGAAGCCGAAAGCTAGCGTTCTTAAGGGAATAATCGATCGGCGCACTAAAGACGTTTTACCCTCGTTGCACTCTGAACCCCCAGATGTTATGTATACTGTGATTTTTCGAATCATAGTTTGGGCATGCATACTAACGCATGTTCACCCAGGGAAAGGAACCCTTAACGGAACTATTCTCTCTGGAAGATGTTTATTACAATCAATAAGTAATATAGCATAGCTAGCCAAATACAACTTGTCTGTTCAAGCAACTATGACCCCTACGCCTGGTTTCCACGCATGCCCCAGCATTTATCGCACGTCTGGTATTCGGAAACACTTCGCACCTTCGGGTCCGGAGGTCGAAGCGAAAAGGTCTGCCATGACAATCGTTTTACAATTCGGCTAGGGACAAATTTGTCAATTGAAGTACATAGTCACTTGGGCTCATAAGCTACTTCTTCCTCTATACCGTCTAACAGGCTGTCTAACCTACAATCTTGTTGTGAAAACTTGGCGGCTATCTTTACTTGGTCATATACCAAGCTTACTGGAATTTCATTCCCATCTGACCCCCGAGGCCCGAGTCGGGCCATATGATTCGGATCAAGTCTAGTGTACCACGTTTTCACCATGGCCCAGGCCTCGCGTGCGCCTTCCCAGCAAGCCGATATCTTCCATAATCCAAAGCGGCGCCGAGCTCCCTTGAATAGCTTCACAAGCTCCTCCATACTTCCTGGAGGGGATGCGGATGGCCATAAAGCCTTAGCAACACTCCGCATTGATTTCTAAGCTCGATCGTGCACTTGGGACATCTCTTGTAGCAGATCGCCTTGAGATCCAGACATTTCCTCTTCGGGACGGCCAGTTAGTATACCTGCAGACTTAAATCTGTTACCTCATTTCTTTGCTGCATTACACGTAGGTAAGTCCAAACGCATACTGAATGTGCCGCCCCGTAGCCTTCTATTCTCTTTTACGGCGTCTGCTAGCTGGGCTCGCACATCTTTTAGCTCTTCGCCCAGCAGGGTGTTGGAATCCTGCAGCTTGTTCTTATCATCCCTGGTCCGCGTCAACACACGTTCGCCAGCGGCCAGTTGCCTTTTGGCCTGTTGTTTACCCGCTCTCATGACCTTCAGTTCCTCTTTCAGTTGATCTAACGATCCTGCCATGGGAAATACAATAGTATTAACATTACTGGTATATGATTATATTTTTCTGATGGAGGGGAACATTACCAGGCGGTGCCTCCTTGGACTTCTCCAGTTCGGCGATAACAATATCTAGCTGGGTCCGACACTTGTCCAGCTCACGAAATAGCATGTCGTTCTTCTCTGTGAGTGCCTGATTATACAATGATCCTTAAATCAGTTGTTTCAACTGCTTCAAGTATCGAGGGCTACTGGTATATGATTACCAGATATGTATAATACGTACTTACCCGCATATCTTTTAAATGCTGGTCAGTGGCTCTGGCAAGCCCGTCCCGAGCAGCTCTGATGTATGCATGAGCCGAGCTGAAGGCATTGAACGCCTCTTTAGTAAAGCTGGGGTCGCGAAGAGCGGCTCTTCGGCACCGATGATTCATGGCGCTCTCTACTTCAGAGTTCGTGAAGGATACATCATCCGAATCCTCTGAAGGAGGACAATCCGGCAGCACTCCCGCGTCAGACCCCACCCTAGAGGCAGGGTCTGGAACCTGATTGGTGGAGGAGCGACCGGCAGGATCCCCGTATATAGTCTGGCGAACACTCTCCCTGATAAAACACTGCGAACAATGTCACAGTTTGATGTGACCGCCAGAGGGCATATTTAATGTCATACCTCCTTGACGAAGGCTCGGCCGTGTTGTCGTTCACCTTCCTCTTTGAAAAGCCGCCCGACGCAGGCGCCGCCCTCTTATGAGATGCCTCTGGTGTGGCATGGCGCGCCGAGCGCTTCCCCTTTGGAGCACGAGACAGTGCGGCGGGTGAGGCATAATGAGGAAGTTCTTTTGGAGGAGATGTCTCCTGACTACTTACATATGAAGCAGGGAGGAGGCCAGGATAATCGGCCACGATGGCTACTTCTGTGCCATAATAGCTTGCCTGGTAGAAGACTCCCTCCTGGAGCTCTACAAATATGTCCGGATCCTCCTCGTATCCGGGATGGAGGTCCCGGTTATGGTCCTCCGGCTGTGGAGCGGAGCTATGGATCCCTGCGATAACCTTCCACCATTCATATTAAAAATGGACGGGTTAATGTCAATCAAACATAACTCAGGGAGAAGATTGAGTAAGGTGGTGGGATTAAAATCACCCGGTTAGGAGGATTGTACATGGAAAATCCCTCTCGGCACTTAAGACGAGTAAACTCCTCTTTCTCCCCTTTGTACAGATTGGCCAATATTGTGGCTGGGGCGGCAGGGGTGTTCAGACCCTTTCTTCCGCAGCTGAGGCATCATCTTCCCCATTATAGTGCCACATAGGGAGCCCTCTAAATTGGAGTGGTTGGACACCCCACGCTATGGAAGTCGCTATTACCTTGATTATTGATAATCAGGACTGGGCGAGTGTCCTTATCTTGCCCATTAATTGTTGGACTTCCACGCTATCTTCCTCCTCGAAGCTCCGAGGGCGCCAGCTGTGGCGTTTCTTCAATGGAGCGCTGGAAAATTCGGGAAGGCCCATTCAGACTGGGTCGGGGAGGGGCGACATCTTCAATATAATACCACTCCGAGGGCCACTCTTCGGACGCCTTCTTCGGCGTGCTGGACAGGTATCCGGTCCCGGCTATGCTCCATATCTCGGTGTCGCCCACTTCAAATACCAATCCCTTTTGAGTGCGAGGGACGAGGCAGAAAAGCTTCCTCCATAACTCAAAATGGGCCTCGCAGCCCAGGAATAGCTCACAAAGAGCGACAAAACCCGCGATGTGCAGGATGGAGGCCGGAGTAAAATTGTGCAGTTGGAGGCCGTAGTACTCCAGGAGACCTCGGAGGAAAGGATGGATTGGTAATCCAACGCCTCTTAATAAGAAGGATACGAAGCACACTCGCTCCCCCCTGGTTGGATTGGGGAAATTTTCAACCAGAGCTTTGCCGGTAAAAGAGGTTAATCCTGCCCGGACAGGGACTAGATCCGCGGGGGGAAGGAATCCCTGTGTTTGAAGCTTGCTCAGCTGACCATGGGATACTGAAACATCTCTCCCAATCGCCTTTCTCAGAGCCATGGGGGCGGGAGGAAGAACTGGGAGTGCTAGCCATGTTTGAATGGTTTCTCCTAGCAAGCTCTAAAGATTTTCCGCCTAGTGTGGAATGGCATCTGAGATCCAATCTCTTCCAATAGACGCCTTTTTTGTGGCCAGGGTGTTATGTGCAAAAATACTCTGACCTTTTGTATTCGCTCGACACATGGAAGCAGGAACAACAGAGGCACAGAAGCCAAAGGGTATGACATTAAAAGCCAAGTATAACTCTTCATGTCAGATGCTTTGAAGTATTTGGAGGAGGAACACGCCTTGCAATGCCGAAGACAATCTGCTCACTGGACACGTCGTCATTGAAGCCTGGTTCGGGGGCTATTGAGGGAGTCCTGGATTAAGGAGTCCTCGGGCGTCCGGGCTATGAGATGTGGGCTGTACTAATGGGCAGTGAAGATACAAGATAGAAGACTTCCTCCCATGTCCGGATGGGACTCTCTCTTGCGTGGATGGCAAGCTTAGCATTCGGATGTAAAGATTCCTTTCTCTGTAAACTGACTCTGTACAACCCAAGGCCCCTCCCGTGTCTATATAAACCGGAGGGTTTAGTCCGTAGAGGCAATCAGAAACATAATCATACAGGCTAGACTTCTAGGGTTTAGCCATTACGATCTCGAGGTAGATCAACTCTTGTAACCCCATATTCATCCAAGATAATCAAGCAGGAAGTAGGGTATTACCTCCATCAAGAGGGCCCGAACCTGGGTAAACATCATGTCCCTGTCTCCTGTTACCTTCGATCCTCAGACGCACAGTTCGGGACCCCCTACCCGAGATCCGCCGGTTTTAACACCGAAAGCGGGGCCCGACCCCGCGCATACCTCAGCCGCCGTTGGGCCGTCCGGATCGCCAGGACGAGACCAAGGGGTGAGGGCTACGTGGACAGTTAGGTTCTTGAGTCGTGATGCTCAGGAGTCCCGCTTGACGCGCAAATGGCCCGCGTGAAGGAGATGCGAAAGTAGGCCTTAGTGTTCTACGTCGGTAGGGCCCGACCCCGCGCGTACCTCAGCCGCAGTTGGGCCGTCTGGATCGCCAGAACGAGACCAAGGGGTGAGGGGCTACGTGGCCAGTTAGGCTCCTGAATCGCGATGCTCAGGAATCCCCCTTGACACTCAAACAGACCTCCATACATGTCCTCGCCGAGGTACCACTCAGGAGGGGCGCTCGACGACCAGGTCCGATGGACCTGGCAGGGCGGCGTACGCTAGGTGTGACCTGAGCGTAGCCCCGTGCCCAGCCCCTCGCGCGACCCCCCCCCCCGAAGGGAAAGCATTGCGACGAGGATGGACACTGAGCCGGGTGGCTCCCGGAGGTTGATGCGGCCATGGGGCCGCCCTCAGTTGTATATCACTAGCGCAGAGCATAGCGCTTCCGCACTTGCACGGGCATAGCCGGTCCTCGACCGTGTCGACTGCCCGCGTGGAGCATGGTGCTTCCACTGGTGCGTGGATGAGGGCTCCCTCTGAGTGGGGCCCCGGGGCGTGTATAGCCCCGCCCTAACATGTGGCTTGCACGGCAGGGCTAGACGAGGTGTTTCTGGGCACTCGTGAGCCCTACCTCAAGACGGGATGCACCTGGTCTTGATTCTTGATAGCTGCGGTGGCCCTGCGAGATGGTTAGGCAACCTGCACTGGATGAATCTCCTGAGGTGATCACATGAGAAGGCCAGACACCAATGACCCCAGGAGGTGACGTGAAAGGGGCCGGCCGGCCAGACAGAGCTCAGTCATTGGGTTTATCGACGCTGCAGGGATGGACCCGAGCACAGACGCCATGCCTAGTCTTCTCATGCGAAAAATCCTGAAGAAAGGTGACCGGCGCGCGGCTCCCACGGTGGCGAGGCACCGGGTTGCACGCCCTGGCTTGTCTGTCCATGGTTAGCTCATGCGAGAAGAAGGCACCAAGGGCCATGGGAGGTGATGTACACGGGAGCTGGCCCGCTAGCCAGAGCTCAGCCTCTTGGGTTTAGCATCGCTGGAGGGACGGACCCAAGCACAGATGCCGTGCCATTCCTTAATCATGAGGCGGTCGTGCATGGGCTTGCAAGGGCGCACGAAGTTCATTGTATCGAAGTACCAGACAGGCAAGTGCTAATCATAAGATGACTCAAGCAATGATGGCTCAGATAAATACGAGAACGATATACATGCCACCGGGACGGACCCGAGCGGCCTGGGGATGGTGCAGCCTGAGGGGCGCCCCCAATAAAGTAAGCTAAAGATGCAAAAAGGTACACACCGCAGGGATAGGCCCGTGCGACCTGGGAATGATGCAGCACGAGGGGCGCTCCCAGCTGAATAAACTGGAAAATATCACCTGGCACCATTTTCGAAGAGGTGTTGGGGTAGCCGAAGATGCGTGCTGAAGGGGTTGCTCCTCACGAGTCGCTTGGGTCCTGAGCCTAGGGAGGCTCCGGGGGTCCGGGCGGCTCATGAACAACCGTCGCCATCTTCGCCAGGACAACATGATGCCTGGCCTTTTGAGCCGCCAGAACGCTCCACAGGTGGCGCTGGAAGGTGACAGCCGTGTTCGGCAAGCCGAAAGGCATGCGAGCGTAGCGGTGAGGCAGACCTTGCACCGAACAACGTGCGATGGCCAGAAGCGCCCCTGAGACGCGCCCCTGTTGAGCCCTGGAATGTTGACGCAGACGCGCAGCCCGTTGTCCTAGCTAGGACGAGGGGCCGCGCCAGGTGGTGGGAGGCGGTCGCCCCGCATGGTTCTCGCCTCTTAAAGCTCCTCGGTCACCTTGGTTATGAACTCCTGAGCTCCAGGCGCTCCACGCCTTGCGCCCTCTTGCGGGAAGCGTGAGGCAAAGCACGCCTCCATGTGGTGCCCGAGCGCCTCCCTCGTGATGTTGGCTAGGTCTGAGGCCCTCCAGAAGAGAGCCCCCGAGCCCAGCCTGAGGAGGGCGCCGGGCGTGCCTTCCTATGCAAGGGAGGGAGGCGCCCAGTCTGTGGGCGCAAGTCCTAAGGTGGTGCCACTGGTGACGCTGTTCTCCTGAGGCCCTTGGTGGAGCAGCTGCTTTTTCTTCTTCGGGATGGCCTCAGGAGGGTAGATGGTGCCTTCGTTGTCTGGGTCTTCGGCCGCTGCAGCCTGGTAGGCGCGCTTGAGAGAGCACATCGCGTCCTTTTCCTCGTAGGCGACCATGATGGCATCTTGAGGACATTGTAGCCGTGATGAGTCACCGCCATAAACTTGGCCAGGGCCGGATACCCAAGGATGGCATTGTACGGCAGGCGGATGTGGGCGACGTCGCAGTCGATGAGCTCGGTGCGGTAGTTGTCGCGCTTGCCGAAGGTGACAGGGAGGCAGACCTGCCCTATTGGGGTGGTGGAGCCATCGGTCACTCCTGAGAAGGGCTTGGTAGGATGCAGCTGATCATATGGCACTTGGAGGCGGTCGAACGTCTCAATGGACAGGACATTGAGCCCTGCGCCGCCGTCGATGAGGGTCTTGGTGACTTGGACGTGTATGATGATGGCCGAGCAGAGCATCGGGAGGGCGCCGGCAGTTGTCACGCCCTTGAGCTGGTTGGATGAGCTGAAAGTGATGGCGCACTTGGACCACCTGAGCGGGCGCGTGGCCTCAAACCTGGTGAGAGCCGCGTTCACTTCACGGGCAAACTGCTTGAGGATGCGCTAGGAGGCTGGGCCTGAGCGCCACCTAGGATCCAAGAAATGGCGCGCGGCTCCTGGAAGCCCCCAGCCCCCTCGTCCTGATGATGGTCTTCGTTCCTCCTTGGCGGTGGCGGCAGCGGAGGGAGACCAGCCTTGCCCTGAGTATGGTCCTCACGAGGCCGATCCCTCTAGGCGCCCTCATGGCTGGTCCCGGCCAGTCCTCACGGGCTGGTCGCGCCCGATCTGGCGGGGAACATGATCGTCCCAGCGTCCTCCACTTCGTCCTCCTCCTCGGTCGTAGCCTCGGTCGTTGCGCTCGGGGCCTCGACCGAAGCGCCCATCGCGGATGGCCCTAAGCTCTTGATAGTCGCTGGTGTTGTGGTTGTGCACGTTGTGGAAGGCGCAGAACGGGCGGCTGTCCTTGGATGACTCTGGGTGGTCGCGGCCGCGCTTCACCTCTGGCTCAGCCGTGAGCACGGCTGCCCCCTTGCGCTTCACATCCTTGGTCTTGGCCTTCTTGTCTTCTGGGTCTGCGACCGGAACTTGAGGAGGGAGAGGCGCCCCTCCTTAGCTCTCACACACTTGGTCGCCATGTTGAACATCTCTAGGGTCGTGCATAGGTCTTCGTGGATGGCGAGCTCCTCCTTCATCTTGACGTCATGGACGCCATCCGAGAACGCGGAGATGATGGCCTCGTCCGTCACCTTGGGGATCATGAGGCGGACGATGTTGAAGCGCTGGATGTACTTCTGTAGGGTCTCTCCCGGCTGCTGCTTGATGCGCCGTAGGTCACTCGCGGCCAGCCGGCGGTCGCGAGTGCCCTAGAAGTTGGCGACGGAACACTCACGCATCTCGTCCCAGGAGGAGATCAATCCACGGGCAAGTTCAGGAGCCACGAGCAGGCGCCACCTTTGAGGGCCATGGGGAACTAGTTCGCCATGACTTTCTCGTCGCCGCTGGCTGCTTCGATGCTCAGCTCGTAGAGCTGCAGGAACTCAGCTGGGTCAGGGGTGCCGTCGTAGTGAGGAGGCAGGTCGAGCTTGAACTTCCCAGGCGAGACGATGCTACGCAGCTCGGGAGTGAAGGCGCGGCAGCCTGCTGTAGTCACTGGGGCCCGTCGTGGAGGCAGAGCCTGGTCATGGTGCCCACGTGCCGCCACCGCAGGTGGCGGGCGGTCTTAACATGGTGGTGCTGGGAGTGCTAGAGCATCTTGTTGCATCCGAGGGACCTCCTGGCAGCTTCCTACTTCACGCGTGGGCACCCTGCATGGTGGGTCGCACCGCAGGGCCACGCGTCTTGGTGCGAGGGCGACATCTTGACGTGGAGGTGGTGGAGGCGCTCCATGGGCCACGTCGACCGTAGCAGCAGGCGGACGAGGCAGCGAGAGGGACGGTGCAGGGGAGCCCAAAGCGGCGTTGATGAGCTCGGCGATGAGGTCCAGCCAGTCCTCATAGAGGTCGTCGACTGGGCGGTAGCGCATGAGTTCATGCGCCGCGAGCAGCACGGCCTGCGCGTCCACGGGCCCGCGACGAGCGTGAGACGACGAGCCGGCCGGAGTCAGCGACGGGGTGGCGGTGCGTCCATCCCGCCGCACGGAGGGGTGCAACGACGAGGCCTGCTGCTCGTTCCCTGCCGGGCCGGTGGCGGCATTGGCAGCAGGTGATGGAGAGCGACGGGGAGGCCCGCTGATAATCCCTAAGTGTAGGGAATCATCGTAGCAATTTCCAAAGGTGGAAGTGATAAGTATGGAGTGTCGAACCCACAAGGAGCTAAAGGTAAGATCAATATTCTCTCAAGCCCTATCTCGCCGCGATACGACTCTCATTACACCGAACGTTTGCTTCCAACTAGAAACGAGAAATAACTACGTTGTGGGTATGAAGAGGATAACTTTGTATGATATCGGAGAGCTAAAATATAAAAGTAGGTGTTGTTATCATAAATTTAGAATATATTACTAAATAATATAAATAGCGAGTGTGGAATAATGATGGATCACAGCGGAATTGTCCTAGGCAATTGTTAACAAGACCGGTAATCACTATTGCAGTTTCATATCAGGGAGAGGCATAAGCTAACATACTTTCTCTACTTGGATCATATGCACTTATGATTGGAACTCTAGCAAGCATCCGCAACTACTAAAGATCATTAAGGTAAAACCCAACCATAGCATTAAAGCATGAATTCCTCTTTATTCACATATGCAACAATCCATCTTACTCGGGTTTGTGTTTCAGTCACTCACCAATCCACTATAAGTGAATCATGAACGTATTGGAACACCCTATAGTGGGAGTCCCTCACGCTTGCGCGACACGGAGGGCACCATAGGACAGCACCAAAATAAAACATACAACTCATACCAATCTAGATCATAAATCAACCCAAAGACAAAAGATATCTACTCAAAACATCATAAGATGGCAACACATCATTGGATCATAATATGTGGCATAAAGCACCATGTTCAAGTAGGGATTACAGCGGGTGCGGGAGAGTGGACCGCATAAAAGAGATGAGGATGGTGATGATGATGGTGATGTTGATGAAGACGATCACTGTGGCGATGATTCCTCACCCGATGGCACTCCGGCGCCACCGGAAGAGAGGAGGAGAGGTTCTCCCCCTTGTGCTTCCTCCTCCATGGCCTCCACCCTCTGGTCCTTGGCCTTCATGGTGATGATGGCCCCTCCGGGATACTCCTCCATGGCCACTGGTGATGATGGCCCCCTCTGGCAAGGTGCCAGAGAGGGCCTAGATTGACTTCTCGTGGCTACAGAGGCTTGCGGCGAAGGAACTTCCGATCTAGGTTAATTTTACGAGGTTTCTGTATTTATAGGAATTTTTGGCGTCGGTCTCACGTCAAGGAGGTGCCCGAGGTGTCCACGAGGCAGACCCACGCGCCTGGGGGGGGTGGGCGCGCCCCCCACCATCGTGGGCACCCCGGGACTCTCCTAGCCCAACTCTTTTACTCTGAGGTCTTCTTTTGGTCCATAAAAAATCATCAAAAATTGGCTCGTCAATTGGACTCCGTTTGGTATTCCTTTTCTGCAAAAACTCAAAAACAAGGAGAAAACAGAAACTGGCACTGGGCTCAAGGTTAATAGGTTAGTCCCAAAATTCATATAAAATATCATATAAATGCATATAAAACATCCTAGAAGGATAGTATAATAGCATGAACACTTCATAAATTATAGATACGTTGGAGATGTACCAGCATCCCCAAGCTTAATTCCTGCTCATCCTCGAGTAGGTAAATGATAAAAGAAATAATTTATGAAGTGTGAATGCTAGCAAGTGCATACGTTTGATCAATAATGATAATTCCAATCACTTTTTCTAGCATCAGTATATGTCATAACAATAGCTCATCTCAAAAAAAAATCATGATCAAGTAACAAGCAAATCACATGTTAAAGTATAGATCATAAACTTTCTTGAAAACTAACAAACAATATCCTCGGTCATCAAACAATTGCAATTCATCTTATTTTCAGAAGAGTCTATGTCAGAGCTTTGATTTAGCAAAATCCACATACTGAACTATCATCTAGTCTTTCACAATTGCTAACACTCACGCAATACTTGTGGTTATGGAGTCTTAATCGGACACAGAGAAAGATAGGGGCTTATAGTTTCGCCTCCCAACCTTTTACCTCAAGGGTAATGTCAACAATAATAGCTCATGCTAACTTACATCCAATTAGATATATATATATATATATATATATATATATATATATATATATATATATCAGAATCCTTCCAACACCCTATGCTTGCCAAAGGATAAAATGTAAAAAGGAAAGGTGAAGATCACCATGACTCTTGCATAAGGTAGAAGACAATAATAAAAGATAGGCCCTTCGCAGAGGGAAGCAGAGGTTGCCATGCGCTTTCAGGGTTGGATGCACAAAATCTTAATGCGAAAGAACGTCACTTTATATTGCCCCTTGTGATATGAACCTTTATTATGCAGTCTGTCGCTTTTATTTCTTCCACATCACAAGATCGTACAAAGCTTATTTCCTCCACACCAATCAATCATACATATTTAGAGAGCAATTTTTATTGCTCGCACCGATGACAACTTACTTGAAGGATCTTATTCAATCCATAGGTAGATATGGTGGACTCTCATGGCAAAACTGTTTTAAGGGTTTTGGGAAGCAGAAGTAGTATCTCTACTTGGTGCAAAGAATTTGGCTAGCATGAGGGGTAAAGGCAAGCTCAACATGTTGGATGATCCATGACGATATACTTTATTTCAGATATATGAAAACATAACCCGTTACGTTGTCTTGCTTGTCCAACATCAACTCTTTAGCATGTCATATTTTAATGAGTGTTCTCAATCATAAAAGATGTCCAAGATAGTATATTTATATGTATAACCTCTCTTCCTTCAATATTCTTTCATGAATTGTTCAAGTGACCAATTCTACGTTTGCTAGCTTTCAATAAGTTTACTACCTATACTTATTATGTGTGAAGTCCTCATTCCCCATGTTATAAGCATATGAAACATATATAAATTCAGGTTTATGGCATTCAGTTTATTCAACCATTTACTCACATGATATACGTGAAGCACATGAGTAAATGACAAACTACTCCAAGAGATATGAGTGAAGAACGCTGAGTAGTCAAATAATTAACTAGCCATGGGAGGATTATTTTTCATTCAATATTTCAGATCCAATGATTTTATTCAAACAGCAAGTAAAATTGAAAACACGCTCCAAGCAAAACACATATCATGTGATGAATAAAAATATAGCTCCGAGTAAGGTATACCGATAGTTTTGAAGACGAAAGAGGGGATGCCTTCCGGGGCATCCCCAAGCTTAGGCACTTGAGTATTACTTGAATATTACCTTGTGGTGCCTTGGGCATACCCAAGCTTCGGGTCTTTCCACTCCTTATTCTCCTCATATCGATATCTCACCCAAAGCTTGAAAACTTCAATCATACAAAACTTAACCAAACTTCATGAGATAGGTCTGTATGATAAAGAGTAAACCATTCACTTTGGTACTGTTAAGGACAAGTTTCATAATTGTTCTCACACAATGCCTACTGTACCGTATCGTTTCTACAATTTATATTGAGAAATATAAGTCATAGAAACTAGAAAACTAGCAAACTATGCAATGAAAACAGAATCTGTCAGGAACAGAACAGTCTGTAATGATCTGAACATAAACCATACTTCTGCTACTCCAAAAATTATGAAATAAATTGGTGAACGTGAGGAATTTGTCTATTAATCTTCTGCAAAAAGAATAAACTCAAAAGCACTCTTCTATAAAAAAAATGACAGCTAATCTCGTGAGCGCAAAGTTTCTTTTTTTACAGCAAGATCACATTAACTTTCTCCTAAGTCTTCCCAAAGGTCTTACTTGGCACTTTATTGAAACAAAAACTATAAAACATGATTACTACAGTAGCTTAATCATGTAAACACACAAAAACAGTAAGGGTAAATATTGGGTTGTCACCCAACAAGCGCTTTTCTTTAATGCCTTTTAGCTAGGCATGATGATTTCAATGATGCTCACATAAAAGGTAGGAATTGAAGCACAAGGAGAGCATATTGAAGAATATGACTAGCACAATTGAATCTAACCAACTTCCTATGCCTAGGGATTTTGTGAGCACACAATTTATGGGAACAAGAATCAACTAGCATAGGAAGGCAAAACAAGTATAACTTCAAAACTTTAGCACTTAGAGAGGAAACTGGACATTATTGCAACTCCTACAAGCATGTATTCCTCCCTCATAATAATTTTCAGTAGTATCATGGATAGCAACTTTGTTCTCATACTCAATTGGAACCTCTTCCGAAATAGTGGAATAATTACTAGCTAAAGTTGACACTCTTCCAAATCCACTTTCATAAATATCACACTAAGATTCAAGATCCTCCAAAATAGTGGGATCACTAATTCCTAAAGTTGACACTCTTCCAAACCCACTTTAAATGATAGTATTATTCATAGTCCAAAAGATATAAGTGAAGTTCATGGAGCATTCTACAACTAACCAATATCCAAGCTCAAAATGTATAAGTGAAGCACATGAAGCATTCTATAAAACCATACTCAAAAGATTTAAGTGAAGCACAAAGAGCAATTCTATAAGATCATACTTAAAAGATTTAAGTGAAGCACATGAAGTATTCTATAAATTGATGAAGGGACATCTCATACTAGCATGGTTCTTAAAGGGAAAACAAAATCACAAAGGGCACAAATCATGTGAACAAAACAAAAACCGAGGTATACCGATAATTGTTGAAGAAGAAAGATAGGATGCCAACTGGGGCATCCCCAAGCTTAGATGCTTGAGTATTGAGGGAGTCCTGGATTAGGGGGTACCCGGACAGACGGACTATATCCTTTGGTCGGACTGTTGGACTATGAAGATACAAGATTGAAGACTTCGTCTCGTGTCCGGATGGAACTCTCCTTGGCGTGGAAGGCAAGCTTGGCCCTCCGGATATGTAGATCTCCTCCCATTGTAACCGACTCTGTATAACCCTAGCCCCCTCCAGTGTCTATATAAACCGGAGGGTTTATTCCGTAGGACCAACAACAATCATACCATAGGCTAGCTTCTAGGGTTTAGCCTCTACGATCTCATGGTAGATCAACTCTTGTAATACTCATATCATCGAGCTCAATCAAGCAGGAAGTAGGGTATAACCTCCATCGAGAGGGCCCGAACCTGGGTAAACATTGTGTCCCCCGCCTCCAGTTACCATCCGCCTTGGACGCACAGTTCGAGACCCCCTACCCGAGATCCGCCGGTTTTGACACCGACATTGGTGCTTTCATTGAGAGTTCCACTATGCCGTCACCGTAAGGCTTGATGGCTCCTTCGATCATCGATAATGATGCGGTCCAGGGTGAGGTCTTCCTCCCCAGACAGATCTTTATATTCGGCGGCTTTGCATGCGGGCCAACTCACTTGGCCATCTGGAGCAGATCGAGAGCTACGCCCCTGGCCACCAGGTCAGGTTTGGAAACTTGAATTACATTGCCGACATCCATGAAGACTTGATCTTCGACGGATTCGAGCCCATGTCTGGTGCGCCGCACAATCACGACGAGCATGATTTAGCTCTGCTGTCGGACAGTGTTCGGGAGATCGCACCTGCGACTACTCTGGCTTCTAATCCGGAGCAAATTACGCCATCCAAGGACGGGTGGATAGACCCCGCCATGGAGCCCGTACTCTCAGCGGCGATAGAGCCGAATACTGACCTTACCCCTCACGAGAGCCGTGATGCCGAACCATTGGATTCATCTCCGGCCACGGACTCCGAGCCGCCCGCGCCCATGCCTGTCGAACCCGATTGGGCGCCGATCATGGAGTTCACCTCCGCGGATATCTTCAAAGCACTTCGCCTTTCGGCGATGTGCTAAACTCGTTAAGGTCTCTCTCCTTGTCAGGAGAACCTTGGCCAAACTATGTCCGGCTAGAATGGGACGCAGATGACGAGGAAATTCACTCCCCACCCACCACCCACTTAGTAGCCACTATCAACGATTTAACTGACATGCTCGACTTCGACTCCGAAGACATCGATGGTATGGACAACGATGCGGGAGACGAACAGGAGCCACTGCCCACAGGGCACTGGACTGCCACCTCATCATATGATATATATACATGGTGGATACACCCAAAGAAGGCAATGGCGACAAGACATCGGAGGATGACCCCTCCAAGAAGCAACCCAAGCACCGACGTCAGCGGCGCCGCTCTAAGTCTCGCCACAACAAAAGCGATGATACCAGCACAGGAGATAATAGCACTGCGGGCAGTGCCGAAGACGACGACAATCCCCTCCAACAAGATTTAGGGCTGGAGGATGAACAAGCCAAACCTCCCGAGCGAGCGGCAGAGGGAGAAGCGGAGGATGACAATTACATGCCTCTCTCCGAAGACGAGGTGAGCCTCAGCGACGAAGAATTTGTCGTGCCAAAGGATCCCGTCGAGCAGGAGCGCTTTAAGAGCCGGCTTATTGCCACAGCAAATAGCCTGAAGAAAAAGCAACAATAGCTTCGAGCTGATCAGGATTTGCTAGCAAACAGATGGACTGAAGTCCTTGCGGCCGAGGAATATGAACTCGAACGCCCCTCCAAGGGTTACCCAAAGCGCAGGTTGCTACCCCGACTTGAGGAGGAAGCATTGAAACCTACATCACCAGCGTATGATGCGGCTGATCGACCACCTCGCGGCCGAGACAGAGAGGCATTCCAGCCTGAAGCTCAGCCTGCACTCCGCCGCCACTCAAACAAAACTACCAAGGCACGGGGCAACACGCGAGACCCGCGAGATGTATTGGAAGACAGGGCAAAACACGCAAGATCGGTCTATAGACCGCGAGGGCGTCTTGCGCCTGCTGTGACGATGACCGTCACGCGGATACTGATAAAAAAGTAAATCCGGTAGGGCCAAACCACAGCGAGCAAGACTCATATGAGCTGCGTCGTGATATAGCCCGACAGTAGGCGCCACACCCCTATGCTTCACTGACGAAGTAATGGATCATGAATTCCCAGAGGGTTTTAAGCCCGTAAATATCGAATCATATGATGGTACAACAGATCCCGCAGTATGGATCGAGGATTTCCTCCTCCACATCCACATGGCGCGGTGATGATCTACATGCCATCAAGTACCTCCCACTAAAACTCAAAGGATCAGCTCGGCATTGGCTGAACAGCTTGCCAGCAGACTCCGTTGGCTGTTGGGAGGATCTGGAAGATGCATTCCTTGACAATTTCCAGGGCACTTATGTGCGAACGCCGGATGCCGATGACTTGAGCCATATAACTCAGCAGCTGGGGGAATCGGCCAGGCAATTCTGGACACGGTTTCTAACCAAGAATAATCAAATCGTCGAATGTCCGGATGCAGAGGCCTTAGCGGCATTTAAGCACAACATCCGTGACGAGTGGCTCGCCCGGCACCTCGGCCAGGAAAAGCTGAAGTCTATGACAGCCCTCACGACACTCATGACCCGCTTTTGCGCGGGAGAGGATAGCTGGCTGGCTCGCAGCAACAACATATCAAGGAACCTTGGCACTTCGGATACCAAGGACAGTAACGGCAGACCACGTCGTAGCAAACACAAGCGCCATAACAACGGCGATAACGCCGAGGATACGGCAGTCAATGCCGGATACAAGGGTTTCTAAATCCGTCACGGAAAAAGGCATTCAAAAGAAATACTCCGGCCCGTCCGCTTTGGACCGCATACTCGATCGCTTATCGGATACACGGCACCCCGATAAGCCAGCTAATCACACCAACAGAGAATGCCGGGTGTTCAAGCAGGTCGGCAAGTTAAATGCCGAAAACAAGGACAAGGGCTGCACAAAGGATTTATGAGGAAGAGCCCTGGCCGCCGAACACGGGAGGACAAAAGAGGTTCCCCCCACAAGTGAGGACGGTGAACATGATATACGCAACCCACATTCCCAAGAGGGAACGGAAGCGCGCACTAAGGGACGTCTATGCGATGGAGCCTGTCGCCCCAAAGTTCAACCCATGGTCCTCTTGTCCGATCACCTTCGATCGCAGGGACCACCCCACTAGCATCCGTCATGGCGGATCTACCGCATTGGTCTTAGACCCCATCATCAACGGATTTCACCTCACTCGAGTCCTTATGGACGGCGGCAGCAGTCTGAACCTGCTTTTTTAGGATACAGTGCACAAAATGGGCATAGACCCCTTTTTCAGGATACAGTGCACAAAATGGGCATAGACCCCTCAAGAATCAAACCCACAAAAACAACCTTTAAAGGTGTCATCCCAGGTGTAGAGGCCCATTGCACGGGCTCAATCACACTGGAAGTGGTCTTCGGATCTCCGGACAACTTCCGAAGCGAGGAGTTAATCTTTGATATAGTCCCGTTCCGCAGCGGCTACCACGCACTGCTTAGGCGAACCGCATTTGCAAGATTCAATGCGGTACCGCACTATGCATACCTCAAGCTCAAGATGCCGGGACCTAAGGGGTCCATAATAGTCAATGGAACGCATGAACGCCGCTTCGCCGCGCGGAGGAGCACACGGCGGCCCTCGCAGCAGAAGCACAAAACAGCCTCTTCAGGCAATCCAACAATTCGGCGATAAAGCCCCCGGACACCGTCAAGCGAGTCCGGAGCAACCTGCAACAGGATTGCCTGGCACGTTCAGAGCTCGCCTAGCAAGTCGGCCCCCGCCCTCGTCCCAGACAAACGGCACAATCCGTGCCGCGTATACATAATTACGCATTGAAAATACCATGGGCATAGGCGGGGGCACGACCATGGCACGCCCCACAGTGCGGCTCAACCGCCCTAGGGGCTGAATACCTTCATCATTCTCTCTCTTTTAGGACCTTACTCTCTGGAAGCTTTATCCGGCAATGCGATTGCCGGACACACAATACAACAACCAAGGAGGCAGGAAGCTACGTCGTACAATGGAATCCCCGGGTGGTCTCTGATAACGAGCGGAATACCTGCTTTAAATACCAGTCCGCAGCTTGCCCTTGGATAGGACATATTAAATAATCATATTTTTTTACTTATTGCACTACTTGTATTAGTACGTCTCAACGTATTCCTTGAATAACAATGCATAGCACTAAGTCTATTATTGCAGTATCTATTGTTTCTTATATATGTTTATTTACGACAATCAGCACCCGTACATTCTGGTACGGCCAGTATGCCAGGGGCTTTCGTATACCCCATAAGACGGCGTGAGAAGTCCGAATACTTTCGACAGTGCGGCACCCTGAACTTATAGCACTATATGCATCAGCTCCGAATCATGTCTTGGGTCAATAGTTGGGTTTGCCCGGCTCCCATGTTTAGGTACCTTACGTTCCGCTATATCGGCTAAGGTAGCACTAGGAGAACTACTGCGTTTGTTGAGGATATAACCACTGAGTATAAACCGCCCAGGAGGGGCCGGTTCATTCTCAGCTATACTGAAGCCCATGAAGACAAGAAGATGGCGCTTTACGGATAAAGTCTAAAGGCCAAGAGCCCGGAGGCGGATTAGGGCCCGTAGTGGTAAACCGCCATAATTGTTTACTTGTATTGTAAGTTAGGGAAAGGGAGAGACCGAGCCGAACACTTGTATGAGTCGGCCTCGGGACTCTGTAAACCGGCCCGGCGTCAACCTGTGTATATAAAGGGACGACCCGACGGCAGTTCAGGGACGATAGACGACAACTTGAGACCCAGGCAAGCGTATTTGCTCCCTGGTCATCGAAATCCCAATAATCCCATCACAACTAGACGTAGGCTTTTACCTTCTTCGAAGGGGCCGAACTAGTATAACTCTCGTGTCCCTTGGCCGATTTACCCCCTTCAGGCTAACCTCGTTGTGATGGCTCCATGACTAAGTCCTTCTGCTAGGACATCTGACGTGATATTTCCATGACAGTTGGCGCCCACCGTGGGGCTATCGCACGATGGTTTCGAGCTCCTAAAGGGCAACTTTGAAGGACTCAAGGGGTACGTGGTTGGCCGGATGACCAAGAATCGTCGCGGCAAGCTTTACATCGACGACACAGGCTGGGGCCCCGAGGCCGGCTCAATCGAGCACGGGTACCCGGTCCCCTTTGGCGGAATTGATGTTTTCATCGGCAAGATCGGCGAACCGGGCCCTGAGACGGACATCTCCACCGACCTCATCGAGACGGCTCAGCGTGCAAGTCCTACCCGGATTTGGCCCGCCATGAAGCGTGCGTTCGTAGGATTCATTCATGGGGCAGAATCTGAACCGGTGTCTGACGGTGAGACCGCTGTCTACTCAGATGGTGAATCGTCCACTGGCGAAATCGAGTCGCTATACCGACTGCAAGATGGCCGGATTGAGGGGTATTCCGATGGTGACAGTATTCCGGGTCCCCTTGAATCGCCAAACCGGGTTGCGATCTTCGTGGCCGGTACGCAGCCCACTGTGCAATCTTCATCTACAGCAGCAATGGTTTCCGGTTCGGTAGCTGCGGCAGGAGGCCCGGCGCGCCGGCCGGCTCAAGTTCTTGCCGAGTTACTGGACGCTTTGACGGCATTGTTAACCACAGCGGTGACTCTGGAGACTCAAATTCAGCATAATGCGGATGTCGCGGGTTAAGGGATCGAGATAGCTCAGGCCAAGGCAGGCTTGGCAGCTGAGGAGGCCAGGATGGAGGAAGAACGGGCCGCTTTAGATGCCCGATCACAGGAAATCCAGGCGCAGAATTACCGGCTTATGTTGGATCAGAACGCCTCAGATGAAGTTATGAGAAGAAAGCACCGGTCTAGATTATCGCAAATTTACGAGGGTCTGAATCTCTTCGTCACACCAGGAGCTGGGCCAAGCAATCCGGTGGGAGTAAACAGGACTGAAGCGCCTGGGGCTGCGCCAGGTCAGCCACGGGCGATGGATCCGCCTCGAAGGACGGATAACCCGCCGCAGTATGTAGCAACACCGCCGGGTCACTTTTCCAGCCCCTTGGATAACATGATTGCGGCAGCATCACGATTGGCGGCTATTCCAATGGAGGGGGATTCATTAGCAGCGATTGAGACTCGACGAGCCAGGGATCTTCTTCAAACCGCCGCTGTTCAGCAACAAGCTTATTCCTACAGCCGAGACAGAATACATACAACCCCTCATCCGAGCAAGTGTTATAGCAGGCGCATAGACGAACCGGCCGTGTCAAGCAGTGCACGGCGTCGTGATGCCCCTCGAGGGCCCAATCCGGCGAACGGCGGTTTGAATGCTCAGGATGTGGTGGATAATGGCAGAGCGCGAAGGGAGGCTGCATTGGCGGCATAGCACGCGGGTCATCATCAACCCGCCCTGGCTCAACCAGTGGCGTCAGTAGAACGAGGGACCGGGCTTGCCTTCAGCTCCTGGGGAGTACTGTGTCTCATCCCGGCCCTTCGGAATGTGCGGTTGCCCAAAGATTTCAAAGGTCCGCGCAAGGTGCCTAACTATACCGCTGATCAGCCCCCTGAGGCGTGGGTAGAGAGTTCTGAGATGGCAATGGAGATGCTAGACGTGGATGAAGCGGCGTGTGCAAAATACTTCACCATGATGCTAGAAGGAACGGCTCGCACCTGGCTGAAGAGCCTGCCTGCTAACTCAATTAATTCATGGGATGAGTTGAAGGCCAAGTTCATAGCAAATTTCAAAGATACATGCAAGCAACCTATGTCCATTGTAGATCCGCGGCTTGTGTCCTAGGAGAGAACGAGTCAACAACCCATTGGGTACGCCTGGTTTCAAATCTTGCATTCATCCGGCCGCATCAATCCGGATACAGCAATTGTGACGTTGAAGGGCAATTGCCGGTTCAAATCCCTAAAAATGAAGTTGGGATGGCTCCAGCGTCATTGCAATGATATGGGAACACTTATGGAGGCTCAGGTTAAGTACGCTGATTCTGATAATACCAAGGACCCTGATTCTGATGAGGAGAAACAGGAGAAGGGAAAGAAGAATGCCGGTTCAAAGGGACAGCATAACCAGGCGGGACACGAAAACAATGGTAAGCGTTAGGCGGACAATCCCGATTTTGTGGATAACACCAATGTGCAGGGTAATATGCAGCGCCGTAGGGGTAAACCGCCCCAGCGCGGCGGAGGAATGAATCTGGAGCGCCTGTTAAACCAGCCCTGCCCAAAGCACGGGACAAAGGAGGCTTTGGCCACACATCTTTGGAAGGATTGCCACATCATGAGGGAATTCAAAAACTCTAATCTTTTCCGGTATGATCAGGGTCCATCTGGTGGTTCCGGTCCAGGATTCCATGGGCCGGGTTACGGTGGTGGCGGTTCAAGCTCAGAGTTTCAGAATAATCAGGGCAATCAGAACAACCAAGGTGGTAATAACCCGCAGAATAATCAAGGAAATCAGTAGCAGTCGGGTTATCAGAGTCACCCAAAGCAGTTGAATGGCGGGCAGTATCATGTGTTCACTACTAGCTTGTGCAAGCGCGATCAGAAGCTCCATAAAAGGGCAGTGAACTCTGTTGAACCGGCGGTGCCCCGTTATCTATGCTGGTCTGAGCAGCCTATTGTCTGGAGCAGGGAGGATCATCCGCCCCGGGTTGACAATCCGGGTCACCTAGCCTTGGTGGTTGCGCCGCAGGTGGGAGGTTACAAGTTTACCAAGGTACTCATGGACGGAGGGAGCAGTATCAATATCTTGTACTATGAAACCTTCCAACAGTATGGGGTTGATGATAAGAATCTTAGACCGTCAAACACCGTTTTTCACGGGTGGTGCACAGTAAATCGGCTTACCCAGTTGGAAAGATAGCTCGAAGTGGTTTTTGGAGATGATCATGATTCAAGGTCCGAGACAATAACCTTTGAAGTGGTTAAGATTAAAAGTCCGTACCATGCTTTGTTTGGACGGCCGGTTTACGCTAAATTCATGGCAAGGCCATGTTATCTTTATCTGCAGCTCAAGATGCCAGGTCACAAAGGGACCATTACGGTTCATGGTAGCCGTAAGATTGCTCTAGAGTGTGAGGAAGGTGATGCGGCATATGCTGAATCAGTTTGTGCAACGGAGGATTTGAAGTTTTATAAGGACAATGTTGATCCGGCAGACATGACTTCTTTGAAGAAACCCACCATAGAGCATGATCCGGCTTTGAAGTTTAAATCGGCTGATGAAACCAAGTTGGTTGATTTTGTTCCTGGCGATTCATCCAAGCGATTCAAAGATCGGCGTCAACTTGGATCCCAAATAGGAAAGCACGATCATCGAGTTCATCCGTGAGAACCGGGACATCTTTGCATGGAAACCTTCTGACATGCCAGGTGTACCCAGGGAACTCGCTGAGCACACTCTTAATATTGATCCGAGGTTCAAACCGGTCAAACAGTGTGTTCGCCGCTTTAATGAGGAGCGGCGTAAGGCCATTGGAGAAGAGGTAGCCCGGCTACTGGCAGCAGGTTTTATCGTCGAAGTGTTTCACCCAGAGTGGTTGGCTAATCCGGTGTTGGTACTTAAGAAAACGGCACTTGGCGTATGTGTGTGAATTACACAGATTTGAACAAAGCTTGCCCAGCTGATCCCTTCGCCCTCCCTCGTATTGATCAAATCATTGATGCTACGGCGGGTTGTGAGTGTTTGAGTTTTTTGGATGCTTATTCTGGTTATCATCAGATCAAGGTGGCAGTCAAGGACTAGGAGAAGAAAACTTTCATCACTCCCTTTGGAGCCTTCTGCTATGTATCTATGCCCTTTGGGCTCAAGAGTGCCCAGGCAACTTATCAATGTTGCGTGCAGAATTGTCTTCATATTCAGATTGGGCGCAATGTTCATGCCTATGTGGACGATATTGTGGTTAAGTCCAGGAAAGCCGAGACACTCATATCTGCTTTGCGAGAAACCTTTGACAATCTGAGAGTTTATAAAATGATGCTCAATCCGGCTAAGTGTGTTTTTGGTGTTCCGGCAGGCAAGCTCCTGGGCTTTCTGGTGTCTAACAGAGGTATTGAGGCTAATCCGGTAAAAATCAAAGCGATTACATCCTTGGCTAAACCGGTGTCCATCAATGATGTCCAGCGACTGGCGGGTCGTATTGCGGCTTTGAGCCGGTTTATCAGCCGTCTGGGAGAGAAGGCAATTTCTCTGTATCAGATGTTGAAGAAAACAGACAATTTTTCTGGAGCGATGCAGCTAATACGGCGTTTAAGGACTTGAAGAGGCAATTGGATGAACCGCCAGTTCTTGCTGCTCCTGTTGATAAGGAGCCACTACTGTTATATGTGGCTGCTAATGCCTGGGCTGTCAGTGTTGCCATTGTAGTGGAGCGCAAGGAGGCTGGGAAGGAGTACCTGGTTCAAAGGCCGGTTTACTATATCGTTGAAGTGCTCATCGAGTCAAAGCAAAGATATCCGCATTGGCGGCTGATGTATGGGGTGTTTATGGCAAGCCGAAGCTTAAACAAGATTTCCAAGGTCATCCCATCACGGTGGTCGGGCTTCTGCTCCCTTGGGGGATATAATCCAGAACAGGGAAGCAACTGGCCGCGTTGCTAAGTGGGCTATTGAGCTTGGACCACACGATTTGAAGTATATGCCTCGCACAGCTATCAAGTCCCACGCTCTTGTGGATTTCATCAACGACTGGACCGAGTTGCAGGCACCAGAAGACAAATCGGACAGACACATCTTGGACTATCCACTTTGATGGGTCCAGTAATCGGAAGGCTCGGGGGCTAGAGTTGTCCTTACTTCCCCTCGAGGTGATAAAATTCGTTATGTTCTTCGCTTAATGTTCCCTTGTACTAACAATGCAGCTGAGTATGAAGCCTTACTCAATGTTCTTCGAGTGGCCAAGGAGATGAACTTAAGCCGCGTACGATGCTTTGGAGACTCGCACTGGTAGCCCAAAGAAGTTTCGTGTACTTGGGATTCCAAGGATCCACTCATGGCGGCTTACCGACGAGAGGTGGATATTGTTGCTGGTCACTTTAAGGGATATCAAGTGGAGCACATTGATCGGCGCAAAAATGAGGCGGCTGACGCTTTAAGCCGGATGGGATCTCAGCGTAAACCGGTCCCACCTAACACCTTCCTAGATGTCTTGCATAACCCGTCGGTTCAGTTGCCTACAGAGGAGGACCTCGCCACTTTAAATATTATTCCGGATTGGAAGGTTCCATACTTGGCATATATGAACCGGGGCGAGTTACCTGATGATGAAGTTCTGGCCAGACAGATAGTTCGGCGATCCAAGTCCATGACAATCGTCAATGGCAAGTTGCATCATTGCAGTGTTTCAGGGGCGTTTCAGTGTTGCGTCTCTCCTGAAGAAGGATGTGAGATTTTACGCAAGATCCATGAAGGAGACTGTGGTCATCACGCCGGTTCAAAATCCTTGGTGGCTAAAGCTTTTCTTCATGGTTTTTACTGGTTGACGGCTCATGCTGATGCGGAGGACCTAGTAAAACGGTGTGATGCTTGTCAGAAGTTCTCACGCCGAGCTCATGTTCCAGCTCAAGAGCTACGGATGGTTCCAATAACTTGGCCGTTTGCTACTTGGGGGCTTGATATGGTGGGTCCTTTCAAGCAATCAAAAGATAAGAAGACCCACCTGTTGGTGGCGGTTGACAAGTTCACTAAATGGGTTGAAGCGGAGCCAGTAAGCAAGTGTGACGCAGCCACGGCGGTACAGTTCATCAAAAAGGTAATCTTCCATTTCGGTTTTCCACATAGCATTATCATGGATAATGGCACGAATCTCTCTAAGGGCGAGATGGAGGATTTTTGTCAACGAGAGCACATCCGGCTTGATGTAGCATCTGTGGCTCATCCCCAATCTAATGGTCAAGCCGAGCGAGCTAATCAGGAAACTTTAAAGGGTATGAAGCCCTGGCTTATGGTCCCTTGAAGCGGATGCCGGGTTGCTGGGTGGAAGAACTAATACTCTATTGTGGAGCATAAACACCACCCCAAACCAATCTATAGGTTATACACCTTTCTTTATGGTTTACGGAGCAGAGGGGGTACTCCCCAGTGATATTCGTCATGACTCGCCTCGGGTTGCCAATTATGTTGAAGTAGACAACGAGCAAGCACATCAAGAAGCATTGGACCTGTTAGATGAGAAGCGGGATTTGTCTTTGGCTTGTTCGGCGATTTACCAGCAAGACCTGCGGCGTTATCACAGCCGCCGGGTTAAAACAAGAACCTTTCAAGAAGGCGATTTAGTGCTCCGGCTCATCCAGGATCAGACCGACATGCACAAGTTATCCCCACCTTGGGAAGGGCCCTTTGTGGTCACCAAGAATCTGCACAACGAATCATACTACCTCATTGACGTTCGAGAAGACTCACGCAGCTTCGAGGAGGAGACCCGTGGCCGTGGAACATAGCTCTCCTTCGCCTTACTACACCGAGCCATAGGCTCTCACTATGTACATATTATGACAATGTATATATTATGTTCAATATAATAAACCGCATCCTTGCTACAAGCAGGGCCTCTGCCGTTCTTCCAATATTTCTTGGTTACAAGGGCTTCGCTTAAAAGCGATGACCCGATTTGTCCATTAAACCGCTATCATGCCATCATACAGCTTTGAGCTTCACACCCAAGGGGCCAAAGAGAGTTATGTTGCTAAAAGCACGACTCAAACATAGGCACCCATTGAGCACAGCTCACAAAGTTACTTGGGGGCTCTTTGTGTAAAGTAACAAAGAGTTTGAAAGGACCCTTGTAATCGGTATCGACCCACGGCTTGGAAGCCCGGTGTATTCACCTAAAACCCGGGTTAACTCCGCCTTCATCAAGTAAGCCACTCCTATCCGTGTAATCCTGGCATGACCATTAACGCTTGACAAGTTACTCTCATTGAGGCCCTGAACTTGTCAAAGTTAAAACGACGATTGGTTAGTTGGAGGCCCATCTTAAAAGGCTTTGTCAAATGGTTTAACTCAGCGGCCTAGCAGCCCATGAAAAGCCTCGAATTTGGGCCTGGCAGCCCTCGAAAAGCCTCGACTACAAGTTTTTATTTGTTTGTCTTTTGCAAATTTTTTATCCTTATTTGATCACCTTTTAAGGTAAGCCGACATCTCTTGATCCGGCCCGGCTATATGCCTCCATCTTGACCCGGTGTTTCTTAACCCGGTGCGGCTTACAGTTATTATCTGTTAAAGCATATAATTAATGGTGAACCGGCATCTTTCAAACCGGTCTGGCTTTGACTACCTGTCGCCAGTATAATCATCCGGTGTTCATCACAACCCGGTTCTACTTCGTACATACCAGCACTGCATGGTGGAAGTTGGGTATTCACCCTTACTACAATCAAAGTTGGTAAACCAACATCATAATTTCATATCACACGTATGATTTATTTTTGACTATCTTTTTGCAACCATGGTTGTCTACCAGGTTGTGTGTTGGGCATTTTGACCCGGCCCGTGATAAACCGCCTGACAGATCTTTTATGCATATTGTGGATTGCATAATATTATGAAGGTATATAAGCCCGACCTTTGAAGTTATCACGGCGGATCAAACAGTTATATCCCAGTGCACGATGGCAGCAGATCAAAGTATTTCAACTAGCCTATTACAAGGCGCTTTAAGGCCCAAAATAAGCGATTGTTTTTTACACAACACAATCTGTGCCTATCAACTCAATTGCCGAATTAAGACTCATTGCCGGGTTGACGAGAGGTTGATGGATCCTCTGGTGTCTGTTCAGCCTCCTCCTCCCCATCAAGTGGCTGGAAGTCAACGGTGGTCCAGTCAATCCGGGTTAAAGCTTGAAACACAGCTTCTTCACTTATAAGTTCAGACGGATCAATGTCAGGAGCGTAAGTGTGCTTATAGATTGGCGGGATAAGATTTTGCACTTCCTTCACAGCAGTGTCAATCCGTTGGTTGTTGGCATCATAGAAGGACCGATGAACAGTCAAATTAGCCTCTTCCGCCAATTGACTTGCCAGAGGACGCATCTCCTTTGTCAGGACTTTGAGGGCTTCATTATCAAATTCTGCCTCGTCTTCTTGTTCACCAGGAAAGCCCTTGGCAATATCAACTGGATCCAGGTCAGCTATCCATGCTTTGGCTCGGGTAAGTGCCAACAAAGCGCTAGCCCTGGCAGTGGATCGCTTCATTTCTTCTATCTGCGCCGGTGTCATGGATAACTTTGCTAGAGTGTCCTTGATCAATGTTGGGGCCGGTTTGTTGTATGAGACTGCACAGATAACCCGTTGGGCACCGGTATATAGCTGCTCTATCAACGTATATGCTGCCTTCAGCTTCATCCGCATGTCAGAGCCCATATGAGCAACACGGCTACCTATAACGGTTTAAGATTTTTATGTTAAACCGGCAATTTCAAAAATGATTATTTAAGCAGTCTTGGCAAGAGTATTTACCAAAAATTGCAGAGGTCATGGCGTTTACTTGGCGCTTCAACCCAGTTAGCTCTTCCGCCACCGGTTTAAGAGCTGACTCCGCGTCTTCAGCCCACTTCAGCAATGCGGTTTTTTCAGTTTCCCAGTTGGCACGCTCAGTCTTGAAGTTGTCCTTCAGTTGTTCCATAGCTATGAAAGCGCCTTTCAGCTCTTCTTTAGCTTTGGAAGTTTCTGCTTGTTGTGACTTGATATTCTCTTGAAGATCAGCAATTTGAGAACCTTGGTGATTTATATCAGCCTGCCACAACGGAGAAGGAGCATGTTAATATTTTTATCAAAAAGTCCCAAGCATATAACCAGTTATACACTTGGCACTTGGGGGCTAATGTGGATTGCTTCTTTACTACTGATTGTTTAAAGTCCCAAGGATCAATGCAAGTTTTAAATCTTGGCACTTGGGGGCTAATGTGTGTTTGATCAGAAAGTACACAGGCAAGGGAATTAATAAACTGTGGTATGGAACATACAAGTCCCGGTTTGTCTTCAAGAGACAAACTGGCCCTTGGGGGCTACAATGCAGTGAATATACAGAACGAGGACGAAAGTGTTTGGAAGATTACCTCATAATGCTCCTTCATCATATTCACCAAACCGGCTTCATAATCTCGGCTTGTGTACAGGCGGTTCACAAATCCGGAATGAAGCTCTTGGGCAGAAAGATTAGCATAGCTTGACAAATATGTCTTCCCTTTCCCCTTGCCCATTGCAGCAAATTCCTCCTTGGCAGTATGCTACGATAAGGCAACTGGATTGCCTGGGGCAGTATGACCAGTACCGGTGATAATAACATCATCATCGCTACCCTTTGACGGGCTCGGCGGATGGACAATATCCCTAGCTGGGCTCGGCGGATTAACAGCTGGGCTTGGCGGATTAGCAGCTGGACTCGTGGTCAGCTGGGCTTGGAGGCGTAGCATGCGGACTTGCTGGATCAACATGCGTAGCCGGGTCAGCTCTCGGCGGATTAGCATCAGTGACTGGATCCTGTGGGGCAGAGTCATCCATGACAACATCAGTGTCTCTACCGGCATCTTCTGGAGTCTTCTCCGGTTCAACTTCATCTGTGGTGCCACTAGTCTTGGCTCTTTTGCTCAGACGGGCCTTGGCGCTACAATGTCAAAGCAAGGATTAGTATGGTAAACCGACGCATGAATAAAAAAGCTGAAAGTCAATACTTACCCAGCGACGGTCTTGAGGGGAGGCAATTGCATGGTTGATGAGTCGCCAATGAATTAGAAGTTACCTGATAATTTGAATCAGACGGATTAAGTGGGTATCGGAAGCAACCCGCCAAGGGATAAGGCTTATTAAGAGAGGAAGAGACCTCCGGACGACGTTTCCGGGGTGGAGTGTCCGGTAAACTGGAGGAAGTGACCTGTTGGCCGCTATGCCGGGTTGTGCGACAGCCTTCATCTTGCTGTGTCTTCAAAGAAAATTTTGGACCCAAATAAGCAAGAGGGTGAGAGCATTTTACTTTCCGAACTACACGGCGAAATTTTTGAACCGGCACATGATCTGAATCGGAGGAAAGGGAGATTACCTCAACATGATCAGCACGACTAGCTTCCGCTTCATCCTGGTAATGGTCATTGTCAATAAGGTGTATGAAAAATAAGCCAAGGGAGTCAAGTGCTACCTCTTGGTCTGGGTCTTCAATATCTTCGAAAGCGGTCGGCAGACTACCGGTTTTCTTCTTGGCTGGTCGCTTTGTGACTTTGCTCTTGGCACGAGGAGCCCTGACCAGTTTATCTTGAGTTTTCCTTTTCCAGAAAGAGCTATTGGCCTGCAGAATTAAACAACGGATTATTATATCAGTGTTAAAGCGGAGACGGATCAAAAAAGTACAAGGTTAAAGTTTTTACCGCTGGCGGTTTATTGGAGGCATAAAAAGGGCGCAGCCCAATTTGGCTGCATGCGGTGATCGGTTCGTCAAGCATCTTCTTCACACTTTCAATGACTTCATCATCAGCCATCTCTATTTCGTTAAACCGTTGAGGATCCTTGGCATCACCGGTATATTCATACATCAATTCGGAGCGGCGGCTTAAAGGTAGGATACACCACGAAACCCAACAGCGGACGAGATCAACACCTGTCAAACCGTTGGCAAGGAGAGCCCGGAGCTTGGCGAGTTGAGGTGCATAAGCTTGTCGTTCTTTGGCAGTTAATCATTGAGGTAACGGGTGGCCATTGCTAAGTCGGTGAGCGCGGTAGCCCGGCAAAGGATTTTGTCCAGCAGGGGCAGTGTTCTGACAATAAAACCATGTGTGGTTCCAGTCTTTAGGATGGCTGTGAAGTTTGGCATGAG
This sequence comes from Aegilops bicornis, assembly GCA_021605145.1. Taxonomy (NCBI): domain Eukaryota; kingdom Viridiplantae; phylum Streptophyta; class Magnoliopsida; order Poales; family Poaceae; genus Aegilops; species Aegilops bicornis. Next base: position 497,127,328 of record CM038674.1, read on the forward strand.
GAAAATCAACTTCTTTCCTTTTTTGAATTGTCACACCACCAAGTTCAGTATTGGGGCCGTCAGAGAACTCAGTTCGGCGGTTTAAGTGGAAGAAATCCCAGAAGAGATCAACAGTTGGTTCTTCTTGAAGGTAAACTTCACAGAACACTTGGAAGTTGCATATGTTGGACACAGAATTTGGTCCAATATCCTGAGGATGGAGTTGGAAGCTGGCAAGTACATCCCGGAAAAACATTGATCCGGGAGGGCTGAATCCCTAGGTTAGATGTTGCATGAACACGATCACTTCTCCATCTTGAGGTTCAGGAGGGCACTCGGGACCAGGGACTCGCCAATGGAGGACATTTTTCGAGGCTAAAGCACCAGTCAGAACATATCCATTGATTTGCGTTTCCGTGATCCGGGAAGGAACCCAGTTGCAAGCGGCGAATTGCTTGGCCATTTTGGACAACAAACTGTAAAAGAAAAGTGAAGGCCGGTTTACGATTGCAGGTTGATGTGCACTAACCGGAGTTAAACCGGGGAATTTGATCAAGGCATATATGTAAGTTAAACCAGAAATTAGTACTCAAATCAAGATGGCGGTTTAAGTGAGGGCTAATGGCATATGGCGGATTATCAGCTGCTAAAGGTTAAACCGCCTTTAAATAGAAGAGGCGGAGATGAAATTTACAAAGTGTTTGCACAAACAGGTTTCACAGTATGGCAGTATTATTTTGGATCTACTATGGAACAGTAAAGAAAAAAACATTGAGCCCTACAATGGCGCTAAGAAGAACGGAGAAGGTCCAAATACAGTCTTTTCCAAGGAACATCATCATGCTGTGGTGCGGTAGACTAAGGTTATGGATCTAGCCGCAAAAGAAAACAATCGGGCCCTAGCTAAGATGCAGTAGAGATGCCAAGGGAAAAGGGGATCGGCATTGACGAACACCGATGAACAAGGAAGAACATGAAACACTAATGGAGATCTAGGGTTAAGGGAAGGAAGCTTACCAGGGCCACGCCGCAGCGGAGAACTATCGCAGAGAGCTCTGGTACGAACAGGTTGATGCAGCGGCCTGGTCGGTGCTGATTCAAGGATCGACGGCGGCGGCGGTGGTGCTCGAGCTCTTCAGGTCGCGAGGAGGAAGACGAGAGGAAGGGGGGAAATGGAAAGACCCCCGGCCCTATTTATAAAGGCAAGAGGATAAAACGGCCAGTGCGAAAATCGAGGGGCCTGAGGCGGCAAAAGAGGATGCAGCTGTCGCCTCAATCTTTGGGAGTAATTAATTAAGGGAATCTTTTTATGCAGGGATGACATCATGACGATTTACTGCAGTGACAAAAGTTGACGTCATGGCGGTCCAACAAAGTTTACAGGGATAAGACAACATGGCGGTTTACGGAGAATCATTACAAGATGTTCATGGAATTTTCCTAAGGGTTGAAGATTGACATGAACAGGTTCAAATTAATCTGGGGCCTAATGTTGAGGATATAACCACTGAGTATAAACCGCCCAGGAGGGGCCGGTTCACGCTCAGCTATACTAAAGCCATGCAGATAAGAAGATGGCGCTTTACGGATAAAGTTTAAAGGCCCAGAGACCGGAGGCGGACTAGGGCCCGTAGTGGTAAACCGCCATAATTGTTTACTTGTATATTAAGTTAGGGAAAGGGAGAGACCGAGCCGAACACTTGTATGAGTCGGCTTCGGGACTCTGTAAACAGGCCGGGTGTCAACCTGTGTATATAAAGGGACGACCCAACGGCGGTTCAGGGATGACAGACGACAACTCGAGACCCAGGCAAGCGTATTTGCTCCCTGGTCATCGAAATCCCAATAATCCCATCACAACTAGATGTGGGATTTTACCTTCATCGAAGGGGCCGAACTAGTATAACTCTCGTGTCCCTTGTCCGGTTTAACCCCTTCAGGCTAACCTCGTTGCGAGGGCTCCACGACTAAGTCCTTCTGCTAGGACATCTGATGTGATATTTCCACGACAGCGATTGTGTCCCGGTTCTTCCGGACGAGCACCTCAGTAGAGAAAGCTAAAACTGACTGTCATGATGAGGCGAGAGCTGGTCGCTGTTCGAGAGGTTTCAAGTCCCTAAAGAATTTTTCCGCTTCGGGCGAGGAGTCGGCCTTGTCCGGCTTAGGCGTATATAGCGCCCCAAATTCGGCCTTCCGAATACTAGGGGCTTCGCCAAAATTTAAAATTGTAGACTTCTATGGCTAAGTGAGAGTGATAAAGCGTTATAGTCCGATTGCCTGGTACGTTGCGCTGAGCACCTCCCTCGAAGGACCCAAAAAATGGGGAAAAGAGTGCTCATATTTATCCCGAACACCCCAGCACTAGCTGCATGGGGGTAGAAGCCGACAACTGGCCAACTCCCAGATTTTATGAACGGCCGCACAGAAGGTAATATTTTAAATTCAACAAGCGTTGCATAACGCAAATGAACTAGTTTTCACATTACAGGACCACATGAGTACGTTCATTCAAAAATTACATCCTTGGTACACTCCTCCGCCACAAGACGGGCACCCTTCCCTCATAATACATCTCGGGGTGGCGATGCACCTTGCCCTGCAGTGGCCCCTCCTTCATCAGCTTCTCGGCGTCCATCTTCGCCCAGTGCACCTTCGCACGGGCAAATGCCCTGCGTGCACCTTCGATACAGACGGACCGCTTGATGACGTCCAACCGAGGGCAGGCATCCACAAGCCGCCCCACCATACCGAAGTAGCTGTTGGGCAGGGGACCGCCAGGCCACATCCGGACTATAAGGCCCTTCATGGCCGGTTCGGTCGCCTTGTGGAGCTCGACCAGCTGCTTCAGCTGGTCACTCAGGGGCATCGGGTGTTTGGTCCTAGTATACTAAGACTGTCGGATTTTAGGTTCCGGCAGACCCTTAAGGTTCAAACACTGGGGTGCGCGCGGAGATCCAACCTTCCACCGTCTCGCACCTCACCGAATCGCAGGGACCTAAACTACTAACGGAACAACACAAGAGACACGAGATTTATACTGGTTCGGGCCACCATTGTGGTGTAATACCCTACTCCAGTGTGTGTGGTGTGGTAGATTGCCACTTGGGCTGATGAGGAACAATACAAGGAAAAACAGCCTCGCGAGGGTCTGTTCTTGGCGGGTGCGATGAACTGCTAGGTGGGATTCAGTCGCTCTAGCTACTGGTTTCTTGATGAGGATTCGGATCTCTCGATCTCTAGATCTCTAGCTGCCCCTATCCTGTGGGTTGCTGGTCCTACTTATAGGCAAAGGCCCTGGGCCTCTTCCCAAATATTGAGCGGGAAGGGCGCCAACAATTGGCCATTTTGAAGGGGAACAAATGGGTACACTTATCCCGACTAAAGTTGGTCCTCGCCCGCCAAAGGCTCGTGATGACGCCGCTTGGGCTCCACGATGACTCCCTTCCAGCCGTTGGGCTGGTCTTGGTCTTGTTGCACCGAAATGGATGCCTTTGCTTGATGCTCTCGCCGCGCTTTCTTCCTTTGCACCAAAGAGGAAAGGAGGACATCAGGTCGGGCGCCCGATCGCGCCCTTGGTCGTCATGGCTTGCGTCATGGGCACCTCGCGAGGTACCCTGCCTTGAACTCTCCGCCTCCTCATGAGCCAGCCGACGAGGCCGTGCTCGAGGAAGCTCCTTGCCGTCTGCTTCATGAGGCTTGGCCTCGCGAGGGTCTTGAGCTTGCGTTGATGAAGATGGGCCGTGTTGGGCCTCCTTCGAGCCACGCCAGGCCGCATGCGTGCAAGTCTGGGACCCCATTCCCGTAACGCCGACAGTAGCCCCGCCCACCACGGCGCGCCCGAACTTGGCCGAGTAGAGAGGCGAAAGGGCAAGCGCGAAGCGTCACGGGCCCTAACAGCCTGCGGCCTTGGGCGCCGCGTGGCGGCTGATTGGACGCGTGCGCACTGCTTCCCCATGATGCCTCGGTAACCACACGGATTCGACCAGTCCCTGCATGCAGAGTCGGTCATGATTACCGGTGATCGTGGAGGCCGACGGTTGGCCTTTGCCGGCTATAAGTACGGAACGGCGCGTGCCCTTCCATTCTATCCTTCTGCTTCTCCTCCTCGTTTAAATGCAGTTGCCATGGCTCCGATCCGCCGGTTCTCCACGGAAGAGAAGGGAAAGGTTCCTCAAGAGGATCCCGACCTGCTCCCCCAAAGAAGCGGCTTGCCCTCTCCGTGTCGTGGCAAGAGCGCCGCCAGAGGCGCCCGTGTTCTGTTGCGGCGGCCACCACCAGGGTTTCCTCTTCCCTTGTACGCGCACATTGGCGGCTCAAGGAGGCGACGCCGGGCGCCACGAAGGCGCCGCCGACGATGCCGGCCGGGTCACGGCGGTGCGTCTTCCCCGGAGTCCACGCCGAGGGCTCCGCCGGGAGTTCGTGCTTCACGCCGCCACGCCTCCTAAATCTTGGATTCGTCTCCCTTCTTTCTTCGCCTCCGTCGTCCGGCGGGAACTCCCCGACTCGGGTCAGAGCACGGCTGCGGCACCCTCGCTACCGGGGCAGAGGTCGCGGTAGTTGCCCCGGGCGAGGTCTTCATGACTCGAGGTTGGGGCGAGGTCGCCCGGGTCTGCAGGACGAGGGGCGCCCTCACGATCCACCTGGAGTACGATGGTGCTTCAGTGGTGTCCTTCAAGGTCTTCGACGCGGAGGGTCGTCGGCTGGAGTGCTGCCCCGGGAGAGGTGGTCGGGATCCTGCTGCGGTGAGATAGATGCCGGCCAATCGCCCCCTTGGCTGCTCCTCAGGCGACGAAGGCCGCTGGAGGATCCAGCGACTCCGCCGAGCTCTTCGTGACGCCAGAGACGAGCGACGACTGCTACGAGCCTCTGAGCCTGCGCCGCTCCCGGAGCAGGGCGGGCTCGTCAGGTCATCGCCGCCCCTGATCTGGATGGGCTTGGCGCCGGACCGGGTGGCCCACTATTGATGATGGCATCTGCCGCGAAGCCCCCTGTAGTTAGGATTCCTTAGGATGCGCGCCTTTTGTTCCTGCGAGGGGCCAAGAATATACCCCACGGGGGCTTTTAAGATGTTTGTAGCTCAATCTGTCAATATAACCCTTTTTATGAAGCAGTGTGAGATGCTCATTCCGTTCTAGCTCAGTTTCCTCCTTTCAGTCCTCACGAGGGCCTGATGCTCTGCGCCGGTGTCCTGGGCCCCAAGGCGGCTTCAGCCGTCGGCTGGTATGCCGTGCCGCGATCCCGTGGTCAAGGCGGGAGGTGAGCGCCCGAGGTCCGATAAGAGCCCCGAGTCGCGATGCTCAGGGGGTCCCCCTTGGCGCTCAAGCAGCCATCATTCGGTGAGAAAGGAGAGCGACGTTGCTAACACGGGGTTGCATTGAGTGTGGGGATGGTGTTGCGATAACTAGTGTGTCCGGGGGTGACTTATCTCGAGGGTCAGGACAATGCTTCCTGGTGCGGCGCTAGGTCCGTGCCTAGGCCGGCGAGAGATTGCGTGGCGAGGTCGTTTTGTGCTCCTTGGAGGGACCCTGCAGGTTCACCGCAAAAGGAACAAGAGCTCGCCGTGGCGATCGTTAGTTCTGCCATTAGTTGCTTGGGAGAGGCGCGAGAGGCCTCGCGAGGTGTGTTGGGGCACCCGTGAGCCAGCGCAGGGCTCATGGGGCCTTACCTCAAGGCGGGTTGCGCCTAGCTCTGGGCCTTATCTTCGAGTGTGTTCCTGCAAATTTGGCCAGATGTCGGTGCTCTACGTCTTCGGGTCCCGGCTCTCGGGCTGGTCTCAGCCATCGCTGGCAAGCCAGGTCGTGATGCCATGGAAAAGACCAGAGGGTGAGGGCCGGAGAGCCGGTAGGAGCCCAGAGTCGCGATGCTCAGGCACCCCTTTAACGCCATAAGCTGGGTTAGATGCAACAACTTCACGCCCTCGGGTCCGGCTCTCGGGCTGGTCTCGGCCGTCAGCCGGGCAAGCCAGTCGCGATGCCATGGAAAAGACCAGAGGGTGAGGGCCGGAGAGCCGTAGGAGCCCTGAGTTGCGATGCTCATGCACCCCCCCCCTTTAACGCTAAGCTGGGTTAGATGCAGCAACTCTCGCCCTCGGGTCCGGCTCGGGCTGGTCTCGACCATCGCTGGCAAGCCAGGTCGTGATGCCATGGACAAGACCAAAGGGTGAGGGCGGAGAGCGGTAGGAGCCTGAGTCGCGATGCTCGTGCACCCCCTTTAACGCATAAGCTGGGTTAGATGCAACAACTCTCGTCCTCGGGTCCCGGCTCTCGGGCTGGTCTCGGCCGCCGGCAAGCCAGTCGTGATGCCATGGACAAGACCAGAGGGTGAGGGCGAGAGCCGGTAGGAGCCACGAGTCGCAATGCCGAGGCACCCCCCCTTTAACGTGCAAGATTCATCACCCAGAAAAGGCACCAAATAACAAGCATGATGGAGCGAGAGCATAACCCTAAGGAAAATGTAAGAAGGATACATGCCGGCTGGGACAGGCCCAGCGGCTTGGGGATGATGCAGCCGAGGGGCGCCCCAACAGGATAGGCTAATGACATGAAATAAAGGGACACATGCCGCAGGACGGACCCACGCTGCCTGGGAATAATGCGGCTCAAGGCGCCCCACCGGGAATAAAACTTAAAGAAGTCACCTGGTGATGTTGAGGACGAAGGGGTGTTGGTGTAGCAGACTCGGTGGGCTGCGGAGCCGATACTCACGAGCCCCCAGGCCCGGGGGCCTCGGGAGGCTCCGGACGTGCTGGCGGCTCCTCGGGGGCCATCTCCATCTCTGCCAGGGCTGTGGCGTGCCTGACCTCTCGAGCCTCCAGGATGGCCCTCATGAGATGCTGGTGCGCAGCAGCCGCGTTTGGCAGGTCGTGAGGCATGCGCACGTAGTTGTGGGGCGGGCCCTCACAACGTCCCACTCGCGAGGGCCAGAGGCGCTCTTGAGATGCGGCTTGGTTGAGCCCTGGTATGTCGATGCAGACGTGCAGCCCACCATCCTCGCCTGGATGGGGGGCCACAGCGGGTAGGCGGCGGCTGCTCCTCATGACCCTTGACTCCTATAGCTCCTAAATGGCCTTGCTGACGAACTCCTAAGGGTTCGGCCCTCCTTGCCTTGCTCCTGCTTGCGGGAAACGTGCTTCGAAGCACGCCTCACGTGGTGCCCAAGCCTCCCTCATGACCTTGGCGTAGGTCGGCGGCCCTCCGTGGAGAGCCCCGAGCCCGGCCGAGGAGGGCGCCGGGCCGCTTTCCTATCTGCGATGGAAGGAGGCTCCCCGGCCGGGCGCTGGCCTGAGGGGCCTGCCTCTTGAGGAGCCGGGCCGACGATGTCTTCTTCTTCTTGGAGTGCGGCCTCGAGGCCTCCTGCCGCCGTGGTCTGGTCTTCTAGTGATGCGGCTGAAAGGCTCGCTCCGGGGAGCACATCGTCTCTCTCTTCACAGGCAGCGTGATGACCCCGCCGCTTCTCGGCATCTTGAGGACGTTGTAGCCGTGGTGGTGGGTTACGGCCATGAATTTGGCCAGCGGGTACCCGAGGATGGCGTTATGGCAAAGGCGAATGTGGGCGATGTCGAAGTCGATGAGCTCGGTGCGGTAGTTGTCGCGAGCCCCGAAGGTGACAGGAAGGCGGACCTGCCCAATCGGGACCGTGGAGCCGTCGGTGACTCCAGAGAAAGGCTTGGTTGGCTGAAGCTGACTGTAAGGCACTTGAAGATTGTTGAATGTTTCCACGGACAGGACGTTGAGTCCTGCCCCGCCGTCGATGAGGGTCTTGGTGACCAGCACGTTGCTGATGATTGGGGAACAAAGCATCGGGAGAACTCCGGCTGTGGCCGCGACTTGAGCTGATCCGCTGAGCTGAACGTGATGGCGCACGCCGACCACCGAGAGGGCGCGCGGCCTCGAGCTTGGGGAGGACTGCATTCACTTCGCGGGCGAACTGCTTGAAGATGCGCTGAGAGGCTGGGGCTTGAGCTCCGCCCAGGATGCAGGCGATCGCACGCGGTTCCTGGAAGCCCCCAGCCCACTCGTCCTGGTGATGGTCCTCATTTCTCCTTGGCTGTGGCGGCAGCGGAGGGAGGCCTGCGTTCCCCTGCGGGCGATCCTCGCGAGGCTGATCCCTCCAGCCTCCCTCGCGAGGCGGATCTTGCCAACAGTCCTCGCAAGGTTGGTCGCGCCACCCTTGGCGCGGGCCGCGGTCTTCCCAGCGTCCTGCATTCCTTCCTCCTCCTCGGTCGTAGCCCCGGTCGCTGCGCTCGGGGCGTCTGCCAACCCTTCCTTCGCGTACGGCCCGTAGCTCTTGGCATTCATTGGTGTTGTGGGTGTGGAGGTCGTGGTACACGCAGTACCGACTGCCCTTGGAGGACTCGGGCTGATCTCTGCCTCGCTTGGTGTCGGGTTCGGCCGCGAGTACGGCAGCCCCCTTATGCTTCACGTCCTTGGCCTTGGACTTCTTTTCTTTGGGATCCGTGGCAGGCAGCTCGAGGAGGGAGAGGCGCCCCTCCTCAGCCCTGGCGCACTTGGTCGCCAAGTTGAACAGCTCCAAGGAGGTGCACAGATCTTCATGCATCGCCAGCTCCTCCTTCATCTTGACGTCACAAGACGCCCGTCGGAGAAGGCGAGATGATGGCCTCCTCCGTTACCACAGGGATCTTGAGGCGCGCGTTGTTGAAGCGCTGGATGTACTTTTGCAGGGTTTCCACAGGCTGCTTGATTCGGCGCGCATGTCGCTCACGGCGGGTGGCGGTCGCGAGTACCACGGAACTTGGCGATGAAGCGGTGCGCATCTCGCCCAGAAGAGATCGTGCACAGGGCCAGATTCAGGAGCCAGTGCGGGCTCTGGCCCTGAGCGCCATGGGAAACCAGTTCGCCATGACCTTTTCGTCCCGTTGGCAGCCTCGATGCCCAGCTCGTAGAGCTGGAGGAACTCCGTAAGGGTCACCGTGTCGTGGCGAGGAGGCAGGTCTGGCTTGAACTTGGCGGGCTACGCGTTGCGGCAGCTCGGAGGTGAAGGCGCGGCAGCCCGCCGTGGCCGCTGGGGCCTCGGATGACAGAGAGCTTGGTCCTGGGCCTCCTTGCACCGCGGCCGGGGCAGCGCAGGTCCCGACGCGGCCGGAGGGGGAGCTGGGCAGCTTCGTGGGCGAGGAACTTCTTGACAGCTCTGCTCTTGCCGCCCGGGCGCTTGGCGGAGCGGGTTCCTCCTGTGGGCCGCGCCTTGGGGCAGGTGCCTCCTTAAGGAGGAGGCGGGCCGAGGCGCCCGGGAGCTTCGCTCGCCATGGGCAGGTGCGAGTGCGATCTTGGCCGAACGACGATCTTGAGCGCCTCTGCTGCGCGGACGAGCTCGGCGACTCGGTCGAGCCATTCTTTGTAGACGTCGTCGACGGGGCGGTAGCGCAGGAGCTCGTTTGCCGCGATGAGCGCAGCTCGGGCCTCCATGGCGAAGCGCGCGTGACAAAGAACCAGTGGGGGTGAGCGAAGGCGTGGTGGTGCGGCCGTCCCGCCTCATGGACGGGTGCTGGGACGATGCTTGCTGCTCGTTCCCCGCCGGGCCAGTGGCGGCGTTGATGGCAGGTGACGGGGAACGACGAGGGCGCCCGCTGACGGGATCTGTCTGGGCGACATGGGAGGCGAGGGGAGCTTGGCGCTCGGCGCGGGCCCGACGGGCGTCAGACATGGTTGCGGTGGTCGGGGAAGAACGAGGCGACGAAAGGTAGATTCCGGCGCACCCCTACCTGGCGCGTCAAATGTCGGATTTCGGGTTCCGTTAGACCCTTAAGGTTCGAACACTGGGGTGCGCGCGGAGATCCAACCTTCCACCGTCTCGCACCTCGCAGAATCGCAGGGACCTAAACTACTAACGGAACAGCACAACAGACACGAGATTTATACTGGTTCGGGCCACCATTGTGGTGTAATACCCTACTCCAGTGTGTGTGGTGTGGTAGATTGCCTCTTGGGCTGATGAGGAACAATACAAGGAAGAACAGCCTCGCGAGGGTCTGTTCTTGGCGGGTGTGATGAACTGCTAGGTGGGATTCAGTCGCTCAAGCTACTAGTTTCTTGATGAGGATTCGGATCTCTCGATCTCTAGATCTCTAGCTGCCCTATCCTGTGGGTGGCTGGTCCTACTTATAGGCAAAGGCCCTGGGCCTCTTCCCAAATATTGAGCGGGAAGGGCGCCAACAATTGGCCATTTTGAAGGGGAACAGCGGGTACACTTATCCTGACTAAAGTTGGTCCTCGCCTGCCAAAGGCTCTGGTGATGACGCCTTCTTGGGCTCCACGATGACTCCTTCCACCGTTGGGCTGGTCTTGGTCTTGTTGCAATCAAACGGATGACTTTGCTTGATGCTCCCGCTGCGCTTGCTCCCTTTGCACCAAAGAGGAAAGGAGGACATCATGCGGGCTGGCGCCCGACTGGCGCCCTTGGTCGTCATGGCTTGCGTCATGGGCACCTCGCGAGGTACCCTGCCTCGAACTCTCCGCCTCCTCATGAGCCAGCCTGATGAGGCCATGCCTGAGGAAGCTCCTTGCCGTCCGCCCCGCGAGGCTTGGCCCCTCGCGAGGGTCTTGAGCTTGCGTTGATGAAGATGGGCCATGCTGAGCCTCCTTCGAGCCACGCCGCAGGCCGCAGGCAGGCAAGTCTGGGGTCCCCCGTTCCCAGAACGCCGACAAAGACCAAAATAAATTCTCCGTCGAGCTCCCCTCCTCGGCCCGGTAGAACTCCGCGGCGTCAGACACACTACGGGGCAGATCTGTGAACACTCCTGGAGAGCTCCGAACCCGGGTAAGTAAAAAGAAATTTTCTTTCACGTGCTTGCTTTGCATAATGAATGCCTTACCCGCCGCTATCTTCTTAACCGCCTCAACTTCCTGGAGGGCCTTTTGGGCTTTGGCCTTGGCATGTTTCGTGCCATCGAGCGCCTTTGCAAGCTCGGACTCTCGCGTCTTAGAGTCAAGCTCCAAGGCCTCGTGCTTCTTGACGAGATCCTGGAGCTCTTGCTGCACCTCGCTCACTCGGGCCTCTTGTTTCTCTCGCTCGGTGCGCTCTTGGGCCGCTTTGCCTTCAGCCTCGGACAGCGCCTTCTTCAGGGTCGCCACTTCGGTCGTGGCCCTGGTACATTCATGATGATCCAATTATTCTGCAACCAATTCCTTTTTTTAGACAAGGTCTTGCTTACCTTTATTCTCTTCGAGCTGCCTCTTGATAAGGCCGAGCTCCTCCTTGGACCGCTCAAGGTCCTGCTTCAGTGCAGCGACCTCCGCACTACGTGCGATAGCAGCTAGCAGTGAAGCCTGCATATACAAATAGACATATTCTAATTAGACTCCTGAGTCATGATTTGATCCTCTGTTCGGCCTTTCTTCATGAACGCCAAACAGAGCATCAGGGGCTACTGTCTATGCGGCAACATTTTCCTATAATTACTTACCTGAAAGCCTGTTAGGAGGCTTGTGCACGCTTCATTCATTCTGCTTTTGGCGGACTGAACCTTCTCGATCACCGCACTCATGATAGTGTGGTGCTCTTCGTCGATGGAAGCACCCTGGAGTGCTTCCGACAAGTTGTACGGTGCCTCTGGATGGACAGAGGTCGCCGGCACGGATGGCTTGCCCCTCTTAATAGGGGGTCGCCTGTCGGAGTCCGGAACCATCGGAGGTTCCGGCACGATGTTCGGCTGGGGTCTGAACCTAGAGCCCGTAGGAGTCTTGCTCCCTTTGCGCCCAGGGTCCGGAAGGTCGCCCTGAGGCGTCTCTTGGACTACCTCCCCTCGGCCCGGTGCCTTCTGAGACAACACCTCAGTGTTGTCTGTAGTGCGAGCGGTGGAGGCCGTCGGAAGAGATCCGCTACTCATATCCGACGGGTCCAAAGAACCGTCTGACGAAGATACGTCGATACGGGCTCGGGGCGGACTGCATAATCATGTTCGGCGTAAGGTGAAGCAGTGCAATAGGAACATATCATGAATTACCATGGTATCCGGATACTTACGACTTCGCCAGGGGCTTGTCCCTGGGCAGCCACTCGTCGTCGCTGTAGGCGGCGGTGATGGAACAGTCCAGAAGGAGGGTCCTCTTCTTCTTGGACCCTTCGGCCTCCCTAGTTGGGACGGCCTTCCTTTTCTTATCTCCCCCGGTTGGGGGGGGGGGGGGGACTTTCCTCCTCCTCCTCGTCTTCATGGGAGGAGTGTGTCTTGGAGTTATCAGACGTTGAGTCCGATATCACCTGGCGCCGGAGACCCTTTCGGGTCCCCGTGGCCTTCTTCTTGGTCTTGTTCTCCGGCACCTCATAAGGTGTCGGGGTCAGCATCTCTGTCAGGAGAGCGTTTGCTGGATCTTCAGGCAGGGGGGCTAGGCAGTCGATCTGCTCGGCTGTCTCCACCCAGTCCTGTCAAAGGCATGGGAGCTTAGATCCTGCATATGATTAAACTAGGGAAAATAAAATACCCTATAAGGTGTAGAGAACTTACCGAATTCGCAGGACGCTTCGCGCTAAGTCCGCGGTCCTCGATAAGGGAAGGAGGTACCTCGGCGCCCTTGAATAGCACCCTCCAGACATCTTTGTGCATCGTGTCGAAGAGCTCGCATAGTGTCTGGTGCTGGGCCGGGTCAAACTCCCACAAATTGAATGCCCGTCGTTGACACGGGAGGATCCGGCGGAAGGGCATGACCTGGACCACATTGACAAGCTTGAGTTTCTTGCTTATCATGTTCCGGATACATTTCTGGAGCCCGATCAGCTCCACCGATGAACCCCAGGACAGGCCCTTCTCCTTCCAGGAAGTGAGCCGCGTGGGGATTCCGGATCTGAACTCGGGGGCCGCCACCGTTGTTGGTGTCGCGCGGCTCGGTGATGTAGAACCACCCCGATTGCCGCCCCTTTATGGTCTCCACATAGGAGCCCTCGAGCCATGTGACATTGGGCATTTTGCCCACCATGGCGCCTCCGCATTCTGCTTGCTGGCCGCCAACCACCTTCGGTTTGACATTGAAGGTCTTCAGCCATAGGCCGAAGTGGGGCCGAACGCGGAGGAAGGCCTCGCACACGACAATGAACGCCGAAATGTTGAGGATGAAGTTCGGGGCCAGATCATGGAAGTCCAGCCCGTAGTAGAACATGAGGCCGCGGACGAACGGGTGGAGAGGAAATCCCAGTCCATGGACGGAGTGGGTGAGGAAGACTACCCTCTCATAAGGTTCCAGGGTAGGGACGATCTGCCCCGTGTCGGGCAGCCGGTGCGCGATATCCGCGGCCAAGTATTCAGCTCCCCGCAGCTTTTTGATGTCCTCCTCTGTGACGGAGGATTTCATCCACTTGCCTCCCGCTCCGGACATGATTGGAACGGTTTGAGGAGAAAGACGTGAACTTGGGTGTTGGAGCTCGAGTGCGCGAGAATGGATATGCAAGGAGGAAGAAGGCGTGGGTGAAAAAGGTGAATCCTTATCCCTTTATAAGGGAGGACGGAGCTGTACGCCCCCACCTGCCTAGTAAACTCGCTTGTTCCCCAAGCGCCATAATTGATGGCGCGGTTGGGTTACCCACGTCCGTATTGATGAGAATCCCGTAATAAGGGGGACACGATCTCTGCTTCGACAAGACGTGCCAAATAAATCGCCTCGCAAAACATGCAGTGGCAGGCTGATGGAGGAAGATGGTTCGTCATGACCAAACCGTGGCAATACGTCACGTTATGAGAAACGGTCGGCAGATTGGATTTGTGGAAATATTATTCTCTCTACAGTGGTATGTGGAACTTATTTTGCAGAGCCGGACACTATCCTTGTGTTCAAAATTTTCCATGGAGTATTCAGAGGAGGAACCCGCCTTGCGATGTCGAAGACAATCTGCGCGCCGGACTCATCGTCATTGAAGCCTGGTTCAGGGGCTACTGAGGGAGTCCTGGATTAGGGGGTATCCGGACAGCCGAACTGTTGGACTATGAAGATACAAGATTGAAGACTTCGTCTCGTGTCCGGATGGAACTCTCCTTGGTGTGGAAGGCAAGCTTGGCGATACGGATATGTAGATCTCCTCCCATTGTAACCGACTCTGTATAACCCTAGCCCCCTCCAGTGTCTATATAAACCGGAGGGTTTAGTCCGTAGGACCAACAACAATCATACCATAGGCTAGCTTCTAGGGTTTAGCCTCTACGATCTCGTGGTAGATCAACTCTTGTAATACTCATATCATCAAGATCAATCAAGCAGGGAGTAGGGTATTACCTCCATCGAGAGGTCCCGAACCTGGGTAAACATTGTGTCCCCCGCCTCCTGTTACCATCCGCCTTAGACGCACAGTTCGGGACCCCCTACCCGAGATCCGCCGGTTTTGACACCGACAAGTATCCTTTGAAATATTTACTTGGGGTGCCATGGGCATTCCCAAGCTTGAACTCTTGGCTCTCTTTATTCTTCTCATATTGATAGCTCCTCGACCTTCGGACACTTCATCCACACAAAGCTTTAACAAAAACTTGTGAGATCCATTAGTGTAATAAAGCAAATCACTACCTTTAGGTACTGTAATGAACTCATTCTTTATTTATATTGGTGTTAAACCTACTGTATTCCAACTTCTCTATGGTTCATACCCCCCGATACTAGCCATAGATTCATCGAAATAAGCAAACAACACACGCAAAACAGAATCTGTTAAAAACAGAACAGTCTGTAGTAATCTGGAAGTTTGGTAAACTTCTGTAACCCATAAAATTATGAAATAAATTTGAAAATTTGACAAATTTGTACAGAAGTAATGTTCAAAAGGTTTCATACCCATTTGACTTTCCAGTAAAAAATGAAAATTCACGCACTACAGCCAAAGTTTCTGTTTTTGTTCTGCACATAGTAAACAAGCAATCTAATCATCCTAAAACCAAAGCTTGGCACATTATTTTTATAATACAATGAATATATACAAGGGGATAATTATTTACAGAGAAACTTCCATGAAAAATTCTACATTGTTTCCATGAGCATGAACACAAGTGCTCAAGGTCGACCCTCACTTCTTTAATGCATAACCTTCCAATCACTTCTCTTTTTGAAAAACTTTTTAGGCATGAGAGGCAAGTAATTTTTTTTTGTATTTTCATTCTTTTAATTTTTTTTGGTATGTTTCACACACAACTAAAAAGAAACAAAAAGGAAAAACAAAATCTACTTAGTGAAGAAAGCAAACAAGCACACACGAGAATATCAACCCCACGCTATTGCTCCCCGGCAGCGGCGCCAGAAAAGAGCTTGATATTCCCCAAGTGTAGGGAATCATCGTAGAAGTTTCCAAAGGTGGAAGTGATAAGTATGGAGTGTCGAACCCACAAGGAGCTAAAGGTAAGATAAATATTCTCTCAAGCCCTATATGCCACTGATACGACTCTACGTACACCGAACGTTTGCTTCCAACTAGAGACGAGAAATAAAACTACGTTGTGGGTATGAAGAGGATAACTTTATATGATATCGGAGAGCTAAAATATAAAAGTAGGTGCTGTTATCATGAATTTAGAATATATTACTAAATAATATAAATAGCGAGTGTGGAATAATGATGGATCGGTGTGCGGAATTGTCCTAGGCAATTGTTAACAAGACCGGTAATCACTATTGCAGTTTCATATGAGGGAGAGGCATAAGCTAACATACTTTCTCTACTTGGATCATATGCACTTATGATTGGAACTCTAGAAAGCATCCGCAACTACTAAAGATCATTAAGGTAAAACCCAACCATAGCATTAAAGCATCAAGTCCTCTTTATTCCCATACGCAACAATCCCTCTTACTCGGGTTTGTGTTTCAGTCACTCACCAACCCACTATAAGCGAATCATGAACGTATTGCAACACCCTACAGCGGGAGTCCCTCACGCTTGCACGACACAGAGGGCACAATAGGACAGCACCAAAATAAATCATACAACTCATACCAATCTAGATCATAAATCAACTCAAAGACAAAAGATATCTACTCAAAACATAACAAGATGGCAACACATCATTGGATCGTAATATGTGGCATAAAGCACCATGTTCAAGTAGGGATTACAGCGGTGTGCGGGAGAGTGGACCGCATAAAAGAGATGAGGATGGTGATGATGATGGTGATGTTGATGAAGACGATCACCGTGGCGATGATTCCCCTCCTGATGGCACTCCGGCGCCACCGGAAGAGAGGAAGAGAGGTTCTCCCCCTAGTGCTTCCTCCTCCATGGCCTCCACCCTCTGGTCCTTGGCCTTCATGGTGATGATGGCCCCTCTGGGATACTCCTCCATGGCCACCGGTGATGATGGCCCCCTCCGCCAGGGTGCCAGAGAGGGCCTAGATTGACTTCTCGTGGCTATAGAGGCTTGCGGCGGAAGAACTTCCGATCTAGGTTAATTTTCCGAGGTTTCTGTATTTATAGGAATTTTTGGCATCGGTCTCACGTCAAGGAGGTGCCCGAGGTGTCCACGAGGCAGGCCAGCGCTGGGGGTGGGCGCGCCCCCCACCCTCGTGGGCACCCCGGGACTCTCCTGGCCCAACTCTTTTACTTCGAGGTCTTCTTTTGGTCCATAAAAAATCATCAAAAATTGGCTCATCAATTGGACTCCGTTTGGTATTCCTTTTCTGCAAAACCCAAAAACAAGGAGAAAACAGAAACTGGCACTGGGCTCTAGGTCAATAGGTTAGTCCCAAAAATCATATAAAATATCATATAAAACATCCTAGAAGGATAGTATAATAGCATGAATACTTCATAAATTATAGATACGTTGGAGACGTATCACCCACCGATGGGCGCCGTCTGGGCGACGCGAGCATTGAGAGCGGCTCGGCGCTCGGCGCGGGCTCGATGAGCATCAGCCATAGAACTGGCAAGGCGGTGGAGCGTGGATCGACGGAAGGAAAGCTTCGGTGCACCCCTACCTGGCGCGCCAAATGTCAGATTCTGGGTTCCGGCAAACCCTTGTGAGGTTCGAACTCTGGGGTGCACACGAAGAACTCTCTCACTCTCTAGATTGCTCGCTCAACGATCTCGCGTCCTAGCTCGACGAACTCGAGGAACACGAGACACAGAGGTTTATACTGGTTTGGGCCACCGTTGTGGTGTAATACCCTACTCCAGTGTGGTGATGGTGGATTGCCTTGTGGGCTAAGGATGAACTAGTACAATGGATGAACAGCCTCCGGAGGAGAGGTGTTCTTGAGCTCGATGAGCTGGTGAGGATGGTCTTGGTGGAATGGATCCGGTCCAAGATCAGTTGCCTCCTATGGTGGTGGCTAGTTCTATTTATAGAGGCCCCGGTCCTCTTCCCAAATGTAGGCGGGAAGGGATCCCACAACGGCCAATTTTGAAGGGGGACAACTAGTACAAGCTATCTTTACAAAAGGTGGTCTTCACCTGCCAAAGGCTCTAGTGGTGACCTATTGTGGGCTCCTTGGTGACCTATGTCCTGTCGTCCTTCTGGTCTTGGTCTTGTTGCACCGATATGGAAACCTTTGCCTGATGCCTCGGGACTCCTCGCCCGCGCCTGCCTCTTTAGCACCAAAGAGGAAATTGGCGCACTGCGCCCGCTGGCGCCCGCCTGGCCTTGGTCGTCATGGCTCACATCACGTGGACCTCGCGAGGTGCCCCTTGCATAGATATCTCTGCTCCTCGGGAGCCAGCCTGGGGAGACCGCCCCCAGGGAGGTCTTGGTGTCGCCCGCCTCGCGAGGCTTGGCCCCTCTTGAGGGTCTTGGGTTGTTGTTGTCGAAGTTGGGCCGTACTGGGCCGTTGGTGGAGCCACGCCATGGGCCGCAGGCAGGCAAGTCTGGGTACCCCCGTTCCCAGGACGCCGATAGATTTGTCCCTAGGAAATCCATAACTTGACCGGTAATCATTATTGCAATTTTATCTGAGGAAGAGGCATGAGCTAACATAATTTTTGTACTGGGATCATATGCACTTATGATTGGAAATCTAGCAAGCATCCGCAACTACTGAAGATCATTAAGGGAAAACACAACCATAGCATTAAGTAACAAGTGAAGCACATGAATATCTATGAAGCCATACTCAAAAGATATAAGTGAAGTGCAAAGAGCATTCTATAAATCAATCAACGACTGTCTCATACCAACATGGTGCATAAAATAAAAGTGAAAAATAAACACAAAAGACGCTCCAAGAATTTACGCATATCATGTGAACAAACCAAAAACCGAGACATGACGATAGTTGTCGAAGAAAGATGGGATGCCTTCCGGGGCATACCCAAGCTTAGACGCTTGATTCTCCTTGAATATTTACTTGGGGTGCCTTGGGCATCCCCAAGCTTGAACTATTGCCTCTCCTTATTCTTCTCATACTGATACCTCCTCGATCTTCGAACACTTCATCCACCCAAAACTTAACCAAACTTTTTATTAGAGGGGTGTTATTACATATAACATCAAATCCCGTCATGTCCTACTGTAACATTATTATATAATTATAATGAAACAACACCCACTCTATGCTATCACAATTCTATGGCTCCCAACTAAATGGGGCTCAACAAGATTTCAAACATAAGCAAATAACAAAATTATAACAGCAATCTGTGAAAGCAAGACAGTCTGTAAAGATGCAGATGTGCATATACTTCTGTAACTCAACAAATTCTTAAAAATTAGGACAAAATAAAAAATTTGCATAGAAGTAACATGTAAAAATCTGAAAAACTTTAGAGGTTCTAGTAAAAAATGTAAATTCACGCACTACAGCCAAAGTTTTTGTTTTTGCACTACACATACCGAACAAGCAATTTAAACACCCTAAAGGTAAATCTTGGCACATTATTTTATGATACAATAGATTTGTATAAGGGGATAATTATTTTTTTTTTGAAAATTTTCTGTAATCAAGATTCACAAAGTTTCCATGGGCATGAACAAAGTTCAAGGAGTCCTCCACTTCAACGATATTCGTCTTTCTCACATTCACTATTCTTTTTGAAAAAGTTTTAGGTTCCCCTCGATATTTTTTTTGTTTTGAAACTTTCTAAAAGTAGACAACAAAGTTAAATGACTCTCTAAAACTTCTCAGTTGTCTCCCTTGCAGCGCTTTCTTTAAAGCCATTAAGCTAGGCATAAAGTGCTCAAGTAATTGATCCACCCGGATCCCAAGGTATATCAAAGCCAATTTTAATTAAGAATGATTTTTAATTTAGTAGTGAGCATAGAGTAACATATATCACATAACAACGGAGTCCAGCTCTCTTCCTATGCAATGGTATGTCATAAAAGAACAATTCATGCAGACATAATAAAGTCCAATGCATAATACAAACAGTTTCTTGCAATTTTATCGTATCGGAAACATAGAGAGGTGGAGATGTAGTTCCTCTCACATAATAATTGCAAGTAGGAGCAGCAAGCACATACATATTATATTCATCAAAATCATCATGTGCAACGGTAAAACGCAACCCATCAATATAATCCTTAATAAGCGCAAACTTTCCCGATATAGTGTAGTTGAGAGAATTCAAAAGGATAATAGGACTATCATGTGTGGGTGCAATAGCAACAATTTCTTGTTTAACGTAAGGAACTATATCAAATTCATCTCCATAAGCATAATTGGCATCGTGGCCACAAGAATAGCAGGCATCAATTTCATCAAAAAGGGATATTTCAAACGAATCCAAGGGATCATAGCAATTATCATAGCACTCATCCTTCGGTAAGCACGAAGGGAAATTATACAATGTATGAGTTGAAGAGTTACTCTCATTAGAAGGTGGGCACATGTAGCTAATCCGCTCTACCTCCTCTTGTTCTTCGCTCTCCTCATCTTTTTCATCTAATGAGCTCACAGTTTCAACAATTTCTTCTTCGATAGATACCTGCAAAATATTAGTCTCTTCTTGGACAGCAAAGGCATCCGCAATGTATTCTTCAACATAAGCATTAGAAGCACAGTTTTCATAGCAATATTTAAGTATGGAAAATATTTCAGATTTATAAAGAGTAGCATCATACTTTTCAATGAAAGAAGCAATTTCATAGACACCCTTAAAGGAAACAAATTCTTCAATTCGTTCAATATCATAGTAATTATAAACACCCTTGGCATAAGAAATAAGATTCCATTATCCTTAAACTCACATTGGTAGGGAAGGTGTCTTTTAGGGTCTTCAAAACAACAAGTAAAATCATATATTTTGCATAAATTCCAAGCATAGCATTGCAAACAAATAATTTGACCTCATAAGAGTTTCCCTTTTTGAGACAAGTGGTGTCGCACAAAATAAGCATGCTCATCTAATGATTTTCCCTCAACTAAACTAGTTGGATTTCCAGCACGAGCACAAAAGGATCGAAGATGATCCAAGTAGAAAGCTTCAACATTATGATAGATTTTGGGTGGTTCTTCAACCATTGGGTTAGCAAGTACAACTAATTTTTGTGGTATTTTACGTTTCCTACCCATAACTAAAGATAGAAATCAAGAGCACAAAATAAAAACTACTTAGAAATAAAGCAAACAAGCACACACGAGAATATTGACCCCACACTATTGCTCCTCGGCAACGGCGCCAGAAAAAGGTCTTGATAACCCACAAGTAGGGGATCAGTTGTAGCCTTTCTCGATAAGTAAGAGTGTCAAACCCAACAAGGAGTTGAAGGTAGAATTAATATTCGCTTCATGTTCTACCAACCGCCGATCATATCTATGCACACTTAGCGTTTGCTTTACCTAGAACAAGTATGAAACTAGAAGTCCTTTGTAGGTGTAATGCTAGAACTACTTTGCAAGACTAAAACTAGGAGTTCTTAGCTAGAATAAGACTATGAATAATTTGCAAGATAATGAAATTTAGCTGTTTAGTAGAAAGCTTTTGTAGCACAAGAGAAGGATTTCTCCCTAGGCAATCGATAACTAGACCGGTAATCATTATTGCAATTTTATATGAGGGAGAGGCATGAGCTAACATACTTTCCGTACTTGGATCATATGCACTTACGATTAGAACACTAGCAAGCATGCACAAGTACTAAAGATCATTAAGGTAAAACCCAACCATAACATTAAGTAACAAGTCCTCTTTACTCCCATACACAGCAACCCCCTTACTCGTGTGTAAGATTCTATCGCTCTCTCCATCCACTATAAGAGAATCGTGAACGAATTGCAACACCCTACAACGTGAATCCCACACGCCTGCATGACACGGAGGGCACCATAGGACAGAACCAAAATAAAACATACAACTTAAGCCAATCACGATCATCAATCAACCCATAGGAGAAAACAAATCTACTCAAACATCATAGGATGATCATAATAATATATAGAATGAAGCACCATGTTTAAGTAGAGCCTACAGTGGGTAGAAGAGCTATTACACCGCTGCATGGAGGGGGAGAGAGCTGGTGATGACGGCGGCGAATTTTTGGTGTAGATCGCCCCACGATGATTGCCCCGGCGGCGTTCCACCGCCACCGGGAGAGAGGTGGGGAGAGAGCCCCCCTCCTTCTTATTCTTTCTTGGCCTCCCCCCTAGATGGGAGGAGGGTTTACCCTCTGGTCCATGGCCTCGCCCCGGAGGGCAGGAGCCCCTCCGAGATTGGATCTCTCTCTCTCTCTCTCTCTCTCTCTCTCTCTCTCTCTCTCTCTGTGTGTGTGTGTGTGTGTGTGTGTGTGTGTGTGTGTGTGTGTGTGTGTGTGTGTGTGTGTGTTCTCTTCTGTTTCACGTTCCTGTTTTCTAGCCTTTCACCGTTTCTTAAATTCACAGAGATCCGTAACTCCGATTGGACTGAAGTTTTACAAGATTTACTGCCGGATAATATCTTTCTTGTGGCGAAAGAAGGGCACCAACCGCCTTACAGGGGACCCACAAGCCTACCAGGCGCGCCCTCTAGGCTTGTGGCCCTCTCGGGCATCGTCTCGCGTTGATTCTTTTTCACAAAAATCACATATATTCCAAAATAAATCTTCATAAATTTTTATCATGTTTGGACTTCATTTGATATGAATATCCTGCGAAACAAAAAATATGCAACAAACAGGAACTCGCACTGGGCACTGGATCAATTTGTTTGTCTAAAAAAATAATATAAGATGTTGCCAAAAGTATATGAAAGTTGTAGAATATGTGCATGAAACAATCAAAAATTACAGATACGAAAGAGACATATCATCCCTCACCCGGTCTCTGGGTGAAACTTATAATACAATGCCTGGCTTTATAAGCTTTGCTTTCTAGTTAGTAATTAGCTAAGAATGCCTTGCATAAATTATCCCAAGTGTCAAAGGTACATGCGGGGTGAGAAAGTAGCCATGATTTCGCCTTGGCGATTAATGTTTGTCAAAATAACTTCATCTCACCGTAAGAGAAAGCATTAATTTTATAAGTCCCACATATCTCACTGAATAATTTCAAATTTCAGTGAGGATAATATTCATCGTTACCTTTAAATTGCTTATCGTGCAATAATTCCAATAAGCTCGGATTAACCCCAAAGGATACGTAATTAGGTCTAAGCCAAACGATGTAAATATATTTCTGATAGGTGGCCCCGAGAGCTTCATTGCCATGAGTTGGTAGATATGCCCGTACTAGGACATGGTTGCTTGGAAAAAAATAAACCAAAACTCAAAAAAATACCGAAAGTGCTTAGCTTCCCGGCAACGATGCAAGAAAAAGCTTGATGGCCTACAAGTTCACATGGTTTAGTTCTAGCCTTTTCAAGTAAGAGTATCGATCTCACAGGGAGCACAGAAAATGGACTTTGTCACTTGTAAGGGTTTGTAATGTTGTTATTGGAAGTTAGTTGTGGTCCAAAGTAAAGGGGAAATGGAAATTCCAAATATTGCAAGGTTTTCGCGAACAAGGTAATAAAATGCAAGAGTAAAATAAAAGAGTGAAAGTTGTGAAGTAACATTTTTTGAAATCAATAGGGCTAGAACATTTCAAGGGAGTCTGGATTCTCAATAGTATGTATGTAACGCAACCTATGTCTAAGCATAATTCAAAGTTCAGATTACTAAACCACTTTATATGTTTTCATAAGTGGGCGGAGCCAAGTACAAATCGTGCATACATGTCACGTCCCCGTGTCACATACTCCACCATCGTTCATGTGCACTCGATTACCGAACGGTGTTAAAGGTTTCCCCATGGACGCAACTATGGTTGTCTTCATTTATCCCTTATTGTAATGACCAAGGAAGGAGGGAGATAGGTACTATATTACAAACCTCTACAAACCCACCATCACACAAATAGTAATGGTATTTCATACAAAAGAGGCATATGTTGGATGGTCGACTTCACCCAACAACGAGAAGATCATTAACATAAACATATAAAGAGGATGCCAAATCCTATCAACATTCCGTTCCTAAACATACTAGGGTTCCTCCACATCCTCAAGAACTATAAAGATTACTCGAACATCAAGTACATAAGAATCCCTGGAATGAATCAAGGTAAACATGCATGAAGTGCCAAAGTATTAGATCCACACGGTCTAATGTATTACAAAGAGATGGTGGTGGCATAGACGGATGATTATGATGCCCTCTATGGGATGATGCCACGACGGAGGCCTTCTATCAATTCCCCCTCTGGAATCCTTCCGGAGGCTGGTGTTCTTTGTTCTGGAAGATTTTCTGGTGGTTGTAGGCATCTGATCCACAATCCTATTGCATAGGAGTAAAATACTGGATCATGCGGGGGCGGCAGCGAGTGGTACGATCAGCAATGCAAGTGTGCGCGGTCATACCGTGCGCCGTCGAACGCCCCAGTCCCCTCTCTTGGGCTTCTTTATTTTACTATAGTGCGTGCAGTCCCATTTATTTCTTTATTTTACTATAGTATTTTATTTCCCATATTCATGTGATTTTAATACCATATTGTTGGGATTTTTGCGTGTGCCTTCAAATACTTCCATCAAAGGAATCCTAGCGAAAACAGATAAAAGAGCGCACAAACGTAGTAAAATCTAGATAATCGTAATACTAAGGTATGGAATAAAAGGTGTAACCATACAAAAAGTCGAAAACATTGGACACGACACCAGTCTAGGGGCCACAAGCTGGTTTTCCATTTGGAGCATACACATACAACTTGTTTTGTAGGTACAAATGAGGCGATTCTGAATGATGCTACTATTTTACCGTTAGGGGGGTTCCCCTGATGGCTCGCATGCATATCTTGCGGAGTAGGCTGTTATTCCTGGTTTGGGGCTCTAGCCAGTTGTAGCCCCTCATCCATATGGTTGAGTCGAACTCGGATCTATGGGCGGACTCCCGATTAGGATTAAACTCAATCAGGTCACTTTGTAGCGTTTGAAAGTATGGAGGCGATCTCTCTACCAACATACCCAAATGAAGGTGTGATTTTCACGGAATATGTGTTTTGGCACATGGCATTAAGAGTCGATCGTATGTGTGTGGGTGCATTGGTGCACCCTGTAGGGTTAAATCTATTGGAATAGTCTTGTCTACAGTTATGGATGACTTGATGATTGTACCAGGTTCATAAATAGATTCAACCATAATTGCTAAACCTTACCCACCCTTAATTTTGTTAGCTGATAGATCTTGACAACTCCAAGCTTAATTTATAAAACTTTTCAACCATGACAATGCCCTAAGGATTCTTCTTCGTGGGAGATGTGAAGGAGAATGCAAGGTCGTGTTATGTTTGATGGTAGGACTAGGTGGTTCTTATGTGACCCTTTTCCTTATGCGCTCAATTTTCTTATCTCTTATACTCGCGGGTTCTAGTGTGTGTCTATAGAATGCTTAGTGATTGCTGCCACTTAAACTATATATACCCCTTCCTTGAGAATGATGCATATGTAGATATATATGATGTAAATCTTGCGAGTACAGTTGTGCACTCACCTTGGTTAATTTGGCCCATTTTCTCATGGAATCGCTGCAAATCAGATGGTAGCATATCAGGAACATGTTTGTTGATCGATGGTGTTAGCCGGTTATCCCACAGACAATGGTCTAG
This sequence comes from Aegilops bicornis, assembly GCA_021605145.1. NCBI lineage: Eukaryota > Viridiplantae > Streptophyta > Magnoliopsida > Poales > Poaceae > Aegilops > Aegilops bicornis. The sequence goes on from CM038674.1 coordinate 497,152,275, forward strand.
GCAAGGATTTGGATGCCTTTGATTTTCAAGCCTTCTTAAGGCATTTGTTAAACTTTACCTGTCTAATGTATATTCGCTTCCATTGTATGACTTGTATCTTGGACAAAAGACCTTTGTTGTATTCATTTGCTAGATTTGATTCTCCGGAGTTGTTGTATATATTTGCTGTTGTTACAGATTCTTTTGTGACTTGTGTTGTGATACTGACCGTTCACCCACATGGCATGCATGATTCCGTGTGTATGTTGTGTGAAGGTGGCACCTTAGGATTGATTTTATGTGGAGGCCAGCAGAGGTTGCTAGATCTGCATACTGTCGGTATTGGGGTGCTACAATCATCGACCAAGGCATTTAAATTAACTCTTGCACCATGCACCATGCGAGCACCTCCCCCTCTTTTACAATCAGAACCAGTATTTGACAGTGGATAAATGGAAAGCCAGTTCCCAAATTTTAGATCTTTCATTTCATAAAAACTGGAGCCACACTCCTACTGATCGTGACCAATGGGACCCTGCGTGCTTGATAGGACCATGCAAGCTTCTCGTACCTAACATTGTATACACGTTGTTCCTTTTCTCTGACAATACTGGTGTGTTATGTGAGCAGCTCTCGGATGTCATGAAGAGCACGCACTCATATAGAATCACCCCGAGTGTTGCCGGAGATCCTTATCTCCGGGCTTTTTGAAGCTTTGTTGACCAATTTCTCCACTAGTTTCTTCTTGCAAAAGCCCTCTGGCAGCTTGTGGATTTGTAGCCGTATGGGCATGGAATTTGTCTTCCTCTTTGTTGGTGAACCCATCGTATGGGTGCAAAAGTATTCCCAGAAGCGGAAGAGCCATGGCCCTTGCTCCATGATCCTCTCTCAATTACCGAGACACGAGACTTGCACGATGAGCAGGTTGACCCAAATCGCCCGAAAGTTTGTTCAAGATTCCATGCAACACGCATCTCGCGGATGTCATGACGAACACACACTCATGTATAATCGCCCCTAGTGTTATCGGAGATCCTTATCTCCTGGCTTTCGGAAGCTTTGTTGATCAATTTCTCCACTACTTCCTTCTTGCAAAAGCACTCTTCCAGCTTGTGGATTCGTAGCCATATAGGCATGGAATTTGTCACCACTTCCTCTTTGTTGGTGAATCCATCGTATGGGTGCAAAAGTATTTCCCAGAAGCGGAAGAGCCACAACCCTTGCTCCATGATCCACTCCCAATTACCGAGACAAGAGACTTGCACGATGAGCAGGTTGACCCCGATCCCCCGAAAGTGCAACCTTGTTCGAGATTCCACGCATCACGCATCTTGCAGAAGAAGGCTGCTCGACTGAAGTAAGTACATGCCTGCACCCGAGCTAGGGTTAGCAAGCGAACTCCCTCCTAGAGCTCATGCTCCTCCTCATCAATGATCACATTGTAAAAATAATCTTCTGAAGAACAAATTGGTCGAAGAAGACACCAAGGTCCCCAAGGTTTGCGCATTGCGAACCCACGTCCGTGGATGAGTTTGCATCAGAAGACGACGCCGTCACGGTCTCAAACCCTTGGGCAAGGGGCAAGGCCATGGGGGTTAGAAGGCGGTGGGGGGGGGGGGGGCAACGGGAGTCGATCTGCAGACCGAGGGGAACTTGGCAGTGGTAGTGGATAAGGACTCAGCTATGATGAATCGCCAAGAGGGCACTAAACCCTACCGGTTACCTGGGGACTCTATTGATGTTGACCTTTTCGTGGAGTAATTCGTTAGTTCCTCATGTTGATGAGGTCTTTTTCTCGACAATGTGTGTGACGCCTCTTGTTGTGTGCTAGGTCGACCGGTGATACCCTGATGGTGGGGCAGATGTATCGGTTTTAGTCACGTTTTCCATAATTAACTGGTGAACTGTTTCTTGCTTAATTATTACTCCTTCTGTTAATTCTTATAAGATATTCTACATTTTTCCAAATCAGATGTATATGAACACATTTTAGCGTGTTTGTTCACTCATTTTATTTCGTTTGTAGTTTGTATTAAAATATATCCAAAACATCTTACGATATTCAACGGAGAGAGTACATCATACGAGGCAATTTCTTCCAAGTTCGAAAAAAAAGTTTCGTACCAAGCTGGGTTTTTCATGGCCAGCCCGAGCTCTGTGTTAGCGCAGGTTGAGAGGAGACACAGTACTGAATGAGCTAGCGCACGTGAACTTCGTGGAACTCCGTCAACGACGACGGCCGAGCGGGAGAGCACATAATTTCAACGGGAGTTGAAGGCCATGACGGCGTACGCCGAGATCGGCGACGAGGCGACGCATGGGGATAGAGAGATCGATATGTACATGCAGTCACAGCGTGACGCATGGATTCGATACGGACGAAGGTCTTTCACCTACGCCTGCACTGCATGGCACCGCCGGACCGCCCGAAGCTCACGGCCTCGTACGTACCTACCTGTGGCTGTGGGGTGTGGAGAACCAAATTTTGTCCAAATCTGTGGTTCCCGTGCGAGAGAAAAGACATGGATGCCATCCACGCGTACCAGTGCGACTGCTTGGACCTGCCTATGGCCAAGCCAAATGGTACTCGGCGCAGGTAGCTAGGCGCACTCGTGACATTTCTGGCTAAAGTACCCGTGGGGCGTTTTCCACCGGGCTCAGTTTTGGTAGTGTCCAAGGCCAGATTGAGGAGCCATAGCCTATAGCCTCGTACGCCCTATTACCACTAACCCATGTATATATAGCTCAAAAAAATTTAACCCATGTATATATATTTATTTTTACAAATGTAGACAAACTGACATACAAAGGCCACAACATATCATTAATCTGTGTACCGGAAATATTTCCATTAAGAAATTAATGGAAATGGGTGATAGCCCGGTTGAAAAATATCATTAATCTGTGTCTTTTTTGAAGGCATTGCTATGGAGTCTGTTCAAACGTGCTCTTCATGGTGAAACACAATATCTGACCCGAGTGGTTGGCTCGTGGGAACCTTCCTCGTAGCTCGTTTGCTGTCAAGGACGATGGATGGCGTTGTTGCTTGTCTGTTGCAAGTTGTTTGATGCATCGGTTGTCTTTGCTTTTTTTTCACTTCTTTTTAATGTTTCTTGGCCGAGTGCATCCTCGTTATCTCGACCTATTATAGATATTTGTGTCCTTGCAGAGGATGGGTGTAATTGATATTATTTTGATATTTATAAAGTACCGCTTCAGATATTCCTCGGTTGCCTGAAAATCGAAATCACGGCGGTCAATTTTGTTGGAGAAGGGCCAATCCGTGAGCCCGAGACAGGGATGTAGTAGTCTTCCATGGGTCGTGGCGTCGAAGCTATAAGGGAGGAGGGTGGTTCGCATGTGAGTGTTCGTAAACCTCTTTCCGATGTGTGTGAGAACTTGTGGGAGGCGAGGCGGGAGGGCGGGCCAGGGGAGAGGAGGGGAAGAAATCACGTCTATGCTTTAAGGAAGAAGATAAACAACGATACCTAGAGGAGGAAGAAAGCACCCTTTGTAAACACACTCACACAAATATTTCTACTCTCTTACTGGTGTATGGACATGCTTACAGACAAAGTGAATACGTAAAAAAAACCAGTAAATCGATGGTGCACGAACAGGTAGCTATTACCGCCGTGCCGTTGTCCTTGGTCTCTGACCATTGTTGAACCGTTAGTTGAGATGCATGCGGGCGTGATTAAGATGCGTAGAGTTAGCATCGCACATATCCAGACGCGAACAAGCTGTGATGCACACATAAATCCAACGCCCGTGTGCGTGGTGCGTCGACCTACGTCGGCTAGTGTCGGTGGACCCAAATCCTCAGCCGCTTCACGACCCGTGTGCGTGAGCGCGGGGCCCGCCCGCCGGGCAAGCCCCCTCCCCACAGTCGGTGGACCCCTGGTCCACACTCCACAGCCGCTTCACGACGCTCGCTCGCTCCACTCCATCGACTGTGCTGCTGTACTCGCTCGTACTCACTCCCTTAATTTCTCTGAGCTGCACATGCGATTACAAGCTCAATTTACAGCAGTACACTCAATGTGTACACTACACTAACATTCTACCAATACGCTCGTATGCCGTCCGTGAGAAAGAACTGCGGGCGTACGTAGCGATGTAGCAGAGGAGCGTACAGTAGCCAGTGTGGAAAGGAGGGGGCAAAAGGCGATAGGGAAAAGCATGACAACGATATGAACGAAAGGAATCAGACAGCAACCTTCTTATTAGCCTCCTCCATACCCTCCCCCTCCTCCTCCTCCTCGTCTCCTCTTCTTCTCCTCCCCCTTGTCTCGAGAGCAAGCAAGAAGACGACTAGTAGCCGATAGCTAACTAGCATGCAGCCGCACAAGGGATAGATAAGAGCCGGGGAGACAGAGAGGTATGGGGAAGAAACAAAGCCCTCGTTTCTCTCTGCGTGCGCGCGCGTGTGGGTTTGGGTGCTTGCGAGCTTCGATTTGTTCTCCCACTCTAGCTTACTTGTTTCAGAGTGCAACTGCTGGTTTGGATTTCACTGCGGGAGTTTGTTCGTTTGTTCATCTTCGTTCCGCGATTGAGCCCTAACCCTTTGGAGTTTTTCTTCTTCCCCCCAGCTTCTTCTTATCCAAGCTTCAGATCGATTCCGGCCAGGCAAAGACACACACACACAAATATGAGATAGGTATCGCCTTCTCTATCTTTATCTTTGGTGTTTTCCTCCCTCTCCTCGTCCGAGAAACAACTTTCTGGCCTCCTCTTCTTTGCACGTTTCCTGAGTTTGTTCTTGGCATGTCTCTCATGGAAAGCGCTGCTTTTTCTTGAAGTGAGGGGAAATTTGCTGCTAGTTCCAACACCAGGCTACCAAAAGGGAAAGGTTTCCCTGTTGCCGGTGAGCAGCTGAAAGGGTGAATCTGAGCGGCGATGGCATCCAATTCATCGGCGGCGGCTGTCGCGGCGCTGTTCGGGATTAGGGAAGGGCACCAGCAGGACCAGATGAAGCCGCTGCTCGCCCAGCACCAGCGACAGCATGTCGTCGCGCCTCCCAGCGCGCTGTTGACGGCGGGGCCAGACCAGGCGGCCGCGGCGGCGCCACCGGTGAAGAAGAAGAGAACCATGCCAGGTATGATAAGAAACTGCCCTTCCTGCAATTCCATTCGTGCATGCATAGCATCTCCTAGCGGACCTCGCTTGGATCTGCTAGGACTTTTTTTTAGATCATTCTGCTAGGAGTTTCCCTCGGAGAGATCTTAGATGCAAGAACGGCAACTCTCTCGTGGGCTTATGGTTTCTCCTTCTGTCGATCTTACTTTATCTGGCCCTTGTTTCTTGATTTCCAAATTCGATTCACAAGAGAAGAGGCGCCTCCTTAAATAGGAGTTGAGTTAGAGTCCAATATTTGTTTTCACTGGATTTATATGGAATGAAAATGGTCCCTTATGTTCTTCAGTTCCAGTTCTCTCTCCCGGCCCCTTGTCGAGTGAATTTTCTTCCGTGAGCTACCTCGATCGAAACCAAGCTGGATGTGGTCGTCACATCTTTTTACTCACTGTATAGTTCATTAAAAGCTGCTTGCAGTCTCACCTGAATAGTAGACTAGGGAAAACCTAATTATTCCTAGTATTCATCCTATTCATTCTTATTCCTCCTTTTTTTTTACTCATTCCAAATTTCATCAGTAGATATACGAGTTTGCGTACGTAATTCCTTGTGTGTTCGGAGTAAAAATCCTTGGAATAAACCGTCACTGCGGACTCACGGGTCACGAGTACTACCAGTTCAAATTGGACAAAAAAAATAAAAGTTTTCTTGCAAGATTCCATGTACATGAGCTGTTTTCCTCTTCACCCTTTTGCTCCTTGTTCCTCTTGCCAATTATGAGAGATACAGATAGTATAGGGGCCATGACGCGATCGTCGTCAATTCCTTTGTTCCCTATATTAGTTGCTGCAAATGCTCTTTTGCGTGTTTTCTTCCCCGAAGTCTCATGCAAATATTCTCCCCTTTGTTGCCTCCATTTGTCCCTTCCTCACCAAAACCAAAGGAAGAAACGCCACCAGTACGTTACCTGCTACCTCTCTCCCTCACACCATGCACCATTATTAGTCATGAGCTAATCGTGCGCCGTTGCCTTATCACGCATTAGTACTGTTGTCTGTAAAACATGGCAACTTCTGTGCCCCTACCACTTCAAGCTTATCGTGCATGTTAACGCGCAGCCGTTACTACTATGCATGCTCAGTTGCTCGCTACCTACATTAATTCTAGTGATCGATCGATATCAGATGCATGTGCAATTGAGTTGGTTATAATTAACTGCGGACGTATGTTGCATTGATAATACATGTATACATACATGCAGACCCTGACGCGGAGGTGATCGCGCTGTCGCCCAAGACGCTGATGGCGACGAACCGGTTCGTGTGCGAGGTGTGCAACAAGGGGTTCCAGCGGGAGCAGAACCTGCAGCTGCACCGGCGCGGGCACAACCTGCCGTGGAAGCTGAAGCAGAAGGACCCGAACCAGGTGCAGCGGCGGCGGGTGTACCTGTGCCCGGAGCCGACGTGCGTGCACCACGAGCCGGGCCGCGCGCTGGGCGACCTCACCGGCATCAAGAAGCACTTCTGCCGCAAGCACGGCGAGAAGAAGTGGAAGTGCGACAAGTGCGCCAAGCGCTACGCCGTGCAGTCCGACTGGAAGGCGCACTCCAAGATCTGCGGCACCCGCGAGTACCGCTGCGACTGCGGCACCCTATTCTCACGGTACGTACGCTCACGGTTCCTCCCTCGTTATACCTACCTTACGTACGCACCGCACACATGCATGTGTTGGCTGCTGAGCGCATGCATGCATGCACGCACGGATTTGCCAAGGACAAATCTGCGTTGGTCTCGGCATTGCATGCATGCACCCAGACCCAGGCGGCAAAGAAGTTGAATACTTCCCTTTTCCATGGTCTACGTACCGTCTTTCGGTCGATGGATGACCTTTTTCTTTTGTGCTGGTAAGTAGTGACCCAAAACCTGCTGAGTTAGGACCGGGTTAGGGTTTTGTCTGGACTGTCGCTTCTCTAGTGCATGCTTAATTTGTTTATGGGAAGCAGTTTTGCGTGCCCGTGGAAGAGTGAGAAAGATGGAGAGAGAGTGCCACACGTACGGGGGGACAAGATAAATCTGGGAATTAACCGGCTGGGAAACTGCTCACACAGTCACACACACGTGATGCAAGTGTTCCCAGCTAATTCGTGTAGTTACCTTACTACCGTATGCATCTTGGCAAAAAATGCTTCCCATATGTTCCCTTGCCCATGCACGAGTTCAGATGCACGTCGTACGCGTGCGTCACAGGCCACACTGGACGATTACCCGGGACGTCAATGTAGCACAATCTTCGCCCAAACACGAGAGCATGGGCGCACGTACACGCACGTTACACACACACTGACATACTCCTACAATTGGGTCGCCACGTAAGCAAGCTGGTCTGCCCGCATTGTCATGTGAGCTGGCTGCGTAGCTAGATGCGGCGCAGTGCCTTCCGTTGGCCGTGTCAGAAGCTCGATCAGAGCTAGCACGGCCAGGTTCACACACTTCACAGCTTTTCCTTGGATACGTTACTCCATCCAGGCCCTCACAACCCTTCACGTGGGTGCAATTCTCAGGAGCTAGCAGCACAGCGAGATTCTCTCTCTCTCTCTCTCTCTCTCTCTCTCTCTCTCTCTCTCTCTCTCTCTCTCTCTCTCTCTCTCTCTCTCTGCATCATTGAAGCATCTGGGCTGGAGCGGGTTGGTGACCCTATCTTTCACTAGCTCGGCACACATTTCTCTAATGGGGAGGAGGCGTATATGGGATGCATCGGCAGAAGCTGCCTTGATTGAGATATGAATTTTAATCATTTTCTTTCACGGCCGCTGCTCTCTTCATGCAACATCTCATTCAGATCAATAATTCTCAAGGACCCGGGTCCCCTCTCCCCTACTCCTAGCTAGGGATCGGTACAGCAGCCCTTGTTTTTCCTCTCATCTTCTTCCGGATCTAATTCTTGATTGGTTACTCGGGATGCGGGCTTTACTGCAAATCAAGTCTTCTGAAGTGCTTACCCCATGGAAATCCTAGTATCAGCTAACTGCGCAAATTTGTGCCCTTGCTGCCTTTTCTCCTTGGAAGCTCCCTCCTGTGAGGAATCTAGCCATCCGACCCGTAGCTTCATTCTAGCCGCATAACCTGACAAGCAACCTGCTTAACTCGTTTCCTCCTTTTCCTCCTTGATTGACATGAGTTTCTGGGATCTCGAGCTGTCATTGAGTGTGATAGAAGTGAAACCAACAGGTATAGTCAGATCCTGTACTACAGACTCGAATGTATAATACTCCCTACGTCCCATAATGTAAAATGTTCTACATGGACGGAGGGAGTATAATTTAGGGGTATATTATCTAATTGAAAATAAGTGTTACAAAGATGTTCATATCCCCCCCCCCCCCCCCCCCCGACTATGCTTTAATTTTGCGTTTGTGTGCCATGAATATTGGCCTCGAGTAATTAAATTCTCGTAACACCCTAGAATATGTAATTATGAAAAAAATTGAGGGAACGCGAGACTTTCTAATTATTACTTATCTTTTTGTGCTTGTGTTTTTCTTTACCTTTTTCTTTGGTCGGCATGTTAGTAAATATAATTTAGGGAAGTTTGCGGGTAATGTGATGTAAATATAGCGGCAGAGTACTTATTAAAAGTTTATTACGGGACATATGTGATGTTTATTAAATCCGCATAAACTTTGGGGTTGTTGATTCATGGAGTGACTAAAGTTCAGCAAAGTTCCCTCACTTTTATCCACATTAAAAAAAGATTGAGGGATCCATGCAACTTATCTCACATTAAAAAAGAAAAGATAAAGGCTTCTCATTAACTCATCGCTCACTATAGGTGAAAACATAAACAAAACTCATTACAGTTTGGATAATTTTGTATAACACCTTATGTATTATGAACATAAAAGGTACAAGAATAAAACTAATATTTGTTAATATGGGATAATAATTGCAGTCACTTAAACTCATTTTGATTCACTTTGGAGTAAAATTAGACTTGCAATTCGATGTCACGGGGAGACAGGTTCAAGGAACAAGATTTAGCGAAACATTAAAGGCCACTTTGATTTGTATTATCCTAATTAAAAACACAGGAATAGGAAAAAAAATGCAAGATTGGAATATCATGCCCATTTGAATTGTATAGGGGATTGGTTTGTCTGATCACGTCATAGGAAAAACAAAAGATTCTTGAGTAGCCACTATTTTTCATGCGAAGTGCAAAGAAATCCTTGGGGAAATTTCGTATGGGATTCAGTCCTATTTATCAAACAACCTATATTGGGAAACTTCCCTTTTTAAAATATGAGAGAGAACCCCCAACCTCTGCATCGATTGATGCAGCTCTCTACTATTGCATAGTTTTAACATCTATAGTGTTTGATACAATAAAACCTTCAAGAAAAAAAAGAAAAAAACAATGCCATGCAAACCAAATGGTAATTTAAAAAAATCAGTTGAAAAAATGAGGAAAAGGAAAAAATCCCAATTTTAGATTACAAAATTTAAAGCTTGAAATGAAAAATCCGTAAGGAATCCTATCCTCCAATATTTCTTCGAAAATCCTCTAAACCAAAAGAATCGCTTAAATGAATTATTTTAGCAACTTGTTTCATATTTATTTTGTTTACCCTTGCTTACTATGGATACAATCATATAGATGGAATATTTCAAGAAGGCAATATGAACTAAATTCAAAAAGAGAGGGAAAGAGACATAAATTGTGGATTATCCAACGGTTAAACTGGTTACATGATCGCCAGACAATTTTTGCAATCCAATACACACTTATAAATAAAAGATAAAAATGTACCATTGCCATACAACAATACATCATAATTTTTTTAACACAATACAATCACATATGCTCATATTCAGGCACATACACTCATCTTTATAAATGCACGCACGCACATCCTACCCCTATGACTATGAGCACATCTGAGATACTGAGCTGGCACAAATATTGAGATCTTCATCAAACAATTCATGGTAGTGACACCCCTTATATATATGCATGCATATATGCTTTTTTTTCTCTAAAGAAAAAGTAGACTCAGCTGCGCGTCCACGGCATTTTTGTTGAGGGAGTACAGTGCGCCCATGTTTTTTCTATATACAACATGCCGTAAAAAAATACAGAATATTTGGTACTGCACTGTTGCCTTTGCACGGATGACAAGACAGCATATATGGCTTGCATCTGGGCAACTTCACGTGTTCCCAGTGTGACTGTGAAGCAGTATTGTCCTTACATTCCAGTCCTAGCATTTCATGAGGCAAATAAAAGCCTTGTTCGATAGGAGTATTTTGCAAGCGACTCATGCATTATATACCCTATACTTTATCCTTAATTTGGTTATTATGATGCAACTGCAGCATGTTATGCTCATGCGTATAGGAGCATTCAACCGCCACTAACTACTTCTGCATGCACTCATGACTCATGCACGTTTCCATGCAGGAGGGACAGCTTTATCACCCACAGGGCCTTCTGCGACGCCCTCGCCCAGGAGAGCGCGCGGCTGCCGCCCGGGGCCGGCCACCTCTACGGCGCCACCGGCGCGGCCAACATGGCACTCAGCCTCTCTCAGGTCGGCTCCTCCCTCCACGACGCGCACGGTCAATACCACCAGGCGTCCTCGGATCTCCTCCGCTTCGGCGGTGGCGGTGGCGCCGGCATGGCTGCCCGCCTCGACCACCTCCTGTCGTCGTCCAACGCCCCGTCCTTCCGCCACCTGCCACCTCCACAAGCGCCGCCCTTCCACCTCGCCTCAGCGCAGGAGTTCGTCGACGGGAATGGATCGCCCGCGTTCTTGCAGGGCAAACCGTTCCACGGCCTCATGCAGCTCCCGGATCTCCAGGGCAACGGCTCCGGCGGCACGTCGTCGTCGGCTCCTGGTCTTTTCAACCTCGGGTACATCGCCAACAGTGCCAATAGCTCCGGTACCTCCAGCCACGGCCACGCGAGTCAGGGACACATGGCCAATGATCAGATCAGCGAAGGAGGCGGCGGCGGACGTGCTGGCTCTGAGAATTCGGGCGCGGCGTTCTTCAGCGCCGGTGGGAACTTTTCCGGTGGCGACCACCAGGTTGCTCCTTCTGGGATGTACAACGAGCAATCCGTGATGATGCCGCAGATGTCGGCGACGGCGCTGCTCCAGAAGGCGGCGCAGATGGGCTCTAGCACAAGCGCAGACGGCGGTGGCGCGTCCGTGTTCGGCGGTTTCATGGGCTCGTCCGTCCCGCAGGGCCGCGCACCCATGCTCGACCAGGGACAGATGCACCTGCAGAGCCTGATGAACTCGCTGGCCGGCGGCGGCAACGGTGGCGGAATGTTTGGCGGCGCCAACGGCCGCGGCATGATTGATCCGAGGCTGTATGATATGGATCAGCATGAGGTCAAATTTAGCCAGGGCCGTGGCGGCGGCGTCGGCGGCGGGGACGTGACGCGGGACTTTCTTGGCGTCGGTGGCAGAGGAGACATGATGAGGGGGATGTCAGTGGCAAGAGGAGAGAACCACAGCGGCAGCGACATGAGCTTCTTGGAGGCGGAGATGAAGTCGGCCTCGTCGCCATTCAATGGAGGCAGGATGCAGTGAAGAGCTTGTAGAAAGGTACTGAACTGTCTTGCTGAAGCTCCATCCTATAGTGAGCGAGTTGGGATCTTGGGATATATCATACATCCATCCATGGAAGAAGCTGTTTACACAGGTTGGCACTTGGCAGCACAAATCGTTTGACTTGAGAGAGCAAGGTTGAGATTCTTCTACCAATTCATGAAGAGCCAGATCAACCGGAACCGTGAGACGAGACTATATGTTTAGTGGCTGCTTTCTTGTTCATGTTTTGTTACTGTAGTTGAACCTTGTTAAATTGGGTTAATTCATACCGTCCAGAAGAGATAGTTGCATATACCGTAAGGTTTGTAGCTCGCTTTGGTGAGGGATGATAAAAAATTGACCGCACCTACTCAATCTATTTTGTTCTTGCTCTTTTTTCACTATGAACTAGCAGAATCAGGCCCGCATTTGCGCAGCTAGATTTTCTTTTTATTATTGTGTTCATGTTTTTCTCTTTCTGCTAATATAAGTACTTTCTTTGTAGTATAAGATGTTTCGTTACAGAAATAGTGTTATGACCCGGTAGTGAATGCTCCCGCGAGCCGGCAGGTCGGCACTGTTCAACGGTGCATCGGGATGCCAGGCTGAACCATCGATGGCGCAATTTTGATGGGGTGATGATGCTACCCATAAGAGAATGCACTAGTTTGCCTGGTGAATAATGTGTGTGCCCAAGAAAAAAGGTGGAATGGCTTTAGGGACATATATCGTTTTAGTCTAGCTTTGTTGTCTAAACAAGCTTGATGCTTGATAGATAACTCGGAATCCCTATATGCTACAATTCTCATAGCTAAGTACTACGCTGATAGTGGATTTGCTAATTGTCCCATTAAAGAAGAAGGCATCTTACATTTGGCAAAGCATTATGGAGAGGGTGAAAACACCCAAACTTGAATATGTATGCCGTGTTGGAGAAGGACAAAACGTTAGTATTTGGACAGATGCATGGATCTCGCAATCCCCCTATAGATTACCAATTACTAGACGTACTAATCAGTTATTATCCAAGGTGTCTGGCCTGATTGATCCAACATTCGGTCAATGAGATGAACAACTCATCGAGCAAACATTTTGGCCAGTAGACATGAGACATATTTTGTCCATCTCGTTGCCAACATATGAAATGTCAGATTTTTTGGCTTGGAACTTGACTAAATCTGGGACCTTTTCATTGAAATATGCATACTATGCGGTATGGAAGGACCAGTACGGAGCTAAGGTCCCGAGGTGTAGCATTGCGTAACATTGCCAGCGGTACGACCATAAACCCTATTTGGGAGACTATGTGGAGCATGGCATGTCCGTCGAAAGTGAAAATCTTCATATGGAGGACCTGATACGTCTTTAACGTATCTATAATTTATAAAGTATTCATGATGTTATATTATCATTCTTGGATGTTTTACAATCATTTTATAGCAATTTTATATCATTTTTTGAGACTAACCTATTGACCCAGTGCCCAGTGCCAGTTGTTTTTTTTACTTGTTTTTTACATCACAGGAAATCAATATCAAACGGAGTCCAAACACCGCGAAACTTTTTAGAGATTTTTTATGGACCAGAACACCCAGGATGGGCCAGAGCAGCACCTGGAGGTGCCCCGAGGGGGGCACAACCCACTAGGGCGCGCCTGGGGGCCCAGGCGCGCCCACGTGGGTTATGCCCACCTCGGTGGCCTCCAACACCCCCTCTTTACCCTATAAATTCCCAAAATTTTCAGAAACCCTCGGGGTTAACCTAGATCAGAAGTTCCGCCGCAAGTCTCTGTAGCCACTGAAAACCAATCTAGACACCATTCCGGCACCCTGCCGGAGGGGGGAATCATCTCCGGTGGCCATCTTCATCATCCCGAAATGGAATATCAAACGGAATCCAAATGGAATAAAACCTTCGCGATGATCTGTCTTGGACCAAAAGCAAACAGGAAGACTTGGAGATGAAGTCGGAGACGCAATGAGGCGGCCATGAGGCAGGAGGGCGCGCCCAGGGGGGTAGGCGCCCCCCCACCCTCGTGGGCCCCTCGTAGCTCCACCGACGTACTTCTTTCGCCTATATATACTCTTATACCCTAAAACATCAGGGAGAGACACGAAACCACTTTTTCACCGCCGCAACCTTCTGTACCCATGAGATCCCATCTTGGGGCCTTTACCGCCGATCTGCCGGAGGGGGAATCGATCATGGAGGGCTTCTACATCAACACCGTAGCCTCTCCGATGAAGCGTGAGTAGTTTACCACAGACCTTCGGGTCCATACTTATTAGCTAGATGGCTTCTTCTCTCTCTTTGACTCTCAATACAAAGTTCTCCTCGATGTTCTTGGAGATCTATTCGATGTAATACTCTTTTGCGGTGTGTTTGCCGAGATCCGATGAATTGTGGATTTATGAACAAGATTATCTATGAATATTATTTGGTTCTTATCTGAATTCTTATATGCATGATTTTATATCTTTGCAAGTCTCTTCGAATTATCGGTTTAGTTTGGCCTACTAGATTGATCTTTCTTGCAATGGGAGAAGTGCTTAGCTTTGGGTTCAATCTTGCAGTGTCCTTTCCCGATGGATGAGGGGCAGCAAGTCACGTATTGTATTGTTGCCATCGAGGATAAAAAGAAGGGGTTTATATCATATTGCTTGAGTTTATCCCTCTACATCATGTCATCTTGCTTAATGTGTTACTCTGTTCTTATGAACTTAATACTCTAGAAGCATACTGGATAGCGGTCGATGTGTGGAGTAATAGTAGTAGATGCAGAATCGTTTCGATCTACTTGACACGGACGCGATGCTTATATTCATGATCATTGCCTAGATTCTCATAACTATGCGTTTTTCTATCAATTGTTCGGCAGTAATTTGTTCACCCACCGTAATACATGCTATCTTGAGAGAAGCCACTAGTGAAACCTATGGCCCCCGGGTCTATTTTACATCATATTAGTTTCCCATCAACTTGCCAATTTCTGTCGCCGTTCTTTTTATTTTGCAATCTTTACTTTCCAACTATACAACAAAAATACCAAAAATATTTACCTTACTATCTTCATTAGATCTCACTTTTGCAAGTGACCGTGAAGGAATTGACAACCCCTTTATCGCGTTGGTTGCAAGGTTCTTGATTGTTTGTGCAGGTACTAGGTGACTTGAGCGTTGTCTCGTAGTGGATTGATACCTTGGTTCTCAAAAACTGAGGAAAATACTTACGCTACTTTGCTGCATCACCCTTTCCTCTTCAAGGGAAAACCAACGCATGCTCAAGAGGTAGCAGGTTGATGCACATTCTTGTCTTTGTTTCTCCGGTAGAAATCTTGGGGCACTCTTTGAAGTTCTTTGTGTTGGATTGAGTATTATGAATATAAATTTGCTTTGGTGTTATTTTAGTACGAACTCTAGGGTAGATCGAATGGAAAGAATAGCTTTGTGTTATTTTAGTGAGAACTCTTGAATAGATCGAATGGAAAGAATAGCTTTGAGGTGGTTTCGTACCCTACAAACAATTTATTCTTATGTTCTCCGCTAGATAGGAACTTTGGAGTGATTCTTCATCGCACTTTGAGGGATTGTTATATGATCCAATTATGTTAGCATTGTTGAGAGATTGCACTAGAGAAAGTATGGACCCTAGGCCTCATTTTCCAGCATTGCAATACCGTTTTTGTGCCCGTTTACTATTTGCTACCTTGCTATTTTTATTTATTAAGATTATAAAAATATATTTCTACCATCCATATTACACTTTTATCATCATCTCTTTGCCGAACTAGTGCACCTATACAATTTGCCATTGTATTGGGTGTGTTGGGGACACAAGAAATCTCTTGTATTTGGTTGCAGGATTGTTTGAGACAGACCATCTTCATCCTACGCTTCCCACGGATTGATAAATCTTAGGTCATCCACTTGAGGGAAAATTTCTACTGTCCTACAAAACTCCGCGCTTGAGGGCCCAACACGAGTCTACAAGAATAAAGTTGCATAGTAGACATCAAGCTCTTTTCTGTTGCCGTTGCCGGGGAGGTGAGAGCATGAAGGTATATCTTTAGATCTTGCAACTGAATCTTTTAGTTTCTTATTTTATCACTAGTTTGGTTTATAAAAGAAAACTACATAAAAAATGGAATTGAGGTTGCATCATATTATTGATCATCTTTATAATATCTTTCTTGTAAATGATGGTTCGGAAAATTGTGCTCAATTGTTAGAAGAATAAGTCAATAAAATGTTTGGCACAAAATATTTGAATGATGAGCATGATTGCAATGTTGTTAGTATGAATTCTTTGAGTATCCATGATGCTAATGATATGCAAAGCTACAAGCTTCGGGATGCTATATTTGATGAAGATGATATTTTTACTCCCCCAAGTTTTGAGGAAAAAATTTATTATGATGAAAACATGCCTCCTATTTATGATGATTATATTGATGAAATTGATTTGGAGAGGTCATGACTTTATTTAATGATGAATCCACTATTTTGGAGGAGGTTGCAATTGACTATGACAACAAAGTTCCTATCTATGATGATTATGGTGATGACGTATATGTTATAGAGAATACTTATAAGCATGAAACTTGTCATCGTGATTTTAATTTTCAATCACATGATAGTTATTTTGTTGAGTTAGCTCCCACTACTATTGATGAGAATAAATTTGCTTACGTGGAGAGTAATAAAATTTCTATGCTTGTGGATCATGAAAAGAATGCTTTATGTGATATTTATTTTGTTGAATTCATTCATGATGCTACTGAAAATTATTATGAGAGAGGAAATTATGCTTTTACATATCTCAATAATATCAAGTTTCCTCTCTATGTGTCGAAAATCTTGAAGTTACGTTTGTTTTACCTTCCTATGCTAGATGATTCTTGTTCCCATGAATTATTTGCTCACAAAATCCTTATGCATAGGAAGTGGGTTAGGCTTAAATGTGCTAGTCATATGCTTCATGATACTCTCTTTGCATTTCAATTCTTATATTTTATGCGAGCATCATTGAAATCATCATGCCTAGCTAAAAGGCATTAAAGAAAAGCGCTTGTTGGGAGACAACCCAACACTTTTACCTACTGTTTTTGTGTGTTCACATGATTATGCTACTTTAGTAATCATATTATATGTATTTTGTTTCAATAAAGTGCCAAGTAAAGCCTTTGGGATCATGTTGGGTGATAGTTGAATTGATCTTGCTGAAAAACAGAAACTTTTGCGCTCACGAAAATAATTCTTATTTTTAACATAAGAGAGATTTTGAGTTGATTATTTTTTCAAAAGTTTAATATACAAATTGCTCACGTGGTCCTAAATTTTCATAATTTTTGGGGTAGCAGAAGTATGGTTTGAGTACAGATTACTACAGACTGTTCTGTTTTTGACAGATTCTGTTTTCAATGCATAGTTTGCTTGTTTCCTAATTTCTATGGCTTATATTGCTCAATATATATTTTGGAAATGATATGATATATTAGGCATTGTGTGGAAACAATTATGAATCTTTTCTTTGACAGTACTAAAGTGAAATGGTTCGCTCTTTATCATACTAACCTATCTCACGAAGTTCCATTAAGTTTTGTGTGATTGAAGTTTTCAAGTTTTGGGTGAGATATCGATATGAGGAGAATAAGGAGTGACAAGACCCTAATCTTGGGGATGCCCAAGGAACCCCAAGGTAATATTCAAGGAAGATCCAAGCAACTAAGCTTGGGAATGCCCCGGAAGGCATCCCCTCTTTCGTCTTCAACATTATCAGTAACCTCACTTGGAGCTATGTTTTGATTCGTCACATGATATGTGTTTTGCTTGGAGCGTCATTTTATTTTGATAGGATTAGCTTGCTGTTATTTAGAATAATGTTTGGCATCTTTTATTTCAATAAAAGTGGCAATGATAGCCTTTGCCATGCTTATTTTGCAAGTATACATGTTGCTGTTTGAAAAGAGAAAGTTTACCGCTGTTGCAAAAATTCCCTAGAAAAGTCAGAATGTGATAAAATTTTGAAACTTCGTACAAAATAAGCTCTGATAAATTTTATACAGTGTGGTAAATTTTCATAACTTTTGGAGTTAGGGAAGTATTGATACTCTTGCATATCTCGGAATGGCTATGGAAATGCCATAATAGGTAGGTATGGTGGCTGTTTTGAGGAAGGTATATGGTGTGTGTATGATACTGGTGAAAGGTGCGCGGTATTAGAGATGCTAGCAATGGTGGAAGGGTGAGAGTGCGTATAATCCATGGACTCAACATTAGTCATAAAGAACTCACATACTTATTGCAAAAATCTATTAGTTATCGAAACAAAGTACTACACGCATGCTCCTAGGAGGATAGATTGGTAGGAAAAGACCATCGCTCGTCCCCGACCACCACCCATAAGGAATACAATCAATAAATAAATCATGCTCCGACTTCATCACATAACGGTTCACCATACGTGCATG
The DNA here is from genome assembly GCA_021605145.1 of Aegilops bicornis. NCBI lineage: Eukaryota > Viridiplantae > Streptophyta > Magnoliopsida > Poales > Poaceae > Aegilops > Aegilops bicornis. Next base: position 497,170,394 of record CM038674.1, read on the forward strand.
CTACAGGAATCACAAACTGCAACACAAGTATCTTTCAAATTCACAACTACTCAACTAGCATGACTCTAATATCACCATCTCCATATCTCAAAACAATTATAAAGAATCAAACTTCTCATAGTATTCAATGCACTTTTATGAAAGTTTTTATTATACCCATCCTGGATGCCTATCATATTAGGACTAATTTTTAACCAAAGCAAATTAGCATGCTGTTCTAAAGGACTCTCAAAATAATATAAGTGAAGCATGAGAGATCAATAATTTCTGTAAAATAAAACCACCACCGTGCTCTAAAAAGATATAAGTGAAGTACTAGAGCAAAACTATCTAGCTCAAAAGATATAAGTGAAGCACATAGAGTATTCTAATAAATTCTGATTCATGTGTGTCTCTTCCAAAAGGTGTGTACAGCAAGGATGGTTGTGGTATACTAAAAAGCAAAGACTCAAATCATACAAGACGCTCCAAGAAAAACACATATCGTTTGGTGAATAAAAATATAGCCTCAAGTAAAGTTACCGATGGATGAAGACAAAAGAGGGGATGCCTTCCGGGGCATCCCCAAGCTTAGGCTTTTGGTTGTCCTTGAATTTTACCTTGGGGTTCCTTGGGCATCCCCAAGCTTAGGCTCTTGCCACTCCTTATTCCATAATCCATCAAATCTTTACCCAAAACTTGAAAATTTCACAACACAAAACTCAACATAAAATCTCATGAGCTCTGTTAGTATAAGAAAACAAACCACCACTTAAAGGTACTTTAATGAACTCATTATTTATTTATATTGGTGTTAAACCTACTGTATTTCAACTTCTCTATGGTTCATACCCTCCGATACTAGCCATAGATTCATCAAAATAAGCAAACAACACACGAAAAACAGAATCTGTCAAAAACAGAACAGTCTGTAGTAATATGTATCTAACGTATACTTCTGGAACCCCAAAAATTCTGAAATAAATTGCTGGACGTGAGGAATTTATCTATTAATCATATGCAAAAATAATCAACTAAATAGCACTCTCTAGTAAAAAAATATCAGCCAATCTCGTGAGCGCTAAAGTCTCTGTTTTTTACAGCAAGATCGCAAAGACTTTCCCCAAGTCTTCCCAAAGGTTCTACTTGGCACAAACACTAACTAAAACACAAAAAACACAATCATAACAGAGGCTAGATGAAATATTTATTACTAAACAGGAACAAAAAGCAAGGAACAAAAATAAAATTAGGTTGCCTCCTAACAAGCGCTATCGTTTAACGCCCCTAGCTAGGCATAAAAGCAAGAATAAATCTAGGTATTGTCATCTTTGGTATGCAATCCATAAGTGGCTCTCATAATAGATTCATAAGGTAATTTAATTTTATTTCTAGCAAAGTGTTCCATGCCTTTCCTTAACGGAAATTGGAATCTAACATTTCCTTCTTTCATATCAATAATTGCACCAATCGTTCTAAGGAAAGGTCTACCAAGAATAATAGGACATGTAGGATTGCAATCTATATCAAGAACAATGAAATCTACGGGCACATAATTTCTATTTGCAACAATAAGAACATCATTAATTCTTCCCATAGGTTTCTTAATGGTGGAATCCGCAAGATGTAAATTTAAAGAACAATCATCAAATTCACGGAAACCTAACACATCGCATAAAGTTTTTGGAATCGTGGAAACACTAGCACCCAAATCACATAAAGCATAGTATTCATGATCTTTAATCTTAATTTTAATAGTAGGTTCCCACTCATCATAAAGTTTTCTAGGGATAGCAACTTCCTATTCAAGCTTTTCTTCATAAGATTGAATGAAAGCATCAACGATATGTTTGGTAAAAGCTTTATTTTGACTATAAGAATGAGGAGAATTTAGCACGGATTTCAACAAGGAAATACAATCTATTAAAGAACAATTATCATAATTAAATTCCTTGAAATCCAAAATAGTGGGTTCATTGCTATCTAAAGTTTTGACCTCTTTAATCCCACTTTTAGTAATTTTAGCATCAAGATCTAAAAACTCCGAATCATTGGGACGCCTTTTAACTAAAGTCAACACATCTCCAGTCCCATCATTATCAAGATTCATATTGTAAAACAAAGATTTAATAGGAGACACATCAATCACTTTTAGATCTTCATCATTATTATCATGAAAACTAGAAGAACACTCTTTCATAAAGCAATCTTTTTTAGCCCGCATCCTAGCGGTTCTTTCTTTGCACTCATCAATGGAAATTCTCATAGATTTGAGAGACTCATGATATCATGCTTAGGTGGAATAGATCTAAGTTTCAAAGAATCAACATCAACAGAAATTATATCCATGTTCCTAGCCAACTCATCAATCTTAGACAATTTTTCCTCAAGCAAAGCACTGAATTCTTTTGGGAAATCATAAATTATTTAACACTAGTCTCAAAATCAGAGGGCATCTTATTAAATTTTCCATAAGAGTTGTTGTAGGAATTACCATAATTATTAGAGGAATTACTAGGAAACGGCCTAGGATTAAAATTACCTCTATACGCGTTATTACCAAAATTGTTCCTACCAACAAAATTCACATCCATAGATTCATTATTATTCTCAATCAAAGTAGACAAAGGAATATAATTAGGATCAATAGGAGCACTCTTATTAGCAAACACTTTCATAAGTTCATCCATCTTTCCACTCAAAGCATTAATCTCTTCTATCGCATGAACTTTTTTACTAGTAGATTTTTCGGTGTGCCATTGAGAATAATTAACCATAATATTATCTAGGAGTTTGGTAGCTTCTCCTAAAGTGATTTCCATAAAAGTGCCTCCCGCGGCCGAAACTAAAAGATTTCTAGAAGCAAAATTCAATCCGGCATAGAAATTTTGTATGATCGTCCATAAATTCAAACCATGAGTAGGGCAATTACGAATCATTAATTTCATCCTCTCCGAAGATTGTGCAACATGCTCATGATCTAGTTGCTTAAAATTCATAATATCGTTTCTAAGAGAGATGATCTTAGAAGGAGGAAAATACTTAGAGATAAAAGCATCTTTGCACTTATTCTATGAATCAATACTATTTTTAGGCAAAGACGAAAACCAAGTTTTAGCACGATCTCTAAGCGAAAACGGAAATAGCTTCAATTTAACAATATCATTATCCACGTCTTTCTTCTTTTGCATATCACACAAATCAACAAAGTTGTTTAGACGAGTAGCGATATCTTCACTAGGAAGGCCAGAGAATTGATCTTTCATGACAAGATTCAACAAAGCAGCATTAATTTCACAAGATTCATCATCAGTAAGAGGAGCAATTGGAGTGCTAATAAAATCATTATTGTTGGTATTGGAAAAGTCACACAATTTAGTATTGTCTTGAGCCATTGTGACAAACAATCCAACACACAAACACACAAGAAGCAAGCGAAAAGATACGGGCGGAAAAAGAGGGCGAATAAAACGGCAAGGGTGAAGTGGGGGAGAGGAAAACGAGAGGCAAATGGCAAATAATGTAATGCGAGGGACAAGAGTTGTGATGGGTACTTGGTATGTCTTGACTTGGCGTAGATCTCCCCGGCAACGGCGCCAGAAATCGCACGTTGGCGGGAGATTAAATCTTGACTTGACTTGGTGTAAGCCTCCCCGGCAACGGCGCCAGAAATCCTTCTTGCTACCTCTTGAGCATGCGTTGGTTTTCCCTTGAAGAGGAAAGGGTGATGCAGCAAAGCAGCGTAAGTATTTCCCTCAGTTTTTGAGAACCAAGGTATCAATCGAGTAGGAGACCACACACAAGTCGCCTTGTACCTACACAAACAAATGAGAACCTTGAAATCAACGCGATAAAGGGGTTGTCAATCCCTTCACGGCCACTTGCAAAAGTGAGATCTGATAGAGATAATACGATAAATATTTTTGGTATTTTTATGATATAGATTGGAAAGTAAAGATTGCAAAATAAAAGATAGCGGAAATAGTAAATTGATAGGAAAGCAATATGATGGAAGATAGACCCGGGGGCCATAGGTTTCACTAGTGGCTTCTCTCAAGATAGCATAATTTACGGTGGGTGAACGAATTACTGTCGAGCAATTGATAGAAAAGTGCATAGTTATGAGAATATCTAGGCATGATCATGTATATAGGCATCACATCCGCAACAAGTAGACCGAAACGATTTTGCATCTACAAATATTACTCCACACATCGACCGACTCCTTCCTGCATCTAGAGTATTAAGTTCATAAGAACAGAGTAACGCATTAAGCAAGATGACATGATGTATGAAAGTGCAACTATCCCTAGGTGGTTTTGGTAATTCATAACAACATATAGCTCATTGAGCTAATGCTATTCCAAGACTATTATTTCAGGAAAGCTCAATGAATGGCATGGCATGGATGATGAAAGTGGATCCCTCAAAATACTAAGGACAAAGGATTGGCTCAAGCTCAAAAGCTCAAGACTCTTCATTTTACATTTCAGTGATCCAAGATCACATTGAGTCTATAGGAAAAGCCAATACTATCAAGAAGGGATGAGGTGTTGCTTAATGAGCCTTTTGCTTCATGTGCTTAGTGATATGCTCCAAAACCCTCAACTACTTTCCCACATCCACAAATGACCTAAACCTAAAGCCAAAATCGGTCACACCGATTCCTTCTATCAGCGCCACCGATTCCAAAATTCATAGCCACTGCCACAAACCCTAAGCAAATCGGTCTTACCGATAGGGATCTCGGTCTCACCGAGATGGGGTTGCAATCTCTCTGTTTCCCTTCGTAACGTTTCGGTCTAACCGAAGTGAGCGATCGGTCCCACCAAGATTACAATGTAAACTCTCTGTTTCCTTTTTGTAACATTTCAGTCTCACCGAAAAGAGCAAATCGGTCCCACCGAGTTTACCTGACCAACTCTCTGGTTATCTAATTACCAAAATCGGTCTCACCGAGTTTGTATGTCAGTCTCACCGAGATTACATTATGCCCTAACCCTAACCAGGTCGGTCTCACCGAGATGCATGTCAGTCCCACCGAAAATCACTAACGGTCACTAGGTTTACTAAGTCGGTCCGACCGAGTTTAACTATTCAGTCCCACCGAGTTTGGTAAATTGTGTGTAATGGTTAGATTTTGTGTGGAGGCTATATATACCCCTCCACCTCCTCTTCATTTGTGGAGAGAGCCATCAGACTGAACCTACACTTCCAACTTACCATTTCTGAGAGAGAACCACCTACTCATGTGTTGAGGCCAAGATATTCCATTCCTACCATATGAATCTTGATCTCTAGCCTTCCCCAAGTTGCTTTCCACTCAAACCTTCTTTCCACCAGATCCAAAACCTATGAGAGAGATTTGAGTGTTGAGGAGACTATCATTTGAAGCACAAGAGCAAGGAGTTCATCATCAACACACCGTTTGTTACTTCTTGGAGAGTGGTGTCTCCTAGATTGGCTAGGTGTCACTTGGGAGCCTCCGACAAGATTGTGGAGTTGAACCAAGGAGTTTGTAAGGGCAAGGAGATCTCCTACTTCGTGAAGATCTACTGCTAGTGAGGCAAGTCCTTCGTGGGCGGCGGCCATGGTGGGATAGACAAGGTTGCTACTTCGTGGACCCTTCATGGGTGGAGCCCTCCGTGGACTCGCGCAACCGTTACCCTTCGTGGGTTGAAGTCTCCATCAACGTGGAGGTACGATAGCACCACCTATCGGAACCACGACAAAAACATCCGTGTCTCCAATTGCGTTTGAATCCTCTAAACCCTTCCCCTTACATTCTTGCAAGTTGCATGCTTTAATTTCCGCTGCCAATATACTCTTTGCATGCTTACTTGAATTGTGTGATGATTGCTTGACTTGTCCTAAAATAGCTAAAATCTGCCAAACTATAAAATTGGGAAAAGGTTAAGTTTTTATTTGGTCAAGTAGTCTAATCACCCCCCCTTTAGACATGCTTCAAGGTCCTACAATGTAGAGGGATAAACTCAAGCAATATGATATAAAACCCATCTTTTTATCCTCGATGGCAACAATACAATACGTGCCTGGCTGCCCTAGCATCCTTTGGGAAAGGACACCGCAAGATTGAACCCAAAGCTAAGCACTTCTCCCATTGGAAGAAAGAACAATATAGTAGGCCAAACCAAACTGATAATTCGAAGAGACTTGCAAAGATAATTAAATCATACATATAAGAATTCAGAGAAGAACCAAATATTGTTCATAGATAATCTTGATCATAAACCCACAATTCATCAGATCTCGACAAACACACACATAAAAAGAATTACATCAAATAGATCTCCAAGAGAATCGAGGAGAACTTTGTATTGAGATCCAAAGAGAGAGAAGAAGCCATCTAGCTAATAACTATGGACCCGAAGGTCTTTGGCAAACTACTCACACATCATCGGAGAGGCTATGGTGTTGATGTAGAAGCCCTCCGTGATCGATTCCCCCTGATGAAGTCATGTACCTGGGGTAGGGTCATAGACCTGCCCAAAGGTACCCTCCACAAGGACACTCGCAAGAGAAGCGGCCTTCCAGTCGACCTGGTAGGTTTCCACTCGACATATTCAAAGACACTCGACCATGAACACCCACTCGACCACCAGGAGTCCAAGAGCCACTCGGTGCCCAAACGGTCTGTAGTTAAATAGTCTTTATGATCATAATGACACTTTATGTAAGGCGTTACCAGTAACGCCTAGCCTTAACTCACCTTAAACCCTACTTTCGTGGGCTGGCTGGGGTCTGGCGAACTCTATATAAGCCACCCCGTCCCACGTGTAGAAGGGTTTGCATCCTGTAACACATACGCATATAATCCGATTCGACCGCCTCCGGGCTCCGAGACGTAGGGCTGTTACTTCCTCCGAGAAGGGCCTGTACTCGTAAATCCCTTGCGTATACAACTACTCCATAGCTAGGATCTTGCCTCTCCATACCTACCCCCCATTCTACTGTCAGACTTAGAACCACGACAATTGGCGCCCACCGTGGGGCCGGTGTTCTAGCGATTTGTTGGAGAAGTTGGGATTCTTCCGATCTCCTACATCATGGTTTCAGGTGGAGTTCTGGTTGACGGCCACGAGATCCGTCTCGGTGCGCTCACGTTAAATCGCCGACGACTCAGCTTCGTGGAGGCTCCACTCGACGTGGACGCGCTCCCCGTCCGCGGGGCGACGCACTTTCGCGCGTGTGTCCGCGGCGTCCTCCTGCGGCAACCGTCGACCCAGTATGGGTCGGCTCCTGTGCCGTCTTTGCTCCCAGTCTCCCACCGGCGCAAGCGTTCCGGTCGGTCGAGGCTTCAGCGGTGGGTGAGGCATGCGGTGGCCCGCCAGTCGGCCACCCCCCAAGTCGCGGCGATCGAGCCCGATGAATCTCTCTACGGCATGTTTGACACGATCGGTAGCTCCGCATGATCTGCGTCCGAATGCGATAGCGATGACCGGCGGCAGAGGTTACGATGGTCGATGGACCACGCTGTCCCCGGATTCACCCGCACCAACGGAGGTGACGGTGGAGGCGATCCGGAGCAAGCCCATGAAGAGTACCTGCCGAGCCCCTCACTTCGCTCCGGAGGAGGAGCTTCGCCGTCGGAACATGGATGCACTTCACACTCCTATTGTTGGAGAAACCCCCGAGGCTTGTGCCTTGGAGGATGCGCGCAGCCAACTGGTGGCGCACTCGATCGAGAACCTTCAGCGAGTACTCGGCGCCTTGTAGCGACCAAAGGGTCCCGAGAATCCGGTCGGCGTCGGCTCTTTCAACCGCCAACTCAGGTATATCGAACTCCGATTCAGAATTTAGCGGTATCGCCCGTATAGCGTAGTCAATTCAGCCTTCCCGATCGAGGCGGGTAGAGGTTTCTTGCAAATCGAGAGATCTGCTCCGGGCGGCGGAGATCAAAACTCGGTTGTATCACGATCGCGGAACAGGATTCACAGCCGATCCGTCGTTGCGAATTCGATCCGGTCGGCACATAGTCCGAGATCGCCCCGAGGCGTGAGGAACGTGGGGGCGGCGTGATGATCGAAGACAAGGGCGCGGCGGTATGAGCACCGATTCGATCGCAACGATCGACGTCGAGTGCCCACTCCTCCCCCAAAGGGGTGTATCATACGCTCCTCGGCGGCGGAGACGATAAACGCCCGGCCAGTGTTGAAGCGAAGAGTTCGGTCGACCCGAGGAACCGAGCTTTGATGCAAGATCTATTATCGTTCAAGGTTTGGTCGGCGAACAGAGCTCATCGGGGCGGCCATGATAGAGATGTTCCCTCTAGCGGCAGAGTTCATGTCTCGGGACCGAGTGTTTCAGCAGAGCCATCGAGCCAGCGGTGATTCCTCCCAACTTCAAGGTTGGTGATCGAGTCGATAAGTTCATGGTGAATCCAAGCCCGACACTTGGCTTGAAGATTACCGAGTATTTATTCAGATCAGCGGTGGCAACGATGAGGTAGCCATGAAGCATTTGTCTCTTATGTTGGAGGGTTCAGCCGAGCGTGGTTGAATCGATTAGCACCCGCAAGATTTACACTTGGGAAGATCTTGCCCGAGTGTTTGTCAAGACATTTGAAGGAACTTGCAAAGCGACCCGGCGATTGACAGAGTTGCGATGCGTGTGTGCAAAAGTCGAGTGAAACTTTGAGAGATTATATCCAGAGGTGGATCACTTTGCACCACCACGATCGAGAATGTATCGATCACCAGGCGATCTGTGCCTTCAAAGAAGGTGTCAAGAACGAGAGTTGAGTTTGAAATTTGGTCGAACCGGAGATATGACCTTGAGTCGGATGATGGAGATTGCCACCAAGTATGCAAATGGTGAAGAAGAGGATCGGCTCTGGAGTGGTAAATACAAATCGGCCGCCAATGAGGCCGGCGGAGGAAATTCGGTCGGAAGCGAAGCGCAAAGCCGAGCGGCCGCTCCCGGAGAGGCCTTGGCTCGACCCGAGGAAAGTTCAAGGGGAAACCCAAGGGTCCTTGGAACCCCAAGAAGGTGAAAGACCAGGATGGAAACGACGTGTTGGATTTGCCATGTCATATTCATACAAAGAAAGATGAAGAGGGTAAAGTCATTTACCCGAAACATACCACTCGACGATGTCGGCTCTTGATTCAGCGGTTCCAAGGAAACAGCTCAAGGATAAGGATAAGGAAACAGACAAAGTTGAGGATAAAGATGATGTTGATGATGGATATCCCGTGTCAATTCCACCACGATGATTTTTCTTGACGTCGAAAGCAAAAGTCGATTGAAGGTTATCAATCGAGAAGTGAACTTGGTTGCTCGGCGACTCCCAATTATCTGAAATGGTCCCGGACCGCCATCACATTCGACCGGTCGATCACCCGACGCACATTGCCACCCCGGAGGCAAGCATTGGTGGTCGACCCAGTTGTTGAGGGCACTCGACTGACCAAAGTCCTGATGGATGGTTGTAGTGGCTTGAACATATTGTACGCGGAGACGTTGAAAGGGATGGGCATTCCGATATCCAGACTCAGTACCAGTAACATGAGCTTCCACGGATTCATTCCTGGAAAGAAGGCTGAGTCACTCGGCCAAATTGCACTTGATGTAATTTTTGGTGATTCGAAGCATTTTCGGAAAGAAAAGTTGACCTTTGAGGTCGTGGATTTCCAGAGCGCTTATCACGCTATTCTGGAAAGGCCAGCTTATGCACGTTTCATGGCCCGACCATGTTACGTGTATCTTAAAATGAAGATGCCTGGTCCCAAGGGCGTGATCACTGTTACGGGCAATCGGAAGAAGGTGGAAGAGTGCTTCCAGAAAGGCTCTAAGAACGCCGATGCTCAGTTGGCGATGGTAGAGCTACAAGAGTATCGAAAACTGCAGATCCGAGTGATATGTTGCGAGCTAAGAAGCACGCTCTGAGTCAAGATTTGATCGGTGGTGAGGCAAACAGGTTCACATTCACCCGACAGATCCCAATGCTGCTCGACCAACATCTCAACAACACTCGACTCAAAATAGGAAGAAGCGCTCATCCGGTTCCTCCGTGAATCGGGACATCTTTGCATGGAAGCCTGGCGACATGCCGGGTGTTCCTGTGGAGCTGGCTGAGCATCGCCTCTGATTCGACCCAAAATTCAAACCGGTTAAAGAATATCTTGATGGTCCGCCGTCAAAAGAGAAAGGCCATTGGCGAGGAGGTGGCTCGGCTCTTAGCGGCAGAGTTCATCCGAGAGATCTACCACTCCGAAGTGGCTCGCCAATGTCGTCATGGTCCCCAAGAAGGACAAGTCGTTAGCATGTGCATCGATTTCAAGCATATCAATAGGGCCTGCCCGAAAGATCATTTCCTCTTCCTAGCATTGACCAAATAGTCGACTCAAGCTGCGGGATGTGAGAGGTTGTCTTTTTAGACGCCTATTCCGGGTACCATCAGATCCGTCAGTATGGACCTGATGAGATTAAAACAGCATTCATCACTCCATTCGGTGCTTCGTTATGTCACCATGCCATTCGGTCTCAAGAATGCCGGAGCCACATTCATGAGGATGATTCAGAAGTGTTTGCTCACTCAAATCAGTCGGAATGTAAGCGTACATGGATGATATAGTGGTCAAGTCACGAAAGGGTTCTGACCTGTTGACTGACCTTGCCGAAACATTTGCCAATCTCAGGAGGTATGATATCAAGCTTAACCCATCAAAGTGTACGTTTGGAGTTCCTGGTGGAAAGTTACTCGGTTTTCTCGTTTCTGAGCGAGAAATCGATGCTAACCCCGAAAAGGTTGGCACCATACTCCGAATGAAGCGCCCTATGCGTGTGCACGATGTCCAGAAACTTACTGGATGCTTGGCCGCTTTAAGTCGATTCATCTCCCGCCTCGGTGAAAAGCCATTGCCTCTTTACCGACTGATGAAGAAGTCAGACAAGTTCGAGTGGACTCTAGAAGCTGATGCAGCATTTGCAGAGCTCAAAGCTCTGTTCTCCACCCAGCCGGTGCTTGCTGCCCCAATCAGCAAAGAGCCTTTGCTGCTTTACATTGCAGCCACTGGACAAGTCGTCAGTACCGTACTTACGGTCGAGCGGGAAGAAGAAGGAAAAGCCTTCAAAGTTCAACGCCCAGTTTATTATCTTTCCGAAGTGCTGACCCCATCAAAGCAAAGATACCCTCACTATCAGAAGCTTGTTTATGGGATCTATATGACCACAAAGAAGGTTAATCATTAATTCTCAGATCATTCCATTACGATCGTCGACGCCCCACTGTCGGAAATTCTTCATAACAGAGATGCAACTGGTCGAGTGGCAAAATGGGCGATTGAACTCCTTCCCCTTGATATCAAATTCGAGGCAAAGAAAGCCATCAAGTCCCAAGCAATAGCAGACTTCCTTGCCGAGTGGATTGAACAGCAGCTTCTGACTCAAGTTCACTTTCGAACCTTTGGACTATGTTTTTCAGCCGGTTCCAAGATCTTTGAAGCAGTTACGGTGTAGGGGTTGTATTGGTTTCCCCCCGAGGAGATAGACTCAAATATGTTCTCCAGATTCACTTTGATTCTTCCAACAATGAAGCAGAATATGAAGCACTCCTGTATGGGTTGCGCATGGCCATTTCACTCGGCGTCTGTCGCCTTATGGTCTCTGGCGACTGGATCTGGTTGTTAATCAAGTGATGAAGGAGTGGGATGTCGAAGCCCAAATGGCTATGACAGGTTATTGTAATGCGTTGAGAAAGTGGAGAAGAAATTCGAGGGGTTAGAGCTTCATCATATACCCCGAAAAAATCAAGTCATGGATGATTTGGCGAAGGTAGGATCCAAGAGGGAAGCCGTTCCTAGTAATGTATTTTTGGAGCACATTCATGCACCATCAGTGCAGGAGGATCCTTTCACAGAAGAAGCCCCGCAGCAAAAGAGTGCCAATGTTCCGACTGAAGTTGAGGTCCCAGCCGTGGTCGACCTAATTATGGAAGTTGTGGTCATCACTCCCATTTGGGCCGGTGCCAGACATCGCATATATCCTAAGGAAAGAGCTCCCAGAGAATGAAGAAGAGGCTCGACAGATCGTCCGACGATCCAAGGCCTTCATAGTGATCAAGGGACAGTTGTTCAGAGAAAGCGTGACTGGAGTCGGCTAGAAGTGTATCACGCCAGAAGAAGGTCAGATAATTCTTGAGGATATCCACTCGGGGACCTGTGGCCATCATGCGTCCTCTCGGACCATTGTGGCTAAAGCATACCGAGCGGGATTTTACTGGCCGAAAGCAAATGAAATGGCAAAAGAAATAGTTGACAAGTGTGAAGGATGTCAGTTCTATTCCAACATATCACACAAGCCCGCCTCAGCCTTGAAGACCATTCCACTCGTCTGGACCTTCGCTGTTTGGGGATTGGACATGATTGGACCGTTGAGAACTGTCAGAAGCGGCTTCACTCATTTGCTAGTAGCAGTCGACAAGTTCACCAAGTGGATCGAAGCCAAGCCCATCAAGAACCTCGATGCATGCAAGCTATCGGTTTCATCAGAGAGTTGATATTAAGATATGGAGTTCCGCATAGCATCATCACCGACAATGGGTCAAACTTCGATAATGACAAGTTCAAAGCCTTCTGCGCCTCTCAAGGCACGCGGGTCGACTATGCTTCAGTGGCTCATCCTGAGTCGAATGGACAAGCAGAACGTGCAAACGGCCTCATTCTCAAAGGGCTGAAACCACGGCTGATGCGTGATCTCAAACACGCAGCAGGAGCTTGGGTCGACGAACTTCCATCAGTTCTCTGGGGATTGAGACCACTCCTAATCAGTCGGCTGGGAGAACCCCATTCTTCCTGGTCTATGGAGCTGAAGCAGTTCTGCCAAGTGACCTGCTTCACAATGCGCCTCGAGTCGAACTATACTCTGAAGAAGAAGCGGAACAAGCCCGGCAAGATGCAGTCGACCTCTTGGAAGAGCAGAGAGAAATGGCCCTAATCCGCTCGACTATCTATCAGCAAGACTTGCGTCGATTCCATGCCAGAAATGTGAAGAGTCGACCCTTCCAAGAGGGAGATTTGGTCCTCCGAGTGGATCAACAGAAACCACACAAGCTCGCTCCCACTTGGGAAGGTCCCTTCATCGTCACAAGAGTTCTCCACAACGGAGCGTATCATCTCTACAACATTGATCGCCAGATCGACGAGCCTCGAGCTTGGAACGTGGAGCTGCTCCGCCCCTTTTACACTTAATACTCACTCGGTTGAGATGTAATAAAAGTACTTTTGTAGTTTGTTTATCTAATACAAGAATGTTATATGAAATTTCCCCCAGTGGGTGGCTTAGTTGCGAATCTGGTTCGCCTAAGTTTGTAAAAAAATCCTTTCCAAGTGGCGAGCCAGTCTCTCACTCGGGGGCTTAGCTGCGAATCCGCTTCGCCTAAGTATTCAAAATCCTACCGAGTGGTGAGCCGCCTCCCACTCGGGGCTTAGCTGCTGTCCAAGTACTTGCCTAAGTATTCAAAATCCTCTGAGTGGTGAGCCGGCCTCCCACTCGGAGGCTTAGCTGCAGTCCAAGTACTCGCCTAAGTATTCAAAATCCCACCGAGTGGTGAGCCGGCCTCCCACTCGAAGGCTTAGCTGCACTCACACTACTCGCCTAAGTATTCAAAATCCTACCGAGTGGTGAGCCTGACTCCCACTCGGTGGCTTAGCTGCAGTCCAAGTACTCGCCTAAGTATTCAAAATCCTACCGAGTGGCGAGCCAGCCTCCCACTCGGAGGCTTAGCTGCAGTCCAAGTACTCGCCTAAGTATTCAAATCCTACCGATTGGTGAGCCAACCTCCCACTCGGGGGCTTGCAACAGCCCAAGGATTCTCCTTAACATCCAAAATAATGAAAATCGCAAGGACGACGAGGTGGAGGTCGACTGCTACCTTCTCCTTCAAAGCTACGTCATAAAAATCCTACCGAGTGGAGAGCAAACCTCCCACTTGGGGGCTTAGCTGCAGCCCAGTGCTCGCCTAAGTAATAGAAATCCTACCGAGTGGAGAGCAAACCTCCCACTCGGGGGCTTAGCTGCAGCCCAGCGCTCGCCTAAGTAATAGAAATCCTACCACGTGGAGAGCAAACCTCCCACCGGAGGCTTAGCTGCAGCCCAGTGCTCGCCTAAGTAATAAAAATCCTACCGAGTGGAGAGAGAACCTCCCACTCGGAGGCTTAGCTGCAGCCCAGCGCTCGCGTAAGTAATAGAAATCCTACCAAGTGGAGAGCAAACCTCCCACTCGGAGGCTTAGCTGCAGCCCAGTGCTCGCCTAAGTAATAAAAATCCTACCGAGTGGAGAGCGAACCTCCCACTCGGAGGCTTAGCTGCAGCCCAGTGCTCGCCTAAGTAATAAAAACCCTATCGAGTGGAGAGCAAACCTCCCACTCGGGGGCTTAGTACGGTCCAGCGCTCTCCTAAGTAAGGAATTCATCCCAATCCGCAAGGACGACGAGGTGCAGGTCGACTGTTACCTTCTCCTTCGGAGCTTCGCCACAAGTACAACGTGCGGTCCATTCCAATCCGCAAGGACGACGAGGTGCAGGTCGACTGCTACCTCCTCCTTCGGAGATTCGCCACAAGTACAACGTGCGGTTCATCCCAATCCCGCAAGGACGACGAGGTCAGTCGCAGTCTGTGTTCCATCTCTACCTGCAGGATAGATGATGCAAAAGTCGACTGGAGTTTCAACGGAATATCTTCCGAATGAGGAACAAAGTTCTCTCAAAGGCAAACAAAGCATGTTAAAGGATAAATCAAGTTCGGATAAACGTCCTACAGATCCAAAGGAGCTCAGGCGTGAAGCCTGTTAAAGTTTATCGGTTACAAAAACCACTCGGCATTCCGAGGCAAATTTAAGGTGGGACTTAGAAGTGTTTTACTCCTCGTGAGGACCGAAGGTGCAACAAAGCTGTCGAGGTCGATTCCGTCGGCAATCTGGGTAGCAGCAGCGATGAAAGTCTCCATGAAAGATCTGAAGTCGTGCTTCTGGTGTTGGCAACCTTGAGAGACACCAGCTTGTCCTCTTGTGCTTCCTTGCGGTGGACACGAACCGTAGATAGAGCAACATCGGCACCACACCGCGTAAGACTTTTTCCGTTCTTGCACTCGACTTGGAATCTCATTCGATCGAGTCATCGAGATTCAAGGTCATTCTAAAGCGTCGATCCGCCAGAGAGTCGAGTCGATCCGTGACACTGCAACTTTCAGTCGAGCAAGATAATCCACCACGCTAGCAACGCGAGACTCCAGTCGGAGCACATTCATAGCAGCTTCGTCCTTCACAGGAGAGTTGATGGGGTCCAAGCTGGTTTCCACTCGACTGGTTTCTTCTTCGAAGTTTTGACAGAATTCTGAAAACACAGCTCAGACTAAAAATAACGATCATGTGATGAGCAGGTGATAGCAAGACAGTCGGGTAAAAGAGATTACCTTCAAGCATGAGAAACAGCTTCTTGGCGAGCCCTCCAAGATAAATCTCCAGGTCATTTCGCTTCCCCGCCAGTTGGCCAACCTTGTCAGACAGAGCAATCTTGTCGTTCTTCAGTCGACTAACTTCCTTGTTAGCCGCGTCAAGAGCGGCTTTCAGCTTGGCATTTTCATCTTCAAGTTTGTCGACTGAGGCAAGCTTCTCTTCAGCGAGCTTTGTTTTCTCCAAAGCCGCCTTCTGTGCCTCTGCAAGGTCAAGGTCCTTCTTCTTCAAAGTCTCTTCCAGTTTATCTGCCAAGCAACAATGAGAACAGAGTTGAGAATGAACAGAAAAACAAAGGCAGTCGTCAAAAGTTCTCACCAGCCATACCTTTTGCTTCATCCTTTGCCTTCTGCAAATTCTCCTGAGCAAGCTTCAAATCGAGGTTGAGCTGGATCTGTTTGTTCTCTAACTCAGTATAGCGAGCCACAAGATCGCATGATTTCTACAAAGAGTCAACCAACAAAAGACATCAAAGACAGATCACTTCCAAGTGATTAAGGAAAAATAGTAGCATTTCTAAGACTACAGTCGAATCAAAACATTCGACAGTAGTCTCGGGATTACACTCCGGGTGCACTCAGCGTGCCCCCACTGGTTTTACTAAATTGGTTCGACCAACGACCAAAAGAGGCAAAAGGTTATGTGTCAGGTCACCGCGATAAAAAACAACACACAGTTCTTTAGACTATAGTCGATCGACGCAGTCGACCATAGTCTCGGGGACTACACCCAGTGGGTGCACTCAGCGTGCCCCCACCGGTTTTACGGTTCCATTCGACTTGGTCCGTCCAGGTCGAGTGAAGAAGTTCACAACATAAATACTATAGCCGAATGCACGCAGTCGACCATAGTCTCGGGGACTACACCAAGTGGGTGCACTCAGCGTGCCCCCACAAAAATTCAATCGACACACCCACCCAGTGGGTGTACAGATATGGAAATCTCTAGAAGGAAGTAGTTTCAGGTAGCATATCCTAACAAAGCAAGCAACGATCGACTTACTTGGACATTGCTCTGGAGAGCTGAACTAGCATCATAGGCCGCCTGGCTAGCCTCTCGGACCGCTTTCACTTGCTCCATCATGATCCCTGCGCATGTATGGCCTCCTTAGCAGCACTTACTTGGTCTTCCGGGACGTGGTGTATAGAAAAGAGAGATGGTGGATCATCAACGACGAAGTGGGTCGGGCACTTGTCGTGATGCGTACAAAAGACACGAAGCCAGTGGGGTTGCCTCCCTCGGAAACCAGCGTCTCAGAATCGCCCTTGTTGGAGCAGCCTTGCTAGACACTCTCTTGTTCTTCCTCTTCCTCAATGGCGCTTCCTCGTCATCGTCGGGGAGATCAATGACGTGAGGCGGAACTACAAGAAAGATTCAAAAGTAAACATGGAAGTCCAATCGACTAAAAGCTCCAGTCGACTAAAAGCGAAACCTCGGAGATCATACCAAGGTTGGAGGTGGCAGCATCCTCCATTTCCTGATCTTCGTGCTTGGCTGAAGTCTCGGAGGTAGCGGCACTGTAGATTTCAAGAATCGGCTGATCAGTCATCAAGTCGACCAAAAGTTCACTCATGTTGAATAAGGAAATACAAGGTTCTGTTGGTTACCCGGAGATGGTGGGGATGACCATCCGCATCTTAAGCGAGCCTTCGCCGCTTCGACGACGCGTTGCTCGAGGTTGCTTGGCGGTTTCTCGATCGGCCAGCGAGGAAGTTGTCCTAGGTCGCTTCATCGACCGCCCAAGGCACAATAGCTTTACGCCCGGCCGCGGGTCATGCGTCAACTTGGACCTTCCCTCCGAGCGAGGAGGATCGACGTCTTCCTCCTCTTCCTCCTCCTCCTCCTCTTCATCAGTGCTGTCATCCCCCTCATCCTCCTCGCCGTTGGACTCCCATTCCTCCTGACTTTCACCTCCACTTCCTTCTTCTTCTTTGACTGTTTCCTGCGCCCCGTTGGGCATCGAGTACATCTCAGTGGTGACCTAGAAGACAACAAAACAAGGCGAAAGTCATTCGACGAATTGACATCTAAATAGAATGAATGCAGCCGAATCACAGTCGAAGATAAGTGGTTGTACCTTGTCTACTTCGTAAGTCTGGTCGAGTGGTGGAATCCTCCTAGCTCCGCGAGGGTTATCTTTGTTTCCTGTGATGGCAGCCATCCACTTCTCCAGCGTGGCGTCATCGACCTCCTCTGGATGGACCCGAGTGGTATCATCCGTACCAAAGTACATCCACATCGGATGACCTCGGTATTGGAGTGGCTGAATACGCCGTCGGAGAAAAACCTCCGGAGATCCATGCCGGTCACCCTGCCTCGAATGAGCTGGACTACGCGCTCCATCAGCAATTTTACTTGGGCCTTCTCCTCCGTAACACCTTCAGGAAGATGGCTTGTTCACTCGACTCATGGAGAAAGGAGGGAGCCCGATCGGCCCCGGCGTCGGCTGGTCTTGGCAGTAGAACCAGGTCGACTGCCACCCTCTAACCGAGTCAGTGAGAGTCATAGCCGGAAAGGCGCTCTTCCCCCTCATCTGGACCCTGAGTCCCCCACACATATGGATTACTTGGGTTCTCTCGTCATTCGGGTTCGTTTTCTTCACCGTTTGAGAGCGACAAGTGAATATGTGCTTGAAGAGACCCCAGTGCGGTCGACAACCCAAGAAGTTTTCGCACAACGAAATGAAAGAAGCAAGGTAGACAATGTAGTTGGGAGTGAAATGATGGAGTTGCGCTCCAAAAAAGTTCAGAAACCCCCGGAAAAAAGGATTCGGTGGCAGATAAAATCCCCGATCTACGTGGGTGGCCAGGAGAACGCACTCACCCTCTTCAAAGCTGCGGTTGCCATTCCGTTCCGGAAGCCTCGCCGACCCATGGGGATCAGTCCTTCATTGGCCAGATCGGTGAGGTCCTTCTCGGTGATGGTCGAGCGGATCCAGCCTCCTTGGACCCAGCCTTGCGGCAGTTTGGACCACGAAGAGGATCCGCCTGACCGGGCGCTCTCCCTAGCCTTCGCCGCCGCCTTCTTCACCTGCTCGAGGCTGCGGTCTTCTCCTTCACCATGGTCGCCGAAGCAAGCATCTTGAGGCGGCTGGACAGGCTAAGAGTGCAGCGAGAAGGTTTGGAGGCGGAGAGAGGAGAAGATTGAGGTTGCACTGCTCAAAATACCTGTCCGACGCTTTATATGGGGCCGCTCGAGTGGTCGACCGGTGAGGCCCAGTAATCCCGTCAAATCCGCAAGAATAGCGCGCGATACATGGCGAAAAAGGCGGCACGAAGATCGAGGCGTCATCATCTTATCCCATCCGAGGGCCGCAGTTTTCTCCGCTTCACGCGCTTCCCAAAATTCAGATCCCGTGAAATCCACTAACCGCGGAGCAACCCGTCAGATAGCAGATATCCTCCGATCCGTCGCTCGGAAATCCTCAAGTTCACAGAGTTCACTCGACAAAACGTGAAGAATGGATCAAGGCGACTGAAAGAGAAGTTGATGCCATCACTAAAAGGTCGTTGATCCAGAGTAAGACACACTCGCGACACGAAGAACAGGTCGGAAAGATTATCAACTCCTTCCTCACTCAAACCTCGATCCATTCGGGGGCTAATGATGAAGTCATGTACCGGGTAGGGTCATAGACCTGCCCAAAGGTACCCTCCACAAGGACACTCGCAAGAGAAGCGGCCTTCCAAATCGACCTGGTAGGTTTCCTCTCGGCATTCAAAGACACTCAACCATGAAGACCCACTCGACCACCAGGAGTCCAAGAGCCACTCGGTGCCCAAAGCGGTGCAGTAGTTAAATAGTCTTTATGATCATAATGACACTTTATGTAAGGCGTTACCGAACGCCTAGCCTTAATCGACCTTAAACCCTACGCTTCGTGGGCTGGCTGGGGTCTGGCGCACTCTATATAAGCCACCCCGCTCCATAGGTAGAAGGGTTCGCATCCTGTAACACATACGCATATAATCCAATGACCGCCTCCGGGCTCCGAGACGTAGGGCTATTACTTCCTCCGAGAAGGGCCTGAACTCGTAAATCCCTTGCGTATACAACTACTCCATAGCTAGGATCTTGCCTCTCCATACCTACCCCCCATTCTACTGTCAGACTTAGAACCACGTCACCCCCTCCGGCGGAGCTCCGGAAAAGGCCCCAAGATGGGATCTCATTGGTACAGAAGGTTGCGGCGGTGGAAATAGGGTTTCGTGGTGCTCCTGGATGTTTTTTGGGTATATGGATATATATATATATATAGGAGGAAGAAGTAGGTCGGTGGAGCTGCGAGGGGCCCACGAGGGTGGGGGCGCGCCCAAGGGAGCAGGCGCGCCTCCTCGCTTCTTTCTTGATGTTGATACGTCTCCAACGTATGTATAATTTTTGATTGCTCCATGCTATATTATCTACTGTTTTGGACAATATTGGGCTTTATTATCCACTTTTATATTATTTTTGGGACTAACCTATTAACCGGAGGCCCAAATGTAATTGCTGTTTTTTCCTATTTGAGTTTCGCAGAAAAAGAATATCAAACGAAGTCCAAACGGAATGAAACCTTCGGGAGCGTGATTTTTGGAACGAACATGATCCAGGAGACTTGGACCCTACATAAGAGAAGCTTCCAGGAGGCCACGAGGTAGGGGGCGCGCCTACCCCCCCAGGGCACGCACTCCACCCTCGTGGGCCCCACATTGCTCCACCGACGTACTTCTTCCTCCTATATATACCTCACGCACCCCAAACGATCGACACGAGCCAAAAACCTAATTCCACCGCCGCAACCTTTACATGCCATGAGATCCCATCTTGGGGCCTGTTAGGAGCTCCGCCAAGGGGCATCCATCACGGAGGGCTTCTACATCAACACCATAGCCTCTCCGATGAAGTGTGAGTAGTTTAACTCGGACCTTCGGGTCCATAGTTATTAGCTAGATGGCTTCTTCTCTCTTTTTGGATCTCAATACAATGTTCTCCCCCTCTCTTGTGGAGATCTATTCGATGTAATCTTCTTTTGCGTGTGTTTGTTGAGACAGATGAATTGTGGGTTTATGATCAAGATTATCTATGAACAATATTTGAATCTTCTCGGAATTCTTTTATGTATGATTGGTTATCTTTGCAAGTCTCTTCGAATTATCAGTTTGGTTTGGCCTAGTAGATTGATCTTTCTTGCAATGGGAGAAGTGCTAAGCTTTGGGTTCAATCTAGCGGTGTCCTATCCAAAGGATGAGGGGGCAGCAAGGCACGTATTGTATTGTTGCCATCGAGGATAACAAGATGGGTTTTTATCATATTGCATGAATTTATCCCTCTACATCATGTCATCTTGCTTAAGGCGTTACTCTGTTTTCATGAACTTAATACTCTAGATGCATGCTGTATAGCGGTCGATGAGTGGAGTAATAGTAGTAGATGCAGGCAGGAGTCTGTCTACTTGTCTCGGACGTGATGCTTATATACATGATCATACCTAGATATTCTCATAACTATGCTCAATTCTGTTAATTGCTCAACAGTAATTCGTTCACCCACTGTAAAATGCTTATGCTCTTGAGAGAAGCCACTAGTGAAACCTATGGCCCCCGGGTCTATCTTCATCGTATTAATTTTCCAATACTTTGTTGTTTCCTTTGCTTTTTTTACTTTTCTTTTATTTTACTTTGCATCTTTATCACAAAAATACCAAAAATATTATCCTATCTTATCTATCAGATCTCACTTCCGTAAGTGACCGTGAAGGGATTGACAACCCCTTATCGCGTTGGTTGCCAGGAGTTATTTGCTTTGTGTAGGTACGAGGGACTCGCGCGTAGCCTCCTACTGGATTGATACCTTGGTTCTCAAAAACTGAGGGAAATACTTACGCTACTTTGCTACATCACCCTTTCCTCTTCAAGGGAAAACCAACGCAGTGCTCAAGAGGTAGCAGATGTCCACTCCAAGTCCCCTGGATCACGTTTGTTCCCAAAATAACTCTCCTGAAGGTTTCATTCCGTTTGGATTCCATTTGATATTCATTTTCTACGAAACACTGAAATAGGCAAAAAAATAGCAATTTGCACTGGGCCTTGGGTTAGTAGGTTAGTCCCAAAAATAATATAAAAGTGCTTAGTAAATCCCATTAAACATCCAAAATAGATAATATAATAGCATGTAACAATCAAAAATTATAGATACGTTGGAGACGTATCAGTCTTGCACCTAGCGGTGTTTCCACGACGTAATTCTTCTATGCAGAAATGAGGATAATCCTCAAGTTACGGACCTAGTCCGTGTAGTTGCTACCATCATCTTTCAACTTAGCTTTCTCTAGGAACACATTAAAATTCAAGGGAACGGTAGCACGGGCCATTGATCTATAACAACATAGACATGCAAAAACTATCAGGTACTAAGTTCATGATAAATTAAAGTTCAATTAATCATATTACTTAAGAACTCCCACTTAGATAGACATCCCTCTAGTCACCGAAATGATCACGTGATCCATATCAACCAACCATGTCCGATCATCACGTGAGATGGAGTAGTTTTAAATGGTGAACATCACTATGTTGATCATATCTACTATATGATTCACATTCGATCTTCCGGTCTCAGTGTTCCGAGGCCATATCTCCATATGCTAGGCTCATCAAGTTTAACCCGAGTATTCTGCACGTGCAAAAATGGCTTGCACCTGTTGTATGTGAACGTAGAGCTTATCACACCCGATCATCACATGGTGTCTTGGCACGATGAACTGTAGCAATGGTGCATACTCAGGAAGAACACTTATACCTTGAAATTTAGTGTGGGATCATCTTATAATGCTACAGTCATACTAAGCAAAATAAGATGCACAAAAGATAAACATCACATGCAATCAAAATATGTGACATGATATGGCCATCATCATCTTGTGCCTTTGATCTCCATCTCCGAAGCACCTTCATGATCTCCATCGTCACCGGCTTGACACCTTTGATATCCATCGTAGCATCCTTGTCGTCTCGCCAACTATTGCTTCTACGACTATTGGTACCGCTTACTGATAAAGTAAAGCAATTACATGGCGATTGCATTTCATACAATAAAGTGATAACCATAAGGCTCCTGCTAGTTGCCGATAACTTTTACAAAACATGATCATCTCATACAACAATTTATATCTCATCACGTCTTGACCATATCACATCACAACATGCCCTGCAAAAACAAGTTAGACGTCCTCTACTTTGTTGTTGCAAGTTTTATGTGGCTGCTACGAGCTTCTAGCAAGAACCGTTCTTACCTATGCATCAAAACGACAACGATTTTTCGTCAAGTGTGATGTTTTAACCTTCAACAAGGACCGGCCGTAGTCAAACTCGATTCAATTAAAGTTGGATAAACATACACCTGCCAGCCACCTATGTGCGAAGCACGTCGGTAGAACCAGTCTCATGAACGCGGTCATGTAATGTCGGTCCGGGCCGCTTCATCCAACAACACCGCCGAATCAAAGTAAGACATTGGTGGTAAGCAGTATGACTATTATCTCCCACAACTCATTTGTGTTCTATTCGTGCATATATCATCTACGCATAGACCTGGCTCGGATGCCACTGTTGGGGAACGTAGTAATTCAAAAAAATTCCTACGCACACGCAAGATCTATCTAGTAGCTGCATAGCAACGGGAGGGGAGAGTGTGTCCACGTACCCTCGTAGACCGAAAGTGGAAGCGTTTAGTTAACGCGATTGATGTAGTCGAACATCTTCACGATCCAACCGATCCAAATACCGAACGTACGGCACCTCCGTGTTCTGCACACGTTCAGCTCGATGACGTACCTCGAGCTCTTGATCCAGTAGAGGGTCGAAGGAGATTTCCGTCAGCACGACGGTGTGGCGATGGTATTGGTGATGTGATCCGCATAGGGCTTCGCCTAAGCACTACAACAATATGACCGAGGTGGTAAACTGTGGAGGGGGGCACCGCACACGGCTAAGAAAGAACTGTTGTGTCTTTGGGGTGCCCCCGCCCCCGTATATAAAGGAGGAGAGGGAGTAGGCCGGCGGCCATGAGGGGGCGCGCCAAGGGGGAGTCCAACTAGGATTCCCCCTCTTTCCCAATCCTAGTTGGACTCCCTTTCCTATTCCAAGAAGGGGAAGGAGGGAAGGAGAGGGAGAGGCAGAGGAAAGAGGGGGCCGCGCCCCCTCCCCTTAGTCCAATTCGGACTCCCTTGGGGGGAGGGGGCGCCACCCTGTGGGCTTCCCTCTCCTACTCCCTTATGGCCCATTAAGGCCCATAACTTCCCCGGGGGGTTCCGGTAAGCCCTCGGTTCCTCGATAAATATCCGAAACGTCCCAAAACCTTTCCGGTGTCCGAATACCTTTGTCCAATATATCAGTCTTTACCTCTCGACCATTTTGAGACTCCTTGTCATGTCCGTGATCTCATCCGGGAGTCCGAACAAACTTCGGTCATCAAAACACATAACTCATAATACAAATCATCATCGAACGTTAAGTGTGCGGACCCTACGGGTTCGAGAACTATGTAGACATGACCGAGACACATCTCCGATCAATAACCAATAGTGGAACCTGGATGCTCATATTGGCTCCTGCATATTCTACGAAGATCTTTATCATTCAAACCGCATAACAACATACGTCATTCCCGTTGTCATCGGTATGTTACTTGCCCGAGATTCGATCGTCGGTATCATCATACCTAGTTCAATCTCGTTACCGACAAGTCTCTTTACTCGTTCCGTAATGCATCATCCCGTAACTAACTCATTATTCACATTGCTTGCAAGGCTTATAGTGATGTGCATTACAGAGAGGGCCCAGAGATACCTCTCTGATACATGGAGTGACAAATCGTAATCTCGATCTATGCCAACTCAACAAACACCTTCGGAGAAACCTGTAGAGCATCTTTATAATCACCCAGTTACGTTGTGATGTTCGATAGCACATAAAGTGTTCCTCCAGTATTCGGGAGTTGCATAATCTCATAGTCAGAGGAATATGTATATGTCATGAAGAAAGCAATAGCGAAAAAACTAAACGATCATAATGCTAAGCTAAAAGACGGGTCTTGTCCATCACATCATTCTCTAATGATGTGATCCCGTTTATCAAATGAAAACACATGTCTATGGTTAGGAAACTTAGCCATCTTTGATTAACGAGCTAGTCAAGTAGAGGCATACTAGGGACACTCTGTTTGTCTATGTATTCACACATGTACTAAGTTTCCGGTTAATACAATTCTAGCATGAATAACAAACATTTATCATGATATAAGGAAATATAAATAACAACTTTATTATTGCCTCTAGGGCATATTTCTTTCACTTGCCTCCGAGAACTTGCATGAACTGTCACAAATTATTTCACCCACTATACCTGTGAGTGTATGTGAATCACAAGAGGCATCTACATTGAGTTTCACATATCCATTAATTGGTCTAGTTCAACCATTTATTTTAATTATGGCAGAAAGGGAGTATGTTGCAGAAAAAGTCGATACTAGCGCACGGATTGCCAAAATAATTTGCGCTGATTGTTGTGTCTGCTCACCATGAACAAGTTTCATCCTTTCCCACCACAAATACCTAGCTGCCACAACCATAATTTGGTCTGAACTGCCCTACCCAAGGACTGTAGCTTCATTTGTAGGGATAGAAAGGAGATATTCTAACATTGCTTCCCCGCAAGATCAATAGTCCAGGCACGCTTAATAACATCCTCAGGCCCATACCAGACCAATTTTTTTTGACTTTTGACATTGGAAAAAAAATTGTTTGACACTCTCAACTCCTTCACACGCCGGGCATTTTGTATTAACCTTCATATACCTATCAGCGAGAGTAGCACAACACGACAGGTACCTTGAAGGGTCCTGATGTCTACTACGCAACTTTATTCTTATAGACTCGTGTTCGGCCTCCAAGCGCAGAGTTTTGTAGAACAGTAGCAATTTTCCCTCAAGTGGATTACCTAAGGTTTATCAATCCATGGGAGACGTAGGATGAACACACAAAAACAATAGGTAAAAGTGTTGGGTTGTCTCCCAACAAGCGCTTTTCTTTAATGCCTTTTAGCTAGGGATGATTGTCGGTGTTCTGGGAACGGGGGTCCCCAGACTTGCCTCCTGCGGCCTGCGGCGTGGCTCAAGTGGGGGCCCATCGCGGCCCAGCTTCATCGGCTCAAGCTCAAGACCCTCGCGAGGGGCCAAACCTCGCGGGGCGGACGACAGGAACCTTCCTAAGGAGCAGCCTCGTCAGGCAGGCTCACGAGGAGGTGGAGAGATCAAGGCAGGGTACCTCACGAGGGTGCCCCGTGACGCAAGCCATGACGATCAAGACCAGGCGGGCGCCCGCCTGCGCAGTGTCCTCATTTCCCCTTTGGTGCAAAGGGGGCAAGCATAGGCCAAGGCATCAGGCAAAGGTTGCCGCTTTGGTGCAACAAGACCAAGACCAGCAGAGCGGCAGGATGGAGGTCATCGTGGAGCCCGGGACGGCGTCACCGTCAGAGCCTTTGGCAGCCGAAGACCAACTTTAGTCAGGATAAGTGTACTAGATGTTCCCCTTCAAAATGGCCAATTGTTGGCGCCCTTCCCGCTCATTATTCTGGGAAGAGGCCTAGGGCCTCCCTCTATAAATAGGACTAGCCACCACGGAGAGAAAGGGGGGAATCAACGAGAGGGAGAGAGAGAAGCGACTGGACCCACCCAAGCAGTCCATCGCACCAGCTCAAGAACAGCCCCTCGCGAGGCTGTTCTTCCTTTGTACTGTTCTTCATCAGCCCCAGAGGCAATCCACCACACCACACACTGGAGTAGGGTATTACACCACTACGGTGGCCCGAACCAGTATAAACCTTGTGTCTCTTGTGCTGTTCATCGTTCCTAGTTTAGATCCCTTGCAAGCCATTAACATGTGAGCTGGTAGGGGAAAGATCTCCGCGCGCACCCCAGTGTTCGAACCTCAAGGGTCTGCCGGAACCCGAAATCTGACATTTGGCACGCCAGGCAGGGGTGCGCCGGAATCTTTCTTCAGCTAGTCGCGCGTGATCTTCCGTCATGTCCATGGTGGCCTTTCGGCTGAGCCGTGCGGCGTCGGGCTGCTCGCGCCACTCGAGTCGCCCGGACGGCTCCTGTCGGCGGACGCCCCTGTCGTTCCCTGTCGCCTGCCGCCGACGCCCCCACCGGCCCGGCGGGGAACGAGCAGCAGGCCTGTTGGGGGGAGTTGCGTGACCTCTGCCACGCCCATCGCGCCGGGCCGGCGCCCCCGGTCGTCACAGCTCTCCTCGGTGGCTCACTGGCGCCACCTTCGAGCCGCCACGTCAAGTTGTTCACTCGCCTGATCGCCACTGCCTCCAAGTGCCAGGGAGCCCCGCCAGGCTGGGTGGCGCCCGAGGCCGACCTGCTCTTCAACTCGGACGATCACCCCTCCAACCCCGCCGGTTCGGGTGCACTTCCGATGCTGTGCACCCCCACCATCTGCGAAGTGGCTGTCACCAGTACCCTCATTGACGGTGGAGCCGGCCTCAACGTGCTCTCTGTGGAGGCCTTCGGCCTCCTCCATGTGCCACTAGAGCGGCTCCAGCCCAGCAGGCATTTTTCGAGGGTCGGAGACGGTTCCACCGCCTCCCTGGGACAAATTCGCCTCCCGGTGACCTTCGGCACCCGCGACAACTTCCGCACAGACCTGATCGACTTCGACATCGCCCCCATCGGCCTACCCTACAACGCCATCCTCGGCTACCCGGCATTGGCCCGGTTCATGGCAGCAACTCACCCGGTGTACAACCTCATGAAGATGCCCGGGAGCAGCGGCGTCCTTACCGTGTCAGGGAAAACCGGGGATGCACTGCAGGCGCTCAAGCTTGTTTTCAAGGCGGTTGCGGTGGCACGGCCCGCCAGCGCTGAAGCCCCCGAGCCCAAGGGGGCTGCGCCGCACAAGAAGAAGCAGCTATTCACTCAAAACAAGGCGGAAACCAAGCAGGTACCTGTCAGCGAGGACGGATCCACTGACGCCACCTTCACCATAGGTGCAAACCTCGAACCCAAGCAGGCGGCCTTGGTGAAGTTCCAGCGTGCAAACAAGAAGGTGTTCGCGTGGGGACCTGATTATTTGGCGGGGGTCCCGAGGGGCGTGATTGAGCATCACCTCAATGTGTGCCCCAATGTGCGAGGCGACAGTCCATAGAGAAACAAGCTTTTATCGTCCAAGAGACCCGCAAGCTAGAGGAAGCAGGGGTTATTCGCGAGGTCTGTGATACGTCTTCGTCGTATCTACTTTTCCAAACACTTTTGCCCTTGTTTTGGACTCTAACTTGTATGATTTGAATGGAACTAACCCGGACTGACGCAGTTTTCAGCAGAATTGCCATGATGTTGTTTTATGTGCAGAAAACAAAAGTTCTCGGAATGACCTGAAACTCCACGGAATATCTTAGAATAAATAATAAAAAATCCTCGCCAAAGATGAAGACCAAGGGGCCCACACCCTGTCCACGAGGGTGGGGGGCGCCCCCACCCCGTCCTGGGTGCGCCCCCTACCTCGTGGGCCCCTGGAAACCCTCCGACGCCAACTCCAACTCCATATATTGGCTTTCGGGGAGAAAAAACTTAGAGAGAAGAAGTCATCGCGTTTTACGATATGGAGCCGCCGCCAAGCCCTAATCTCTCTCGGAAGGGCTGATCTGGAGTCCGTTCGGGGCTCTGGAGAGGGGGATTCGTTGCCGTCGTCATCATCCACCATCCTCCATCACCAATTTCATGATGCTCACCGCCGTGCGTGAGTAATTCCATCGTAGGCTTGCTGGACAGTGATGGTTTGGATGAGATTTATCATGTAATCGAGTTAGATTTGTTAGGGTTTGATCCCTAGTATCCACTATGTTCTGAGATTGATGTTGCTATGACTTTGCTATGCTTAATGATTGTCACTAGGGCCCGAGTGCCATGAATTCAGATCTGAACCTATTATGTTTTCATGAATATATGTGTGTTCTTGATCCTATCTTGCAAGTCTATAGTCACCTATTATGTGTTATGATCCGACAACCCCGAAGTGACAATAATCGCGATACTTCTCGGTGATGACCATAGTTTGAGGAATTCATGTATTCACTATGTGCTAATGCTTTGTTCCGGTTCTCTATTAAAAGGAGGCATTAATATTCCTTAGTTTCCAATAGGACCCGCTGCCACGGAGGGTAGGACAAAAGATGTCATGCAAGTTCTTTGCCATAAGCACGTATGACTATATTCGAATACATGCCTACATTACATTGATGAATTGGAGCTAGTTACTGTGTCACCCTATGTTATGATCGTTACATGACGAACCGCATCCGCATAATTATCCATGACTAATCCGGTGCCTCACGAGCTTTCCATATCTTGGTTCTCGGTTATTTACTTTTCCGTTACTCTTTGTTACAATCACTACAAAAATACCAAAAACATTACTTTTGCTGTCTTTACTTTTGTTACCGTTACCACCACTATCATATTACTTTGCTACTAAACACTTTGCGTAGATACTAAGTTTCCGGTGTGGTTGAATTGACAACTCAGCTGCTAATACTTGAGAATATTCTTTGGCTCCCCTTGTGTCGAATCAATAAATTTGGGTTGAATACTCTACCCTCGAAAACTGTTGCGATCACCTATACTTGTGGGTTATCAAGACCTTTTTACGCACTGTTGCCGGGAGCATAGCTCTATTCTTTGAGTCACTTGGGATTTATATCTGCTGGACACTATGAAGAACTTGAAAGACGCTAAGACAACAATTTATCCCTCAACTACGAGGGAGGTAAGGAACGCCATCTAGCTCTGCACTTGATTCACCTTCTATTATGAGTAAGCTAGCGACACCTAAACACCGCTTACGCTATTCGCTCGATATGTCGCATGTTATTGATGATGCCACTTCGCTATGCATGATACTTATGATGAAACTACTTCTATGCTTGATACTACTGTGCCCCTTGGTGAATTTCTTGATGAACAAATTTCTAGGTCTAGAGAGAGAGAAATTATTGAAACTGATAATATTGATGAAATTGATGATGAAGATATGCCTGCTATTTCGGAGGGTTATCTTTTTGATATGGAATCTTCTGCAGCTATTTTTGCTTGCCAGGATAGATACGAACTTAAGAGGCTGCTAGTTAAATGGAGTAAAGAATCTCTTAGAGACAGAATGAAACCTGATCCTGATTTTGCTACTTCACCTATTTGTGTTCCCGATAAGGATTATGAATTTTCTGTTGATCCAGATATAATTACTTTGGTTGAATCTGATCCTCTTTATGGCTATGAATCTGAAACTATTGTGGCACATCTTACTAAGTTAAATGATATAGCCGCCCTGTTTACTAATGATGAGAGATCGCGCTACTTTTATATACTCAAAATATTTCCGTTTTCATTAAAGGGTGATGCTAAGATATGGTTTAATTCTCTTGATCCTGGTTGTGTGCATAGTCCCCAGGATATGATTTATTACTTCTCTGCTAAAATATTTCCCTGCTCATAAGAAACAAGCTGCTTTGAGGGAAATATACAACTTCGTGCAAATTAAAGAAGAGAGTCTCCCACGAGCTTGGGGGAGGCTTCTCAAGTTACTTAATGCTTTGCCTGATCATCCTCTTAAGAAACCTGAAATACTTGATATCTTTTATAATGGACTAACCGATGCTTCCAGAGATTACCTGGATAGTTGTGTTGGTTCTCTTTTCAGGGAAAGAACACCGGATGAAGCTAAAATTTTATTGAATAATACGTTGACAAATGAAAATAATTGGGCACTTCCCGAGCCAGCTCCTGAGCCAAATACTGAGCCTATTCCTAAACCAACTCCGAAGAAGAGAGGTGTTCAATTTCTCAGTACTGAAGATATGCAAGAGGCAAAGAAATCTATGAAAGAAAAAGGTATTAAAGCTGAAGATGTTAAGAATTTACCTCCTATTGAAGAAATACATGGTCTTAATTTACCGCTTGTTGAAGAAGTGTATGATCTCAATTCTTTATTCACTGAAGAACCTCCTGATCCCGATATCCCGACACAGGTAGTAAAGGTAAATTCTCTCCATAAGATATGATAAAGCTGAAGTCCCTCCTACTAAAATTGCTAGCCAGTGCTTGGATGAGTTTGATAACTTTATGTTTAAGCAAGATGACTTTAATGCTTATTTTGGTAGACAATTAAAACAAAATACCTTTATGATTAAATGCTTGGGTGATTATATGGCTAATATTAGAGGTGAACTTAAACTTGTTAGCAAACATGCTTCTATGGTTACCACTCAAGTAGAACAAGTACTTAAAGCTCGTAAAGAAGTGCTTGATGAAATGAATAGTAAGAAAAATGATTATGCTGTTAGAGTGGCTACTAGAACTGGTAGAATGACTCAGGAATCTTTGTATCCTGAAGGCCACCCTAAGAGAATCGAGCAAGATTCTCAGAGAAATAATACTCATGTGCCTAGTTCTTCTAAAAGGAAGAAAAAGAAAAATGATAGGACTATGCAAACTTCTAGTGAACCTATTGCTGATCCACCTGCTAATCCAAATGATATCTCTATGTCTGATGCTGAAACACAATCTGGTAATGAACATGAACCTAGTGCAAATGTTAATGATGATGTTCATGATGATGCTCAACCTAGTAATGATAATGATGTAGAAGTTGAACCTGCTGTTGATCTTGATAACCCACAATCAAAGAATCAACATTATGAGAAAAGAGACTTCGTTGCTAGGAAACATGGTAAAGAAAGGGAACCATGGGTTCAGAAACCCATGCCTTTTCCTCCGAAACCATCCAAGAAAAGGATGATGAGGATTTTGAGCGCTTTGCTGAAATGATTAGACCTATCTTTTTGCGTATGCGATTAACTGATGTGCTCAAAACAAATCCTTATGCTAAGTATATGAAGGATATCATTACCAATAAGAGAAAGACACCGGAAGCTGAAATTTCCACCATGCTTACTAATTATACTTTTAAGGGTGGAATACCAAAGAAACTTGGACATCCAAGAGTACCCACTATACCATGCTCCATTAAGAGAAATTATGTTAAAACTCCTTTATGTGATCTCGGAGCCGGTGTTAGTGTTATGCCTCTCTCTTTATATCGTAGACTTGACTTGAATAAGTTGACACCTACTGAAATATCTTTGCAAATGGCTGATTAATCAACTGCTATACACATGGTATTTGTGAAGATGTGCCTGTTGTGGTTGCAAACGTTACTATTTTAATGGACTTTGTTATTCTTGATATTCCCAAGGATGATAGTATGTCTATTATTCTTGGAAGACCTTTCCTTAATACTGTAGGGGCTGTAATTGATTGCAACAAAGGCAATGCCACTTTTCATGTTAATGGTAATGAGCACACGGTACACTTTCCAAGGAAACAACCTCAATTTTATAGTATCAACTCTATTGGAAAAATTCCATAGATTATATTTGGAGGTTTTGAATTTCCTCTCCCTACTGTCAAGAAGAAATATGATATACTTATTATTGGGGATGTCCATATCCCTGTTGAGGTAACATAGTGTGATTCGAAATTTCTCCGGTTCCATGTTAGTCGGAATGAGTTTGTTAACAAGACCTGATCAACCTTGTTAGTGGATTGTTTTTTATGAGCATGAGATGGATGAAACTAGAAGCATAACCTTCTGTACCCTCTTTACATTTTTTGTTATTTAGTTGAAATAAAGTAAAAATAGTATTTTTCTGTCTGTTTCCTGATTTACCCGTGTAATAAAAAAATATCCCGAAAATAAAAGTCCTCAGAATGCCATGCCAATTTAATATGATTTTTTCGGGAATATTTGAGGATTTACTGTGCAAAAATTATCGCGGGGGGAGCTGCCACCTGGCCACGAGGGTGGAGGGCGCGCCCCCCTGCCTCATGGGCCCACGGTGGCCCTCCTCCACTTATCCCTGCACCCATCTTCTTCCTCTGCCTCACACAAACCCGAAAAACCAACTCAAGCACGAGTTCCAGCCACTTTTCTTTGTGATTTTCGATCTCCTTGCTCAAAGCACCTCTCGCAAAACTGCTTGGGGAGATTGTTCCTTGGTATGTGACTCCTCCATTGGTCCAATTAGTTTTTGTTCTATTGCTTTATTCTTTGCAAATTTGTGCTGCATAGGTTACCATGTTCTTGAGCTTGCATGTCAAATTTATATGGTTCCAATTAGTTCTAATGCTTGATATAGGCTCTAGGCACTTGTAGGAGTAGTTGCTATCAGTTTTATTGAAGTTGGTTCACTTTTGTTTGAAGTTACTAAAAATTTCAGATTATTTCAGAGATAATGAAGAGACTTTTGAGGGGCTCGTCGAGCCGAAGCTCGAAGGAAAAACAAAAGGAAGAAGAGCAGAAGCCCAAATTTAATTTGCCTCGTACCGCGGAGGTCCGGCCGTGTGAATGGCCTTCCGATGACTTCTTGAAGAAGTGGGATTTATGAGGATTTCTATTTATTGATTGAGAATGCTGGCCTCACCGACTTCCTCTGCGACCAACGTCATCAGTATCTCTTACTCACAAATACTTTTGTGCAGAACTTCTACTTTTTCCCTAAGAAATCACCTCCAACAAGAGAGTTTCATTTATATGACGTTGTTAAGGAGATACCATTAGCTGAATTTTGCGAGGTTTGCAAAATACCCTTTGAGGGCACCTTAGATGAACCACACAGTAATGAAGTGGAAGCTTTTATTAAAACTATCACTGTGGGAGAAACCAGAAGGTTTACGATGCAAGAATTACTAGCATACATTTTCCTATTTTACGCTAGTTTGCCTTATTTGCTAGTCGTTGCTTGATTGGTCGCGGAAACTGTGGAAACCTTAGTGTTCCTGATATTATCATTTTGTTCCATGGTTTATACCGCAATAACTCTGTTAGTATGGGTGGAATTGTTGCTAGACGGTTAAGTCTGAACCGTACTAAGGGCCCCATCTTTGGTGGCATTTATGCTTCACGCCTAGCTGAATATTTTGAAATACCTATTAGGCATTCGAAGAAAGAAGAAACATCATTTCCCCGTGCTTATTTAGATTATAAGAGTATGCTAGCGCATGACTTTCTTGTTAAGGGCAAGGAAGGGGAGCTTAAATATAAATTGTACTTTGATAAACATCACCCTGAGACTATTACTTTGCCTACTCCCTCTTTGTTTAACTTGTCTGCAGGTCCTCACATCGTTTCGTGGGCAGCCGTTCAAGCCTATCGGAATCCTGCACCAGCCCCGGAACCGGAGCCACAAGATGAGCCTCCACGACAGTCTGTTTATTCTTGGGATCCAGAGGTGGTTGCCGGCCCGATGGCGATCGAGTCCTCTTCATCACAGTGTGATCCCAACTATTCTTCATCGCAGTACGACCCCCGCTACACCTACGGGTATCCGCCAGGCCATCCCTGGCAATGAACCAACTTAGGTCAAAAGCCTAAGCTTGGGGCAGTACGTATTTCCCACCGACATTACATGCATGTTCACACACACTCATTGCTAGATGTCGGTGCTCATACTCTTTCACTGTAATATCCATGCTAGTTTATTTCCTTTTTCCTGCTTTCTTCTTGTGTGTTTAATAAACCTTAAGAAAAAAAAATAGTAGTAGTTTATTTTTCCTGCTGTAGTAGTAATAATTAAAAAGAAAACCAAAAAAAATTCCCGTTCTTCTTTTGCTTGTTGGGAGCTTTCCTGTGTAAATAGTTTTTATTTCTTTTCTTTTCTTTGTGGGTCAGTAGGAGAAGACCATGATTAAATTGTTGAAGTGGCTCTTATATGCATCATTGTTGATTTAACCGAGAGCCCATATTGCCTTGTCTTCTCCTGTTTATTGAATGCTCGCAGATTCCAGCTTAGTCCAATGCACGTGCACTCTTATTATTATTCACATCGTTCAGTCGTGCAAGTGAAAGGCAATTATGATGATATATGATGGACTGACTGAGATGGGAAAAGATGGTATGAACTCGACCTCTTTTGTTTTTGTAAATATGATGAGTCCATCATTCTTGATTCAGCTTATTATGAATAAACATGTTTGCAATGACAATTAGAGATCATAGTTGCTCGTGCCATGCTTGATCAGCAATGAGTTATAATGGTTTACCTTGCGTGCCAACATGCTATTAAAATGATTGTGATGTGGTATGATGGGGTGGTATCATCCTTTGAATGATTTAAGTGACTTGACTTGGCACATGTTCACACATGTAGTTGAAACAAATCAACATAGCCTTCACGATATTTATGTTCATGGTGGATTATATCCTACTCATGGTTGTATTCAATGTTTATTAATTTTAATGCATGTTCATGACTGTTGTCGCTCTCTAGTTGGTCGCTTCAGCCTTTTTGCTAGCCTTCACTTGTACTAAGCGGGAATACTGCTTGTGCATCCAAACTCCTTAAACCCCAAAGTTATTCCATATGAGTCCACTATACCTTCCTATATGCGGTATCTACCTGCCGTTCCAAGTAAATTTGTATGTGCCAAACTCTAAACCTTCAAATAAACATTCTGTTTTGCATGCTCGAATAGCTCATATATCAACTAGGGCTGCCCTTATCTTCCGTGTTAGGCGGGTTATTCTCAAGAGGAGTGGACTCCGCTCCTCACTCACGAGAAAATGGCTGGTCACCGGGATGCCCAGTCCCATGCTTTATGCAAACTAAATCAAAATAATTGCAAACAAAAGTCCCCTTGGGACCCGTTGAATGTTGGAGGAACTCGTTGTTTCGAGCAAGCCATGGATTGATGCTTGTGGAGGAGGGGGAGTATAAACTTTACCATTCTGTTTGGGAACCGCCTATAATTTGTTTAGCATGGAAGATATCGTCATCTCTTAGTTGTTATGTTGACAATGAAAGTATGCCGCTCAAAATATAATTTATCTCTATTTCAAAACCGAGCTCTGGCACCTCTACAAATCCCTGCTTCCCTCCGCGAAGGGCCTATCTATTTACTTTTATGTTGAGTCATCACCCTCTTATTAAAAGCACTAGCTGGAGAGCACAACTGTCATTTGCATTCATTACTGTTAATTTATATCAGGTATGACTATGATTGGATCTCTTTTACCATGAATTAGAATTTCTAGTCAGTCCTTGATCTTTGAAGGTGCTCTGCATTTATGTTTTGCGGTCTCAGAAAGGGCTAGCGAGATACCATCTTGTTATATCATATTATGATTATTTTGAGAAAGTGTTGTCATCCGAGATTTATTATTATGGCTTGCTAGCTGATTATGTTATTGATATGAGTAAACATGAGACCTAAGAATTATTGCAAATGTGGTTAGTTATGATCTTTGCTGAAAACCTGAATGCTGGCTTGACATAGGTACAACAACAAGAGCAAACAGAGTTTGTAAAAGTTTTTATTTTTCTCTTTCAGTTTGTCAATTGAATTGCTTGAGGACAAGCAAGGGTTTAAGCTTGGGGGAGTTGAAACTTCTCCGTCGTATCTACTTTTCCAAACACTTTTTTCCTTGTTTTGGACTCTAACTTGTATGATTTGAATGGAACTAACCCGGACTGACGCTGTTTTCAGCAGAATTGCCATGATGTTGTTTTATGTGCAAAAAACAAAAGTTCTCGGAATGACCTGAAACTCCACGGAATATCTTAGAATAAATAATAAAAAATCCTCGCCAAAGATGAAGACCAGGGGGCCCACACCCTGTCCACGACGGTGGGGGGCGCCCCCCTCCTAGGCGCGCCCCCTACATCGTGGGCCCCCTGGAAACCTTCCGACGCCAACTCCAACTCCATATATTGACTTTCGGGGAGAAAAAATCAGAGAGAAGAAATCATCGCGTTTTACGAAACGGAGCCGCCGCCAAGCCCTAATCTCTCGCGGGAGGGCTGATAGGGAGTCCGGTCAGGGCTCCGGAGAGGGGGATTCGTCGTCGTCGTCATCATAAACCATCCTCCATCACCAATTTCATGATGCTCACCGACGTGCGTGAGTAATTCCATCATAGGCTTGCTGGACGGTGATGGGTTGGATGAGATTTATCATGTAATTGAGTTAGTTTTGTTAGGGTTTGATCCCTAGTATCCACTATGTTCTGAGATTGATGTTGCTATGACTTTGCTATGCTTAATGCTTGTCACTAGGGCCCGAGTGCCATGAATTCAGATCTGAACCTATTATGTTTTCATGAATATATGTGTGTTCTCTATCCTATCTTGCAAGTCTATAGTCACCTATTATGTGTTATGATCCGACAACCCCGAAGTGACAATAATTGGGATACTTCTCGGTGATGACCATAGTTTGAGGAGTTCATGTATTCACTATGTGCTAATGCTTTGTTCCGGTTCTCTATTAAAAGGAGGCCTTAATATCCCTTAGTTTCCAATAGGACCCCGGTGCCATGGGAGGGTAGGACAAAAGATGTCATGCAAGTTCTTTGCCATAAGCACGTATGACTATATTTGGAATACATGCCTACATTACATTGATGAATTGGAGCTAGTTCTGTGTCACCCTATGTTATGACTGTTACATGACGAACCGCATCCAGCATAATTATCCATCACTAATCCGGTGCCTACGAGCTTTCCATATACTTGTTCTCGCTTATTTACTTCTCCATTGCTACTGTTACAATCACTACAAAAATACCAAAAACATTACTTTTGATGTCTTTACTTTTGTTACCGTTACCACCACTATCATATTACTTTGCTATTAAACACTTTGCTGCAGATACTAAGTTTCCAGGTGTGGTTGAATTGACAACTCAGCTGCTAATACTTGAGAATATTCTTTGGCTCCCCTTGTGTTGAATCAATAAATTTGGGTTGAATACTCTACCCTCGAAAACTGTTGCGATCCCCTATACTTGTGGGTTATCAGTCCGCTACCCAGATTGGCTGGCCAACCTAGTTGTCATGCCAAAAAAGGGGGGAAAGGAACGTATGTGTGTCGACTTTACCAACCTCAACAAGGCCTGCCCATAAGATCCATTTCCGCTCCCCGGCATCGACCAGATCGTCGACTCCACCGCTGAGTGTGACCTGTTTTGCTTCCTGGATGCCTTCTCGGGCTATCACCAGATCAAGATGGCGGTAGAAGACGTGGAAAAAACGGCTTTCCTGACCCCGTGCGGAGTGTACTGCTATACTTGCATGCCGTTTGGGTTGCGCAACGCAGGCGCGACCTTTCAGCGGCTGATGCGGGACTTGGAAGAAACCTTCGCGAGCCTCGATAAAGTGGACCTGCGGCTCAACCCGGAGAAGTGCGTATTTGGAGTCCCCTCGGGCAAGCTCCTGGGTTTCCTCGTGCCCCATAGGGGCATCGAGGCCAACCCGGAAAAGGTCAGCAATCGAAGACATGAGCCCGCCAAAGACCCTCGTGAGAAATGCAGAAACTCACCGGGCGCGTGACCGCTTAGGACATTTCATCTCCAAGCTGGGGAACGAAGCTGCCATTCTTCAAGCCGATGAAGAAGAAGGGCCCTTTGAATGGATCAAGAGGCCGACAAGGCGTTCCAAGAACTCAAGAGGTACCTTACCAGCCCTCCGGTGATGGTAGCTCCGCATCCTCGGGAGCCTCTGGTGCTCTACCTCGCGGCCACCCCCTACTCCGCCAGTGCAGCCCTGGTAGCGGTCAGGGAGGAGCATCAAGCCAAGGCCGCAACTGCCCTCCGGGCCAAAGCAAAGCGAAGCCAAGAGAGCCTAACCAAGACCGAGGCTGCGACCGAAGGGGATCAGCCGCAGCAGGAAAGCGCGCCAGGAGCAGGAGAGGCCCCACCAAGCGACCAAACGCTGGGTGCTCCGTCGCCTCGGGAGGTGCCCCAACCTACGGAGGATGCGAGCAGCGCCCGGCGCTCCACCCTCGTCCCAGGCACCCCGTGTACTTCATCAGCACGGTGCTACGGGACGCGAGGGCGCGGTACCCTATGCCCCAAAAACTCCTCCTCGCACTATTGGTAGCCTCACGCAAGCTGCGACACTACTACCAAGGTCATCCCATCAAGGTCGTCTCAGCATACCCTCTGGAGAGGGTGCTCAGGAGCCCCAACTCAGCTGGAAGAGTCACCGAGTGGAACATCGAACTACAAGCGTTTCAGCTAGAATTCAGCACAACCAGAGTCATCAAGGGGGCCGCATTGGCGGATTTCGTGGCAGAATGGACGGAGGTACCCGGCCTCGAAGCAGGCAAAGACCGATCACTTTCTCCGGGGAGCGAGGCACCAGACGGCTGGGTCATGTACTTCGACGGGGCATTCTCTCGACATGGCGCAGGGGTCGGCGCAGTGCTGGTATCCCCTACTCAGGACAAGCTCTATTACGCCGTGAAACTCTATTTCCAGCACGGGGAAAAGGTCTCCAACAACATAGCAGAATATGAAGGCCTGATAGCCAGCCTGAAAGCCGCAGTCGCTTTGGGGGTAAAGCGCCTCATCATCAAGGGCGATTCACAACTCCTCGTCAACTTCTCCAACAAGATATACGAGGCAAAGGACGAGCACTTGGAAGCCTATCTCGCGGAGGTTCGCAGGATGGAGAAACAGTTCTGGGGGCTAGAGTTGCAGCATGTGCCTCGCGGCACCAATCAAGAGGCAGATGACATCGCCAAGAGGGCGTCCAGATGGCTGCCTCAAGAGCCTGGCGTCTTCGAAGAGCGACTCTTTAGGCCCTCAGCGGCGCCATCACTATCAAGCGTGGCGCAACCTCGGGAGGAGCTCCCCCAGCCGCCTGCATGGGGAGCCCCGGTGTGCGGCCCGGCCTCAGGGGCACGCCTTCTCCTGGCGTTGGAGCCTCAAGAAGGGTGCTGGATCACAGAGCTCAGGAGCTACTTGACGCGGGGGACCCTGCCGGAGAAGGAGGAGGAGGCGGAGCGTGTGGCGCGGCAAGCCATGGCCTACTGCATCAGGGATGGAGAGCTTTACCGGAGGCGACCGAATGACGTGTCCCTACGCTGCATTTCCAGAGAGCAAGGGAAGGAATTGCTGGAAGACATACACGGCGGAGACTGTGGGCATCACTCATCGTCACGGACCCTCGTTGGCAAGGCGTTCCGCAGCGGGTTCTACTGGCCCACAGCAGTCAGCGACGCTGTTGAGCTGGTAAAGGCTTGCGAGGCCTGCCAATTCCAAGCCGAGCGGATCCATCAGCCGGCGGGAGGTCTGCAAACTATACCCCTCTCATGGCCATTCGCAGTTTGGGTGCTGGACATTCTAGGCCCGTTCCCTCGGGTGCCAGGGGGCTATCGCTACCTCTACGTCGCCGTGGACAAGTTCACCAAGTGCACCGAAGTGGAAGCTGTCCGCACCATCCCAGCGGGCTCTGCGATCAAGTTCATCAGGGGCCTCGTGAGCTGGTTTGGGGTGCCTAACCGCATCATCACCGACAACGGTTCGCAGTTCACCAGCAATCTCTTCAAAACATACTGTGCTAACCTTGGAACGTAGATATGCTACGCTTCGGTGGCGCACCCCCGGAGTAACGGCCAGGCCGAGCGAGCCAACGCGGAGGTCCTGAAGGGCCTCAAAACTAGGACCTTCAAGAAGAAGCTGGAGGCCTGTGGCAGGGGCTGGCACGACGAGCTCCAGTCCGTGTTGTGGTCCATCCGCACGACCGCGGCCAAGCCGACTGGCGAGACCCCGTTCTTCCTCGTCTACGGAGCAGAAGCCGTCCTCCCTCACGAGGTCAAGCGTCGCTCCGCACGGGTCCTGGCGTTCGACGAGGCGCAGCAGGACGCCATGCGGGGGACGGATCTCGTGCTGGGGGAGGAACATCGTCGAGAGGCCGCGCTGCGAGCGGCAAGGTATCAACAGGCGCTACGGCGGTACCACTGCCGCAACATCCGCCCCAGGACTCTTGAGGTAGGGGACCTCGTGCTCAAGCGGGTCCTCTCCAGGGAAGGGTTGCATAAGCTTTCTCCCATGTGGGAGGGCCCGTTCAAGGTTGTTCATGTTTCCAGGCCCGGCTCCGCATGCTTGGAGACTCAGGAGGGGGTTCCCATCTCGAACGCGTGGAACATCCAGCATCTCCGGAAGTTCTACCCTTGAAGAAAGGCCCGGAGCCTGTGATGAAGGCAAACGCCTGTGAAGCTCATTTTCCCGAGAAAGGCCCGGAGCCTGTGAATAAGGCAAACGCCTGTGAAGCTCATTTTCCCGACAAAGGCCCGAAGCCTGTGAAGAAGGCAAACGCCTGTCAAGCTCATTTTCCCGAGAAAGGCCCGGGGCCTGTGAAGAAGGCAAATGCCTATGAATCTCATTTTCCCGAGAAAGGCCCGGAGCCTGTGAAGAAGGCCAATGCCTGTGCAACTCGCCACCCGTGACACTCTCACGTAATAATGAGTTGGGGCTGCACACGCCCCGGAGTCTCCGAAGAGCCGCCCTCGGGCCTCGGGGGCTCCCGCCCACGCCCAGTGGCAGCACTTAGCTCCGCACTGGTGAGAAGACGTCGAAGACTAGATTAGGTGCCGGACGCGGCTTTTTCATTTGCTTTCTGCAGTTGGCTCGTTCATTCTTATTTGGAGTTTTATTGAAGTTGTTGCCGTCCTTAGCTTGTGACTCTTTGTCTTTTTCGCTCACTTGCCTCGTTTTCTCTCGCGCAAGTCTCGCGAGGGAGCAGCGCAGGCACCCTCGCGAGTGTTTTCTGCCCCTGTCGTTTGAGGCTTTCCTATCCGGGTCCACTACGGGAGCACCCCTCCCAGTCTGTGCCCCACGGGCATCGCGACGAGAACACAGAACCTCGGTCGATTGCTTCCACAACTGAGACTGGAAGCTACCCCTCTTGACTAATCCTTGCAGGACATGAAGCGCGCGGTGAGGCCTCGGCCTCGGGAAGCAAGGACCGC
The DNA here is from genome assembly GCA_021605145.1 of Aegilops bicornis. Classification (NCBI taxonomy): domain Eukaryota; kingdom Viridiplantae; phylum Streptophyta; class Magnoliopsida; order Poales; family Poaceae; genus Aegilops; species Aegilops bicornis. Next base: position 497,211,693 of record CM038674.1, read on the forward strand.
GACAAGTTCCCCTCGAGCTAAGTAATTCCTGGCGCAAGCATGCGACACAAAAGCACATCACAGAAATAGCAGAAACAACATGATAATTAACAGCAACAGTTCAGCACGCCCCCACGGGGCCCCACACTACTTTCTCTTTGCGCAGGGAAGGGAGAAAAACAAAATAGGCACGGCTTGCTCGGCGCCAACCCACGGCGAAGGCTCGAACTGCCTCCGGAGCTCAGTCAGACTCCTCCTCGCGCTTCACTGAGGCACGACGGCAGGCTGACCCGCTACCTCCCTCCAGGAGGGCGCGACGGCACGGGGGCTGGTCGCGGCCACCGTTGGAGGAGCTGCTGTCCGAAGGAGAGCCGCCGAAGCTCGACGAGCCCCGAGCGCCGCCGACCACGCGCTCGCTGTCGTCTTCATCCCGATCATCATCGGGGCTGGGTGCACGGCCTCAGTCATCGTCTTCGGGGCAGCACCCGGCACGGCGACCGTCTGCTCCGAATACCCTCACATAGAGGGTGGCGTCGTCGTCAAACTTAAAGTGCAGGGTGCACCGCCAGCTCAGGCCACGCGCGCGTGCAAACGTTTGCCAGCCGCGGGTCAGGGCCACATTCCTGGCGACGGAGACCTCCAGCGAAGCCCAGGAGGCCCGGCTGCAACAACCGTCCGCCTGATGCCATAGGCCGTCCGGAGAGCCGTCCGGGAGTTCACCTACAAAGGAGCGGGGGAGCTGGAGCCAGGTGCTGGTCGGCTCCACCGACCACACGACGAACTCCGGCGGCACCTCCGCCGAGTGGAAGCGTGGCCTAGGGGGCCGCGCAGTCATGGCGCGCCCCCCGTTGACAACCTGGCGCCCATCGCCGCGCAGGGGATCGCCTCCAACGACCGCGGGAAGCCGCTACGGGAGCCACAGGATGCTTGCGAGGACGGCCCTCGACCGCGCTTGGCCGGGGGAGAGTCAAGCCCAACCTGGTGTTGGAAATATGCCCTAGAGGCAATAATAAAAGGATTATTATTATATTTCCTTGTGCACGATAATTGTCTTTTATTCATGCTATAATTGTATTATCCAGAAATCGTAATACACGTGTGAATAAATAGACCACAATATGTCCCTAGTGAGCCTCTAGTTGACTAGCTCGTTGATCAATAGATAGTCATGGTTTCGACTATGGACATTGGATGTCAATGATAAGCGGGATCACATCATTAGGAGAATGATGTGATGGACAAGACCCAATCCTAAGCATAGCACAAGATCGTGTAGTTCGTTTTGCTAGAGCTTTTCCAATGTCAAGTATCTCTTCCTTAGACCATGAGATCGTGTAACTCCCGGATACCTTAGGAGTGCTTTGGGTGTACCAAACGTCACAACGTAATTGGGTGACTATAAAGGTGCACTACAGGTATCTCCGAAAGTGTCTATTGGGTTGACACGGATCGAGACTGGGATTTTTCACTCCGTGTTACGGAGAGGTATCACTGGGCCCACTCGGTAGTGCATCATCATAATGAGCTCAAAGTGACCAAGTGTCTGGTCACGGGATCATGCATTACGTGATGCAGTAAAGTGACTTTCCGGTAACGAGATTGAGCGAGGTATTGGGATACCGACGATCGAATCTCGGGCAAGTAACATACCGATTGACAAAGGGAATTGTATACGGGGTTGTTTGAATCCTCGACATTGTGGTTCATCCGATGAGATCATCGAGGAGCATGTGGGAGCCAACATGGGTATCCAGATCCCGCTGTTGGTTATTGCCGAGAGCCGTCTCGGTCATGTCTCGTGTCTCCCGAACCCGTAGGGTCTACACATAAGATTCGGTGGCGCTTAGGGTTGAATGAATATAAGTATGCAGTAAACTGAATGTTGTTGAGTCCGGATGAGATCCCGGACGTCACGAGGAGTTCGGAATGGTCCGGAGGTAAAGAATTATATATAGGAAGTATTGTTTTGACCATCGGGAAAGTTTCGGTCACCCGGTATTGTCTTGGGACCACGGAAGGGTCCCGGGGTCCACCGGGTGGGGCCACCCATCCCGGAGGGCCCCATGGGCTGAAGTGGGGAGGGAACCAGCCCATAGTGGGCTGGTGTGCCCCTGGCCCACCTAGCCTAGGGTTGAAACCCTAGGGTGGGTGGGGGGGCGCCCCACTTGTCTTGGGGGGCATTCCACCCCCCTTGGCCGCTGCCCCCCTTGGGAAATGGGATCTCCAAGGGCCGGCGCCCCCCCTGGGGGCCTATATAAAGGGAGGGGGAGGGGGCAGCCGCACCCTGAAGTTCTGGCGCCTCCCTCCCCCTGCTACACCTCTTCCTCCTCCGTCACGTGCTTGCCGAAGCCCGGCCGGAATACTGCCGCTCCACCACCACCACGCCGTTGTGCTGCTGCTGGAGCCATCTTCTTCAACCTCTCCTCCCCCCTTGCTGGATCAAGAAGGAGGAGACGTCATCCGCTCCGTACGTGTGTTGAACGCGGAGGTGCCGTCCGTTCGGCACTCGATCATCGGTGATTTGGATCACGGCGAGTACGACTCCATCATCCACGTTCTCGTGAATGCTTCCGCTCGCGATCTACCAGTGGTATGTAGATGCAATCTCTCTCCCATGACTCGTTGCTTAGATGAACTCATAGATGGATCTTGGTGAAACCGTAGGAAAATTTTAATTTTACGCAACGTTCCCCAACGGTGGCATCATGAGCTAGGTCTATCGTAGTTCTCTATTGCACGAGTAGAACACAATTTTGTTGTGGGCGTAGATCTTGTCAACTTGCTTGCCGCTACTAGTCTTATCTTGCTTCAGCGGTATTGTGGGATGAAGCGGCCGGACCAACCTTACACGTGCGCTTACGTGAGACCGGTTCCACCGGCGACATGCACTAGTTGCATAAGGTGGTGGCGGGTGTCTGTCACTCCCACTTTAGTTGGAGAGGATTCGATGAAAAGGGTCCTTATGAAGGGTAAATAGAAGTTGACAAAATCACGTTGTGGTTATTCAGAGGTAAGAAAACGTTCTTGCTAGAACCCAATTGCAGCCACGTAAAAGATGCAACAACAATTAGAGGACGTCTAACTTGTTTTTGCAGCAATTGTCATGTGATGTGATATGGCCGAAGTTGTGATGAATGATGAATGACATATTGTGATGTATGAGATCATGTTCTTGTAATAGGAATCACGACTTGCATGTCGATGAGTATGACAACCGGCAGGAGCCATAGGAGTTGTCTTTATTTCTGTATGACCTGCGTGTCATTGAAGAACGCCATGTAAATTACTTTACTTTATTGCTAAACGCGTTAGCCATAGAAGTAGAAGTAGTCGTTGGCGTGAAAACTTCATGAAGACACGATGATGGAGATCATGGTGTCATGCGGTGACAAGATGATCATGGAGCCCCGAAGATGGTGATCAATGGAGCTATATGATATTGGCCATATCATGTCACTACTATATAATTGCATGTGATGTTTATTATGTTTATGCATCTTGTTTACTTAGAACGACGGTAGTAAATAAGATGATCCCTTACAATAATATCAAGAAGTGTTCTCCCCTAACTGTGCACCGTTGCTAAAGTTCGTCGTTTGAAGCACCACGTGATGATCGGGTGTGATAGATCCTTACGTTCACATACAACGGTGTAAGACAGTTTTACACATGCAAAACACTTAGGGTTAACTTGAC